>CM068548.1:11267041-11867041 GCA_035048495.1 Euptelea pleiosperma | reverse complement strand
CTGAACCGAAAACACCGGTTCCGGGTAGTCTAATATGGAACTGAAACCGATAAGAATCGGAACCGAACCGATAAGAACCAGTATCGATATATAAATATAGTGTCAAAATTCTCATATTCTCAAAATTTGCCCCAATATACCCAGAACTGGAACCGACGGAAATACATAATCGGTTCCGGATCCATCACTTTGAGAACCAGAACCGTTAAGGAACCGAACCGATAAGAATCAGAACCAATTGTTCCGGTTCTGGCCACCTTAGGAACCGAACCGGAACCGGCCCGTTGACACCCCTAGTCGGTTAGTCCTCAGGCTTCAATTGGACACAATTCGGGTCGGCTCAACTGACCGAAAACCTGAGAAACCCGAAACCCGTTCCGTGTGGGTTGGGCTACCGGATTTTTTTTTTTTTTTGTCCGAAGGCTGGGCTACCGGATTATACACCTCTAGTTTTTCTGCTTATTTTCCGCATTGCCAACCCGCGGGAGGTGTAAAGGATCTGAATTCTTTTATTAAAAGTAGGGCGTGCCCCAATCACTTGCCAAGAGGAAACGTAAGAACACATCAAAACCAGCAACCCAGCCATCTTCAAAGCAAAGGAGAGATCTTGATTTGAGAGACAGAGAGTGATTTGAGAAAAGAAAGAGCGATGTGGGAATCCATCTGCCTAACGTTGGCAGCAACCGCCGGAAACAATATAGGGAAAGTTCTGCAGAAGAAAGGGACCACCATTCTACCTCCTCTCTCTTTCAAGCTTAAGGCACGTCTTCTTAATCTCTATGTATTTTTTTTTTCCTATTTAATAATTTGAGAAAGTTTTAAGTGAATCTATGATTGTGCAATTCAATGAATTTGTCGGTTCGTTCTGATTCATAACTTTTAGGTTTCGTTTCTGATTTGAGTGCCATATGTTCTGTTTTCAATTTTCCCCCCTATATAGAATGCACCAACCTGGTTTGATTGCCATTCAGAATTTATATAATTTCCTACTTGTAATTGCGTCTGTATCTGGAATCCCTCTTTCTGAATGTGGATTTTCTGAGTTTCTTACTAACAAAATCACTAAATTAGTTAAAATTTTTATATTAGTATTATAAATAGACACATTTAGGTTCCTCTTCTCCAGCGTCAAAATCTGGAGTCCAATCAGACCCACATCACTTTTTAGAATATTATCCTCTCGAATCATGTTCCCCCATCTGCCATGTACAAATTGTGGTCCTGATTGGAGTTGGACGCACATACCTACATTGAAATCGCTTCTCCTGCTGTTGCAACTGTGTTAGGAACCTAACCAATACTCCAAAAGCACCTAGGTGATAGTGGAGTGGAAAGCTAAGTCCTTATACAGTTTGGGTCATAACATTCTACCACACTTCCAAGGCTGACGTCCACAGTAGCCCACTCAGAGGCGGTTTTCACTCCGGTACCCTTTTTCCACTTTTTGTGAGTGGGGCCCCAACATTTTTTTTTTCCAATACCCCTATTTTCTCTTTTTTTGAGCGAGCCCCCAGGTAGCCCTTTCTTCAAGTCACCAGTTGGCTCTGATACCAAATGTTAGGAACCTAACCAATATTCCAAAAGCACCTAGGTGTTTAAACAGATAAATGAGATATTGAACTTGGAAAAGGTAATCGATTCTTTTTATTGATGGTAATCACTTCAAATTACAAAGCAATATAGCTGGGAGCAATGTTAAAGAGGAATTCATGGCATCCGAGTCCAAAGTTCTGTGGACTGAACAGTTGTAGAGACCGCAATGAGAGAAGATAAAGAGGAAAGGCACATGGTAGAAGATTATGGTAACACATCATATCCTCCATTTTTCCCTCAACCCCCTCCTCTATTTATACTGGAGGGTTGAATGTTAAGAGGGTACGATTGTAATAAATTTAGCAATTTTGATCGTGCGTCCGTATTGTGCCACGTAGATCAGCGGTGGCGTCGTCGTATTGATCGCGACCTATTGATCGAACATGTGACATGTTACGGTGCCTCTGTGCTACCCAGACGGCGGTCGATCAAGCGAGTATGCCGTTCTCACGTGGTTAAGTGGTTTTGCGAATAAGATTGCCTCTGATCGACTTCTTATACCATTGTCCTGTCAATTCTACGATTTATCTTTGACCCCCATGCTAATGCGCGACATTAGCTAATGTGACAAAAAATGAAATTTCTATTAGCGGGCACATGACCCTTGAGTGAGCAAGGCGGCCGTCTTAGTGCCATATACAAGTACCAAATGGGCACTTTGTGGGTGGAAGACTTCAGTATACAACACCGTTTGATATGCGGTTGCCATCTGATAAATTGTACGGGTCCTCATTTGACGTGCGGTTGGCGTCTGATAAATAAGTTGCATGGACCACCGTCTGACGTGCAGTTGCCGTCTGATAAGTTGTATGGGTTCCCGTTTAACGTGCGGTTGCCGTCTGATAAATAAGTTGTATGGATCACCGTCTGACTTGCAGTTGCTGTCTGATAAGTTGTATGGGTTCCCGTTTGATGTGCGTTTGCCGTCTGATAAATAAGTTGCATGGATCACTGTCTGACGTGCGGTTGACGTCTGATAAATTGTACTGGTCCCCGTTTGACGTGCGGTTGCTGTCTGATAAATAAGTTGCATGGATCACCATCTGACGTGCGGTTGCCGTCTGATAGGTGAGTTGTAGGGGGTCGTCGTCCGACGTGTGGTCGTCATCCGATAGGTAAGTTGGGCGGGTCACCGTTTGACATGCGGGTGCTGTCTAATAGATATGTTGCACGGGTCACCTTTTGATGTGCAAGTACCGTTTGATAGATAAGTTGCACGGGTCACTTTTTGATGTGCGAGTACCGTTTGATAGATAAGTTGCATGGGTCACCATTTGACGTGCGGGTGTCGTCTGGTCTTTGTTTGGGATATCTACAAGGTGATGGTGGAGAGGAAAGCTAAGTTCTTATACAGTTTGGGCCGTAACAAGCTGAGGTTGGTTCTAATTGTTCCTCACGTTGAGGCAGGTGTCAATGTTTTGGAGACCCAAAGGCTTTGTACGCATCTTAGCTGTAGTTTTGATGTTCACATATATGTAATGTACATGTTTTCTCAAGAAATGAAAGCGCACGAATCATTGATAAGAGTGAATTTTGATGATGGTATATCCACTTTTGGAACACGCGCAAGGTCTTAGTATTATGGAGATTTACAATGAAATGCCATGTACTCGATTACATAGGAAAAGTGGAGGTAATCAGATAGAACGAAATGTTTTCTTATTTGAAGCTTGCATTGAGTGAATGTGAATTACAAGCTACCCCACATGATAGCCTTTTACTTGGCTCAAATGGGTTTTCAAGCCCACACTTACTTTCTACATAAATGGGTCTACTTTTCAATTATTAATGCTGATAATTCTATTGGACAACACTTTACGCACGATGATATAATGCTAAATTTTGGTTCTGCATTAGGTGCTACTCATGAATTGCTGCTTGACATTGGCATATCCTTGAATTAATGCTTTTCCCTTTATGATCTGATTCTCACACCTTGTAGATCAGGTGTTGAACTGAAGAAATTTAATTAATAGGGTGCTTCTCACATCCATATGTTCCCTTTATCCACAAGGGCTTATAGTGTATTTTAGCATTCTCATTGGTTTTTTGTGAATCCTATCTTCAATTTTGTGATCTAGGAGGGGCCTTCTGATTGATGTTTATTTGTTTAAAAGCAGAATCTTGAATATAGTTTTCATATGATGTTGTATTCTAAAATATTGTAATGGTCAGGTGATAAGAGCATATGCTTTCAACAAACCTTGGATTATTGGTTTTATTATGGATATATTTGGAGCCCTATTGATGTTGAGGGCTTTATCTCAAGCTCCGGTGAGTTCATCCAAGATTAAGCTATTATATTTGTCATCTATTATGTGATGCCTTATCTACAATTGGCTGATTATACTTATCGCAGGTATCTGTTATACAACCAATTTCTGGCTGTGGACTTGCCATACTTTCTATCTTCTCCCATTTTTATCTAAAGGAGGCCATGAATGCTATTGATTGGGTGGGGATTGCCCTGGCGGGTGCCGGCACGATAGGTAATGTAAGTTCATAAATCATAATGATTCCCTTTATTGAATAAAAGTGTTTAGGGTGAATAAAAGTGTTTACCTTTTGAAAAAAATTATACCTGAACTAATCCAAAAGCAAAAAAGAGAAAACATGCCTAAAGTTTATCTTTCAGTTTTTTCTTATTTGTACTTATAAAAAAAGTTTTTCTTATTTGTAGAATAGAAACCTTACATGTTAATGTTTATTCAACATCAAATTTAAAAAAATAGTATGTTTTCTTAAATTAAGATTCAAAATAAGAGTAGTAGGCAGGGATGATTCAAAATAAGTTTTTCTTATTTGTAGCATATTTCATATTTGTTTTCAGTTATTTTGTTTTTTGAATCGGTGATAAAAATTTTATAAAGGAAAGGGATGATATAAATCTTATCAAATGTACAAATGCGATCCATACACAACTTCTTTAGCTAGCAAATCCGCACTCTTTTGGCACTTCTACGAGTTTACATGTAGACAACACCAAAACCCATGCATAACTCTTATGAAAACTTTTATGGCTTCTAGCTGCACAGGCTTCGTCACTAGAGTCTTCCTCCCCATTAGGCTCCAAGAATATTTTAAACTTGGATCCTTTGTTATTTGTAAAATTCTTCCTATTCCAGCCAATCTGGGATTTACATACAGAAAAATTACCGAAGTTTAATTTCATCCGTCCTATGCCATGTTTCTTCTAGGGCAAAACTCTTTAGAAATATTACTTATGAGTGCCCTTCTTATTTGAGTCGGAATCCTCCATCCTGACCTTGGAATTTCTTCAGAGATATCTTAGAGGTTTGATGTTAAGAAAAGTAATTCTCCATATTACTCGTATTTTTCAAAATCCTCTTTTTTAATTGAGGGCATAAAAAGTGATGGGTTCTTGGGTACGTGAAAACCTGAAAGGATTTGGACTTTCTTCGAAAAAGTCTCTCCTTATCCCTGGGAACTGCTTAATGCTTGATCTTAAATGAGGCAGGGCTCTTGGTCATTTTATCTGAGCAAGAACATTTTTTATAAAGAAGCTATGTAAGTGGTTGAAGGAGATAGAGATACTTCATCAGCTCAAATTCCATGTTCCAGACTCGGTTGTGGCTAATAAATTCCTTCTACCATTAAAGGTGTCCAAATGTGAAAGGATTTGGACTTACTTCGAAAAAGTCTTTCCTTATCCCTGGGAACTGCTTAATGCTTGATCTTAAATGAGGCAGGGCTCTTGGTCGTCATTTTATCTGAGCAAGAACATTTTTTATAAAGAAGCTATGTAAGTGGTTGAAGGAGATAGAGATGCTCACATTTGGACACCTTTAATGGTAGAAGGAATTTATTAGCCACAACCGAGTCTGGAACATGGAATTCGGGCTGATGAAGTAATAGAAGTCCACTTATTTGTTCTGTTTTTCGTGTATGTTGGAATGGAATTGCAGACTTTTAACGGTTATAAGGATTATTTTTCTCTTTAACGTGGTTGGCTGAAGTTGTAAAGATTTTCATTGAGGGAAGAAATCAGGTGAGTAGCCTCCGTTCTGGAAGTGACAAAGCTGAAGGCTTTCTTTTCTCTGGATGTCTTGCTCAGGAGTTCTGCGCCCAGAGAGCATGGGAATTGCAATGTTCCTTCTCAATTGAAAGTCATCCTCAAGTTGCGCACATTTGCTGACCACCTTCATTTCCAAAGGTTGAGAATGCAATTAATAACAATGAACTAAGACCAGTCAGTTAGGTATTTGCTTTTTCAAAAGTCTTGATGTTGAGTATTTCTTGGCTGTGTTTTTCTCCTTCAAGTATAGCTGTTTTTTTGGTAAGCATGGGGTTAGGCAGACCCCAACGGGCCCAACCAAACCTTAATCAGAAAATTACAATCTGTAATGCAATGGACCAGAAGCATCCTCATTTATAATGTTTACAAGATCAGACTTAAATTCATGAGGATGCAACAACAATTCTACTAGAGTACAATGAGAAGCAAGCAAAACTGCAGCATGATTGGCCTCCCTATAGACATGAGAAACAGAGAAGAAATCCGAACTACAAGTGATAGCGTTGATCGACTTAATCAATCATCTGGCAGTTCAAAGCGGAGTCCTACATGAATATAACCAACTGAAAGGTGGGAATCTATGATACCCGGAACCTGTACATGGCCATCGTACCAGTATCGACACGACACGACACGACATGGATACGGGTACGGGACATGGTACAACTACGTTAGGATACGGTTGAAAACGTATCCGAGTATTTACCTTTCGATTTTCTGTTTTTTTTACATAAAATTAGAAAAAATGAAAAGTTCTTTGTGTACTTCATTCATTTGAATTACAAATCTTTCACAAGAGACTTTAAAAACAAAGTCCAATGCTTGTTGTTATGCATTTAGAATAACAAACTCTATTATAAAGTAAGCATCATAAATCATTACTAACATATCAGATAAGATGAATCATACATGGATCTTAAATTTAAGAAAAATCGAATGGATACTCATTTCCGTACCCGTATCATAGAGTAGGATACCCGTACCCGTATCTGTGTCTTAGATTTTAGAATATATCGAGTCATATCCCCACATCCCGTATCCGTGTCCATGTCAGTGTCCGGGCATCATAGGCAGGAATCAGTAGATACTATTATTTTCCTGAAACCATGTTGAATAGCAAGGCGAAGTCCTCTTTCAATAGCCATAATTGCATGACGAGGGACTCAAATGGGAATAGCATACCCTGCATAAGCTAAGACTGGATCACATTATGATCTCTTATGAGAGCGTCATATCAACCAAAGTCACCACTCATTGAGCCATCAGAGTTAAGAAGAACCACTCCATTTGACTCTTTCTAATCTCGTTGAGAAACGCAGGCGAATATCGATGGTGATTTTCTTGAACACTTCGGAAGGAGGAAGAAATATAGATTGAAGCATTCTGCAGTTCCTTTCACTCCAATGTGATAAACCATTGCACAAAACGACACTTTAATAACTTGAGCCAAGAGGTCTTTATCCTTGCTTTGATTAACCAACCAATTGAGTTTATGATCTAATCCCCATTGCTCTGGTACAATGTGATAAGCTTAGAAGGTACACCTATATTATGCTTTTTGCATAACTGCAATCACAAAACAGATGACTGAATACTCTCATTTGCAGCCCAACAAACTATCCATCTTGATGTAGCAAGTATTTTCCTCTTTAGAAATTTATTTTGGGTCGTAATGAGCGCCTCCACATACCATCCATGTTATAAAACTGTGTCTAGGGATTGCAAACTTACGCCAGACCAGACTGTACCATTGAACATTGGTATGGTATTGTGCAAGGATCGGGCAGTGTCTGAGAGATTGTAAGTGCCTGTACTGGACGGAAACCAAATAATATTATCAGGTTCCTCCATGCAGATTTCAATATCATTAAGTTGATTCCAAATGTTAGCTATTCCAGCCATAGCATTTGCAGAAACTACCCAATTGCATTACAATTGTTGATAATGGCTAAAACTCTTGCATAGAAGTGAAATGAGTAGTCAAATCTGAACTCCTGCTGAAAATCATTAATTAGAATACCAAATGAGTGCCATGGATCCTTCCAAAGTAAGATATCTTCACTATTGCCAATCTGATGTATAACAAGATCCTTAGCTTCGTCTCTGGATTGCAAAATTTTCCTCCATGACCAAGAACAGTCTTGAGGAATCTTCATCACCCAAATTTTATTTTTTAAGAAATTTGTGTAGATCCACTCCACCCAAAGAGAGTTTTTCTTGAAATCACAGCCCAGGTGTGTCGGATGATAGCTGCTTTATTCCATGAGCAGAAGTTCTTAACCCAAAGCCACCTTCTAACAAAGCACAAATTTTGGACAATTTGATTGGAGCTTTTTCTCTAATAAATCTGGACCTGTCCATAGAAATCTGCTTTCTTTTGGAAAGGAAAGGTAACATTTGGATTTTGATCTTTTTGTTGGATTGGTCTTTGTTTTACTTTTCTGTATACAATGATTTTGATGATTATGAACTATGCACTACCTCTTCTTTCAACTGGAGTTGTGCAAAACCTAATGCTGAATATGAACAACATTATCATCTTCGTCAATTGTAGTTTCCCTTTTTTAATGTCAAGAGACTTCAGAAACATTGTGCATACAATTTATTGCTGTATGATTGCAAAGCATCTGTCGGAACAATATGTTTCCTATTTTGTGAGATTCTCACTCAGGGCGGCACATTAGGATGTACAAGAAAGGAATTTAAAATCCAAGTGGTATGCAGCAACCGTTTGGAAAAGCATAAATTTTGACATCCTGTAATTAAATAAAACAAGAGAAAGTTAAAGATGTTTCAAATGGTTATGAAAGTTTGATCATCACTAAATTTGAAGTTTTGGCCTATTGCTTATCAATATAGCATTCTGTGCTTTTAAGTTATAATGAGGGCACGGATTTGTATTTTGCAGGAGTGGGTGTTGGAGGGGAGGAGCAAAAGGCTTCTGCCATATCTATATTCCATCTACCTTGGCTGGTTTTCATTGTTGCCATCTTGTTTGTAGGTATCATATCCTGTGCACCATCTGACATAAGTAATATATATATATATATATAATGCTCAAGCATTGGCATTGCACTTACACTACACGTGCTGTAAATGTAGGGGTGGGATCCTCCATTTGCTTGGCCCTATATAGGAAAGCTATTATATCCGATTTGTTTTTGGTCAAATGGTCATAGCCTTCTGTTTTAGCAACTGTATGTTTTAGAGTATATTCAATACCTTTTCTTAACCATTCAAGAAAATGTGATGGATTGGCTGGCTGTGATCATTTAGATAGATTGGTTTTGACATAAGATACTCTAGGTGGATCTCACTGAATGGTGGGCTCCGCTTCCAATTACCAGGACTTGCACAACTTCTTCAAGTATGAGGATGATAAATGGTCCTTAGGACCCAACAAATGCATAGCTTAGATCGATTTATAATGAATATGAGTTCTTTTTTGGATAAAAACCAAAATAATTGAGGATTTACTAAAGGTAAGTCGGCAACTTAAATGACTATAATACTGTACGGTTAAAGAAAGAGTCTTTGCTGCGTGCTCAGATACGGGTGATGAGACTCGGGGCAGGTATGGGGGTAAACCTCAGACAAGTCCACTCCCTCTGTCATGGAAGCCAGATGATAAGAAGGGGACTTATCGGGTAGATCCTCAGCATATGGCGACAAACTCGTTCTTCAGTTTCTGCGAAAAGACGGTGCAAGTTTTGTTATGCTGAAACCTAAATGTTAAGTCAGCAACACTTCCAAATGCCACTTCTTCCTGTCGCATCCGTCTTATTGTACTTCATAGCAATGTTTTAAACGTGAAGGCATAGGGCTATGCGCTTCAATGGCCTAAAGCGTGAGGCGTAAGCCTCATGAGCATGCCTTTTTAAAGGAATACTAAAAATAAGAAAATAAATAAATAATACGATAATTCAATAAAAATGATAAATTTAGGCAAATTTGTGGAAAAATAACATTAATCTATTTCACACGAGGGAAAGATATGTATTTGTTGCTTTTATTGAATCTACAATAGCTTATTATAATTTAACTATGATATAGGGGAAAAAAAAGAGAGGAAATACATTGAATTTTTAAGGTACGGTTGCCCCCACTGGCATATGCATGTGAGGGGCACGCCCTTGACACAAGGCATTTAAAAAAGGTCTAAAAGGCGCGAGGCGTATGTCTTTTTTAAAGCCTCAGTAGATGAGACATATGCCTCACAAGCTTTTAACCTTTTTAATAAGCCTAACGGGTTTTGGGAAAGGCTCGCCCCAAGGCGAGTCTCAAGGTGCAAGCCTCAAATGCCTTTTAAAACACTGGTTCTAGTTAAAAAAAATCAAGTTTTGAAGGGTATTATAGGAATAAATTAAAGAAATATTAATTCATAGTGTAACAAAAATATTTAGGAATGGATATAGTTGGAATGATCTCGGCAAGAGCATTCTAGTGGATCCATTTTCACCCACCCGTGGATGGGAACTTATGAGCTTAGAAAAATTCAGAGAAAAATTACTTTCCTAAACAGATGCCAAATCAGTTTTGAAAAGAGAAAATGTAAGGAGCACCTCGCTTTTATCTCTCCCCATTATTTTTTAGTAAGTGAACATTTACGCTTTAAATGTGTTATATAACCTAGGGATACACATTGTTACATCGTTAATATATCAAGGGCTTTATTAAAAAAGAAAAGGCTGGTTTCAAATAACTTCCTGGACCTATATTTTAGTGTTGCTTTCCATATCACCCATGGAGCAATTTCTTAGGTCCCAGAACGAACCTTTTTATCAGATGAATGATGCTTACAGGTTTATGTAAAAAAGAGTGGCATTTTCGAATTTTCAGATTCTATTATGACATGCCACATAATGACTACACTAATAAAACTGAATCCTAGATTTCAATATAGACAGAACTTTCCAAGATAGTGATGAAATGAAAGAGAAGTTCTTATGGATGAGTGATAAGTTGTTTTAGCTCATATAGTTGTCACTACCTGGGTGAGTCCTCTTTGCTTCTGAATGTGAAAGATTAGTGGAAGACGCAGATTCCAAATCTATGCTTTAATTAATTATTTATTTATGTTGCAAACTGGCCTTGAACTAGACGATCTTGAAGAAGGCTGATCAATGCCATACCAGAGGACTTTTAATATTGATCATTCCTCTGCGCTTTCTGCTTAATGAGCTTTAGCCTTCCTATAACAGATCTATATAGCTGTAGAGTGAGTATGACAAAAGAGATAATGTTTCTTCTTCAGTTATTGTTGGATTTATGGGTATTGTTTTTATGGCTGAAAATTGATGGGTCACTTGGGAATATAGGTCCTCCTTAATGGATGGCTTCGCATCTGCAAACGTCAACGAAGAGAACAGGAGTTGGTTAGTTTCATTTCCTGCTCTGTCGACACTATGTTAGCTCTATGTTTTTTATTTCTATGTTCTGTGTTATATTATTTGTAGTTTGATGTTCTTTGTCAATTCTGCTTTTTAACCTGTGACATTCTTTCTATTCCATGCAGATGCAATCTGAAGTTGTTGAGGAAATAATATATGGCTTAGAATCGGGCATCTTATTTGGGTGTTGCAACATTTTCCCTTGCATTCTTATTTTACTCAGATATTTTGTGCTTTTCCAGATATATTGCTATATATTTTTGGCTTGAGAATGTAGATCTTCTCAAGAAAAATGCTAAAAACATGAAGCAACCTTTTAACTAATTTTTTGGTTTTTCCAACCAGAAACAGACTTAGGTTCTTATTATTTTACCCAGACTCAACCCGAAACCATTAGGATCCAAACCGAAACTGGTAAAAACCAGTGATGTATCCATTCCAACAGATGGTGTTCAGCATGGGGTTGGTCAATCCAAACCCGTCTTAGGTTCTATTGAGTCAACCCTGAAAAGGGGTTTGGCCTGGCTGGATCCTGGATGTCCTGGTTGACCGTAACCCCTTCTGCTTCTATCATGTCAGCAGATAGTAATATTTGTCTGCTGGACAAAGACCTTAAATATTGTGCTCTCTCGGGCAGCAGCGACTAGAATTTCTTTAGCTGCTTTTAGGGGTTCCTTCCTTTTTACTCTTATTGTTGCATGTCTGTGATATCCATTATCGAAGTTGATGGTTATTCCTACTTTGGTACGAGTACTGACCCTGAAGCCAATAGCCATGTTGTTATGGTGTTATATAATTTTATAAATTCTCAGTTTTTTGTTTAGTGATCTTGGAATTTTATCTAATAAGTTTGGTTTAATTGTTTTACTGAGAGTGTTAATACATCTAAATGTTAATGCAGGTTGGCATCTGTAATATCCAAGATGGGATTTGTGTTCTTAGAGCAGGGCTTCTCCAAGATGTTGGTTCCTGTGTGCATTTCAATCAGTATATGCTGTAGTGGCACAGGATTTGTTTACCAGGTATTTTAAAGACTTGCTTCACCAGTTCAATTGGTTTGTCAGATGGATGGCACATCTAGATTATAAAAATATAACTACAAATTAGATTTTGGGTTCGATGCTGACCTGGACCATTTTGGGGACTGATTCGCTGGTTCACTAGTTCAACCAGCCGGTCCGGATCCAGTCCAGGTCTGACAACACTGTTTCAATCATGATCTTACCTTATGAACATGGGAGATGTGACCAACAACATGACTAGAAAGAAGGTAGTCCATCTTGAGAAAAGTTTGGAACACCCAGGGGATTCCTCCTTTGTCATATAGAATGAGTTGTAGGAGTTACTTTTCCATTCATAGGATTGAGTTTGGGTGCTTTTAGATGGAAATTACTCTGTTCGATAATGTGTTTTTTTTCTGTTTGTGTGTGTTTCTTCTTTGTTTGTTTTTCAGTTTTTGCCAAAAACATTCTAGCGTGGTTGGCCGGTTAGCTTTAATCGTGTGGATCAACCCCACAGGACCTTTAAAGGGATATAGTACTTCTCCAATACTATTGCAGATTATGTAACAATGACATGGCACTGTTAGGGTTTTTGCTGTGTTCTACACATTCGTGTCAACACGTTTTGGCCTACATCCTGACATGTATGGCAGTGTCAAAACTTCCTAATGATTTTTTTTATAAATAAAAAAATTGAATTCTAAAAGGGGGCTGGTGTATTCCATCCTTCATATACTACTTTAATAAGTTGTTAAATGCAACTATAGTTATTTAATAGTATTCCCTCCTTTAAATCTACTTATATTTATTTAGTTACTGGATAGCCATATGGTGTGTGGAATTTTTATTTAAAATAAATATAACTAAAATATTTAATACATCTACATAGACATGTGATGCAGGAGCATTCTATTTCAATGGTCCGCTGCTACACTGAATCCGTACCCCTGTCAAGCCAGTAGAATCATTCTTTTCTATTTATAATAAATCCTGTTTTTACTATTTATAGTAAATCCCATTTTTACTATTTACAGTAAATTATGATTGTGCTATTTTTAGATAAGTGGACCCAACGAAGATTTGTTTTAGTTTAATTAGGATTTTCCATTAAATTTTGTTTTCAATTTAGGATTGTTAGATTGATTAAAGTTAGTAGAATTTTAATAGCACTTTCTTATTTCAGTTTGATTAGAATTAGGAATGTTAGGTCAAGGAGTTTTATAAATAGGATGTAATCCTTGATTTCAGGGATGATGGCTTAATATGAATGAAATAGAAATCTCTTTAAGAAATCTTTCTTGTGGTGTGAAATCACTCTATCTTGGTGTGAATCCGAGTGAACTTGGTGCGAAGCCAAGGTAATGTCTTTCCTATCTCTCTCTCTATTACCTTCTCTCCTTATCCCCAAAAAATCGTAGAATGATCTCTCGTCCTGCATCAACATGTTTGTGTTTCAGGCTTATCAAAGGTGTCATGTCAAACACCTTGAATCTGTGTTGGACACTGACGCACGTATCTGTATCATTGTTACATTGACTGCAGACAATGCTTCCCAAATTGACGACTTGTGCTACAGTTTGTGGTTTTATCTCTTTTTTGCTTCCTTGAAATTGATTCGGTGCCATTTGTTTAGAGGTATTATCCTGACATCTTGTAGTCTAAATGGGGTACAAAATCTCAACCACGAATCCAATTATTTGAGAGTTGGTCAAGGCCGACTAACACCTTTTGTTAAAATCCAAATTAATGGAATTGATAAAACACCAGTGAATATCCTACAAGCACTAATCTAATCGTAAACTTGCTAAATCCTGCCAAATGATAAAAGAGAAGAGGATGTACTAATTGTCTTTCGGAGGTGCGCCAATCTTTTTGCAACCCCAACATACACACAAAAAAAATGTAAGAATTGTTGTCAACACCCATTCGTCTCTCAATTTTGGAATTTTCTTTCGGAGAGAGCATATTTTAGTTTCATTCCTTTTATTTTTCCTATAATTATCGACAGAACTAAAGGTGAGTGTGTCGTTAAGTCCATAAATTTCAATTTTGGCTCCCTGATTTCGTGGTAAAAGTGGAACTTGTCTCTTTCCTTGTCCTTTTATCTCCTTTAGTTGCTACTTCTGCAGCGATTAACTCATCATTAACACAATGAAACACGGAGGTGGAAAGGCCACTCATTCTCACTAATGTTCCACAGCGTAGATGATAATCCAAATATGGTTTGTAAATGTAACCATGTAGGTATTTTGGTCCTAAAGATGCTCAGTAATATATTATGTGCCTTTTAGTCTTGATATTTGGTAAGAACCATGTTCCTATTGGTAATCTTTTCACATTTATGTTTCTTTGATATGTATAGAGATAAATTTGTTCAGTTCCATTCAATAAAAAAAATGGTTCAGTTCCGCTGTAATTATGTTAATATGACTCTCCCCTGTGGGCAGACACGAGGTTTAAAACATGGGAGGGCCATTGTGTTGTCTACCTGTGCAGCTGTCGCATCCATAGTCACTGGTATGCTTGCTCTGGGCGAACAATTGCCTTCAGCTCCAGCGGCTCGTCTTTTGCTCTTGCTTGGATGGTAACTTAACTGTGCATTCACCTACTTACTACTACTAATTGTTCCTATCAAATTGTAATTCACTTTGAAACCTTTCTACTGTAGGCTACTCATCATTATTGGTGTGATTCTACTGGTGAGTTCAACAAGGCTGGTGCGACACCTTCCACGGCCATTGCGACGTTTTGTACGAGGCAGTGTTGATAAGAATTTCAACCTTAGGCGATCCGGTTCAATACGCCCTAGGGATTCAAACCCGAGCACTGTCATCCCAGCAACCACGTTGCACCATATGATGACCTCTCCTGCAAAAGAGAAGGCCTGAAGCCAAGGTGGTAAGAGAACTGCAATATCTGCTAGATTTCAAGCTGCTGTGGTTGCCAATAATTGAGTTTGAAGTAGTAGGTTGGTCTTGTTGAGCAGGTGTATACAGCATTCCACCTGCTAGCTGGTTTATTGGAGGGCATGAAGAATTTTAGATCATTCCTTCAATGGAAACATCATTTTAATTCTATATTACAATATCTGTTTGCATCAAGTAAAAGTCATTGCCTTCATTTGAATTCTCCTTTTTGAGCTGCTGAGCTAATCCATTTTTTCTCGCTGACATGGTGAGGAAAAATCCCAAAAGACTTCTCTTCACCGTCAGATACATATTGAAAAATGTGTTCACACAAATTTAAAAAAGTTGAAATTTAAAAAATTTAAAGACATGTTTTTCAAGGTGTATCTGAAGTCTTTTGAGTAATTTTCCTCAAAGACATCTTGAGAAAAATTGATTCCTCTTGAGCTGGTGTGGAAAGTCACTTCTTCGCAGAGTTGCATGTTTCCAAAGAGAGATGCTTTAAAGCATATTGATCATATTCATGGACATTTGCTTTCAGTACTTTATTGTCCTCTTTGCTGTTGTACACGCACATGCGAGGGTTTGGGATTCCCACCATTTGATCTGCATGCCAAAATGACTCAAACCATCTGATATGTAGACTTTTCTGTACACATTTCAATTGTCAATGGGAAATGATATAGCTGTATATGGATCCCTAATGGACTCGTAGAGCAATGCCGTTTGGGTCGGGCCTGGGCCTGGGCCTGAAGTTCATTGTACAAGGAAGATGGGTTTGGTCACACTGGTACAATTGTATGTCACCAGTTTATAACATTTTCTCACATCACCTCTTTCCCCAAAGTGTATACTGCGAAAAGGTCTAATATCTCCAAAAATCAGCCTGATTTGTTATTTCCAACCTTTGGATCTTTTTATCACAAATATGCTCGATTGCACAGTTAACGTCAACACATGATTGGTGATTTCTAAGAGATTCGATTGAAGTTATTTTCATGGGTTGATTTTAACGGTAGGAAGTCGAGCATTATTGAGCGTTATTTGGGTGCAAAGATCCAAAGGATGTAACTCACTTATCAGGCTGATTTTTGGTTTATGGATCCACCGAGGGACTGGCCAAACATCCATACAGTCAGTTTCCACTAAGAGTGTGCCACGTTTCTTTTTTTGCCACCTGGGCATCTTTAAGTCATTTGTTATATTCCTGTTTTATTGAACCCTTGATTAGGGTCAATGTAATCCATCTGATTATTATTAAAAACAACTCCCATTTCTTGTCATATAGCACGAGATCTTAAGCCACATGTCCAATGTCTTACTCCAGCTGTAAGGGTCGTACCATGTCGAAAATGGTTATGGCCCACATGTGCCAACATGTCTGATCTGGCATATCTTGGGGTGTTCTTTGATGCAGCCTTCTGTATCAAAATTTTGATGCAGAAGTCCCTCAAATTGCAGCGTAATAGATTTGTGCAGGCCCATTTGCCACATGAATGTCTGGCCCACACTATGATAGACCTACACACCAAAAACCAGCGTGACTGGTGATTTCTAACCGTATGATTTGAGCACTTTTTCATTATGGGCTTTATGAACATGCCTATGAGTTGGTTCCAAGCCCATGTTGAAAAAGTGCTCAAATCCAATGGCTAGGATTCACTAATCAAACTGATTTTTGGTGTGTAGGTCCCCCAAGATGAGGGCCAAACATTCATGGAGGCAGTGGGGCCGAAAGAGTCTACTACGTGGCAAATCGAGGGACTTCTGCATCAGAATTTTGATACAGAGGTCGGTATCATAGATTTTTCCTGGTCTCAATTCTTTTTTTTTGTAATCCCAGTCTCATATCTCTTTCATAGGCGTATCTACCATCTGGCGGAGTAGTGAAAAGCAAGGTTTAAGAAGGGCCGTTATAACGGTATAACGGACTGCGGGTGTTACAATTTTTCCGTTATAATGAATTATAACGCTCAGGGGCAAAAACGAAAATAACTGGAAAAATGGAAAAAAAGAAAAGCACTGGAATTTAAATTTTGACATTTGAATTTCAAAAACGAAAAATAACAGATGTTTTTCTGACAAAATTTCCAGAAATAACGGTTGTTATTTTCATTATAATAGAAAAATAATGGCCGTTATAACGAAAATATTAACGGTACATAACAAAACGGGAGAGGTCCGAATCTGTTATAACGGAAATTGTGGGCATATTAACAATCATGATTCTTTTTTTTTTATTTTTACTTTTTTAATATTAAATGAGCTGAAACGTGACATGTGCCAGCAGGTTGACGTGTTCTTTGACACCAAAAAGATCGAAACACCCCTGCCAAGTAAATAAATTGAAGAAATGAAAAGAAACAAAAATAAGGACATTTGTGTTGCTTATATTACTAAACTTGAGTGAAGCATTATATAATTTGAGTTTTCTTTTATACTTATTGTACCACGCACCCGGTCTCTATTACATCATGGTATGTGCACATATACGTACACGTTTTTTTGAATGCGTTGTTTTAGACTAAAATGGTATTAAACCTATAATCCTCAGTTATTGATCTTTTGACGTTATCATCTTTTTAACAATTTTTTTTTGCTCTGATTTTTTTAACCCAGATCATTTTAAACTCGTATTTTTCAATGGTCAAAGTTTTGCCACTTCACAATTTGCTAACTATGGGACAACCGCCAAAACCAAGATCATGGCCGGACCATGGGATCTCAAGTCGATCACATGCCCCAGGTCTTATCTCAGCTGAGAAGTGCAATGTCAGATGTAGAACTTTAATTTGCTTATGGACATCCAGTATGAGCCACGTGGCAGACTTTTAGAGACCAATGTCCATATGGATGTTTGGCCCATTCCTACATACCAAAAAATCAGCAAGATTATTGATTTCAAACCTTTGGATATCTTTTAATTACAATTAATGCTTGAAGTCAAAAGTTAAAAATCAACCCATGAAAACGACTCCAATCCAACGCTCAGAAATCACTAATCAGCATCCACCTAGGCTCGGTCCAAACATCGATACGGTCAGTGATCTCACATGGCTTATACTATGGTCCGACGTGGGTCATCAAAATTTTATTCATGTGCTGCCATTTGAGAATAAAAGAGCGTTTTTAGAATATTCTCCTATTACTCGCGTGGATCCCACTCTGCCATGTACAAATGGCAGCACTTAAAATGGTTCCACAGCTCTACATACAGTTTAGAAGACATACATCTCTATTATTTGATCAAAACATGCGATCTTTCCCTACTTCAATTGGGTCCCACCCATTTATTATCCAACTTTCGTATTAATCAAATATGTACGTGTTCTAACTCCGAATATTAGCCAATATCGACTAGACCGAGTATACGTAGCATTTCTGCATGCAAAAATGTAAGCAAACAAGTTAACAGAGGAGAATAGAATTGAAGAGACGGAGTAAGAGGTAGAGAAGAGAGAGATTATATGATATTTCTTAGTCACCTCTTAAGCTGCAATCAACAATGAACAGCATAACATCATGTTATTGGTATCCCAATACATTCCAATTACATCTCCGATTTTGAATTTCCGAGTCTTCTTTCGGACCAATATCTGCGAGTCAATACTAAAGTGCTTGATAAGTGCCAGGTAACGTTTATCCTCGTCAAGATCCAATATTGTAATTTCTATATCGTCTATGGTTTGTATATGATTGCAAACAGTGGCTAATGGCCACACCCGATAAAAATAATCTTAGAAATGCTTCACTTGATCCAACTGAAATTTGTCTAGAATGTCGTCCATAGATAGAACTTTTTTAATTTCCCATGGATTGGTAATATACAGTGGTGGAGCGGGATTGTCATCTCTTATCTTTATCACTTTATCGAGGAGATGTCGGCTATTCGCTGTCTCTTCATCTTTAGGTTGAATTACCGTCTTCGTCGCCATTGAAATACAAAACGAAAGAACAATACTATAAAACTTGTAATTGTAACTAAGAAGTGATACTATATTTATAAAAAGATGATGATTTCTACAATTTTGGGAGCAAAATCATGGAATTAACTTCTCTCCTAAAATATAAACAATTACTATAAATATAAAGGAAAAAGAGCTTAATTTCTTTTTTATTTTTATCTTGGCGATCCGTGGGCATTTATGGATTTCTATGCCCATATTGTTTCCAGTTTTCAAAACTGTATTCCGGAGATAAGATTCAAAAACCCTAAATTGGCAACTCGAGAATTTGAATCACTTTCTTCTTAGTGAGAGCTAAAAGACGGATTCAAAATCCTGTAGTCAGAAACCAAAGAATTCCATCTGAGGCAAGATGAGAATCATGATAAAAATTTGTGTTTGGATGAACACGGAAGATGAGATCTTCAAAGCGGCTTTAATGATTGTATAAAAAAAATACATTCTCAGTTGTTTCTTTAGCGAACTTGGAATTTTATCTAATAAGTTTGGTTTAAAATTTTTTTTTACCGAGAGAATGCAAATACATCTAAATGTTAATGCAGGTTGGCATCTGTAATATCCATTAAATTTCTGTCAAATTCTTTTTTTTTTTTTTCAATTTTCAAAATTTGTATTTTAGCGCCATTTTTTTCATTTTTTTTTCCGCTAAAATCATTAAATTCTATGAAAATTCGTTTAATTCCATTTTTTCCAATCTAACGGTAACGCCCCCAGTCCGTTAAACTGTTAAAACGGCTTCCTTTAAACCTTATATCCACCTAGGGATTGGCCAAACATCAATACGGTCAGAGTCCTCTAATAGTGTGCCACATGGCTCATATTGTGTCCTGTAAAGGGAGCCTGTCATTTTAGGGCGGTAACTGGAGCCCGACCCTATTATATTATTAGTTGGCTCCGTCGTGTATATAAATGTTTTCTTTTGCTTTTCATATATTTCTTTCTCTATCGTTATTAATGTCTACGAAAATACTATATTATAATATATATGGGTGTACAAATGTGTCTGCATGTCGGATTTCTTAAAGGCGCAGTGTTAGATACCTTGGACCCCTAATGGGCTCGTATAGCAATGCCATTTGCGTTGGGCCTGGGCCCAGACCTGGTCCTTGATTTTGGTAAATGCTTACCAGAATTCATAAATGAGCTTTGTAAGTCCAATATAATTAACTGAAAAAATTTATACTTTCTCAAGTGATTTATTAACAGCTCGCGACAAATTAATTTGTGTGCCTTGTGATGGTGTTTGGTTCACAGCAAATTGAGTGCAATGCACTCACTTGCCACAATTTTGGGATTGCAAGTGATTGGTTAGAGGCGTGCAAATGAACTTCCGTGTAAGTGGGTTCCAAGCCCTTGCAAACTCCTTAAAATGCAAGCAAGTGCAGCCCAAAAACTGATGCAAGTGGGTGCATTGTATTAACTCAACATTTTTTCTTCCGAAAAATATTAATAATAATAATAACTATAATTATTATTATTATTTTCCTATTTTTTGATATAGTTGGTTGGGGCCGCCTCACCCCAAGCTTTTGCCTCCAAATAATAATAATAATAATAAAAATAATAATTTTATTGTGTATTTTTTTTTATAAAATCAAGAAATAAAATAATCCATTGCATTCTTTTGCAATGCACTACCAACTAATCAGCTAAACTTCGTTTGCATCTATTTACAAGACGTGAACCAAACAGTTGTAAGTGACTTGATTTATAAGTAATTACAACACAAGTTGCTACATTTGCACTAGAGTGCAAAATGCACCCAATTTTCAGGATTAAGATAATATCTACTATCGATTAGGATATTAGATTAGATTAGATTTGTTAAGATTAGTTTCTATCTTTGATCTTGATATTTTAATATAAGCCAGTGTTTGAAAACTCGAAAACTCGATCCGAAAGTCTACCGAGTTGAGTTAACTCGAACTCGACCCGAAGTAACTTGACTCGAGTAATATACTAATATTAATAATAGTATATAAATATCATATTTTTATAAGTATAATTTATAAGATGTGGTTGATTTTGTGTTGACAAGGCGTTCTAGAAACTTATTTGGTATGTTGATTATAAAACAACGGACTTTGCGCGTCATTTTTTACATAAAAACAACGCACCAAGTCTGTTGTTTATTCGATTCGAGTTTATTTCGAGTCGACTCGAAATTCAGCCGAGTCGAGTCAACTCGGCTGAGTTTCGAGTTGGCTGGACGAATTTTAAAACACTCATATGAACCTTTGATTAATTAGGCTAAAAAATTAGAGTTTAAAACGATTTGTGATAACAAAATCAAAGTAAAAAAATGGTTATATATGTGTGTGTGTGTGTGTGTGCATGTGTGTATGTGTGTGCGCACACATACCCATGATGTAATATAGACTGGGTGGTAAAATACAGTATAATAAAACTAAAATAGGTCACATTTATTATTAGGGAAATTCTATTTGCCTCAGATGTTCCATAAGCACCTCAGAAATCCCATCCTCGCCCGCCCCCCCACAACAAAAAAAAAAAAAAAAAAGACTCAAAGCACCCCCAACCTTCTTTGTTTCCCCCTCTCCACCTCTCATTGGAGATATTATTAGGGAAATTCTATTTGCCTCAGATGTTCCATAAGCACCTCAGAAATCCCATCCCCGCCTACCCCCCCCACAACAAAAAAAACAAAAGACTCAAAGCACCCCCAACCTTCTTCGTCTCCCCCTCTCATTGGAGATATTATTAGGGAAATTCTATTTGCCTCAGATGTTCCATAAGCACCTCAGAAATCCCATCCCCGCCTGCCCCCCCACAAAAAAAAAAAAAAAAAGACTCAAAGCACCCCCAACCTTCTTCGTCTCCCCTCTCCCTCTCATTGGAGATATTATTAGGGAAATTCTATTTGCCTCAGATGTTCCATAAGCACCTCAGAAATCCCATCCCCGCCTGCCCCCCACAAAAAAAAAAAAAAAAAAAAGACTCAAAGCACCCCCAACCTTCTTCGTCTCCCCCTCTCCACCTCTCATTGGAGATATTATTAGGGAAATTCTATTTGCCTCAGATGTTCCATAAGCACCTCAGAAATCCCATCCCCGCCCGCCCCCCCACAAAAAAAAAAAAAAAAAAAAAAAGACTCAAAGCACCCCCAACCTTCTTCGTCTCCCCCTCTCCACCTCTCATTGGAGATATTATTAGGGAAATTCTATTTGCCTCAGATGTTCCATAAGCACCTCAGAAATCCCATCCCCGCCTGCCCCCCCACAAAAAAAAAAAAAAAAAAAAAAAAAAGACTCAAAGCACCCCCAACCTTCTTCGTCTCCCCCTCTCCACCTCTCATTGGAGATATTATTAGGCCCCCCCCGGCCCCCCCCCCCCCCCCCCCCCCCCAACAAAAAAAAAAAATACTCAAAGCACCCCCAACCTTCTTCGTCTCCCCCTCTCCACCTCTCATTGGAGATATTACAACTTTTCCAGTACTTCCGCCAGATGAGCGCATGACCCCAGAAACACCTATGATAGAGATCATGTTGGAACATGTTGTACATCTTACAGCTGGAGTAAGACATCGGACATGTGGCTTAAGATCCCATGCTATATGATAGGAAATGAGAATGAATTATCATAATCAGTCGTTTAGAAAGATTTTCTTGTCCATTGGATATCCTTTGATATATTTGTCCTCGTGCTCAAAAGAATGCGATTGATTATATGCTTATGATTATCGGATCGAGTTGATATTTAGTTAAGTGCTCATCATTGGTGGGACCCATTGAATAATAGCTTCTCCTGCTGCTTAGAAACCATTTTGCCATGTAGAAGACAATGGCCTTAGAAGCACCTCCTTACGAGGGGTTACCACAGGTTCAATCCAGTCTGTGATCGAGAATCCTATCATGCAATGTACTGGTCTTGCTGTCTGTTTCCGCAAGTTCCTGTCCTACTATGTACTGGTCTTGCGGTCCTGCCCGACCAGAAGTGTTGTATGGACCACAGTCCATTCTCAGTAACACTTAAGCCACAAACTGTACACATGAGCAATCAACATATCGATAGGGACCATACAATTGGTAGGTCAACCTCGCAACTGGGGAATATCCCAACAATTCTTTTTTTTCGCAATTCATCTTCTACAAACTAAATGACAGTAAATATTGAAATGTAAGAACTGAATTTTTTTCATTAGTCATTTAGAGTATTCAGAATGATAACCAGCAAGACGAAAACGGTGGTGATAGCGACAAACATTCGAAGAACCCTCAGCTCTGCCTTCAGTTTATGGTCCATTTTCACATCAGATGAGGAGAAAGGGACTCATGAACAGAACCCATATAGCATTCTCCACATTTACTTCTTGCTCATGAAATATCAAACCAAAAAGGCCCACTATTCGTTGGACATGAGGAACAAACTTATCCAGTCTTGCATTTAATGGGCATTAGGAACTCTCACAAGGGATTGATCCCTCAAAACCTCCATGTGGGTGGTAGCTGGCACCTTCAAGGAAGTCCAATTTTACCCACAGAGCAACAAACAAGAACCAAAATTTCCAAAAGTGACAGATCAGTTTGGTTCCTAAGATTTTGGACAAAGTTGGGTGTGCATTGGTACGACCAAGGACCCCAAAACTTTAAAAAGCAAGCACCCAAGCTGTGTCACTCAAAGGATTGTCCTTGGCCACCATTCTCATGACTT
Organism: Euptelea pleiosperma; assembly: GCA_035048495.1. NCBI lineage: Eukaryota > Viridiplantae > Streptophyta > Magnoliopsida > Ranunculales > Eupteleaceae > Euptelea > Euptelea pleiosperma. Next base: position 11,843,479 of record CM068548.1, on the reverse strand, counting down.
GGAAACCATATTGTCTCGGACTCTTGTATTGGACTGTGCACGAGGTAGTGTCCGATCGAGCAACACTTCTGCATTGGCCGACTCAGCTGGAGTCAGCCCAGGTCCAATAACATTCAGAAGAAGTTGTGTTACTGCAACAAAGACTTTAAACCTCGGCATTGATCAGAAATTGAAAATGAAGCCATCGCTAGGGGGGGGGGGCGCCATATATCCACTCTTCACTGTCTCCCTCAGATGGTACCTACCTTCTCTTCTGATATCTATGGCAGCTTTGCCCTTCTATGAGTGTCTACACATGATACGACTAGAGAATAGTTTGTCAACTGAGCATCCATTGGTGTATTAGTGATGAAGAAAAGTAATCATACACTGTTCGATCAACAGTAATAGTAAAGCAACACTGGTGATTTTATTGGCATTCAATTTGGCAAAAGAAAGATACAAACATGATATTTGACAGTTGCAACCCCATTTGTTTGGATTCTCAATACACAAATTGAACAAGAAAAAATCACATCAAGATGGGAATACATGTGGTAGAAATACCAGCCACCGAGACGAATGTCATGGTGGATTTGGTGACCTTGGAAAACCACCCAATTGCTCCGTCTGCCAGCGTTTATGCAGAGTGACATGCTCGTGGGATGGAGTGTATTGCTGCAAATTTTAAAAGAGACAAGGCACATTTATATGCATAATTGTTGTACTATTATCGCTGAAATATGAATCTTTTGGGTTATTACCTCGATCTTTACTAACAGTTCTTTTGCAGTTGGAGCAGAGAGAACTATATGCCGAGCATCCGGCTTGATGAAACCTTCTTCGACACTGCTATCAAACAGTGCAAGCAAAGAATTGTAGTACCCATCAACGTTTAGCAGGCCAACCTTTGCACATAAGAACCAAGTTAGAACACCATTTAGTCTCTCTCTTCCGTGGAAATCTTCTCAGCACAAAATTTGATAGGTTACCGGTTTGTTATGAATTCCTAGCTGTGACCATGTTACCATCTCCAACAGCTCTTCCATGGTTCCGTATCCTCCTTAAATAATTCAAAATCTCATGCAAGGGTTCAGAAATACTATGTCAATGTATGTGGAAGAGGACCTTTAGTTTTAAATTAAAGGGATAAAACTTGCTGAAAACTTACCAGGAAGAGCGATAAAGGCATCGGATTGTCGGGCCATTTCTGCTTTACGCTCATGCATGTCTGAAACTATTTTTACTTCACCCACAGTTGGACCAGATATCTGTGAACATTACCAAGTTCAATCAATTTCATACCCGGTTCAAGGTATTCTTCTTTTAGGAGAATTAGAACCGGTTACACAACAGCCGGTAAGTCAAGAGAATAGCCTTGATAAGGATCATTATGCTAATCTCTCTACCATAACAGACACCCCAAACGAAACGCATTTACGATAGAGAATAAATAACAGCTTTCATGAGCATGAAAACAAAAATTTATAGAACCTCTGCAATTAGAGAATAGAATCAAGTTACAAGAAGAGATTTAAGGTGCAGTCTAATGATCTTAACACTGTTAAGAGCTTTGTTAGACACACAAAAAAAACACAAGTCCATTTCTTAATCAATAAAAGCTTCATTAAGACGAAGCATTATAATTCAAGGAAGGATATGCCAAGAGAATACATACCTCAATAGGCATAAGGACTGTTGGAATGACCCTGCACATAAAAGATAAAACAAAACCAGAAACAAAAGATATTAATGAGACCCCAGAAGGTCATAGCTTGCTTCTATGAACAGATATATGTGAGAAACAAACACCATAATCTTCAGGGCCTGTAATTCACAGTTACCCAAGAACATGGCAACCACCATCGTAAACTCTCTGAGAGATCAAACCCATCAACCCAACACTCCCTCCACCATAAACCAAATCTATCCTCCTCTTCACCTGTTATACACACCCATGAAACTAAAATCAAAACCCATACAAAATCTTCATAAATACAATCAAAAGAAATACAGACCCATAATGAAAGAGAAGAAAACCCAATTCAAAACAACAAATGCCCACTATGCAGTCCTTAAAAATAATCAAAGAAAGCATAAACAAGGTGATGTTTGAAACCCAGAAACCAAAATTCACCAAAAAACCTGAAGACCCACTTGAAAACAACAAAAAAAAAAACCAATTCAAAACAGTTGTATCACCTACACACCTCACAATTGCTCTATCACAGAAAGGAAGAAGGTCCAATTCAAAATAGCAAATACCCATTACAGATGTCCACAAAATCAATCAAAGAAACACATAAACATATTGATGCTTGAAACCCAGAAACCAAAAAGTGGGAAAAAACTGAAAACCCATCAGCTAGATAAGATAAAATAAAAGAAGGGGGGAATAAAAGAAAGCAGACCAATTCAGTTCCCAAATCCAGAGCAGCATCACTGAAGACTTTTCTGTTGCCAGAGCTGCTCCCACAGAACACACAGACTCTCTTGAATTTGCTGCTCTGAGTGTTGCTTTCCATTACAGAATTTCAAAAGCTTTCATTCAATTTCGAGCAATGAGAAAAGAGAGAGAGAGAGAAATCCTTCACTTACAACTGTTCCTTAGTTTCTTTGCACGTAAAAGAAAAGAAAAAAAGAGAAGAGAAACACGAGACCAATTATCTCAACAATCTGTGTTCTTCTTGGATTCACCAGCAATCAGAAAAGAAATCTGAGGGAGAAAACACGAGAAGCCCACACCACATTCTCTCTTCCCTTTCTAGTCTAACGTCTCTCTGTCGGCTTTAAGAGTAAAAAAAAAAATGGAATGCGATTGTTGTCCGACTGAGCTGGACCAATGGTCTGCGACTCTGCGTTGCATCCATGGAATTCCACCGGTGCAGTGGTGGCGACATTAGTAGTTAACGTGGCAGCAAGGGAAGCCGAGGTTAGACGAATTAGTGACCGACTCAGCCATACCAAAGATTAACTTACAAATTTTATTTTTTTTGAAAAGTTCATTTTTTTTGTTTTTCTTTACTTGTAAAACGAAACAAAAATTTTCTTTTCTTTTTCTTTTTCTTTTTTATTACTAGCCAAACCAAAGGGAAAATTCTCAATTAATTAATCGAAACTGCATTAATTCTCAAGAAAGCTATTTTTTTTTTTTTTTTTTCGAAAAATTTCTTAAATGTATTTACAGAAGAGTCCGTCTAGAGCTACATCCATTTCTTACATCCACTTCTTACACCCGAGGTTGGGGCCCACATGGAGATCATGCTGGACAATCCAACCGCACAATGAGTTGTTCATACTATGGTTACCCTTCTCACAAAAAATCAGGACAATTCGACATTCTTAACCTCATGAAAATATGACTTTCATTTTAAAAATCCAAACCATCCAATTAAACCATTATTTTCGGTCAATTTTTTATAAGGTTAGCGATGTCGAAGTGAACTGATTTTTGGCAACAATGATCATCATGCCAAAGACAGCTCAATGTATGGTTGAATTGTCCAACATGATCTCCATGTGACAAAAACTTTCGGATACTTACAAAAAAGTAATGCCCTTTCAAAGGGCATTTCTCTTAAGAGAAATTTTTTGAAGCAGTGAAGCAGTGGCCAATCACATTGCACCACAATCCGATGTTCAAAAGCATTTCTGGGTTTTGTTCAAAAGCAACAGCGGATTGTGGCGCAATGTCATTGGCCACTGCTTCGCTGCTTCAAAAATCCACTGCTTCAAAAAATTTCTCTCTTCCTTCCCTTTCTAATCTAAAAGTTGCTCATTCAACCTTACATGTTTGAATCTTTAATGCCCCTGGATCCCCAAAGATAAAAGTGAAAAAATGAAAGTTAACTATGTTTTTTTTTTATTGTAATTTTATATTTTAGAAGATAAATTACAATCAAAGACTATTGGAATGGAAAATTCAATATGCTTATGAAAAGTTATCTAGCGTCTTTAATGTCCACGGATCCCCAAGATAAAAAAAAATAAAGTTGCATTTTATTTTATTTTTAGTAATTCATATTTTAAAAGAGAAATCATAGAAATGATTTTGGTTGCTCGGTTGCTCCCAAAATCCTAGAAATGATTTTGCTTAAAACTTTCCAACTCTATGTATGACATCATTTCTTTATAAATACTATTACTTCTTAGTCACAATTATAAGTTTTACAGTACTGTTCTTTGCTTTTGAAATCCAATGTCGCTAAGAAAGGTACAAGTAGAGGAGGAACTGGTTGTGGAGGAACAGATAGGGAATGTTCAACATGTCCCCCGCCATATGGTAGATGTAAGATTCGACAATCTCGGCTCAACATCAAACTGTAACGACTGATGGATAATTAAGAAAATTCTAACCATATTCGAAGTTCAAAACCAATTTAATTTTTATACTGAATTGCATGTCTGCAATTATCTTTACAGAGTGTGGCCATCAAACATGACCAATACTTTGGAAAAGCATGGGGAAATAAAAGTTACAGTGTCAAGGTTTCCCGCTAATCTTAATGAAGTATAACAAAGATTATGGAGTATATAGATTAAGGTGAAGGATAACAAATTCAAACCTGGAGATGAGATTGGAATGTATTGGGATGTTGATAAGGAGTTGTTATTTTATAAGACATTGAATCGAGCTTGAGGTAATTGAGAATTATCACCTAATTTATCCATTTTCTACCCTCTTATTTAGTCTCTCCAATTTCTATTCTCCTTTAATAACTTTTTTGCTTACATTTACTACAGGTGGAAATGTTGGATCTACTCGCTGCAACCAATATTGGGTTAAATTCAGAGCAAGGTATGAAAATCAGCTGTTATAACGAAAATAACGGTCGTTATAACAGATTCGGACCTACCCGTTACGTTATGCACCGTTAAAACGCCCAGAAAATAACGGCTGTTATTTTTCTGTTATAACGAAAATAACGACTGTCATTTTCTGAAAAAAAAAAGTGAAAAAATGGCCATTTTTTCCCGTTATTTTTCTTTTGTGATGGTACCAAGTAGATGCTCTCAACATTACATATTGTCAACATTACAACATGTGATAAAATAGTTTATCATTAGAGATCATCACGCTATTTTATCATTTTTTATCATAAACTATTGGATAAACTATTTTTCTTGTTTAAAATTTTGTTGTGATTGTACCAATATGTGATGTTGAGAGCATCTACTTGGTAGGACTGTCAATGGACGGGGTTTGGATTAGATTTGGGCTGATCCAATAGTTTATCACATCGTGGTTCTCAAATCTAGACCCGATCTAGACACAATCCAACATCTATTGTGTTCGTGTGGCATGTGAGAGTGAATAAATCTTGCAATCTAGGGTGGATTCTGTTGACATGCACCTAAATTTCAACTGCCAACGGAGACTGGCAAAATGTTGATATGTGGTCTAAAATAAAGGTTGATAACCTACTATATATTGGTGAAATAGAGATCATCACGCTAGATTGTCCCTCGGAAATATAACCTCAAATATTTCCATGCAAATTTATTGGTTTAGGACACTACAATGATCCATCCCAATAATTTGACAGGCTGGACACCAAAAATCAGCCCATTCATATTTTTTTATCACTGAAAATGTGCATCACAATTTGGAAAGTTCTATTTCATCCTTAAAAGAGTCGACATTTGATAGGGTTAGAAGCTTCAGAATGGGCTAATTTCTTGTAAGAAATCTCAGTAAACAAATTTGAGTACTTGAATCATCTCCAAGTGAGCCAACTTTTGCAAATTGCAGAGCCAAAGAAAATCCGCACACCCATTCTTATCCAGTGAAGAGGGCATAAACGAGACTGAATTTTCATTACACGACCAGCTGCATGATCATTCACCTGCATAAATAAAGAGTGCACAACCTTGAGCACCACAGGGGTGATGAAAGAGCAATGGGCTGCCATGTCTTCCAAGCTCTTATTAGACTTGCAAAGGATTTTTGCCACATACCAGGGGTCCCCTGATTTCTCTATTAGAAAAGTTTCTTGATTCTTTTTTTTCAACCAGATACAAAAATTATTGTATCCATCGCTGTCTCTAATAATCATTCAATCTACTTCAGAAGTTGGATCCAACTACTTCACAGAATGAACTGCATCTAAAATTTGAAAAGAATGTGAATAGGCATCGAGCATTGACAGCATCACCATATCCTCTTCCTGTTTTGCACCCATAACACATCTGAACCAGTATGTATACAACTCCGTAAACAATTCCAAATTGGTATCCTACAACAATGGTGCAGCACAATCTCCCTACCTGGAGCATTTCTAGTATTCATGTTCAAAAGTATAAAGAATCAATACAAATGGCCAATTCATGGTGCCCAAAGTGAAGGTAATATTTGTCCACACAACATTGCTCAAGATGTAGATGAAATCTAAAAGGATCATTGAGGTTAGAGGGAACCCAAGGGTTAAATAAAAGTGTAGCCATACCGACACAACTCAACTTGTATTGACAGAGCCTTACCTCCGCGTAGCTCAGTTGGGATCAGCACCTAGGACTTGTTTATCTTTTTTTTATTGTGCAATCCTGAGAAGGCCATTCCCAACGATCAGTACCTTACTTTCCAAACCATAGCTTCCCTCGAAACCACCTAATGAAACAACTATTCCACTCCAACTGTAATAGTACAATCAGTTCACGATTTACAGGATATAGGGGAGAGAGAGAGAGAGAGATGATTGGCATGGCAGGCAGTTAATACTGCAACCTCTCATCATTTTCGAAATTCAGGCACTCAATGCCCTTGAGAGTGGACTCGTAGTTCTTTATGTTAGAGGTGTTCCTACCAGAAGATGTACGCTTGGGCTCCGAGGAGCCAACTGGTAAACTTCTCTGCCCACTTCCAATCTTGCGAAACACTCCTGGGCTCGCCTCTGTGGTTCGAGGGCGAGATGGATCAGACTCGCTCCGACCATGGCATCACGGCTGCTAGAAACAGCAGCTCGCCTTGATGATCCACTTGACCGTCCCAAAAAAGTGGAACTAGATAACTGCACGGTTTCAAGCATTTGTAGGGTCAAGTGATGACACCAAAAATTGAATGGCATAATATCAGTATTCATTGGCAATCACGTTCATGTATCTTTGAAGTTATACGGAAAAAGAAGAGCTAAGACTTAAAATGATATTTAGGTCTATCCAACAAGTAATGTAGTTTTAAGAGCTCAAATATATCTTTAGAAAGTCTACCATCTTCATACGAGCACACATGATGAACATGCAGGAGAGCCAGGGGTACGTTTTCCTTAAATGAGTTATCAAATCAACCAAGGGAAAGGAAGAGTGTGAATAGTATCCAGGATTATAAAATAAACATTTTTGGGATTGGCCTGCAGACCAAGTTGCGGAAACATTTCTAATAAACTAAAGTCCTATTTTCTTTCTATATGTTACCTTCCATCTTTTTATGTATTATATTACCCTAGGAAAGCCTCAATTGACCAAACGGGTGGATTGCTGCAAATCACCATTCTATGTGCTTGACAACAGTAAGTTTACCATCTTATTGCATTTTTTATTTGCCTGCCAGATGTGCAATCCTCTGTTTCAAGAGTGAAGGCTTTTAGGGTATTTCTGAACATCCATGCACCAAACAAACACATTCTACCTTCAAGTAGACAAAAAAAATGTTTTATAGTTTAGCCCTTCTATGATGAAAAGAGTGAAAGGCTTTTGCGACAATGGCCATCTTTACACTCCCATTACACTAATTAAGCTTACTCTGATCGAAAGGAAAAAAGATAACATCCAGACTGCAGGAAAGCCAAAGTCTAGTTAGCTGAAGTTTCCACAATAGGGAATGAATTGTGCAAGATAACTTGCTTTCAACAATTAACATAATTTAAAATCAGTTGGCATTAGTTGGTGATTATTCTATTCGAAGTTGGGGATAGTTTAGTACAAACCATAACAAAGAATTTGAAAGATAATTAACATGAGGAATTTTCCAACCAAATGGATCAGGTATCAGAAAGACGTGATAAAAACATAAACTGTCCATATAAGCAGAATTGTTTATGGTTTGACACAACTCCATGATTTACAGCAATTAAAAGAACTACCAAGCCTTTATGGGATAACCCAAAAACATGATTAAATTGCACCACGTTAGCTTCGAAAGAAAAGAGGAAGCAGGGGCTCCATGCAATCTACATTACAATATCATGCAAGCAAACTGAAACAACAGGAACACACAAGAAAAAATACATCAGCATTACTTATTAAAAAAAAATACAACAGCATTAATATAAATCCAGAGTAGAATATATATGTGAAACCAATAACACAAGAAAAGTTTCCTCTTTCTCATGTACATGTAACCAATATAGCAAGCCAGACCACGCCACAACATTAAACACAACTTTATCAGCCAAGCACGAAACCTAATGTCTCTCCATAAACCATTATATAAATTCAATCATCCAGAAATTGCAGAACTATGGCTACAACCCAACTGACTTACCATAGTATCTTTAGTGACAGCAGAATCATTTGCGACTGGACTCTTCTGTTTAGATAAGCTTCCTGCATTTATTCCTGGCGCTGAGACTCTCCTACGAGAGGGATCTGTTGAAGACCAGCCTGGTAGTCTTCCTTCTTCACCGCCTGGGACAAAGTTATACAAGCAAACTGTTAGCGGATGATTTGTTCCCGCGCACGTATTGTGTTTGCCCAACGACCCGTTGATATACATAGTTGTTTCGCCTTTCCCCAACAGGTCGATCTTTTGGGGTAAATGGTTGTTTAACATGGTATCAGAGCCTTATGGCCTGGGAGGTCGCAGGTTCAAGTCTCCAGCGGAGTGTATTCTCGCTGAGGGGGAGTGTTAGCGGATGATTTGTTCCCACGCATGTATTGTGTTTGCCCAACGACCCGTTGATATACATAGTTGTTTCGCCTTTCCCCAACAGGTCGATCTTTTGGGGTAAATGGTTATTTAACACAAACAGTATAAAACTCTTGCAGATATAAGAGGATCATACATCCTTTCACCTATGGGTGTGTAGAGTAAGATCAAAAAGTGCACAAGGAATGAAAACAGCACCATGAAGAAGAAACACACATGTGAGAAAGGGTCCAGAAGAAATTTAACATCCATGTAGCATGATAGATGCCGGCTTGTCAAGAAATTCATCATGCTACAGAATCCAAAACAATAATTTTACATCCATGATGGTAACAAAAACCGAGATGGAGAATATTTATGTCCATGTACCATGATTGGATAAAATAGGAAGACAAAAGAACAAGAGAAAGAAGGAACAATGCTAATAAAGTACCTGTCTGTCTGTCAGCATTGACAACAGCAGGGGCCATCCCTGAGCTTGTTCCAGCAGGGGCACCCTAAATAAATATAGTCACTATTTAGATGCAAATATTGTTAAAGAACAAAAATAATGAAAACCTATCGTGCTATAACATCACTTACAAGAGCACGTGCAGGAGGAGTTGCAATCTGTGATTGCTGATACTTCAAAATGGTCCAGTCAAACACATAATCAAATTGAAAACCTGCAAGAAAGAAAACATTCAAAGTAAAAAAGAATTATATTGATACTTAAAGACTTAAACTGCAGCAGAAACTGCTTGAACCCTTTTTTTGCTTGAAACATACTACGTTTCTGCTTAAAACTTTGAGAACTAGCAATAGTGTGGTACATTCATACCATAGATACAATAAATAAATAAACTTCAAACCTTCACGAATAAAAAGGTCACGGAATATTCTTTTCAGATAAGCATAATCTGGCTTATCATCAAACCGTAGTGAGCGGCAGTAATGGAAGTATGATGCAAATTCTGTAGGATAACCCCGACATAAGGCCTGAGGGAAAAGTTGTGAAATTTCAAGTCATAATTTCATTGTAATATGCGAAGCATAGACATCCAAACTTCAATCTAAATATGGATTACCTCAATAGATGTGGAAACCTTCCTTTCACTGATTTTCTCATACTTTTGTTTTTTAGTTCCTGCTTTCAGTCCCTGCCAGGGAAGACTACAAAGAAAAAAAAAGGGCAAAACTAAACAAATGATAAAGCAGCAGTGAAGCTTAATGAAAAAGATTGGTAGGGAACTCGCACCTTCCTCTTAGAAAGTACATAAGAACATATCCAAGAGATTCTAAATCGTCCCTCCGGCTTTGTTCTAAACAGTCAGAGAACACGAGTCAGAAATACAAACACAATCAAATGATCCAAAAAAGTAACTAAAAGTTGGGTTATTAAAATAGTTAACCAATAATAGAATGCTTGACAGACTGAAGTTTGCTCAAGAAGCCGGGGAACCATATATGTATAACCCAAAAACATACACTACGTACCAATGCCAAGGTGGGTGTTCATGCTTGCATACCGGGCAGTTCCAGTCAAGTTCTTATTTTCTCTGCAGTATTAACAACAACGTGAGATCCAAAAACGAGGACTTAAGTAATACTTGCTAAGATTTACAACATTTAGGTAATACTTGCCAAGATTTACAACACTTAATCATGTAACTAATGAGTAAAGGAAAACCTTTCTCTCTCTCTCTTATATATAGATGATGATGATCAGAGACCACTATCTGTGCATTACGATATATCAATTCCACGCCAAGATTGTAGATTAAGTTTGTCAAAGTGAAGATTCAAAAATCACTGTTAGTTATTTCTGGCTTTCCTTTCTGATTCTGCTACGCGGGCTACATTCCTTTCTTCGGTTTTTAAGATCAAACTCATTTTGCGGCTAAATATTATGGGCTGCATAGGGTAGATCATCAAACTTTATTGATATGAACACAGTACATTCAAGTAGCAATCAAATCATCATCATTAGGGCCTTATCCCAACCAATGTTTTAAAAGGCGTGTGAGGCTTAAGCCTCGAGGCGCGCCTCAGGGCAAAGCTCTTAAAAAACGCCATGAGGCTCAATCAAAAGGCGTTTACACATCTGAGGCGTACGCCTCACTCCAAGAGGCATTGACGAGGCTTACGCCTCTCAGTGAGGTGTACACCTCATCAACGCCTCTTGGACTCGGCGTACGCCTCAGATGTGTTTTTTGGCATGGTACTTTTAACTTAAAAATAGAATGTCAAAATTTAAAAAAAAAAGGTGTCTAAGGGACCGAGCCAACATAAAAATAAAAATAAAAACCCTAAGTTTTATATTAAAAGGGACCCAACATCGATTGATCTACAATTGATTGATGACGAGGAGCAGAATTTCGACTTGTACTATCAAAAAGAAGATGTTGTTCATATAATTGATGAAGATGCATTTAATTTAGTAGAAGATTGAGTCTTTGATTGGTGTTGTGCTTTTTAACGTGGTCGGAACTTGGAACTTAGAACTTAGAATTGGAACTTGAAAATATGCTTGTTTTTTGAATTTTTGCTACATTTATTTATAGATTTAAATACTTATCTACCTAAAAAATGTGTGCGCGTGAGGCTTACGTCTTACGCCTCAAGGCTTCGGCTAGTGAAGTGCCTCACCTCACACCTTAGTTGTTTAAAAACACTGATCCCAACTATTTGAGGTCGTCAAGGAGAAAGAAACAGCAACTGACAACAATTATCTCAAAAGTCAAAACTATATCCTTACCTTGGTAGTTTATGTAGTGAGCAAGCTGAAATGAAAGCTCAAAAGCAAAAAAGAAAATCATAAATCTCTCACAATGCATCCACTGATCTTCATGGCATTTGATCAGCATAGTTAGTGCATACAAAGACTAAAAAAAAACTTTCACCGCCTACAGGACCCAAAGAATGAGACACGAAAGGTCACATCCACAAACAATGCCAGTTGCTCAAATCTAATTAGAACCTTTAAACCTAATGCGTCCCCATCTCTTCAAATATAAGCAGCAAACAAGCTTAAACATTTAAACAATTTAAACCTATTTACCTATAGGGGATGTGTTGGTGGGTTGAAGTATCTCTGTACTTCTTGGCCAGACCAAAATCAATGACGTACACCTACATAAGAACACAATAGCACATAGTACATCGAATCATATATCTCAAGAGAATTTTCTTAGGACTGAAGATGTGGAAGTTAAGCTAAAACCAATACCTGATTTGCGCGCCTCCCCAAGCCCATGAGGAAATTGTCTGGCTTGATATCCCGATGTAGAAACGATTTGGCATGAACAAATTCAACTCGATTGATCTGATATAAACATTGAGAACACCAGAAAATAAAGAAATTGATAAAGTATATAGAGCAAAAAAATGATTAGTGGGCCATTGATGAAAATATACCATCTGATCTGCAAGCATAAGAACAGACTTCAGAGACAATTTCCTACTGCAAAAGTTGAATAGATCTTCAAGACTAGGTCCAAGTAAATCCATCACAAGTACATTATAATCCCCTTCGACACCAAACCATCTCACATTTGGAATCCCAGCTGCCAAAGTTGAAAAGAGATGCAAAGACAAAAAGATATTAGACAAACAAACAAAGCAACCTGTAATAGATCAATTGACAGAAAAATTAAAATCCCCATTACTTCCTCCCTGCAGGATTCTGTACAACTTCGATTCATATAGCAACTGGGGATGCTTTGTCTTGACATTTTCCTGAGAGAAAAAACAACAGTCTCAGTCTTTCACGCAGATATAATACTATAGATAGAAGAATAATTAATGCAAGCATCAGTGGGGGCACAGGAAGCGGGTCTTAAACACGCGCGCATGCACGCGCACACTTTGTCACATGTCCAAATCTAACTTAAAAGCATTAAGCACTCGCATTGATTCTGCATTAAAAATTTCTCCTCCTAATAACCCAAGCTCCTCTTCCATTATTGTTCCACAACATAAACAAAGTTTTCTTCCCCAAAACCCAATCTATCCTACTCTTCTTCCACAACCACAAACCTCCGATTTTCTCACTGAGTTAACTAAAAGAATTCAATCTTCACCAGACAAAGGTAAACTTCCATCCATCAATGTTGTCCAAAATTTATCAGAGCATGAACAAAATTCTAATGAAAATCCCACCTTAATTCAAGCTTCAGAAAATTCAGATAATTCCGATTACCCCGAAATCAACAAAATCTTTCATCCCCAACAATTTAAAAATCCTCGACGATTTAATAACTCCACTATAAAAAATTATTACACTCGCCCAACTCCAGTAGATCTTCAATTAGAAGAATCTTCTCAACTACAAAAACATTTTTTTCAAGATAACATTATCTAGGAATGGAATATAGATGGATATTCCGACTATCATATTCTCCAAACTTGTAATCAAATGCTCATCTACGCCAACGCATGTCACATCCATAATAATCCTGAAAACAATATTACTATCGCCATAACCGTTGGATTCACCAGCCAACTTCATGGTTGGTGGCATGAATATTTTTTTGAAGCTCAAAGAGATGAAATACTTCATGTGATCAAACGCGAATCTAATGGTAACCCAAAATTGACTGACCAAGGACAGCAACAACCGGACTCTTTATTAACACTCATCGTCAATATAGTTCACCATTTCTTAGCCAAACTAGACGACATTTATGAAAGAAATAAAGAACAACCTCATGAACCTCAAATGTTCACTTTATCCGATTATCTACCCCCTTTATTTGCTGAAAAGGTTAAAGAAAGTTTACGCGACCAACATGACGGCACATTAAACTATAATCATTTCTCCTATGGTGAGCTCACTCACACTATTCAAAAAATAGGATTCAAAATATGTAATGACCTAAAACTCCAACAACAAATCAAACAACAACGATCCAGTAAACAACAAGAATTGGGTGATATCTGTTGGGATTTTGGAATTGAAACCATTACCCCACCATCACGTCGTAAACCCAAACCTTTCACACAAACAAACTCTAATCGCACCCGTGCTCCCTCCAATCTCCCCAAACCAAATTATTATAAACACGGTTCAAATAAAAAACTTTCCTCTTCCCAGAAAACATCAGGTAAATGCTATAATAAATGCGGACAAACTAGTCATTTTGCCAACAAATGTTTTTCAAGAACACCTACAAAAAAGGATCAACAAATTGACAAATCTGATTCTGATGACAACTACGAATTCTTAAACAACCATCCCCATTCTTCCCCTGAACCAAAAAATTGTTGTAACACTGGTCTCACCAATGAAGAATATGAAGACGACGCTAACGAAGAAACTCTTTCAGTCAATGTCCTCACTGCAAATGAAGGACTTATTTTCGATATGATTGACAAAATCCTTGATGTAACAATAAAAAACCAATACTTACGTCAATTAATAACAAACCAAGCTTCTGCTTCTTCTCTACAAACTCCACACCATACAACTTCCTTACATCAAATTCCTTCTCCATTTTCAATGAAAGACGTTTACGAACGCCTAAACCACACAAAACACTCCACCTAACGAGAACCTTCCATTACAAATCAACCAACTAAAACATGAAGTCCAACAATTAAAAATAACCGTTGACCACTTACTGCTTACTCGAACCACTACTATTGACGAAGCTCTCGATGACTTCGTTGCAGCCTCCGTTATTCAATATTTATCCCAAAAATGGTATACAAAAATTTTACTCAAAATTAAACATTTCTCACAAGAATTTATCGCACTCATTGACAGTGGTGCTGATATAAATTGTATCCGCGAAGGACTAATTCCTACAAAATTTCTTGAAGCCACTAGTTCAACAATCACTACCGCCAATAGCAACACATGTCGAGTTGATTTCAAAATTCCCTTGCCCATATTTGTAAAAACGAACAATGCATTAATGTCTCCTTTCTCGTTGTCAAAGACCTTCAACAAGTAATCCTTGGAACTCCATTCCTATTAATAATTACACCTTGCTCTGATACCAAAAAGAGTAGGATCGGCTACACTTGAAGCAGGATACAAGCTTTGATTGATAACTTTGATGAAATTACAAAATTTGAAAGAAAAATAAAAGAAACAGGAGAGTTACAAGAGAATTGAGAAGAGATAGTTCTTCCAAAACTAAAACTTGCCATATTACATTGCTTAGATCTTTATTTATAGCCTTTGCAGACTTGAAATCTTTGATGTCCGGAAGGTGAGAAGGTTGCCGAAGATTGTCAAAGCTGTTGGAATCATTTGACGTAGTGTAGAAGTCGGTGGAAACTTTTGACGTGGCGAAACTATTCGGGCACTATTTGTTGGTGAACACTATTTGATACTGTAGAGAATAGTGACTTTTACTGTAGCACTTCTGACTTTTGTGAAATTTGTCGGGCGAAGTCTTCTTTCGGTGGAATGGCTTTTTGTACTGCTTTGATATTTTATTAGGCAGCTTTGATACGGCGGCTTTGGCATGGCTTTTTGACTTTAACGATTAAAAGTGACTTTGAATTCTTGCGCATTATAACAGGGTCGGACGATCATTGAAGGGAGCTGATTGAGGTTGCTGTCTTCATTAATGGTAATGACAGTCTCCTTTTTTAATGTGAGATACTTCTGGAAGGCATTTGCTCGATAGGGGACACATCTGCCATATTCTTTGTAGCAAGAGAGCTTTGAGAGACCAAGTTCTTATTTAAAAACCTTTTGGACGATTGACTTATTGTTGAGATTATTCTTTTGATTGGTGTGGACTGTGCTGGAGAGGCTGTTGAAGGGATTCATGACTTTTTAGAAAAAGTCGTCTGCAACTGGATCTGCTGTTTCAGGAACATTTGTGGAGTCAAGAGTCATCATCGAGACGGACTGACTGAAGAATATGAAGATGACGCCAACGAAGAAACTCTTTCAGTCAATGTCCTACTGCAAATGAAGAACTTATTCTCCATATGATTGACAAAATCCCTGATGTAACAATAAAAAACCAATACTTACGTCAATTAATAACAAACCAAGCTTCTGCTTCTTCTCCACCAACTCCACACCCTACGACTTCCTTACATCAAATTCCTTATCCATTTTCAATTAAAGAAGTTTACGAAAGCCTAAACCACACAAAACACTCCCCCCAACGAGAACCTTCCACAGCAAATCTTCAACACGAAATCAACCAACTAAAACATGAAGTCCAACAATTAAAAATAACCATTGACCACTTACTGCTTACTCAAACCACTACTACTGATGAAGCTCTCGATGACTTCGTTGCCGCCTCCGTTACTCAATATTTATCCAAAAAATGGTATACAAAAATTTTCCTCAAAATTAAACATTTCTCACAGGAATTTATCACACTCATTGACAGTGGTGCTGATATAAATTGTATCCGCGAATGACTAATTCCTACAAAATTTCTTGAAGCCACTAGTTCAACAATCACCACCGCCAATAGCAACACATGTCGAGTTGATTTCAAAATTCCCCTTGCCCATATTTGTAAAAACGAACAATGCATTAATGTCTCCTTTCTCATTATCAAAGACCTTCAACAAGTAATCCTTGGAACTCCATTCCTATTACAAATTACACATTTCTCTGTTACCAATAACGATCTCGAAACTTCAATTCATAATCAAACTGTTCTTTTCGAATTCACACGACCCCCTCACCTTAGCAAAATAAATCAAATCATCAATCTTATTTCTCATAAAGAAAATTAGATCAATTACATCCAGCAAGATATACGTTTTCAAAACAGTAAAGCAAAAACCAAAAAACCTTTTTTCACTCAAAAGATAATCGATTTTGAACACAAACTTCACACAACCTGCTGTTCTGAACTACCCTCTACCTTCTGGCATCGCAAACAACATATCGTCTCTCTTCCATACATTAATGGCTTTTCCGAAACCAACATTCCAACAAAGGCCCGAGCCATCCAAATGAATTCTCGTTTTCTCGAATTATGTGATCATGAAATTACGGATCTTCTCAAAAACAAATTAATCCGACTTTCCAAATCACCTTGAAGCTATGCCGCCTTTTATGTCGAAAACTCAACTGAATTAGAACGCGACGTTTCCCGTTTAGTTATAAACTACAAACCTCTTAATGAAGTCCTCCAAGCCATCAGATTTCCTGTCCCCAGCAAACAAGACTTAATCTCTCGTCTTTCTTGTGCCCAAGTATTCTCCAAATTTGACCTCAAATCTGGTTTTTGGCAAATACAAATACACAAAAAGGACCGTCACAAAACGGCTTTTACTGTTCCTAAATGGCATTTTGAATGGAATGTTATGACTTTTGGCCTCAAAAAAGCTCCCTCTGAATTCCAACACATAATGACTGACATATTTCACCCTTTTAAACATTTTATTATTGTCTACATCGATGACATACTCGTCTTCTCGTCAAATACTGATTAACACTGGAAACACCTTCAAATCTTCAGCGACATTATTATAAAAAATGGATTAGTTCTTTCTCAACACAAAATTAAACTCTTCCAAACTTTGGTTCAATTCTTAGGATATAAAATTGAAAATCAAACTATTTCCCCAATAAATCGAGTGACTCAATTTGCTGATAAATTTCCTGATATTTTAACCGATAAGACCCAACTCCAACGTTTTTTAGGCTGTTTAAATTACGTCTCCAGTTTTCTAAAAAATCTTATCAAAGAACGCAATTACTCCAAAATCGACTACGTAAAAATTGCAAATTACCCTGGACACAAGCCCACGCCGAGGCTGTCCGAACTATAAAACAAACTGTGAAGGTAATACCATGCCTAAATATTGCAAATCCTCATTATTTCAAAATTATTCAAACTGACGCCTCCGATATTGGCTATGGCGGAATCCTTCTACAAAAATCTCCGGATAACTCTGAAAAAATAGTCCGCTTCACTTCTGGTTCATGGACTCCTTCTCAAGCAAAATACTCTACTGTCAAAAAAGTAGTTGCCATCGTTTTGTGTTTAAAAATTTCAAAATGACGTTTTAAATCAAAAATTTCTTATCCGCGTTGATTGTCAATCTGCCAAAGAAATTCTTCAAAGAGATGTCAAAAATCTAGCTTCTAAACAACTTTTTGCCCGCTGGCAAGCTTTATTTTCCATCTTCGATTTTGATATTACATATATTAAAAGTTCTCTGAATTCTTTACCTGATTTTCTAACCAGAGAATTCCTACAAAACGTCCAAAAATGAGAGGAGCCTTCTCTCAATCCCAATCCTCCAAAGGCAAAGCTCTCGCCACACTATTTCCTCCAAAGTCTCCCACACCAACAACCAGCTCAAAATCCCAATATTCCCCTCGAGGAGCTCGTATTCTCTGTCGTCCCGATTCGACCCTTTTTTCCCCAAATTCCCCTGCCCAAATTGCGGCCAAAATATTTCCCAAAAACCTCCATTTCGTCCCTAAACACCCAAATCTCTCTTCCAAATTTTATGAAGCCATCCTCATCAAACCCATAATGCCATCATCACTCATACTCAAAAAGACAACGAAATTGGCTTCTCCAAATTAAAAATTCTTCAAATCCTCACCACCGAAAAATGAAAATGCGGCTGGTCCGACAACAAATTTGTTTCCAGTCCTTCCGGCCAAGCTTTTTCCTACAATTACTGGGACTATATGATTGCTTGGGAAAATGCTCTCCTTATTCAAAACTCAAAAAATTCTCATTCTTGGTTTATTCAATTCGGCCAAGATTTTAATTTCAAGCAAATCCCAAATTGGTTCTTCATGAATTGGTGGGTCCTTTTTGGTGCCCTCTCCTCCATTTTTACCAAAACCACTTCTTGACCAATACCATGCTTTCTCCAAAAATATAATTAATCCCCGTATCAATCACCCTGCTACGATACAATGGTTTTCTTTGCCTCCCAAGGTTTTCCTTAGATCATCAAATGGGATTATGTCAAAGAAAATGATACTGTTCCTACCCACCTACGCTTCACCTACACCAAATGGTGGGACAAATTCGATCTTTCAACTTTCAACTCCAAACTCACACTCAAAGAACTAGCAAAAATTACTACCCAATCCTCAAAATCTTTTAAAACTGCGGTAACCTCTTCCCAAAGCCTCGCCGAAGCCCTTGATGAAATTCACAAACTCGGGATGATTTATACCAGCTCAAAGAAATAGTTTCTATGAAAGCATCTCCAACTCAGTCAGTCCGTCTCGATGATGACTCTGACTCCACAAAAGCTCATGAAACAGCGAATCCAGTTGCAGACGACTTTTTCTAAAAAGTCATGAATCCCTCCAATAGCCTCTGCAGCACAGTCAACACCAATCAAAAGATTAATCTCAACAATAAGTCAATCGTTCCAAAGGTTTTTAAACAAGAACTTGGTCTCTCAAAGCTCTCTTGCTACAAAGAATATGACAAATGTGTCCCCTATTGAATAAATGCCTTCCAAAAGTATCTTACATTAAAAAAGGAGACTGTCATCACCATTAATGAAGACAGCAACCTCAATCAACTCCCTTCAAGGATCGTCCAACCCTGTTATAATGCGCAAGAATTCAAAGTCACTTTTAATCGCTAAAGTCAAAAAGCCATGCTCAAGCCGTCGTATCCAACGTATCAAACCACTATATCAAAGCTGCCTAACAAAATATCAAAGCCGTGTCAAGCCGTTCCACTGGAAGAAGACTCCGCCCGACAAATTTCACAAAAGTCAAAAGTGTTACAGTAAAAGTCACTACTCTACAGTTTCAAATAGTGTTCATCGACAAATAGTGTCGAATAGTTTTGCCACGTTAAAAGTTTCCACCGACTTCTACGCTACGTCAAATGATTCCAACAGCTTAGACAATCTTCGACAACCTTTTTACTTTCCGGACTTCGAAGATTTTAAGTCCGCAAAGGCTATAAATAAAAATCTAAGCAATGTAATATGGCAAGTTTTAGTTTTGAAGAACTATCTCTTCTCAATTCTCTTGTAACTCTCCTGTTTCTTTTATATTTTTTCAAATCTTGTAATTTCATCAAAGTTATTAATCAAAGCTTGTATCCTGCTTCAAGTGTAGCCAATCCTGCTCTTCAAGTCCGTCACAAACAAGTTCAAATTTATGTCAACTTAAAAGCACGAGTTCCAAGAGATTTCAAGTTAGATGGGCAGAAGTGTGATATAGAGTAGGAGCGTTACCCTACATAGGAGTTTCCTACAACTAAGACCGATACAAAATGTTGTGGTTGTTCTAATGGAAATAAGTCTATCTATCTATCTATACTAAAGCAGAGACCTGCTGGCGTGGAACTCTCTACGCTCATTGCGTTGCGTCAGCAAACCTCTAAACCTTTCAAATGTCTCTCTTTACCAACACGCATCTCCCACTACAAACACGTCTATCTCTACCAACACGTCTATCCATATCCCGTCTAAATATATACTTTGATTTCTTCGTGCTTAGTACAAGTTCTGACTCCCACCCAAGCGTTCTGAAGTCATAGCCGAAGTGGTCTCCAAAAATGATGCGATGACGGTTCGCATATACTACATCGTTCTCGATGAAGCCTTTTTTCCATGTCTGATTTGAAAAAGTAAAAGGCGACAGCTGAAGCGGAGGTAGGACCGAGGCCGTAACGATCTAAGATAGTCTGTAGGGTTCAATGGCGAGGTTTTTTCAGGAGGTGGAGGTTGCAAGTATGGGAAGAGTGGGTGGGCTTGGTGGTAAGTAATTCTTTTCTTTGAATTTGAAAAAGATTTTTGAGAAGAGAACAATACAAAGTAGTAGAAAATCTCCATATTGAACGTTACGTACTTCTCCATCAAATTTTTTCTCCATGGATAGAAACTGAAGAGATGGGATCTCTTTATATTGCTCTTCGACCTCTTGGGTGACAAGATCAAACGTTATCTTTACTTTTCTCATGAAGAGAGGTTGTAGACCAAGAGGAAGATAATTAAGACTGAAATAATACCAATTCCCAGGCTTACATCACCTTGATTTCTATGTATAGTTGTATACATAGCCAGAACTCAATGTAGCGAACTAGATTTAGGAAGATAGAATGGGTTGATCTTTTTTCTTTTCATAAATACCCCCTTGGATTTCTATTCAAAGGGCAGTGAAAATTTAGATTTCGTATGCCACTTATTTGTGGAAATGCTGGAACGAGATGCTGTTTCATGGAATTGGTGCATACATGGCTTTTGATGAGACAACATTGCCATTGGGCTGTTTGATATGATGCCTGAGAGGAATGTTGTATCCTGGGATTCCATTATAATAGGGATTTCCAATGCTGGAGATACAGAGTTGGCGTAGTCAGTTTTTGAGCGGATGCCCATAAGGAATGAGGTCTCTTGGAATGCCGTGATTGCTGGATATGTGAGTAGGGATGATGTGAGGAATGCACGGTCGGTTTTCAAAAAAAAAAAAAAAAACGAATGCACAATTGGTTTTCTATCAGATGCCGGGGAACACCGTGGTTTCTTGGACAACCTTGATTTCAAGGTATGCCTATGTTGGGGATCTTGCTCGTTTTAATTCGAGTTATGATTTTTCTAAAGTAATAACTAATGCATTTTACATCTATGTAATTATAACGTAACACCCCTATTTTTGCCCGTGCTAAGCACGGGTAAGTTACACTAGTTGCTATAATGACAAGGAGCATCCCTTATCAGAAAAATATAATGACAAGGAGCATTGTAGGTAAGACTCCACAACGTCGACAAGCAAAGGCAATCAAAACATGCATCTATAGATATTTGAAGACCACAACAAAGGTTCTCTCAAATTAAACAATCATCTCGACTTATTCCAAACAATATTACCTTGTGGATTAGAATGTCACATCCAAAACTTGCCTCACCAAATATGAAACCTAACTTAGGTCCTGTTTGGGAACAAGAAGAAGAAGCACTTTTACTTGTAGTAACAGTTACTAGAAGCAGAAGTTGCCTATTAGAAGTAGATGTGTTTGGAAGGAGAAAAAGTAACATAATTTGATATAAAAGGACGAAGTGGTCATTTATAATCTGTACCAATGGCTTATAGGGATATTGTCATTAAAAATCGTTGAAGTGGTCATTATAATTTTTTTTCTTGAATGATTAGAGCGGAAATATAGTAATACGAAAGTTTCACTAAAGTTTTCAATTCAACATATGCTTAAATTGAAGCAAAGCAAGAAGAAGAAACATCTTGAGAAGCCAGCAGCCGAATTTTTTAGCTTCTGTTTGTAGTCAATTTGAAACTACTAGAAGTTAAAAAAAATTAACACAATCCAAACTATCTTTTCAACTTCTTGACTTAATTAAGCCAATAAGTAACTTTTTTGTGTTCTAAGGAGGCGTTTGGGAACGAGAAGTAAAAGCACTTCTACTTGTAGTAGAAATTACTAGTTGATTTTTGACCTCCAAAAAAGACATGGCAGTTAAAAGCGTCGGGAGGAATTCTAATTTTTGAGAAGTAATTTCTCTTGGAAGTTAGAAGCTAAAAAATTTAGCTTCAGTCTTAAGTTAGTTTTTAACTTTTCAAAAGTTAAAATACGAAACACATCCAAGCCAACTTTTTGGCTTATAAAAGTCAATAAGTTACTTTATTTGTGTTGCCAAACGCTCCCTTATTATCTCAAAAAATATTTAAGTCAAACTCCGCAACATTGAGAGAGGAATAGCTAAAGTTGAATAGACACACGTTGATGTGGCGAAAGCATGCAGCATGCATATAAAGATACCAAACAATGACTGGCGCACAGCAGCATGCACGATTGCACTCCAAAAAATACCAGGTGACGCAACAGCCCGCTGTCCAACAATGACAACAGGATCAATGTCATAGTTCCAGCTTGCAACAAGGCCTGGTTTGGTGTTTATCATACTCAACATTGCAGAGTGCTCAAAATCCAATGATTTTTCCTAATTGGATCATGAAACCATGATTGAATAAACTACTCACAATTAAAAACTTCACTTCTTGTAGATTTTTGAATCATATTCAAGGAATACGGATAAAATTTAAGTTTGAAGTCACCATGTTTCACAACCACGAAAATCAAAACCTTTATCCTAAATAGCAGGATTAGATCTGCAATCACTCTTTAAATCTTCTAGTAAAGGTATCCGACAGCATAGACCCTCTATTTTCCTTTTTTTTTTCTCATAAGTAACATCATGTACCCTCTAAGTACATATCATCTCAGGTTGATACATAACCCAAACAAATTAGCTCCACCATATTTTAGCTGTATATGACATAATTGGAGCTGATTTAAGTAACCCCATTTTACGTGTTGCTAAGAGGTCAGAACTCAGAATAACAGCTTCTATAACAGTCCTTTAACGCAATTATGAGCTCGTCGAAGATGAATGATATCGAAAAGGTGACGAAATCTCAATTGAAGTTAACATCATTCAGAGAAGGGTAATAAATAGCTTCCCAAAATCAAATAACCCACAATCTCAAGTGCCAGGAAAAAAAAAAAAAACGAACAGCTAAAATGGGAAATAAAAGGCATCGAATAAAATAAAAAAAATCATATTTTTTTCTGAGAAAAACTGGGGGAAAAGAAAAATACTTACAAGCTTAATGGCGACCTCTTCACTTGTCTGAATATTAGTACCTGCAAAAGCAATCCCATTCACCCATCAGAATTCCAAAACCCCCCAAAAAAGAAAAAACCAAAAATTAACAAACGAAAAAAGTCAAATGAAAAGTATAAATCAACGAACCAAGATAGATCTCCCCAAACGAACCGCTACCGATCTTACGACCGAGCCGGAACTTGTTCCCCACACGAGGCTCCATCAAACGAAACTCAAAAACACAATCAGAACAGAAAGCCCAACTCCGAATTCAAAACCTAATTCATAACAAAAATCAAAAGCAGCATCAAACCCTCCACCGATTCACCCTCGTAGATTAAGGAATTCCGCAACCTAGTCCGATCGACGCCCATCGCCTCAACGAATGATCAATTGATCCGAGCATGAACATAGAAAAATAGAGGGCTCGATTGAGAGTAACGCGCAAACGAAGCGCGATCGATGGAGATCTAGGGTTTCTCTTCTAGGGTTATTTTAATGGAGGTTGTGATTGCAGGAGGGGGTAAAGAGGCGAAGAAAGGAAGAAAAGAAGAGAGAGAGGGACACGTCATGATATCACCTCTCATCACGCTTTGATCCATTCGAAGCGGACTTCCGCGAACGGACAACATATATTTCTCCTTTTTCTTTTTTCCTTTTCCTTTTTTCTTTGTTTTTTTTTCTTGGAAAAAAAGTTTTCTGGAGTGACACTCCAGTTCTTTTCAATGGACTGGCAGAGTTTTCTTGCCATGTGAAGACATGATGTCGTTAATCCTGACCGTCCATGCCATCCTTACATTCCATGTAATTATGGACAGCTTTGAATGTTGCAAGATTTACTGTTTAGTCTTGCATTGCAACAGCAAAAAAATTCTCACAAACAACCCCTATAGTAAGGGAAATTTTTTGAAGCAGCCATCATGCGTCCAATGATCTCGCGCCACATATAGCCATGGTTTAGACTTTGTTTTTAAAAAGTAACCATGGGTATATGTGGCGTTCGATCATTGGCGCATGATCGCTGCTTCGAGAATTTTCTCCTCTAGGAAAAGATGAAAATGCTAGTTTTGGCATGTGGGGAGTGCTAATAAGCTCACACTTGCCACTTGAAAGGGAAAATAATTGAAGTGGTGAGATTTTTGAAGCATCGATCATGCGCCAATAATCGCGCGCCACATATACTTATGTTTACTTTCTAAAACCAGAGTCTAAACCATGGGCATATGTGGAGCGCAGTCATTGGGCACATGATCGCTGCTTAAAAAATCCTCGAGGTGGACAAACACCTGAGCCTCTAGAAAAAGAAATTATACATATTTATGGAAAAAATTTGCTGGGACTAAATATGATATTAGTAATGGATCTTTTAAGAATATTCACTTTTCAAATTTATGTAGGCTTATTCATTTCTAAAAGGAGAAAATATTTGTTGTCCCTTGGGAGCATCAAAATTTGAAGTCTCCCCTCCCAAAAATGCCATATAGAGCGCATTCTAGGGCCCGAATAACATTATGGATGTTTGGTCTACCCCTTGACAGACCTACATATCAAATATCAACTTGATTTTGATTTTAAACAGTTATCTATCAGCCTCTAAAAAACAATGCTCATATCCAACGGGCCAAAAATAGGGAGGGTTCAAACTTTGAAGTCCCCCTCCCAAATTTGCTTGCCCAGGCGATTCAAACTTTGAAGTCCCCCTCCCAAAATGTTTGACAAGTGCCCCTTGTAAACCACTAACCAAGGGCTTAACGCGGGTTCAATTAAGCGACTAGGGTACGAATGTCAAACATTATGGGTGGGGAGACTTGAAAATTTGAAGTCCTCCGGACCAACAAATTTTTTCTCCAATAGCAGGAACAGGACTTTGCCGACCATGTCCCTCATCATCATTTACAACGGATCAGAGTATGGTCCGAGCAACGTGGCAGACTTTTGGAGACCATTGACCTCGTAGACCTATATACCAAAAATCAGCATGATAAGTGATTTCAAACCTTTGGATCTTTGTACCCCAAATAATTCTCGAATACCACAGTTAAAAATTAACCCATCAAAGTGACTCCAATCCAACGCTTAGAAATCACTGATCTAGTTAATTTTTGGTCTGTAGGTCCACTTAAAGTTGGGCCAAAAGTGAAGTGGCTCATAATGTGGTCCGTAATTTAGTCCCATCAAAATATTTTCCTACGTATCTATATCATTTATTTGATACAGAAGGCCCTCACCTTAAGACTCAAGTGCCATGAATGTTTGGTCCATCCCTCCGTGTGCATATTTGTAAACACAAAAGTATGCAAACGCATTGCATCCGCATTGCATCCACCGTTGAATGCTCTTTGAAAAAGTGATTTAATTTTTAAAATATTTTGTTTTGAAAACATTAAAATAACACGTTTTTCAGTGGACATCCAACCATGCTGACAATGTTTGCCTACTTTTAAGTCTGCAAAGGTATGCACACTAGGTTTGTCCCTCAGCGGGATGACACACCAAATATTAGCCTACCCATATGACCGTTCATGAAGTCAAAAGGTACTCAAATCCAATGGCTAGAAATCACCAATTAGGCTGATTTTGGGTGTATGGGTCCACCAAGATATGGCTCAAAACATTTAGGCTTGAAAAAGTGACACATGGTTTTGAGGGGCTTCTTTATGAAGTTTTTTTTTTTGTAAGAAGTCTGTTTCAAAGAATCTGAGAATTTATTAGGGGCGGGATTTTTTAAGCAGTGATCATGCACTCAATGATCGTGCGCCACATATACTCATAGTTATTTTTAAAACCAAAGTCTAAAACATGGGTATATGTGGCGCGTGATAGCCAGCTTCAAAAATTTTATCAAAGAACTTCTAGAGCTTGGGCCTACCACCTCCCGTTACACCAGCAAAGAAGTCTGGAGCGCCGCTCCACAAAACACGTCCTCGTTCATTCTCTTGACTTAGTCATTGGAAATTATTTTCCTTATTTTCAAATTTTTTCTGGGCAAAAAGGAGATCCGATTTGTCGCACACGTAATTGGCACCCTCGTTTGTGTAAAAGGAGTAGGCCCCACATATGAACAGGGGCCTACGCTATCAGTGAGCCCACCTTTCTTTCACTGTTGGATCACCGACGATTGCAGATTTTCTCCAGGACTTTTGCCTCACCTATGATTTTAGGTCACGTGGCCCACATGGATATGATTTTGACCCAAATTGAATGGGCTCCACCCAACCACCTAAGAGATCTCTCTGGTGATTGTAGTCATTAGATTGAGATAATATTTATGGGAGTGGGACCCTAATCTAGTGGTTGCGATCATATTGATTGGATTGATCTTTACATAGTAAATCTCATTTGGGGACACATCATACGGTGTGTTGTCCTGACCCCTAATGTAAAAGGGCCTGTTTGGATTACCATTTTTGCACTACCAAAAGATTCTTTTTTGCATAAAAAGGCTTTCCAAAATATCTTCTCCTGGCCCACAAATGGAGATCCAAACAAGCCATAATGGTACCCGAATTATTGCAAGTAGGTATAAATGGGTACCCGATTACCTGAGGACCCATTGGGCCCCATAAAATAATTGGGACAGGTCTAGGTATCAAAATATACAGGTAATGCCCAGGCCCAATATCCCAAAGAGCAGAACTTTGCTGAGGGAGAAAATTTTTGAATTGGCGATCATGCGCCAATGATCGTGAGATACATATACCTGGGGCTACTTAAATTTTTTTTTTAAATCAAATCCTAAACCCCAGGTATATGTGGCGCGATCATTGGGCACATGATCGCCGCTTCAAAAACCCCACCCATTCAAAAAAAATTCTCTATATCAGACATGGCAGACTCTGATAGATCGAAGCCTGTATGAATATTTGGCCCAATCCTAGGTGGACTTGCAGACCAAAAATTAACATGATTAGTGATTTTTAAGCATTGGATTGTGGTTGTTTTCATGGGTTGATTTTAAACCGTGAAATTTGAGCAATTATTTGAGATACAAATATCCAAAAGTTTGAACTCATTAATCACAATGCTTTTGGTGTGTAGGATTAGAGTATATATCTGGTTGGATTAGTATTAGTAATGTAATAAGTCGTGTGAGGTGCACCATAACATTATTGGTGTATCTTTTACAATATTTTCTTGATTGTCAAAATTAGAAAAAATTCAATTAGGCATCTTAGATTAGATTGATTATGATTAGTTTTTATTTTTAGACAAATTTATTTTTCCATATGATCATTGTCCCTTAGCAAAGTTCTACACTATTCCAAAATACCCAATCAATTTGGTTGGATCTCAATCCATCTTTCAGACCTAATTAATAACTAGGACAAGTCAGGATATACTGAAACCCAAATCGAGCGTAACACATGAGAGAGAGAGAGAGAGAGAGTTCCATCATCTGTCAGCAAAGTTCTGCTCTATTCCAAATATACCCAATAGACCCAATCAATTTGGTTGGGTCTCAATCCATCTTCCAAACCTAATTAATAACTAGGACAAGTCAGGATATACTGAAACCCAAATAGAGCGTAACACATTGACAACCCTAATTGCATGTAGTATAAGTGAGGAGCGTTGTCAATGGGCCTCACCTATGAGAGAGAAAGAGAGAGAGATGCATCGTCCGTCAGCAAAGTTCTGCTCTATTCCAAATATACCCAATAGACCCAATTGATTTGGCTGGAGACCTGATTAATAATTAGGGAGGGTCTGGATATACTGAAACCCAAATTGAGCGTAACACATTTGCAACCCTAATTGCATGCAGTATAAGCAAGGAGCTTGTGTCCTCACATATGAGAGAGAGAGAGAGAGAGAGAGAGAGAGAGAGAGAGAGAGAGAGAGAGAGAGAGAGAGAGAGAGAGAGAGAGAGAGAGAGAGAGAGAGAGAGAGAGAGAGAGAGAGAGAGAGAGAGAGAGAGAGAGAGAGAGAGAGAGAGAGAGAGAGAGAGAGATGCATCGTCCGTCAGCAAAGTTTTGCTCTATTCCAAATATACCCAATAGACCCAATCGGCTGGGTCTCGATCCATCTTTCAGACCAGATTAATAATTAGGGAGGGTCTGGATATATTGAAACCCAAATCGAGCGTAACACATTCGCAACCCTAATTGCATGCAGTATAAACAAGGAGCTTGTGTCCTCACATATGAGTCCATAAAAAGTATACCAGAGAGAGAGAGAGAGAGAGAGAGAGAGAGAGAGAGAGAGAGAGAGAGAGAGAGAGAGAGAGAGAGAGAGAGAGAGAGAGAGAGAGAGAGAGAGAGAGAGAGAGAGAGAGGTTATTTGACCATTATTGAGATTATTTAAAAAAAAAGATTAAAACAATAATATTCTGACCTTTTTTTCTACCCTGATGTGACTCGTTATAACGGACATAACGGTAGCATTTTGGATTCGTTATAATGTTATAACGAACAATTTAAAACCTTGCTTCTACCAAATACTTTTGCAATTTGACAACATCTTTTTCAAAAATATCCTTAATATACAATTTACATTGACATTTATCATGAAAAATGGAAAATAGACATTTCTCAAAAAAAGAAAAAAGAAGAAGAAAAAGTAGCTTTCTCACTGAATCTCACTTTAAGCAAACAATCTTACCAATTTAACCTAACCCTAATCCATCGACTCACTCACCCTCCCTAACTGCTCCCACGACCAACCATTCTCTCAACCCCCACTCCTATCATACACACGAGCTCTCCACCAGCTGTTTTGGGGCCCTTTTGTGGACCCCTTCTATGGTAAAGTACTATGTATCAAAATTTTGATGCAGAAGTCTCTCAAACTGCCACGGGGCACATCCGCTGACCCCTTAATGCATGTCCCACTTCTTGGTGGACCTACACAACAAAAATCAGCGTGATTAGTGATTTCTAGACAATCAATTTGAGCACTTTTTCATTTTGGGCTTCATGAACAGGCCTATGGGTTTGTTCTAAGCCCATGATGAAAAAGTACTCAAATCCAATGGATAGAAATCACCAATCATGCTGATTTTTGGTGTATAGGTTCACCAAGATATTGGCTTAACATTCATGAGTTCAATGGGCCCGAAAGAGTGTGCCACGTATCGATTTAAGGGACTTCTACATAAAAATTTCTATACGGAGATATGTATCATAGATTTTTCCCTTTTGTGGGTAGCGTGAATTACAAAGCACAAAGTTAGCGAAGAAATGCGAGTTCGACTTTAATAAGGACTCCTGTATCAAAAGTTTAATATAGGTATCTCAAAATGCCATGTGGCACACTCTTCGGGTCCCCTCTGAAAATGCCATGTGGCACAATGTTTGGCTCACATATGAAAAAACACCCTGATTGGTGATTTCTAACTGTTAGATTTGAGCCTTTTTATCAAGGGCTTCATGAAGAGGCCTATTAATGGGTACAAAGCCCATGAAGATATTTGTGGTGCATAGGTCCACCAAAAGATGGGCCAAACACCATATGGTGAGTGGGCTCAAAAGAGTGCCATTTGGCGTGCACACAAAAAGAGCCGGCTAAATGTTTAGACTTTAGAGTGTGTTCAAATCTTTAATGTTATAATGGGGCTCAGACCCCTTTTTTGTATTATTATTATGGGTCGGGCTCAAGGGACCCCATTTCTGACCCCCTTTTTTGACCCCCATCTTGGTGTACCCACATAGGAGATGAATCAATGGCTGATTTTTGGTGAGGATGATCTCTATGGTGAGGAGATCATCCTCACAAAAATTCAAATCATTCTGATATTCATAGACTAGTTTAGAAGCTGAAGAATTATGGACCATCGATTTTTACCGTGTAACTTTAAAACCACATTTGATGGGGTTAGAAATTTCAGAATGGGCTGATTTTTTGTTGGGGTTATCTATATGGTGTGGTTATCATCCCCACAAAAAATCAGCCATTGATTCATCTTCTATGTGAGTACGCCAAGATAGGGGTCAAAAAAGGGGGTCAGAAATGGGGTCCCTTGAGCCTGACCCTATTATTATATATATCATGGGTATCCGGATCTCTTAGCACAACCGACTAAGTCCCACGGGGCACATATTTTACCCCTTCCACACGTGCCAGGTCTACTGGGAAATATCCCGGGGGATTCGAACTCAGGACCTCTGCTGACCCAAAGTGAGGTCCTGGCAACCCACTTAGTTAAATATAAGTGGTTTGAGAGAACTCTCTCTCCCCCAACAACCCACATCTTTCTCTTCAACAACTAATTTTCCAAAACCCAAACTTTATGATTTTCAAGAAATATGCTTTCAATCTGTAAGGTGCCTCTGGTTCACAAGAAAGAGACTTCTGACGTAAAAAAAAAAAAAAAAAAAATCCTATAAAATAATTTTCAACTTTTTTGTTTAACAAATACCAAAGTATGCGATGAGCCGGTCCCATGCATATAGAATTCTCGAAGGTAAATTATTTTTATGGCCATGTGGTACTGTTTCACTATGACAGGTATCGACTATGGTATACTTGTGTTGTGCGCAGGATAACTTCCGAAAATATGCCTAGACCATCCAAATACCATGAAAATTAAGTAGATGAATATTTTGATGAGAAAATGATATGGTTGCCAAATACTTTAAAATGTTTTTAGGCATGAATATTTAGCTGTGAAGTTAATTGACTGCGACAATATGTTCTCTCAAAAATAAATTGCGGACTAACCAAATGCAGCCTTAAATTCAAAAGGGAAACTTCTTGGAATTTGTTTTCTTAGCTATTACTTTTTCAAATAATACGCACAGATTTTGTTTTTTTCAGTTTCTAAGAATTTAATTTCTTTTCCAATATTTTCATGTGAAACAAATGCAGCCCAAGTTAGTTAAGGGTAAAAATGAATCACTAGAAAACTATTTACGTGAGTTTTACAGTGATATCTACTTCTAACTACTTTTATTCAATTATGAAGTTACGATGTTATTTTAAAAACGTTAATACCCTTGAAGAAAAAAAATACACCCGCAACCACGACACCTTTCCTCTTCAGTCACATGTGTTCTGGTAAGTAGGTCCTAACTTGATGGTTAACCCATACAAACTTTTGATCCATGTGGCAGACTCTTCCCGGCCCACTGATTCATGGATATTTACCTCACCTCTTAGAGGACCTACACACCAACAATTAGCCTGGTTGGTGATTTATAGCCGTTCGATCCGAGTACCCAAAAATTGCTCAAATCCAATGGCTAGCGATGACCCGATGAAAAATGCTCAAATCAATGGCTAGAAATCACCCATCAGGCTATTTTTTGCGTGTAGGTCCACTATGAGGTAGGCTAAACATTCATAAGTCAATGACCCCAAAAGGGTTTCCACATGGCATTTTTGAGAGGAAGGATCAAAGTTCGCTCTACCTGGTAGGAGCAAAAAAGAGGAGGGATTTTCATGCCATGCACCCTAAGGTCTCCATAAGCGCTTTGTTCAGGATTGAGGGTGAAATTACAAGCCACAATCAACCCTGAAGCAAGCCAAACAATGGTTTAATGTTCCTGTAACTGATTAGCTCCTACCAGGCCAAAACTAACCTTGCAGTCAAACATGCCCTTAGATTTTAGGAGTTCAATCCGTTAAAGAACCGAGTATCCAACAATTGGTGAGATTCTACCCAAGATGATCAGTCTGTGTGGAGCCCTTAACATTTACAATTATTTTGGGTAGGTGAGCAGCGATCGCACCCACAACCTCGCGTTTGCAGCATCACTCTGTGTAACTGGTTAGATCCCTACTTTCGAGGGCCCCACACTAAACTTCTATATAACTCAAGCTGCAGAGTAGTCCCTGCTTTAATTATGGGAGGGAAAGCCTCCATCTCACATACAGAAAGAAGAAAAGAGAGGGACCAAGGGGGGAAACAAAATGTGGTAAATATCAACTATTTTCATAAACTGCAACTCATCAAGCCTTATAGATATTGTACAGACAACTTCAATGCTCTGCTGTAATGGGACATGATAATCCCATATGTAACTGATGGAAAAATACACGAGATAAATGGGAGAGGGTAAAAAAATAAAAATAAAAACAAAAATGCAGACTGCATCGAAACTCTTACAAAAAAAGGGGGCGAATAAAAGAACCCGCCAGTGTCATGAAGTGGGTGATGATACAGTTTGCACACCTAAGGACGAATGCTTCTTGTGCAATTTTGATCTCAACTGCCTGATCTTGGCATCTACCCTTGCTGTGAATCCTATCTTGGTCTCCTGCCTTGCTTTGGACCGCTCCCTTGTCCACATGTGTTGATCCTCCACATCTTTCTTGTAGTATTTGATCTCTTGGATAACATGGTGGTCCATGGGGTTGATGGATCTTTGGAAAGATATGTGGGCTAGGTAGGGGAGATTACATGCGATGGCTACTAAGAGAGTGACAGACCAGTAAATGGGTGCGGGGGCGAGAGCTTCCACAAGGATTTGGTACGCGTTCCCAGAGTAGAGTGGCGAAAACATGCCATAGAGTAGGAGGAAGACATACCAGGTGCCAATGCTGCCCCAGATGAAGAGGTGTTGGATCCATGTAAAGTGGCTCATTGTGAGTGCAATCTGGCAGTTGACGGCCCAAATGATGCAAGTGAACATGGTGGTTCCCACAGCTGCCATATCTGCAGTCTGTCCTCCAGCACGGAAGGCCTGGTCGTAGAAGATGTTTATATTGACGAAGAAGATGATAAGGGATGAATAGATACCATTTCCCATCCAGCCAAATATTCTATACCAGTCAAAGAACAAGTTTTTCTGTCCTTGCTGATAGAGTGCGGGGAACTGCAAAAGGCACGGTTTATCAATATAACTAATTGGAGAATTGATGAAACACTGATTAAGTGTGCTTTTACCGGGAACTAACCTGTAAGCAGACATCGGAAGAAACATCTTGCTCGAAAACTCCGAGTGAAATGACAGGCAATGAGGTGAGAATGACATTGAACAATAGCATGTACCAATCATCATAGACTGACTGACCAGAAAAGCCAGTGTATGCCTCAAAGTAGAAGAGAGTGAGGCCAAAGGCTATATTCTTGTAGAAGAAATAGCAAACCTGAACGTGCAATGCCATGAAGTTTAAAAGAGGGATTAGTTATAGCATCATAGGCGACACACAACATAGACCTGTAGCATGTATCTGTGTGTATGCATATATCAACAAAAAATGAAATTAAAACATGAAGAGGGCACTCTTTTTTCTTACCATCTGGGCAATTCTCTTATAGCACCAGTGCCCATGGACAACCAGAAGTCTTTCCAAAAACCGAAACTGGGAAATAGAGAAGTCACTAGCCATTACAGCCTGCAAAAAAGCTGAAAATTTTGTGATCTTGACAGTAACTTCCATAACCAATTAAAGACAGGACAGTGATGCACTTTTGACTTCACATCTTTGATAGAACATTAAATTCCCGAGGGAGGAGTTAATCACAAGTGGTTGAACATACAACCTTGCAGAAAACACCATTTTTTAGATGTGGTTAGGAAGCTTAGAGGATAAAGTAACATTATTGAAGTTTTTTTGTTTTTTGATTGGTGACATTGTAGTTTTAGGTTTGCACCAGCCACTAATATTTGTAAATATGTTCTCAAATTTTAAAATCATCAATATTTCTAAATCAAGACATAATGAGAATCCAAAAATAAGAGACAGATCAGACGTTGATAGACTAAATGTTGTTTCCCACTGGAGATTAGCTGAGCTGAAGAGCCAGCAACACAAGTATAAACACAAAAGATTCCATCGGAAAGGCAAACCAAAACTCAGTCCCCATTAAAATTTGGCTGTTTGGCACCATAGAAAAGAAGATTCTACAGAAATCTTATACTGGCAAACAGAAAAGAGTTCCAAGTTTTCGATCATAACAGTATATGAAACATGGTTCAAAGTTTCGGCCGAAACCAAAACGTTTCGTCCGTTTCATTTCAGTTTTGCTATAGGATGAAACTACATATGTTTTGGTTGGTTTCGTCCGAAACCAAATGATACTTCATGTTATGTGTAAATTTGCACTAACATTTCTTTTCGTTTTCACAAAGTTCCATCCGAAACTGAACAATACTTCCAATACGTTTTAGTATCGCCCATGAACGATACCGAAACGATACTGTGTACTTTGAACCATGATATGAAAGATGAACTGACGCTTTTGATGATATATAAATGGCCTGTTAGATTTGTTACCGACCTGCATCCCTTCTACTCCACTGATACCAACGCCAATGTCCGCCTCTTGAATCATACCAACGTCATTTGCACCATCACCGATTGCTAAAGTTGTTTTTCCAGTTCCTTCTTTTACCAACCGCGTCACCTAATGCCAAATCCCAACAGAAGAAGGCCGATTGAAATACCCTATAGATGAATATCATTTACTAAAAAAAGAACAGTTTGGATTACAAACTCCATCGATTAATTTAAAAGCAAAAACTCCTACCAGTGCCTTCTGTTTTGGAGAGACCCGGCAACATATGACAGATGCACAATCAACTGCTAAACTCAAGAATTGATGCTTCATATCATCCTCCAAAGCATGAGATAGAGTTGTCCCATCGATAATTAAGGCGAAAGCAGCATGAGGGTCCTTTTCCAGCTTGATCATTTGGGAGGCATTGGTGATTTGCATCAAAATGTTTTCTTTCACAGCCTGATCAGTATTCAAAGAAAGAAGCAAAGCCTAACATGAAATCAATTTCCTGCACTTCTTTTTCCTTTTCCTTTTTTTTCCATAAGTGTGTGCGTGTTGTCTTTATTTGTATGTTCGTTTGATTTTAAGGAAATTCAAAACTTCCCCCTATCATAATGAAGCAATCCATACCTTATTGGCATCTTGGGCTAACAAATCTGTATTCATTGTTGTTATGCGGATCTGTTTCATTCCTTGCCGAAGTAGACTGCACGCAAATCTGCATCACATGAATTGAAATTTTATTTTAGTGATCCAATACAGCATGTTATGACATAACAAACTAGCAATAGAGCTATAGCTTTCCACAAAGGAATCATGGATTAACAAGATGTTTTTGCAATTTGGTAGAGGCTAACCCTATGTTGATTGCAGTTTCCATCTTGTCCCCTGTCAGCACCCAGATCTTGAGACCAGCTTGTGCTAGTTTATCTATGCACTGAGGCACCTATTGAAAAGAGAAACGAAAACAAAAATTAAAAAGAAGCGAAAAAACTCAAAGCTGATTATTGCTCTGACAGAAATGGTTACCCCTTTCTGTAATTTGTCCTCCACTGCAGTCGCTCCCACAAGAATCAAATCCTTTTCCATCATATCTGATACACGCTCAAGCATAGCTTCTCTCTCTGCCCCTATAGTGGTCTTTGCTTTCTGAAACTCACTATTCCAAGCAAGATACTCGGACTGTTCAAGTTTTTTGTATGCAAGTGCCAATGTACGCAAGCCCGATTCTCCATATTCATTCAGATGCCTACTAGTAACCTCCTCATACATTCTTCCATTTCTTGATAACCGATCAAATATGATGCTGCACGATTAAAGCAAAGGAATTATGTGTTGAGTTTTTGAATGAAAACACTTTCACATAACTTTAAGATAATCCAAATACAGAAATGAATAAAAAGTGTTAAGATTTTTTTATTTTTATCAGTAATAAAAAGTGTTACGATTAAAGCAAAGGATACCGTTTCGAGTTCTTGAACGAAAACACTTTCACATAGCCTTAAGATAATCTATCTAATCAATGAGATACGAAGTTTAAAAGCTCTATCTATCGTGAGAGGTGGTACATATGCTGAAGCACATTGAAGATTCTATGCAGGTACGTATTGCGAGAGGTGATACATCATTAATTTTAATTTATTAGGTAATTTCATGTACATTAAAATACACACACGAAGAGAGAAAAGGTAACGCAAATCAGACCTGTCTGCACCTTTGCAAAGAAGAAGAATCTGCCCGTCCTCATCCTGCACAATTACGGACATTCGCTTCCGTTTGCTACTAAACTCCAATAGATTCAGAACTTTGAACTCCCTGAAAACGATTCAGTAGACAGATAAGATGCCAAAAATTGAGAACAAAAATCAACCTATGCTAAAGTAAGCAAAATTGTTCAAATCCTAACCTTTCAACTGGGTGTCCAGAAGAAGGATATCTTTCTCGAACGAAAACACTTGTTTGTGTTCTTCTACAGAACTCAAAACCAAACTCTCTCGCAGCCACCAGAAAAGCTCCTTCATCCGGTGATTCTGCTTCATAGTTGAAACTACCCGTTTCCTCATTTAGCTCAGGAATCGCTGTGTGACAAAGTGCCAGTATCCGAAAGAATAACAAAATGGCATCTGCACTGGGCTCTTTTAACCAATTTCCATTCATCAGGCGGCTGTCCTCAAAGCTAAACCCCTTTATCATAGGTTTGATATCCTTTTCATCCTTAGAAGTAACGACTTCCTGAAGTTCAATTTCAGAACCCTCACAATCACTTCCGCAATTCTCCAATGGATCCTGTACCCTGCTTTTGTACATGGGAACACCAGAAATTTCTGAATTCTGCCCATTAAGATCAAAGGCCATCTGCTTTGCTGCAGCAATTTCGACTTCGCTAGACCCCACACCATAGGGAATGCCAGCAATGGAACATTTCAGAAAATCCATCTGATTGCATGTCAGAGTGCCTGTTTTATCAGAGAGGATTGTGTCAACCTGGCCAAGCTCCTCATTCAAGTTTGATGTCCGTGCTTGTGCAGGAATCCCATTCTCTTCATCATACATGTGCAAGTCCTGGTTAATGAACATTGCTTGCAAGACCTTCACAACCTCGATCGAAACATAGAGTGAGATGGGTATTAAATATCCAAATAGGATAAGTGCAGTGACCAGATGGAAAATGCCCGATAAGGCAGGCTTTGATGGATCATACAAATTCGAGGAATTATCTGGTTGCATGTACCACCAGTCCGGCATCCCAAACTTTATCTTTATAGCAAAGCCTATCGAGCTGATCAATGAGATCAAAACGAGAAGTGTAAAAAGGACATAGATGATGTAGTCCATTTTCTTCTCAATTGTACTCCTTTTGGAGGGGGATTTCGTTGAGTTCTGCATGACTTTGCTATCATGGCCAGCAAATATTACCACTCCATACACATAACCTGTGTTCCTGAGCTTTGAATCTCTGAGGAGAATCTGACTAGGATCAAGAGCATAGATCTGACGGTCATAATCAAGATTACCCACAAAAGTGTAGAGGTTAGGGTTGGGGTCTTCACATTTGATTGTTCCAGTGAAATCCTTGAAAGCCTCATCATCCTCCAAGGGCAAGGTTACCTCCAAAGATCTCTTAACCTTCAAGTTTGTTTCACCATCCAAATTCATAGTCTCCACATAACAAAACCCATCTTCGTAGCTTGATGACAACAGAAGCAAGTCTGCAGGAAAAAACTGATCCTTCTCAACTTTCACCACATCTCCCACCTGAATCTTCTGCCATGGTTTGTACTCGAATTTTCCGTCTCCTTTATGGACACTAACCTTTCGGCTATTGACCTTCACATCCTGCATAAATCTGCGCCAGTCTTCCAAAGCTTCCTTTGCCATACTCAGCCCGACAACAAAGGCCAGAGGGGCAATCATACTCACAGGAGTGAATGGGGTGACGGGAGTTAGCGAAAGAATTGCAGTCATGAGGAAGTACAGATTGGCAACCCGCCGGAACTGCTCGAAGATCGCTTTGGGTAGGAAAGTGATGATATTGTATTTCGTGGTCGATATATAATTCGAGGGGTATTTCAGAGGTTTTTTTCGGTGGACACGAGGTTGGTTGCAGTAGACAACCCGAGTAAATCCCGGGCTTGGGGTAGCATGCGGGCCATCAGACTCTAACACTCCCGGACGGAGGCAAGAGAAACTGTAGAGGTTGCTCAATCGGAGCTTCCCCCTTATCCCGCCCGCCCGTGACATCTTTTGGGTTTAAGCTCAGAGGGATTATCAACACATATCCAACGCTGGCTGTTAAACACTGCAGAAACCACAGGAGTTCCCGCTACACAATTCCTCCCATCAAGTGTGAATTCCAGAGACACAAATGAACAATAACTTGCTACACATAGGCTTGATGCATTGCAGCAAAGAATAATCTGAAAATTTTCAAACCCACAACAACCATCAAACTTCTTCCGTCAAAATTCCCGTTAAAGCTCTCAAAAAGTTCTTAATTGACATCATAGTTTATAAATTTAACATCTACAAGTTAATGCAGCCACGAATTCGTGAATCTCCGAGCACGAAATTACTGATTTAGTGAGATTGTCCACCCAAATTTTCATTTTTAGCTCAAGAACCAGAAATTTTCAGAAGTCAAAATTGCCAACTCTCTCCAGATCTAAAAAGTTCTAGAAGAAATTCAAACAAAAACGAAAAGGGTATCCGAATTCGCAGCTTAAAACCCAAAACCATACCTTATATCTTTACTTAAAGCTTCTAATCTCAAGAATCAAACCACGAAAGCATAAAAATTTAAGAAAAAGAAGATGAAGAAGATACAACAAACAGTATCAAGCTGAAATTGTAACAAACAGTCTTCAAACCTCCGAATTCAAAAAAAAAACCAAAACACATTGCAGATTCCACGTAACAATCCTACCGAAATCAAGTAAAAAACCCAAGCAAAGAAAGAAGAAGTTGCAGAAATCGATCCAACTGAGAACAAAAAAGAAAGGTCAAAAGGGTACCCGGAATCATGAAAGAAAAACCAAAAAGTGAAAACCTCCTCGTCGATCTTGAAGAGAAAAAACCTCTGCTAAGAATTGATCGCCATTAAAAAAAATTCTAGAGCTTCGAGATCACCAGGAGAGACAGAGAAAAATAGGGTTTAGGCTTTGGTCCGAACCCAACGTCAGGATTTCCCGGTCCGTCAGTCTTGTGTTAAAATTTTTAGGGCCCTATTTTTTTTCTTATATACAAATCAATTTATTTGAAAATTTGATTTATTTATTTTTAAAATATTTTATTATTTTCTTGACATTCTAACATGAGCTGGAAAAGTAAGCACCCAGAAGAACAAGTCTTTAACCTACTAATAGTGGGTCCCACTTCCATAGTGTCTTATGTGGCAAGTCCTAAAACAGACCCAGTAACGTCTAACGGTCTTCTTTACCTCTGTCTTAACGACCATTAATTAAGTCTTTAGTTCAAATAAAGTACCCTTGCTTGTATTTGTATACGAACTGACCCCACTCACTTATTGATCAGAAACCGTTCATCGAGTATGATTCTTGGACACCAATTGAATGATCAGCATCGATCATCTTGGAATGGTGGGTCCCACTTCTCTGATTGAATTAAACACGCGTATTCGGAAGGAAATTGAATTCAAATAGGTGTACCAGTACATGCCTATCAATCTTGACCATACAGTCAACATTCCACCGCATAGATGGGTTATAATTCAATAATCAGAGTTGCATCGGCCTTCTCACTGGTCAACTATTAAGGAGCCACGTGACTCACTCTCTGACCATATGGATGTTTTTACAATCCCTAGGTGGACCTACAAACCAAAAATCAGCTCGACTAGTGATTTCAAACCTTTGGATCTTTATACCTCAAATAATGGTCAATAATGCTCAAATTCCCACGGTTAAAATCAACCCATGACAATAATTCCAATCCAACTCTTATATATCCATAATCGAGCTGATTTCTGGTTTACGGGTCAACCTAGGATTGGCCAAACATCCATACGGTCAGAGTCCTCTAAGAGTGAGCCACGTGGCTCATATTGCATGACAGGACCCTGTCATCAAAGTTTTACTCGTTAGGTTGTCCAACACGAGTAAAACTTCTATCACAAGAAAGTGCAAATCACACAATCACAAGCCAATGAGTTCTCGGCACGTACACAAGTGCTTTGCAACGTACCATGTGCTTTTACTTTGAGGTGTACGTGCGGAGAACTCATTGGCTGTGATTGTGTGATTTGCAACTTTGTTGTGACAGAAGTTTTACTCGTCCAACACTCCAAGGCCGCCTAGGAAGATTCAACTTTAGATAGCTAATTGAAGGGGTCATGGTATTTTAGTAGGTGGTCCATTGTCATCCTCCATGGACATCCATAAGAAAGTCAATGATGTCGTGGCCCGGTCATAACTATATAACTATACAACCTCAATGTCAACCCTCTGATGTAAGAAATGATTGGACCACATTGTAATAAAACATGTCCATGCACTGCCCAGGTCATGTCCGGGCTGTGATTGTGCATTGCCCAGCCCATAGGGGTGTCAATTTGTACCCATTTAATTAAAACACGGTTCCATATATTTGAGAACCGATTAAAAAAGAACCAGAATCAAACCGAAAAATAACAGATCTAATTCTGAATAGTTTGATATTGGTGTTGAACCAATAGAAATGGAACCGATATATAAATATAGTGTTAAAATAGTAATAGGGTCAGGCTGAGGAGCCCCCCTTTTGCGAATTCAACTGTGGTCGATAGAGCTGGCATTCAATTGTTTTTTAATGCTTTGAATGCCAGCTCAGCACTATCAACCACAGTTGGATTCTTAGAGTATATGGCTGAGAGCCCAACTCCCAAGAGGGTTAGAAAAAGGGGGTCCTTGGAGCTTGAGCCATAGTAATATTATAAAGATTGGAACCAATATACCCAGAACTGGAACAGAAACCTGACAATATTAGTTCCGGTTCTTTGTACCCTAAGAACCGACCCATGGACACCCCTACCTTAGTAAATTCGCGTATCGTTTAATATCCGAATTTTTTGTTTTTGTAAAAAACGTTTAATAGTTCTATAAAAAAAATTATAAAAAAATCACCAATTTTAAGACTATATGAATAAATTAAAACACGTATTATTCGTGTTTAATACACAAATTTTATATTTTTTTAAAAATAAAACGTATTAAATGGCCGCATAAAATGAATAAATTAATAAAATTCAGGCTTTTTAAAGATAAACGAATAGAACATTTCAACAATGACCGAATTTTTTAATTCCAAAACCGAATTAAACTTGATCTTTTCTGTTTCGAATCTTTACCCTATACCGAATTGCTAACTATGCCCCTACCAGCCTATATCCGAGATGTGTTCGTGCACTGCCCAGGCCATGGCAAGGAGATCGTGTTTGACGAGAAAATTTTCGCTGGCCCCGGGGGACTTCAAACTTTGATGTCCCCCTCCCAAAATGTCTGACAAGTACCCCTTTTCGACAACTAACCAAGGACTTAACCAGGGTTGAGTTAAGGGATTGGGGTACTTGGCAGATATTTTGGGTGGGGAGACTTCAAAGTTTGAAGTCCACCGGGGCCAGCGAATGTTTCCTCGTGTTTGACACGGAAATCTCCTCCACGCTTCACACACATGACATATCAATCAGGATTATTCCCAATATCTTATCGTATCTGATCGGTCGATTAGAATTGTCTGATCGATGAACTTTTCACAATTTGATCACCATCCAAGAGATGGTATGACAATTGAACGGTCCGGATTGATGAGAATGTGTGACATTGGTATGAAGATTTTGATTGTGCATGTACATGGTACAATAATGTCTTAATTGAATCGAATCTATACAAAAATATGAAACAAATTCAGTTAGGGGAGAGGGAGTCTCTTTCATGTTTTCTTTCTCCAGTTCTGGGAAATTCACGAGTAGTTTCTCACCAAACCGCGCGTACGCGTTGGCCGAAGGAAAACGGTGCTGTCGACGTCTAGAACTAAAGAAGACGTCTTCCTCAGGATCACAGCAACACCACACGTCGGAAGAATATTTCATGTCAAGGTTTACATGCCGTGACTTAGGGTTCTATTGAAGAATAGACTTGTCTACAAAGTTATCTTCCTTCTCCTTATCCTCTTCGTACACGTGGCACACATCAGGTGTGTGGATCCTATACTAAGTTGATATTTTGTCAGATATCCTTGGAAAATCATTTTGATAATTTGATCTGATTTACGTTACGACTATTTGCTTTAAGGACAAACCAATCTCATCAGGAAAATCAAAATAAAAAAATCTCCTTATTTTGTGGGTCCAAATGCAAAAAACGTGTGCCACATGTACATTTGGTAGCGAAAGACGAGAAAATTAGTCTGAGGGGCCTTTTTCCTTGTGGGCGCACAGAATATGCCAGGTGGCGCACTCTTTCATATACCTCCAAACCAAAAATATTCTTGTTACTGATCTCTAGCCATTCAAATCTAATGGCTAGAGATCGCTGGTGGTGGTGTGTAGGTCCATCAAGTGGTTAAAGAAGTAGTCAACATGTGGGGTATTTTTATGGGCCACAGAGCCCACCAGAAAAAAGAAGTTATGAATAGAACTTTGCCGACCGACCACGATAGGAATCAAGTGGCGTACTTAGGGGATGCGTGACCGTGTCGATGTTTGTCTAATCCATAGGTGGACCTACAAACCAAAAATCAGCCTGACTACTAATTTAAACCTTTGGATCCGTGTACCCCAAATAATGATCAATAACATGGTTTAAAATGACGTTGTTTATACAAATTTAACGGCCGTTAAAATGGTAACGCCAAAAGCCAGTTGTGTTATGAACCATTTAGACGCTTAGAAAATAATATTTTCTGAAAAAAATGGCCGTTATTTCAATTTTTTATTTTTTTGAAAATTTGAATTTCTGCACCATTTTTCTGTTATTTCTCGTTATTTTTCCTTATGTCCCGTTTTCACTCCTGTCCGTTACAATTCGTTATAATGGAAAAAATGGTAACGCACGCAGTCCGTTAAACCGTTATAACGACCTCTTTTAAACCTTGGTCAATATAGCTCAAATTCCACTACTGTTAAAAATCAACCCATCAAAATTACTCCAATCCAACGTTTAGAAATGACTAATCAAGCTAATTTTTGGTCTGTATGTCTATTTGGAGTTAGGCTAGACATCCATACAGTCAGAAACCTCTAAAAATATCCACGTGGCTCATATTATAGCCGGTCAACAAAGATCTACTCTCTTTTTTTTTGTTGGACCCCGATAAATATTTGATATTAGTACGATTTTACCATCTTGACTATGTTTTGATTGTCATTGGCTGAGTCAGAACCATTAACCCTATCAACCAAAATTGAAAGGACCAATCAACCTAACAATAATCTTCAATTGTTAGGTAACGGGCTAATGTTTCTAACTCGGTCAATGACGGCCAAAACACAAAAAAAGGAGCAAGACCAAAATAATGAAAATACGAGAGGGTTTTACTAATATATGAGATTTACTAAGGGGTTATTAAAAAAAAA
Source organism: Euptelea pleiosperma (assembly GCA_035048495.1). Classification (NCBI taxonomy): domain Eukaryota; kingdom Viridiplantae; phylum Streptophyta; class Magnoliopsida; order Ranunculales; family Eupteleaceae; genus Euptelea; species Euptelea pleiosperma. The sequence goes on along the minus strand of CM068548.1, from coordinate 11,799,874 downwards.
AAGGCCCGTCTGTCCGCCCCTCCCCTATGTGACGTGACACCTACTCTCATAAACTAAGGCTTGAGGTCGAGTCAAGGGAAGATATTATTAATTTGATGCACGTTTGTTAAGTTGCATTTGGTGGAGATACTTGGATTCCCACGGATTTATCAAAGCTTTGATTAAGGGGGCCCCACATCTTGATAATGAGTTGCCGCTTCGACTTCTAGAAATCATATAATTATAAGATAAGAATCAAGTGGTACGAACATGTAACCTGACGTGTATAATTATGGATATAGACAGAAAAGATTGTCTATAAGCGCACGGGATTCCACGAGTTTGAGCATGGGAGAGACACGTGTAGCCAAGCTGTGGTTTGCTAGATTCAAAAGATCTTTGTCCACGTGCCCCTAATACTTTATTACTTCAAATTACTCTCTTACCCAAACTCCTAATCTCTCTCCCTCTCCATGAAAATAATGAACTTAAACAGGAGATGGCAAAGAAGTTGGGAACTTGAGATCATGGTTTAAACTTTAAAATAATGCCGTTTTAACGACTGTTAAAATGATAACGCCCCAAGCCTGTTACGTTAAGAACCGTTTTGACGCTTAGAAAATAACGTCCATTATTGTCTGAAAAAACTTGTGGAAAAAGTTGGCCGTTTTCTATTAAATCCGTTAAATTCTGTGTATTTTTACTGTTTAACTTTCGTTTTTTTTTTTTTTTGAAAATTTCAAAATTTGAATTTCAGCGCCCTTTTTCTGTTAAAATCCATTTTTGCCCATCCGGTACAATCCATTTTAACAGTAACGCCCACAGTCAGACACAATCCGTGCAAATTTTTGCCAGTAGCAGATCACAATATGAGCCATGTGGCACACTATTAGAGGGCACTGACCGTAAGGATGTTTAGCCAGTCCCTTGGTGGACCTGCAAACCAAAAAACAGCTTGATTAGTGATTTCTAAGCGTTGGATTGAAGTTATTTTCATGGGTTGATTTTAACCCTACGAATTTGAGCATTATTTAGTGTTATTTGGGTGCAAAGATCCAGAGGTTGTAAATAACTAATCAGGCTGATTTTTGGTTTGCAGGTCCACCGAGGGACTGGCCAAACATCCATACGGTCAACACCCTCTAATAGTGTGCCACGTGGCTCGTATTGTGGCTTCGGTCACAATAACATCTTGTGACAGAAGTTTTACTCTGTTTGAAATGCATGCAAGTAAGGTGTGCATCTATTTACACGTAAAAGCCGTTTGTCAAGCATGTTAGGAACGCGTGCAGTCGGCCATTTGCATATGCACGCGCATTGCACCAGTGGCGGAGCCAAGAAGGGGTAGTGAGCACGTGCCTCCCTCGACTTCGTAGAGGAATTATTTTCATTTTCAATTTAAAAATAAAATTTATCACGTGTGTGAAAGGTGGATCTCTTGAATCCGACTATCCACGACTTGACCGCATGTTTCTTTCCCATGCTTGAGCTGGAGAGGCACATGTATAGAAGGATTGAGATTCACTATTCAATCAATCATCCATTCAGTCAAAAGTCAACTTGATCAAATTCTTAAACCATATGAAATCGGGGGAATTATCTGATCTCTAGGCTAAGTGGGCCCATCAAATGGTAGGTCCCAAATCCTTTGCAAGTGGGACATACATAATGATATCGTGCTTATCCCAAACCATATATGGTTTTAAAAAAACGCTGTTATATTGAAAATAATGGCGGTTATAACGGATTCGGACCAACTCCGTTACCTTATAAACCCTTTTAATGCTCAGAAAATAAGGGCCGTTATTTTATAAAGAAAATTGTGAAAAAAATGACCGTTATTTCTGTTATAAAATTTATTGAAAATTTGAATTTTAGTATAGTTTTTTTTTTCTGTTATTCCGTTTTTGCCCTATGTGTTACAATTCGTTATAACGGGAAAAACGATAACGCCCTCAGTCCGTTACACCGTTATAACGGTTCCTTTTAAAACTTCTCCGAAACAAACTTATCCTTCACGCTTCCTTAACATCCAAGAAATATGGTATATATATCGTACGATTACGATCATCCAATCAGATTGACTTTTTATCCAAAGGATCACAAGTTGTTGAAAGCACTAACAACGTACGGTACACTCAACTTTACATTTTAAAATTTGTTAGTGCAAAATTTCCAAGCCTCTTCTTTTGTTGTCATCCTACTCCTTTACATTCTAACTTTCTGGGGCGGAAAAAAAGAAAAAGATACACGTCAGGGGAAGTGATATTTTCAGGCTGACTTTTTATATTCTCAGACATATTTAATGAAACAAAAATCCAGAATGCTTTATTTTCTTCCTTTTGACACCTACCCGTCTAGGATAGATAGTTTCCATGTACCCTCTTGTGCATCAAAAGAGACAGGTGTCCATATAAGGCAAGGATTCTCCCTTTTGACACCCTAACCGTCTAGGTTAGAAATTTGAGATGGTGGGTGTTGATAAAATGGCATTTTCGTTATTTCACCCAAAATTTGTTAGTCAATTTGGGTCAACGATGGTCAAATGACAATGGACTGAGTCATGCAGGGTATCCAGGTATGTCAGCTTTTTCAAATTCGAGAGGGAGAGGGGTGAAGGGGGTATGTCAAAATTTTCTTTTTATTTTTACACATCCTATATCTACAAGGATCAATCTGACGACCCCCTTCTTGGGAGTCAGACTCAGGATGTAGATTTTGAGAATCCAATGATGGTTGATAGCGCTGAGTTGGCATAAAAAAGTGAATGCCATCTCAGTGCGCTATCAACCACCGTTGGATTCTCAGAATCCATAGCTCCGAGTCTGACTCCCAAAAGGGGTCAGAAAAAAGGGGGGGCTCCTAAGCCCGAATCTATTTATAAACAATGAAAATTACTTGTGTTGTACTCCATAACACTCTCAAACTCTATTATAAATCTATTAAAATTTAACGAATCAATTCTATGACTCTAAAACTAATTTAAAAACAAACACGCAATTCTAAGGTAATTCGAACTTCTTTTATTATCTTCTAGAACTATTTTTTTTTTCAAGTTCTCTTCTAGAACTTCTTCGACTTATATAAAAGTAGTAAAACTAAAAAAATAATTTTTTACTACAACCGGTTAATATGATTAATTTTTTTTACAATGGAATAGAGTCCCCTTGTAGCACTTCTCTTCTTTCTCTTTTCTTCGACCTTCCTCTTCTGTTTACAGATTTGATTGAACGTTACTTAGGTGTATTAAAGCAAAGATACTCCTGCATCACATCGGCTTATCCAAGATTTTTTTTTTTTTTTGTGCCTTGGGTGACTAGTCAAGTGCTCAAAGAGGCCCGGATACCCACAGTTTCGAAAAAAAACAAAAAAAAATTGGCTTACGCAAGATTCGATGCTCTCTATGGTATTGGTGACTCAAGGAGATCAAACATGAAGGAATTTTGAAATTTTTTAAAGGAAGGAGATGAACAATTTAATAACCCTTGGGCATATATGGGAGACTTTCATGAAATCCATGATTAATAAGAAAAAAGTGGGTGGAAAATCTACTCTTATAAAAAAAAAAAAGTCACCATAATGTATCTAATCATGCATATGGAGCAATAAAAAAGTAGATCAATAATGTATGAAAGAGGTTGAACAGTCCTTGTGAATGCTTTTTTTTTCTTCTTTTGCAAGCATTGTGAACCCTACAAGAGCATCCTTTTCTTCCTAAGACTGAGGTTTTTTTTCCTATTTTTTTGATAAGCCCAAGCAAAAATCATTAAAAAAGGAGATCGAGAAGATCTCGGGGGAACAAAAGAAGGAAAAAAAACATATGCAAGGCAAAGAGAAAGAAAGAAAAATACTCGAGCGAATTGTAGGAGCTTCCGAAAACTAAACACCGTATTGGCAAACAGAATGTCCCTCAACACTTGGAGAATGCTACCGAGATCTATCACCTTTTGGCCATAGTTTCAGATCACAATTTGGTCATTCTCTAAACTTCTTGGGCTCTCCTCTCGCTAAAGATGCTTTTTTTGTGGTAATATGTAGCAAGGTTTAAAAGGGGCCATTACAACGGTATAACCCACTGCGGGCATGGTTTGACAAGAATAATAAGGTTGTTTGGGGCCTTTGGGCATGCTTAAAAACCACAATAGCCAACTTTTAGCAGTTTTTAAGCACTTATTGAAAAAGTTATGTGCTTGGTCAGATTTAAAACTATTTTTTCAAAGCCCAATAAGCTCCTATATAACCATAAGCAGAAGCCATTTTTTAGCAGCTACTGTTAATTGCTTTGTGGGAAGCCATTCTTAAAAAATTTCTTTATAAGTCTATCCTTAATTTTTTTTTGTAGGGTCGGGATCGGGGGACAGAGGATGAAACCTAACTTTGTACCTAAACAACTAAACCGTAGATCTACCCACAATCGAACGGCTTTTCTTCTCTTTCCTTTTCAAAACAAAACTGGGCCGATTAGAGCCGCTAAGAGCCGATAGTACAGCACGAAGAACAGAGGGTGTACGACTCAAATACCGCTATGCACAACACATGTCTGTCTCAAAAACCAAAAAGTAGGGAACAGGTTCCGATGACCCACAAAAGTTACGTATGAGCTTTGCTTTTTTTTTTTTCAAATCATTTTTTGTTACTAAAGGACTATGCCTCTTCTTCTATTGCCTCTGTTACCTTCCTCACCATTGTTCTTTACTTCTATCTCCCTCTTCATTTCTGCAAGCTACTTGCAGAGGTCTGTTTTCCCACTTCAGATTTTTTACCTCTCAAAACGGAGGAATGTCTTTTCTACCTAAAAGCCGGTCCAACTAGCCAAGGCATATGGCGTGTTTGATGGCAGGGGATAAGGGGTTGGATTCCTTCTCAAATGCCTTGTGCCTTTCTGCTGTTTCCGTGGTTCAAGCTCACATCACGTAAAAAGATCCCACTCAGATCAGTTAAGGGATGACCTTGATGGCTAAACAATGAAGAACCCTAAATCCATTCACAGATTAGTTAAGGGATGACCTTGACCACACGCTCTCCATAGTTCAAGATGCGATGCAGAAGTGCATCAACCATAAATTTGAAAAAATAATAGGGTTAAATTAAACGAACATAAGATATTTATGCACCAGGAAGGTCTCATTCTGGGAACTTAAATGTATTGCAACAAATTTTTGTTAAAATTTATCACGATCCAACAAAAAAATCATTTGAAGCCTACCTACAGGCTTAAGAGCCAAACATGGTGGAAGAACTTTTGATCGACTGATTTGAGGGCCTGAGGCACACTGCCATTAAAATGTAGCCACATGTTCACCTAAAAGCTTTTATCATCCTTGCATCTGGCACACATGTAGGGTGCTTGGGCACACCATCAGAACGGCAAGACCAGATTAAAGCTTTTAATCTCAAGTTCGACAAATGATCTAACTTTCCTCTTCATCAAAAGATCACAAAATTTCTGGTTAAAATCATCTTTTCTCGACGATCACTGTACGTGAATCAGAGGTCATAGGGAAAGAGAAGACTCGAAAATTCGAGCAGGCTTTGAAGTTTGAAGTTTCACTATATCTCTTGGTTGATCGGCAAAGTTGGCGACTGCGACAACGGTGTAGGAGGAGATGGAGAGAAAACAGAAGAAGGGTGGGTTGCAGACGGTTCAGTCGAAGTTTGAGAGAAGAGGAGATGTGATGGGAGAAGACGTGCCAGGTATGGGAGAAGACATGCCACGTGGACTCGTATTTATTACTCGGCTCTTAGCGGCTCTAATCGGCGCGGTTTTGTTTTGAAAAGGAAAGAGAAGAAAAGCCGTTCGATTGTGGGTAGATCTACGGTTTAGTTGTTTAGGTACAAAGTTAGGCTTCATCCTCTGTCCCCCGATCCCGACCCTTTTTTGTAATACCATAACTACCCTTTTAAAGGTAAAATAGGTCCAAAATTAAATAAGGGCACGGATATTACCACCCACGGTTTTTAGGAAACCACCACTTAACCGAAAAAAAACTAATGACAAATGTGTCCCAAGTTTTATGAAACCACCCACCTTGAAAAAAATAAAAAAAAATTTCACCGGAAGAGGAAGAGAAAGAGGAAGAAGAAGAAGAACAAGAGGAGGAGGAACCCGCCATCACCACCACCTCCCTAGTCCCTCCCTCCCTCTCTTGAAGAAGTTGATTCCCTCTGTGATGGATGCATCTTTCCAAGCGAAAACGACGACCTTAGATGAGCAGTCTTCTGGGACTCGACGGCTTTCAGGTACATTGTTTTCAATATTTTTGGGATGTTGATGGACATGACATCGTTGAATTGGTTAAAAAGTTCCTTTACTCATTTATATCCTAAAACAACTGAACTATATAAATTTGGTATTGATTCCGAAAATCAACTCCGCGGAATCTGTAAAGTGACAGAAAATTTTGGCAAGTTGGTTTCGAATATTGTTACACAAGATCATTTTGTCGTTTCAAGGATTTTTAATGTTGCAAAGTCCAGCACTGAAGCAGGGCTGGAAGAAGTCTATGTAAGGTTAGATCAAATGACAGAACTTTCAACCAAGCAGCAGGAAAGGGATGTGCAGCAGCTGTTGCAGAAGGATGATCAGGGAATCTTCTAAAGAAAAATAAGGAGCAAACTGTTGATGATCATCCCATTTTAACTTTTTTGCTGCTAAGGGGTCTTGAAATGATTTTGGTATGGATCTAATTGAAGTGTATCACATAGCTTTTATATTCTGAATCCAATATCACACAACTTTTGAGATGATTTGGTTATGTACAACAGAGAGGATTGACGGCACCAGTGAGAGTGCATGGATTCAGGTTGATGGATCTAAGAAAGCCAAGAAAGAATTTGAATCTACATGCATTAGAAGTAGATATGGCACTGGGCAGAATGGAACGGCGTGCTTCGCCAACACCAAATAGCTGGGACAAGGCTTGGATGACGACGAATATCACATATTTCAAGAACCTCTACCATTAATTAACTCTCCCCAGACTAGCAATTTCATTTGTGAAAGCAGATCCTCTCCAAAGCATGTTACCTGAGTACATGCAAATTCTCTAAAGTGCAATGATCTATGGGTGAAAATCGACACTAAACCGTCCAAATGGCATATCATCCATCAGAGTTATGAAACTAACATAGAAAGTAAAATTGACTATACTACCCCAACTGAAGCAAATAAAAAAGAAAAAAGGCAAGAAAGCAAAAATGGAAAAAAAAATAGAAAAAAGTTTAAAATTTCCTCTTCTTTTTTTATGTAGCTGCATGCATCATTTGAGAAGGGATCTCGTTAAATGTTCACGTGCTGTAGCTAGTGCCTGAGTTATAGTCTGCAAAACAAGAAAAAGGAATATTGGGATTTTACTCAATGCCAAAGGAGGAAGTATTTCTTTTTTCTTTTTTGGGTGGGGATTTAGAAAGGAGGACTGTGACATCACCTGCTCAGATAAGGGTGCTGCAGCATCCACACTATGGCTTGAGACTTTTCCTGCGATAACATTTGCATCGGTTTCGAGAACTATCCTGCATAAAACATGAAAACATCAACTCGGATAACTTCCTGAATAAACCAAACAGAATCCTGAGATCCTATAAAAAAAAAAACCACAGCTAAGCAAGATAGGATTCAGCTTCATGTAGAAGAATAAATCCTCCCAAACTTTTAAGTTCCTGCACAGGTATTTATCTCAGCCAAGGCTTCCCATATACGCCATGTAAAGAAAGAAGCTTAATGGTGAATATAATTGAGTTCACATACACCCTTTTATTAATCCTTGTTTGCCACCTCTACCTAATTTATCGGCCTCAAAAAGATTCCACGTTGATGAATCTTCCAGTATGAAGTACAGGAGTTTATTATTGTCCTTTGTGTTTCAGAATAGATTTTTATTACAATTCCACTTGACATGTCCCTAAGAAACTAGAATAAGTCTCCTCCTTGATCCAAGACAGATACATATATCAAAGCCTACAAAGCTGTTGCGGTGAGGATCCTATTAAGACAGACAGCCTATTGCCTTCACTTCTCAAATGTGATCATCACTCCTCTTTAATCATAATGCCGTGTAAAAAGTGGAAGGTCACTTCTGTTTCCTTAGTTTGACGAGGAAAACCAGAAACCTAGAAGGTTTTTAGCCACATCTAGGAAGAAAAATTACCATGACATGATAGATGCAATATATAAAAAAGGTTCAAAAGACTGATGCCTGTCAATAATGAAATAACCAATCATTAGTGCAAGAAAGGCTGGTCAATCACCACCGTGAGATTCGAAGCAGTGAGCTCCAGGAAGTCCTGAAATATTATCACGGAGAAACCATTGGATGTCAAAAACATAAATCTAAAATTCTTTGACCCCGTCAATAGTGGAAGGTTGCATAATCAAGGAGGAGAGGAGTGGGGTCATTTTCATAAATACCTATGCTCCATTTGCATGGAGCACTCACTGAAGATAACCATTTCCTCTATCAACACCCCTACATTATATTTGCTACCACCAACCTAAGATGCCAAGAGATGGATATAGATACGGACATCAGTACGGGATACAACTCTTCATTTCCCAAAGTCCAGGACATGGATACGGATAGGGGTATCCAATCCAATTTTCATACCATGCTTTAATTTTTAGTTTTTCAACCCAAGTATCTTTATTTAATATTCACATCATGCCAAATATCATGAAAGTTCTACACTCTCAAAGTTTCAACACTAAAATGTGTTATAATAAGTTATTTGTATCTTCCTATTGACATAAGAAATAAGGAAACTATTAGGATTTAAGAAAAAAAAACACACTAGCACCAATACAAAATGAGAAATTGATGGCATAGAAGTATCCATACAGTATCTGGTACTAGTCGTTATCGACACAATATGATACGTTGGTACAACAGTCATGTTGAAGTATCCGGGTATGATAGCCACCAACAGTAAAGCATGTGACTCACTTAATCAAGAGAGAAGACTGACTAGGAACCACAAGAACCACTAAGCTGAATAGCTAAGGCCATGAAACGATACATATTCCTAGCAGAAGTGATTGAGAAAAAGCAGTTTCCAACTGTGATGTCCTATTCATGTGCTTGGTTTCTTGTGTATGGGCATGCTCTCCTGCTTGAAGGACGTGTACTACAAAGGATTTATATGAAAAGAGAGAATATTCTTTTAATTTTGGATCCACACAATAATATCATTACTAAAGACTCATTATTACTAAAATTTCTATCTTCACATACCAATCTTTTCTAACACAAGACATGTGTAGACAATCTTGCAAGTAAATGAATAGCATTACAGACATCTTAGGTGAACACTAAGTAAATGAGAAGCATATTGTCCATACCCATTATCAACAATCTCATCGAGGCATAAAAGAATAAGATTCAAGTTTTCCAGTGCCTCCCTTTTGTCCACATTGCCCCTGGAGCAAGGACATGCCAGATTGAATATCATAAATGCATAAATTGAGAGACTATCAACATTTTTGAAGTAAGAATCAAAGATTAAAGAAGAGAATGCAAAAAGTCAACAGCCAATGTATGATTGACAAGACCTGAGAAGAAGGGCAACTGCATCAAAGAATCCCTGAAGAACTGTTGCTAAGATGATCTCGTTTTCATCATCGCCTCCAGTAACGAAGAAGTGCAAATCTTGGATGAACTTATAGACAACAATGTTGTTCTCAAACATTGCTATCTCCGCTGTAAATGAAACATCAATGTATTGATAAGGCAGCAACAGCATTAGTAAGGCAGCCATGAAGAATGAAACGTGAACTGTATAAGTAAATGTACTGCTTTCTTTAGTCTCTGAAACAAATTACAACATAGCAGACAAATTACTCGAGAATTGTATATGAACAGGGATGTCCTTCAAATTTAAGAACTTGAAAATCTGTTAACGTTGAAAATTCTTAAAAGCCATCCGTGCTCTATTCTTTTGGCGAGTACATTTATATTTTCAATAGCAGAATTTCAAGTGTTGCAAAGTTTCCAGCTATATGAAGCAATATGTCTGTGTCCTTTGTCATTATATTTCTTTGCAGTTACATTAAAGACATAGCAAATTATGCTAGTAGGATGGACCATGAGAAACAAGAGTTCCTTCCACCATTAGAAATGTGAAGAATCTGCAGATTCCATAGTGACAGACCCTCCAAGCTTTTAACCCATGTGTTACGCTTGATTTATAAAAACAAGCTCAGAGAAACTGTTTGGCTTGCAGTTTTCAAAAGTTCTGTAGTGAAACTACATAATTTCACACTAATACATATGCACCAAATTCTTTTCTTAGAATAAAATCAATAAATGAATTTAGTAAAGCAAAAGATTGAAAAAGGAAGAGAAAGCTGCAGCAAGGAAACTCCTTCCTGATATACAACAATCCTTCTCAATTCCCTCATGTTCCATCCCTTAGTTGCAGAAGTGGGAGCCTGAGCCGATTCGACTGAGGGAGTGGGGAAGCAGCAATCTCATAAAACCTCTACTACGTAAACTGTGAAAAGAGCAAAGTTGTAACCAGACTAATCAACACTGAGAATGGTTTTCAAATGCTGCCATATAACACTTGTTGATAGAGAAAAAACTAACAGATCATGATTGGGACTTGGGACCTTGTAAGTATTTACCTAGTTCCAAATAATATCAAAATCACCTTTTTGTTGACTTTGATTTAGGGATTTCTGGCTGGAAGTTGCATTTGGAAAGAACAAATATAGTAGCTTGCCTTTGAGTTCCTCTTCATGTTCAAGAAGAACTGATTTATATTGCTAAATCTCGAGGCATGATTGGAAAAGGAATATGAGACACAATGCCTTGGACGATGATTTGGTGCTGGAATGTGCTAAGAGGGCCATTTTATTAGAAGCTTTGGACAAAAAGGAAGAACATCGAAAAAAACATCATCGATAAACTTAAAGATTATCCGGTCCTTAGTAGTCATACTTTTAGTCGTATGGTAGCATCACAACTCGCTAACCATCCACAGTCCTTCAACAGAGACTGAATAGAAGAAAAGGATAAAAAGAGCATGATGAAATGTTTAGAAACGGGGAAGGGACTTGAGGTTGATCAGTTCATTTGAGTTCAGAAAAGATGTAGAAGAACAGTGGAGAAGGCGCATCATTGCTCCCTCCCCACCTAATGAATCTGACACTACGTGTCGACGTATGAAATGTGAAGTTTTTAGACTTTTAGTGAACTTATGAGTTGGTTTTACATTTCCTGGTTCAACAGTACGTTTCAGTTAAACAATAACGCAACTTTCAGGATAGTAATTCTACAAATACTAGTCAGAATTCAGAAAAAAACATATTTTTACATATTGGAGTGCTAACAAGATATTTGTATATAAAGTACTCCACACAAATTCTTTTCTGTTCCTAACTTCTGAAAGTTTCTTTTTGTTTTTAATTTTTTTCTCCATAAAGTTATGGAAACGTACTAACTCCTCCGACTCAAATCCGACTGATCTGAGTTGAACTCGTATCAATCCCAAGTTAATCAGGTAAAACAGAAAATTTAAAACTAGATTCATACATCTGATTGCTGACTAGCAAATATCATGAGTGAAAGAATACAAAAGCAATATCACCAAACATTCCAAATTGCTTATAACAGACAAAAGGGAAGAAGAACGATGTAACACTTTGCGTAAATTACCTTCTGTCCGGGCATTTGTCTTTTGAGTTTTAGTAAACACGGATTTCTCAAAAGCTAACTTTGCACTTTGCGTTGGCCAATCATCTGAGTAATAATTGACAGCTATGCGTTTTCCTTCAGAATCCAAAAGAAGAATGTTTTTTATAGAAGGGTAAGTCTCCTACATGACGCAAGTACATTGCACGAAATCAGAACACATAAACTGCACGTGGAATTATATTCATAAACTACCATCTTATCATTAAATGATTTACAGAATTCTTTTCAATTCTAGCTGAGACTATCATATTATTTGTACTGAATAACATAAACCCAAGTCCAATTCTCTTGCATCTAGTCCTAAATTTATCAAAATTGTGAATCGATAATTTTTTTTACATGGGTTGGATAGAACCCGCGACTTCATGGTTGCAGTACAGAACATCAACCAATTGAGCTGTGGGCTCAAGACCTGAACCTAAGGAACATTTCCTTAAAATTTAATTCGAAAAAATTAAATCTTTATTGCTTTTATGTAACATAAGGTGTTGAAACATTTAGCAGTACATGTGATTCAATTCCGCTTCATCAAATCTACACAGAATTGCATCTGAAACGATATTCTAACTTCTAACTAAATTTTTTATGCGTAAATTTACAGATCTAAACGAAGAAGAAGGAGCTATTGCAGATCGAAACGCAGTGAAGCATCGAAGAATCAAATTGGAAAATTTTGATTTTTTTTGCCCTAAACTGTACGAAAAATCTGAACATGATCATCCAAACTGAAATTAGAATAACATACATCAAATCTCTTGCGAATCGAAATCCAATTAGAATTTTTAAACCCTAGGTAGACGAAATCGAGCTCGAAATTTAGCAGATACTGAAGAATTCGTGATTTTATTGATCGAAAGGGAAAACAAATATGAGAGAGAGAGAGAGAGAGAGAGAGAGAGAGAGAGAGAGTAATCTTACTTGATTAGCCGAGAAATTCGCCATGGATGAAATTGTTAAATGCTGATTTAGCTGCAGAGAGGCTGCACTGCACTCTATATAGTTTAGTGGTATTTTAATGCAAAGAGTAAGGGTGATTCGGTCATTAGATAGTGGACGAGTCCAGCGAAGGAGGGAGCGGTTCTATGATACAGAACTACAAGTCCAATTTTTCATTGCCACGTTTCACACACTTTCGGGCCCGCTGATCCCATCTATGCTTGATCCACACCTTGGTGGACCTACATGCCAAAACTTAGCATGATTGGTTATTTCTATCCGTTGATTTGGGCACTTTTTATCATGGGCTTCATGATCAGGCCTATGAGTTGCCTCCAAGCCTATAATGAAAAGTGCTAAATTGCTAATATCCAACGGCTAGTAATCAACAGTCACAATGAATTTTTAGTGTAGGTCCATCAAGGAGTGGTCCGCCTCCAAACTCCAAAGATTCCAACCATTCATGGGAGCTTCAAAAGAATTTCCCTCCGCAGTCCGCGGGTGTATCTACAGGAGTACAACTTCTATCACAGCATTGTGACAAATGCTTCTGTCGCAATGAAAATCACAGGCAACGTGGCACACTATTAGTGGACATTGATCGTATGGATGTTTGGCCAGTCTCTCGATGTACCTTTAAACCAAAAATCAGCCTGATTAGTGATTTACAACCTTTGGATCTTCGTACCCAAATAATGCTCAATAATGCTCGAATTCTTACCGTTAAAATCAACCCATGAAAATAACTTCAATCGAAGCGCCTAGAAATCACTAATCAGGCTGATTTTGGTCTAAAGGTCCACTGAGGGATTGGCCAAACATCTATACGGTCAGCATCCACTAATAGTGTGCCACGTCCAGTGTTATATCTGGAATTTTGTGTGCATCCTTATGTGGAGACTTTGGTATCTAAGGAATGACATGGTCATTGTGCGTGATGCTGCTAATTCCTGTCTCTTAGCAGGTGAACCAGCTCTAATGCCCAATCTGAAGAAGAAGCCGAAATTAGAGCCCTGAAGTGCGGGCTCGCTCAGTTAGCTCTTTTTAAAGTGCCCCCGGTGATTGTGGAGTCGGATGCTCAGGTGGTGATGAAGTGTTTCGCGGCGGGATCGACGGATTTGGGTAGCTCTTCTATTGCCCATTCATTTTCCAATGTGAATCGTTCTAAACTGTGTGTGATTCTCAGTACATACTCACAATTTGATTGTTTATCAAGGTTAGGGTGTATATTCGGGCCCAGGCCCAAGCCCAATAACAGATACCCGAGCCCAAACGCAAATTTTGTTTGTAAAGAAGAACAGTCTGGAACCTCCAGCACTTTGGGTTTAGATTGAAGAGCAAAATGCCCGTAGGATTCAATCTTATCAAGGTAGTAATGGGGCCAACCGTGGCCGTCCAAGTAGGGGTGTGATTCCCTTGTTCGCTATTTTTTGTGAGGTCGTCTGGAGGTTGAAGACGACCTCACCAAAGAGGAAAAAAAAAAAGGAAACGACAGAAGGGGTGGGTTTTAAAGAAAGGCCCACACAAAAACCATACTAAGAGAGACTGTGCCGCTGGCGTCAAGGAGAGTGCTACCGAGCAACTTGCGGCTGCCCTCGGTCTGCACCAGGGTGTTCTTAATAAATGTCCTAATAAGTTAGGGCATTTTGCCAAAAACAAAATAAAAGGAAGAAAAGGAGATGTGGGGTGCTTTCACAATTTGTGGAGTGCTTTCACAATATTTCCCTTGTTTCAAAGGACACTTGTCGTCTACCTTGGTGTTAACGTCCAACAAACAAAAGATTTCAAGGAGAGGATTCACCATCAGATGGCTTCTATTGAGATATGTACATTGTGATTAACGTACTGATCTCCACTGTTTAATTGGTGGGGCCTCCTTTTTAGTGGGCCATGTCAAAAAATTTCACAAATGGAATTACGCGATTAATCCTTTATTGAAGGAACTAATTTGTAGCAAAGATGAAATCTGATCACATGGTTAGAAACTTAGGATCATGGTGTGACAATTCTAATGTGGGCTCATTTAGCCTTGTATGATGGATTGGTTGACATGTGGGCCCTGAACTTATTGGTCCCCTGATCCCGATCAAATGCTCACGACGTGTGATTCACGTTCATTTTAACTTAAGTCAACCACTATTAAACTAAAAGTCAAGGGGGCATTACTAATTACTTTAAAATTTCAGGGAGGTGTTATTAAAATACCCTATTCTAAAATCTGCAACCATTTGCTTATTGTTTTTCCCCTCACGGAGTGCCCATGTTCATTGAACTAACCACCCACAATATGAGCCACATGGCACATTTTTAGGGGACACTAGTATGGATGTTTGGCCAATCAGCCAATCTCTAGGTGGACCACGTGTAGCTCACATGTGTCAAGATAAAAGATAAGATGGTTAAAGCCGATGATGTGATAGCCCTGGTGGTATTATATAAAGTATCGTGTGGCTCCGAGGTCATTAGTTCCACATAAATTTTCCAATCCTAAATATAAAATAAGGTACCAGTGGGCCCAAGACGTTGATGGGAATCCACCATGTTCATTCCACGCGCTTTTATTTCAGATAGATGAGATATTTGCTATGGTTCCCATTTGCTATTTGCCAAAGCATATACCCTTTTGTTAGGTTATATTCGTTGGAAAGCAGATAGAAAGAACATTCTAAGGTATCAACTGGGTGTCGACACATGGAAGAATGTATTAATATTTTAAAGATCATCCAATAATACCTTTGCCTTGTGTTGGTCACTCTAAACATTTTGATGCCATTTTGGAATGTTCTCTTGGCCAAATCATGGAGCAAAACTTGGCAAAGCCACTGACCGCCCACAATATGAGCCACGTAGCACATTTTTAGAGGACACTGATTGTTTAGATGTTTGGCCAATCTCTGTGTAAACCTACAAACCAAAAATCAACTTGATATTGATTTCTAAGCATTGGATTGGAGTCATTTTCATGGGTTGATTTTAACCGTGGGAATTTGAGCATTATTGACCAGGGGTGCAAGGATCCAAAGGTTTGAAATCACTAATCAGGCTGATTTTGGTTGGGAGCGCATATTTGCACACCCCATTTCTTATCTTGGTGGACTCATAGTCGGGGCACACCCCCAAAAAGAGAGATCTCTCTCTAAAACTTGGCTGACCGGTGACGGTCATTGACCGCTCGCAAAATGAGCCACGTGGCATATTTTTTAGAGGACACCGACCGTATGGATGTTTGATCAATCCCTAGGTGGACCTAAAAACGAAAAATCAACTTGATTAGTAAAGACAATGATAATTTAGAAAGGATCTCTCACACAATGTGTTGAGAGTAAGTCTATTCATGTATATATAATACTTTATTTACATCAATCAAGGGATATTACAAGATCCAAGGGAGTAAATTATGGAATGATTACAACAAGAATGGAATTCAAATCCATTCAAAATAAGGCATGGATTTGAATTCAAATCCATCTAAATAAGGTATGTGCAATTACGACCTAGATATGGATTGGGTATTGATCTTGTGTGATGCAGTAGTATGGTCCATCTTTATAATTAGTGATTTCAAACCTTTTGATCTTGTACCCAAATAATGGTTGATATGCTCAAATTCCCACAGTTAAATCAAACCATGAAAATTGTTCCATTCAACACTTGGAAATCACTAATCAACTTGAATTTTGGTTTGTAGGTCCACCTAGAGATTGGCCAAACATCTATATGGTCAGTGTCCTCTAATAATGTGCCACATGGTTCATTTTGTTAGTGGTCATTGTTGTCACCGGTCAGCCAAGTTTTAGAGAGATCTCTCTTTTTGGTGTGTGCCCCCACTAGGAGTCCACCGGGATAAGAAATGAGGTGTGCAAATATGAGCTCCCTTTATGGTTTGTAGGCCCACTTAGGGATTGGCCAAACAGTGACAGAGCCAGGATTTTGTTCAGTGGGGGACAAGGTGTCACGCCACTGCTTCCGGTTCTAGACTAATGTTGATTTGATTTGATGCCTCCCGCTGGCTCCACCAGTGCTTTCCTCAGCTGGCTCCACCACTGTGGCCAAACATCCAACGTCCTCTAAGAGTGTGCCACGTGGCTCATATTGTGGGAAGTTTTACTCCATATCATGGGGGTTGGGGCTGTCAATGGAGCAGGTCACCCCAATGATTCAATCCCATAATATTGGGTCTGACTTTGGATTGAGATATTCGATCAATTGGATTGGTTCGGGACCTAGGAATTAGGATCTGATAAGCTATCATATCGGTTCTAGATCAATGTTGATTTGATTTGATAAAGACCCAATCTTATATATAATCGTTGTTTACATATTACTGATATTTTTCTCATTTTCTATTCTATTCATTTCCACAACTAAAATAATATTATATAAAGAGTAGGCGACTTGGATACTCGTAAAGTATACGGTTGAGGCTATTGACCAATGGGATTCAAGAGCAGTTAGTGCATCGTGATCCGTAGCTCTCTTGAATCCAATGGTCAATGGCCTCAACCATGTAAATTTTTTTTTGTTTGTTGATAAAACCTTTAACCATTTGTTATTTGATTTAACAATTTGCACCTTTTATTTTCTTTAATTAAATTAAATTTGAAAGCTTTATTATTAAATCGGTCCAATAATAAGTGTCCATTATCAGATCGAAGTTGGACGTAAAAAATGATCTAATGAGCTATTTGATCGGGTCTAGATCAACCCTGATCCGATCCAAACTCAATCCATTAACCGCACTAATAGGAGAGTGCGCCCCCCATGCATAGTTGGCAACGTCAGGCCCCTTTATAACTTGAAGCAGGAGCCCCCCTTTTTCTGTCCCCTCTTTGGAGTCGTGTTCTCGACTGTAGATTTGGAGAATCCAAAAGTGTTATTTAATTCAGCGCTATCAACGAAGGTTTAAAGGAGGTCGTTTTAACGGTTTAATGGACTGGGGGGCGTTACCGTTTAAAAGTATGCAAACATTGTAAGTACTGTTGGATGTCCCTTGAAAAATGTGTTATTTAAATGTCTTCAAAAGGAAATATTTTACTAGATTTGTCAGTTGTTATATGGTCTTTGTGTTAGTTGTTATAGGGTCTGTGAAGCACAGTTCCAGGCTATCTAGGGAATTTAACACTTTTTATGAAAATTTTGTTTGACAAAAATGAAAAATAAAATACTGGTTAGCATGGTCATCCGGTTTCGTAAGGTACACGGTGTCATGACTTTATTGGTGTTGGACACTATTTTTTCCCAACATCATAGGACACTACAATTATCCATATTGAAATCATTAGATGTTCTTCCAAATTTGTCTGGTGGTCTTTGGACTTTGAGGCTAGAGAGGACAACACGAAAGAAAAAATAGTGCAACGTGGCACACTCTTAGGTTGAACCATGGTTTCAAGGTGTGGTAGTGGACTACTTTGGTTTTAATTGATAACAATTAATTTTTTATTCATAAAATGTTACTTGGTTTCAGACCGAAAGGTGAAACCGAAACAAAATCAGTGAGTTTGAACCGTGGGTTTCATGGTTGGTGATTCTTAGTCATTTGGATTTGAGCTTCTTTTTTCTTTTCTTCAAATGAGTAGGAATCTCCTCACAGCTGATTTTTGGGGAATTTAAATTCACCGAGGTGTGGGTCAAATATTCATGGATCATATGCCAAAAAAGTATGTCATGTAGGGATAGGTTTTGTGACGGACACCTTATCTTTCAATTCTCTTAATAGAGTCCATGTCAAGATAGGATTCATATTGCCGACCCCAGATAGTTGGCACCATGACATGACCTCATGAGCTGAACTTTGTCGACAGCCCACAATATGAGCCACCTGGTATACTCTTAGAGGATGCTGACCGTATAGATTTTTGGCCAATCCCTATGTGGACCTAAAAATGGAATATATTAAGAAAAAATAATATTCTAGTAACACCTCCTGAAATTTGAAAGTAATTAGTAATACCCCCTTATACTTTTTAAAGATTCGAGAGAGTTCATATATTTTATGAGGCAAGATTCGATAAAGTTCGTATATTTTATGAGTTGGTATTATTCGCATATTATAAACAAACTATTTAAAAATAGTTTTCAATGCAAAAAAATTGACTTTTTTTTTTAATCATTTATTATTATTTTTTTTATATTTTATTTTACTTTTTGTCGAATTTTAAACGAATATATTTTATTTACGGTATGCCAAATGGCTAACTATGCCACTTACATGTGGACTACTCTGATAGTAGGTCCGTTATAACAGACTGGGGGCCAATGCCCACGCCCACGGCACATAACATAACGGGGGAGGTCTGAATCCGATATAATGTCCGTTTTTAAACCATGGGAAAATTATTTATATCCGTCGAACAGGTCTATGAGACGATGCTAGTGAATCGATGATCTTGGCTAGGCAAAGCAGCTATTCTATAATCTCCCCATCAAGTGTTGACCGAGCTCGTGAGTGAGTTGGAGGAAGAAGAAGAAAGAACTGATGAAAGAAGAGTCCGTCAAACAATTCCTTAGGGTTTTTGCCTTAGGGCATGTTTGATTGCACATAAATTTTTCTCGAGAAATGCATCTGGGAACGCCTTAAATGGCTGATTGATTGCAAGTGAGAACACATATTGGATGGGGATATGTGTAGTTTGGTAAATTGGATGGGATATTATCGAATCTGATATCAATATATCTGAATTCGTAGCCGACAACTCTTTGAATGCCTAAAACATAACTGAATCTGAATCCGATTTTCGGATATATCTGATTTTCGAATAGAAATTCGAATTTTCGACTATCTATTGGCAGACCTACACATGGACCCCTCTTTTGGTCCCACTAACCTTATTACCTTTTGGTGGTAACTATACACTAAAAATCAGCTGATTAGTAATCTCTAGCAGTTGGATTTTAGCAAGGAAAAGAAAATAAAAGGGTTCAAAATCCAACTGCCAGAAATCACCCCATTAAAGGGATCAAATCCAAATTATCAATTAAAATGATTTTTGATGTATAGATCAAGGTTTAAAGGAGGCCGTTTTAATGGTTTAACAGACTGGGGGCGTTACCCTTAAAATGGATTGAAACGACCAGGGGCAAAATAATGGGAAAAAACGAAATTTAATTATTTTAACGGAAAAAGTGGTGCTGAAATTCAAATTTTAAAAATTGAAAATTAAAAAAAAAAAAATTGAATTTAAGGGATTTAACGGCCGTTTTTTATTTCACAAAATTTTTCAGAATTTAAAGGCTGTTAAAACGAATTTAATGGCCGTTAAATTCAAAGCGTCAAAACATGTTTAAACGGTTTTAACGGAAACAGGCTTGGGGCGTTACCGTTTAAACGGCCGTTTTTAAAACCATGGTATAGATCCACTAAGAGGTAAGACAAAGATGCATGGATCTGTGGGCCACAAAAAGACTGTTCTACGTGGCAGATTTAGAGGGGGATTTCAAATGAAACTTTTTTCCCGTAATCAAGCTTAACATTAAATGAAGAAACCACCAAACAGTAGAAAACAAAAACAAATATATTATATTTTGCATAAATGACAAGCAAATGCATTTTTTTACGAAAAAAACATTTTTCTTAGAAAAAGAAAAGCTGATCAACGTACTTCAAGAGACGTTGTGGATTTTCCAAGCTCAAAGGGGGGAAAATTAGTACACACACGGAGTGCCCATGTTCATTGAACTAACAGGACAAATGTTGCTTACCCAAAAAAAAACTCCGTGGCGATCCTTCGCTCACCGATGACGGTCAGCCACGGAGTGCCAATGTTCCTTTAACCAAAAGGACAAATATGCCTCCGTTGTGTTCTTCGCTGACTGATGACGGAGTGCTCATGTTCCTCGAAGGCTTGAACTAACAGGACAATTGTAGCTTACCCAAAAAAAACTCGGCCGCGTTCCTTCGCTGACTGTTGATGGTCAGCCACGAGTGCCCATGTTCCTTGAACTAACAGGACAAAAGTTGCTTGCCCAAACGTTCCTTTGCTGACCTTTGGCGGCCAGCGAAGCCACGGACTGCCGACAATATGAGCCACGTGGCACATTTTTAGAGGAGATGACTGTATGGATCTTTATACAATCCCTAAGCCGCATTCCTTCGCTGACTGTTGATGGTCAGCCACGGAGTGGCCATGTTCCTTGAACTAACAAGACAAATGCTGCTTGTCCAAACGTTCCCTTGCTGACCTTTGGCGGCCAGCGTAGCCACTGACTGCCCACAATATGAGCCACGTGGCACATTTTTAGAGGACATGTCTGTATGGATCTTTGTACAATCCCTAAGTAGACCCACGTATCTTTGCACAATCCCTAAGTGGACCACGTGTAGCTCACATGTGTCCCTTCACTTTAAGATATAAGATCAGATATTTAAAGTCGTATTCTATAAATTATCGTGTGGCTCCGAGGTCATTAGTTCCACATAAATTTTCGCATCCTAAATATAAATTAAAGTACGAGTGGGCCCAAGAAGTTGATGGGAATCCACCACGTTCACGCGCTTCAGTTCAGATATATTTGCCAAGGCATATACCCTTTTGTTAGGTTATATTCGTTGGAAAGCGGTTAGAAAGAACATTCTAAAGATCAACTGGGTGTCGACACGTGGAAAGTAGATTAATATTTTAAAGATCATCCATAATATAAGGAGGAATGTTGACCGCTAATACCTGTTCTAGATAAAAAAAAAATTAATCTGAGCGTCGGCCACACCTATAAAAACAACGTGGCACACTCTCATATATCAATGACCGTACAGATGTTTGAAATATCCCTAGTTATACCTGCAGATAAAAAAAATAAGGTTGATGGATTTTTTTAGGCATTGGATCTCAGTGCTCCAAAATAATTTTCGAATCCCACGGTTGAATATCATCCCATGAAGAAGATTCATATTTAAAGCCTTGAAAATACCTATCAGGCTGATTTCTGGTCTGAAGGCCCATCTAGGGACGTTTCAAACATCCGCACGGTCATTGATCTTTGTGTGTGGGCCCTAACCTTCTTTTGTTAAATAGGCAGGACCCTAAC
Source organism: Euptelea pleiosperma (assembly GCA_035048495.1). NCBI lineage: Eukaryota > Viridiplantae > Streptophyta > Magnoliopsida > Ranunculales > Eupteleaceae > Euptelea > Euptelea pleiosperma. The sequence goes on along the minus strand of CM068548.1, from coordinate 11,778,245 downwards.
CAGCTATATTAAAAAAAGAAAAATTACAAACGAGCATATTTACAGCCCTAATGTCTTCCACGATAATTTTGAAAAGATCACTAGGAAACAAAGAAGGGTAAAAAGAAATTTCCAGGGTCAGTAGAATAAGTTAGCAGCCTGATTTATCTCACGAAAGACGAAGTTAAAAGAAATACAAAATTATTGATCAAACACATCCCTTCCGATCCAAACTCAATCTGTTAACAGTCCTAAGAGACGAGTGCCCCATGCATAATTAGCAATGCCAAGGAAAATAATAGCTTTCTTCCGAGATGACACTGTAGCAACTTCCGTCATCCATATATTTAAATCATTGGATGTTCTTTGAAATTTGTGGGGTGGTCTTTGGACTTCGAGCTCAGGTACCAAGACACGAAATACAAAATAATGCCACATGGCACACTTTTTGGACCCACTAACTGAGTAAAACTTTGACGACAACACACGATCAAGTCGATGATGGCGCGTAATATGAACCACGTGGCACACTCTTAGGGGGCGTTTGGCAACACAAACATAAGTAACTTATTGACTTTTATAAGCCAAACAGTTAGTTTGGGTGTATTTCATATTTTAACTTTTTAAGTTAAAAACTAACTTAAAACTGAAGCTAAATTTTTTGGCTTTTAACTTCCAAGAGATATTACTTCTCAAAAATTAGAATGATTCCCAATGCTTTTAATTTCTCTGACTTTTTTTGAGGTAAGAAATCAACTAGTTACTGCTACTACAGGAAGAAGTGCTTTTACTTGTTGTTCCAAATGCCTCCATAGAGGACTGACTGTATGGATGTTTGGCCAATCCCTAGGTGGCCTTACAAACCAAAATCAGCCTTATTAGTGATTTCTAGGTGTTGGACTGGAGTTATTTTCATGGGTTGATTTTAACCGTGGGAATTTGAGCATTATTGACCACTAGGGAAACGCCACGTGTGATGCACGTGCACCGTACATATGGAAGCACCTTACACGTGGCACACTTATAGAGATCACTGACTGTATCGATGTTTGGCCCATCCCTAGGTAGACCTATATGCAAATTATCAGCTTGATTAGTGGTTTTTAAGCATTTGATTGGAGTAGTTTTCATAGATTTCAAGAATTATTTGGGGTACTCATATCCAAAGGTTTGAAATCACTAATCCGACTGATATTTGGTATATAGGTCCACCTAGGGATGGGACAAACATCCATAAGGTCAGGGGTCTCTAAGATTGTGCCACGTGTCTTATACCATTGTCCCCGAGGGACGTGGGTGTGGAGACAACCTGAACTTTAAAGGGGCATTTAATGAAAATGGCATAGGAAGTAATTATATCATCTTGAATGGTTTTTAGTTTTCTTTTTTACTTTTGTGTGGCTTGTGGCGTGCGCCGGTTCTCGCTTTATAATAGTAATAGATTATTTGTGGTACAAATATCCAAACGTTTGCAATCATTAATCAGGCTGAATTTTGGTTTGTAGGTCCCCCTCAAGGATTGGAAAAACATCCATACGGTCAGTCCTCTAACAATGTGCCACGTGGCTCATATGACGAGCCGTAATCGGCCTTGATGACAGCACTTGGTTGACCCAACTCATGAAATGTTTGGTTCACCCAACAGTAAACCTACAAACCAATAATCAGTATGGTTGGCGATTGACCTTTTTTTTAATAATACAAGTAGGAATCACTTACGTGGCTTAAATTCACAAGGAGTGGGTCAAATATTCATGAATCATATGCCCAAAAAGTATGCCATGTGGGGATAGGTTTTGTGACCGACACCTCATGTTTCATTTCTCTTAATAGTGTCCAATGTCAAGATAGGATTCATATTGCCGACCCCATATAGCTGGCACCATGACATGTCCTTATGAGTTGAACTTTATTGGCCGCCTACAATATGAGCCACGTGGCATATTCTTAGAGGATGTTGACCGAACGAACGTTTGGCCAATCCCTAAGTGGACCTACAGACTAACAATCAACATGATTAATGATTTCAAACCTTTGGATCCTTGTACCCTAAATATTGGTCGATAATGCTCAAATTCCACGATAAACAAATTAACCCGTGAAAACGATTAGGGTTGGGCCAAAAATCCATAGGGTCAGAAATGTCTAAGAATACACCACGTGGCTCACATTGTGTGTGGTAAGTAACTTTGATGACCGCTGGCGGTCAGCAAAGTTTTACGAGACTCATGACCTCGTATACCTCCCAAGAGTTTTGGCAAATTTATCGGGGATCCGACCTTTTTTATTCCGTTAGTCTTTCGGCCCATGACCTAAGGAAATCTTTTGGGTCAAAATTGAGCCTGATCGAATGATCGCAGCCACAGGATATAAGACTGTTCATTTCCTTTTCCACTGTTCAAAAGAATACAACAATTCAAATTGGCTGTGATTACCTAAAGATTTTGATAAGCTATCAATCTCTTGGAATGAGACTAATTGAGTGCCAGGTCTTAAAATGGGTCCCACCCATGATCCAAACCATTTGGCGCATGTTAGCTATCCTCCTACTAATAATGGCCCACCAACTCATCCATCATTACGGATTCTAATTTTCATAGACATCCTAGTTTCAGTTCTAGATCCAAAGTTTAACATGTTCTAATAAGTCCGATTTGTAATTGATTGGTCAGATGTAGAGATGAAGGCCGAAGTACATTGTGGACAATGCACCCAATTTTCACCAGATAACAACCCAGTCTTTCTTTAAATATATTTCTAAGCGCCTGCGCGAGGAGAAGAAGACTTGGAGAAAGCCACAGCCGGAAGTCCGCAGGAAACCTATTATCTACCGGGTGAAGGAGAACGTTTCTGGTTCCTTAAAGTTAACACCTATTCTCCTTAAACTGCGCACACTGGTCGGTTTTCTTCAATCTCTTCGTTCTCTCCCCCGTTTTTCCTTCGAAATCTTTAATAATCTTGCTTAAATTTCATGAATATCGACGAATTCGTCATAGATCCATGGGAAAAATCTTCCATTTGAAGGGTTTTTGATCTGGTTTGGTTAAGATCTCTGCTTCTGTTGATGTATCTGGTTGTATTCGAAGATGATGATCGATATGCTAAGAGACCCATCTGGTTTCTGAGCGTTCTCATGCTCTTATCTGAACAAAAAGCTTTCTCCTTTTGTCTCCCGAGAGATCGATGGGATAAAGAGTTCGCTATACTGCAAGCTGGGTAATTGGGTTTCTTCAGATTTTTGAGCATTTCGGGGGAAAATTTGATCTGGGTTTGATTAATTTGAGATGGGTTCTTCGCAAGGTTCTACGCTGTCGGCGAATGTAGCGGAGTTCGTTGACGGGTCTTCTGCGCGTGGAGAAGTTTTCTTCGTTGATTGTTTGCCTGTTTATGTTAAGGAGTTGATTGCCGGAGGCGCTGCTGGAGCATTTGCGAAGACTGCGGTCGCTCCCTTGGAGCGGATTAAGATACTCTTGCAGGTAAAATCTGTTTCTGATTTCAAAAATCTCTGTTTTAAGCTCCTTGATTTTGTTGAATTATTGGTTCAAATGCATTGATTTTTATTGGGTTTATTTGTTTATGGCGATGGTTCTTGAATGAGAAATTTTGATTGAGTTCTGTGGTTCTTGGGGTGGCAATGTATATTAAATCGGTCATGTCGAAAATATTTTGGTAGTATTTTGAAATGTGTAATTGAATTAAATTTTATTAACCTTGGACTGCAATCGGTTACCTGCTCAATTTTTGTAGATTCAAATTTGATTTTATCGTTATATATTACAGTTTGGATGCATTCTCTAGATTTCTTGAATGAGAAATTTTGACTGAATTCTGTGGTTCTTGGGTGGCAATGTATATTAAACCATGTCATGTTGAAAATATTTCGACAGCATTTTGAAATGTGTAATTGAATTAAATTTTAATAACCTTGGACTGTAATCAGTTACCTGCTGGATTTTTGTAGATTCAAATTTGATTTTGTCTTTATGTATGGCAGTTTGGATGGATTCTCATAATTCGTGATTATGATTACATCATGACTTTATCTATGTTCCTAATGCCATTTTCTTTAGTTAGAGCCTGTTTTATACCATTTTCTTTTTTGGCCCAATAATGGCGATACAAACATGTTATTAAACTCTACTACATTATCTTATTAATTCAACCTTATATTATGCAACTCTGATGGTTTGATATCTGAATTTAATAGACAAGAACTGAAGGGTTTCATTCTCTTGGAGTGTACCAATCCCTAAAGAAGTTGTTGAAACATGAGGGTGTTAAAGGATTCTATAAGTAAGTTCAAAATTAATGGACTTTAAGTATAACTAGTTGAGATTGTTTTACCCCCCTTGAATGGATTTACTCAGCTGTGCTTATTTGGTCTTTCAGAGGAAATGGTGCTAGTGTTCTTCGGATTGTTCCCTACGCAGCATTACACTTCATGACTTATGAACAATATAGATGTTGGATCTTGAATAATTATCCTGCCTTGGGAACAGGGCCTTTGATAGACCTTTTAGCTGGTTCGGCAGCTGGTGGAACAGCAGTTTTATGCACTTATCCCTTGGATTTGGCTCGAACTAAACTTGCATATCAGGTGAGTATTCTAAATACATTTTCATGTATCATATTTTCTATTCTGCAGTTGAAAAGTGGGACAAAGGCAAGCCTAAGCTAGTTTTGTAGTATTTTATGCTTATCTTATTGTATTGTTTTAATGTTGTAGGACTCGTGCCGATGCCTTGGGTGCATTTTTTTTTCATGTAGATTTATTGTTTGGATGTGTTTTGACAAAAAAGATTTCACGCTTCTATTAATGATTTACTTTGTAATAAGTAACTGCAACAGGTCAAAGTGGATGTCATTAACCACATATATGCATATGTATTAGTTTAAGACACGACTTCTAATTTTTGTCGTGTTGTGCTTTGGGAACCACATCATTGCTTATCATATTTTCTTTATTGATGCTTGTTATTGTTTATGTTCTTTGGATGATTTATCTTGGTGTTATCTTATAAAAAGTAGGTTTCCCTTTTGTTTTCGTATAGAGCCTGTAACCTAATTTTGTACCACTGGCGCAACATATTGTTTAAGCTTATGACTTTAGAATCTTATATTCTTGCATTCCACTTTTGATACTGTAGCATGCATCCAGCCTCTAGTATACTTATTTTTTTCAGAGAATGTATTCAGTAAATGGAATTTTATTTTTTATTTTTGGATACATGGCATGCATCAACTTATTGATGAGAATGTTAGATAAGTTGTTGTATAGGTTGATTCCACTGATGTTAAATTCAGTTTGATGATCTTCCCAATCAAGGAATTTTATGTGGTGTTTATCACTTTATTTACTTGGTTCTTGAGGAGTGTGTTTCTATTTGAACTCCTTCATGCTTTTATAGGTGATAGGTGAAAGAGGAAGCTTTGGGAATGGTAGGAGTAGTTTTCATGCCCAGCCCGCATATCATGGGATAAAAGATGTCTTTAAGAGTGTATACAAGGTGGGTGGAGCACGTGCTTTGTATCGAGGTGTAGGTATGTGCTTGCAATCCTATTTTCCATATCTTACATTTGATGCTGAATCCACGCTATGGGCATTTATTTTTCACATTCATGCTATTAACTGAGGAAATTACTTCACCAGCTCTTAGTTTGGTCTACCACTTATTGAGACTTATTTTTTTCTTTGAGCAGGTCCAACACTCATTGGAATTCTCCCTTACGCTGGTCTGAAATTCTACATATATGAGGAACTCAAGAGGCGGGTCCCTGAAGAACATCAAAAATCTGTCATAATGCGTCTCTCTTGTGGAGCTTTAGCTGGGCTGTTTGGACAGACCTTCACATATCCATTAGATGTCGTTAGGAGACAGATGCAGGTATTGGCTCCTCTGTCTGCTCCTTCTATACTACTTATACTATCCTTTTGCTTTTTTTTTTTCCTTCCTTTATTGACTCCTCAAAATGTTGAGTACTCTAGTGAGAGATCAAAACAATGATCCTGGATCGATCTATGAAGGCTTGAACCCAGTACTAACACTCTGATTTCGAAATCTAAGGTACTAGCTGGATAGACTGTAGGGATGGTCGACCAACGTTATAATGGTAAATCTGGCGCACATGCAGAAGGGATGGGCCCACCATTCAATGGATCAAATTGTTAGGATCATCCAATAATGTGGTGTTGTCCTAGCTAGAAGATCTCCCAGGTGGAGTTTATTGAATGGTGGGTCTACCCTTCTGCATGTGCCTCAGATAAACCTCCCTTATGGGCTACTTGACAGGTACCTTGGATCTTGTCAACCATGATTTCAGCTTGAAAATTTAATTAGGCTCTAGTTTCTGTGTTTTGTGTTCTTGGATTCATGATATTTTTCAGGTTCAAAGTCAGCAACCTTCAATTCAACAAGGTGATTCTGGATACAAGAGCACAATGGAAGGGCTTACCTCCATTGTCCGTAATCAAGGATGTAGACAGTTGTTTGCTGGCTTAAGCATCAACTATATGAAGGTAATGGAAAGAGAATTCCTTGTTTTAATCCATTGCATGCTTTGGAGGCTATTAAAAAAAATTGTCCCAAAATGAGTCTATAGGTTGGATGGTTTTTGTCATCCGATCAGGTTGTCTTTTGACCTTAAGGGATCTCCTTAATAGTTTTTGTTGAACGGTGGGTCTAAAAATTAATTTAACTAAGTAATAGGTAGAGTTTAAAAAAAAATTGGAACTCGCAACCGAGGAAACATTTTCGGACGTTCCCTTTATTTTTAAATAAGTTGATTTTTGATTTGATTGGGCCCTTAAATAATGGGATAAAGGTCATTCTATTAGGACATCATTAAAATATATGACATAATGGGGTATTACTTAGGGCTGCAACTCGGGTTGGTTGGATCAGATTGGGCGTCAACCCAAGCCCATCTAAGCTTCAAACAACTCAACCCAATCCTAACTCAACCTGAGCTTGAACTTGAGTGCTCAACCCAAGCTTGATCAAAGCTACTCATCACTCAACCCAATCCCAACTCAGGTTGTGTCGGTGTTAGCTCCGGTTTAATGCAAGTTTTAGAGTCACTAAAAGAAATTAGAGAAAAGGAAGAAAACTAAAATGAAGTTCCATGGGAATTGAAAAATTGGGAAAAAAATTCTAAATTTCCTTTTTTTTTTGGATAAGTATAAGAAAAAATTCTAAATTTCGTATAAAATACTCTTTAAAGTATCTTACTGCATGTATTGGATTTTCAACTTATTTGTAGGATAAGGGAATCATGATATATATTAGAAAATATGCTACTTTAGTGTCTTGTAAATTTGTCCCTTTAGTTTGATTAGTACATGTCGGTCACATAACACTCTGATGGCACACTCCACTTTAGCCAACCAACTCGTGTTCTGTAGGTGACATCCTCTTCAATCTGTCCCTCCTTATTCATAAATGAACCTTGATGATGAAATTGGTCACTTATCTCTCCACCAACTATTCTAGTTCTAATATTAGTTAACGTTCCCACATACATGTCATTAACGATGTCAATATATTTACTTTGAAGTTTTTTTTCCCTCAAAACCCTACAAATTAACTCTTAGGGGCTTTAACATATGATTTTTCGAAGTCAATAAAAATCATGCATATGCTATTCCTCTTTTCTTTGAAATTTGTATAAGTGAGAAATTAGTCTTGGTAGTTGATCTTCCTTACATTAAGCCAAATCGGTTCTATGATATCATTGCTTCTTGTCTTAGTCTTTTCTGCCGTAGTTTTGTAGCATGGCCCATAAATTTGATCTCATGTTAGTTGATGCAATTTTGTACAACTCCCTTATTCTTGTAACTGGGTATCACATTATTTCTCCTCCTTGGCATTTTCAGTCTCCAAAAATTTGTTGAACAACGAAATAAAATAGGACAATCCAGTTTATCCCATGCACTTCTAGACCTCTATTGAAATTTTATTTGGGTTAGAACCTTTCCTATCTTTATACTTGCCAAAGCTTTTTTTTCACTTCTGTAACTATAATTCTACAGAATTTTGTTTGCACTTTTGTTTTTCTAGGATTAGCGTCCTCTTTTTTTCACTTCTGTAACTATAATTTTTTTTTTCACTTTTGCTAGAATTCCATTGAGTAATTTGATGCCTAACCCATTCCCAAATGTTTTGGAATGGAATAGCAGTCTATAACAAGAAAAAGTTGCCGCCATATATGCTTGATTTGTTCAGATGCTTCAGGTAAATGACAACTGACAGCTTCAAAACTTCTGTTGTAGATTGTTCCTTCAGTGGCCATTGGTTTCACCGCATACGACATGATGAAGTCATGGCTACGAGTCCCACCCCGGCAGAAATCTCAATCGGTGTCTACTGCATGAAAGGCAAAATTACTAGAAGTAACATTTACGCATTTGCAAAATAAAGAACAATTTGACGCTTACTATACGTGGTGTGATATCCACATGGGTCCAAACTGCTGGGACAGGCCACCGTTCCCTTCAGAGATCTAAGTTGGCGTACAAGATGGCTTGCAGGATACTATTACATGAAAGTTCTTCTGCCTGGTTGTTGGAGTTACATTTATTTATACAAGTTTTATCGGTTGCATGAATTGGTTGCACGCTGGTGAAAGTGAAACTTTGGAATGAGACTCGCAAAATTTCAGTACCTTGGCTTGGACTGAAAATTGTTTCTGGGCTGACTGAAGTTACTGAGGATGATCTTTTATGTAAGAAACTCTGGTATCTGTGGGCAGGTTGATACTTAACTGTTATACTTATTATTACGTGAACAAAGTTTTTTTTTGCCATGTCTCTAATTATTGCGGGAAATGTTTCTCTGCTGAAATTTGTTTCTTGCGATTTCTCCGTAACATTTCATAACCTAGGCTGTGGCCCACAAGTCGTCACCCAAATCAAGAAATTGAAAATCATGAACATCTGCAATTCGGATCATTCTGCTCCCTTGGAGGCTCTATTTTGGCCTTTGCAATTGCTAGGGCGATTTATCACAAAACTACATTTGCCACCCCGCAACCCTAATAAGATTGTTTAGGAAATCCAAATGAACGGAACTATGGAAACTGGAAATTATCAGAACATGATTTTTGATTTCTGCATTTGAGCTGGTTTAGGTATGTAAGCAAAGTCTCTTTGTAAATGCAGAGTAGATCTAATGCCAGAATAGATGGTTAAAATTTTCCGATCAGCGCAAATATCAGGTGATGGCTTATCACTTGGAGAGTTCAGATTGGTGACATGTATGGGACCTGTGTCTCAAGAGTTGACCATCTGATCTATCTTAATCTTATGGTTCGTACCACCCATTTGCTTGTTCAGAGTTATCAACAAAAAGTTTTACAGAAAAAGGATTTGTATGTCAGAAAGTGTTGTTACAGACAAAATGACATTTCGGCTTTGCTTGGTAGCACTACAAATATTTGCATTAGACCCAATTTTTTTCTGCCAAAAAGTGGTCTAATGTTTGCAGAAAATGATTGAAAACAATTGACAAACGACTCTCATCCCCCTAATCTCCCCCAACAGCTCTCCCCTCCCCAACCATACAATATTTTCCCAACAAACGTTTGTCATTGCAAACATTTGATTATCAAATATTTGCCTACAAACATTTTCCGGCAAACTACAGATAGTATAGGATACCAAGCAGGGCCTTATAAGCAAAAATCATTTCTAGAAAATTTATCAGGACAACCAATGGAAGAAATCAGAAGTGTTGATACAGAATAAGTTTTATAGCATTTATATGCAAAAAATTATTTCTAGAAAACTTATCAAGGCAACCATACAGAGCTCTAGAAGAGAGAAAAAAAAAGTAGGGATACTCTCCAAAGTTTATAAATATGAAGTAAAAGCTAAAGGCCCAGTCCCAAAGAAAATTTCCTTTACTATGAGAGTACACTCTAAAGGGCTAAATGAATATGGGTTTTGTACAGAGAATAGAAGATCATATAGAAATGTGGGAAGCTCTATCTGTCTGTATTTCTCTGCACTGTTATGGGTTGAAGAAAGAAGCCCCACATTTGCATTTCCATCCTTCTGGCTCATAGTTTGCATATTGGACACCCAGATGGTCAGTGGTTGTAGGTACTTGTATGGCTTCACATGGAATGCATCCTCCACACTTGTGTTCACAGTTTGGTGGCCTAGACCCAAGTGTGCTCAGCCCATTATATGCTTCTTCATTCATCACTGCTTCCATGCTTTTAAAACCCTTCAAATGAAACAAAACCAAACAAATCAAGAAACTAAAGCAAGCCCATTTGAGAGACAGAGAGACAGAGAGAATCAACATCAATACCTGTTTTGAGTTCAATTCAGCTGGTAAGGACTGTGGGCTATGGCCTGTGTTTGATCAAGCCTTGAAGGTTAGTACAGGTGGTAGAAAAGCTACTGTAAAGAGAAAAGAAGGGTTCCATGTAAAAAAGTTGGGTGGACCATGGGGATTTTACTGAAAGGAAAAGTTAAAAAGAAGCTTTTTACTGTAAAGATTGATGATGGGGGTGGGAGCTAAGTATAAAAAAAAAAGAAAAAAAAAATTCCCAAGTAAAACTGGTCTGCTGAAAAAAAAACAAAAAAAAGTTTAAATGGAGCAAAGCAGCAGCTAACCTTGTTGATGAGCACCATCATGTGGTGCAAAAGGCCTGCTTGTTGCAGAAACCCAACTCATTAGTTGCAGAATAACTATGGCAACAGACCAGATTCTTCTCTTCTTCTGTTCCTCCACAGCCCACATGATGATGGTGATGATGATTTTGTGAGAGAGAGAGAGAGAGGCTTGAAACTTTGAACTTTGAATTACTCACACTTCAAGGGGACCTATATGATTGTTGTTGTGATATAAGAACTGTGAAAAGGACTAAAAAAAATTTCCTCCAAAAGCAAGCTTTATAACTCCATTTATTACTCCCCTTCAAATATTTTTTTTTCTTGGTTTTCTCTCTCCATCTTGTCTTGGTAGAAAGATCTTGCTTCACAAACAAGTGATCGTTCTTTCTTGTCAAAGAATTTAAAACACTAAAAATCTTCTCATTTGACAACTCACTTGAAAACCATATGATTAATCCGTTTTCTCTGTCCCTCTCTGCCTCTCTATCTATCTCTCTGGGCTGTCTTTCCTTTCAACACAAGCCAACCTCCCTCCCATCTCTCTCTCTCTCTCTTCACAAGTCGGTCTAAAATCTAAACTGGTACTCGTTGAGGTAGTCCACCAGCCCAGGAAAACAGCTCCCTTTTTTGGGTCCTAGGAGTCTACAACACCTACCTATAAAACTTTGAGAATTTAGGAGAAATATCAGGCTGCCTAGACTGCAGAGCCTTTTTCTGAGAGTTTCATTTTCTAGAAATGGAAAAAAAAACCAGAAAAAGGTAGAAAGTAGAAATCGATTTGAAAAAGCATAGTTACCTGAGATATTGAATGGCAACGATTACAGCACACAGATTAATTAGTTGAGGTGATACTGTAGAAGTTCAGTACTTCATTCAACTCCACACTGGTTTGTGGGTGGGGAGCACATTAACTGATAGCTTCATTTTTTTTTTGGGTAATTGACAGCTTCATGATCAATCTGGACTGTCGATCCCCTTTGCCACTTCTGGGGTTGGCCATACGCCAACATGATTGTTGGGCAATGGCCCATCCAAGAGGTGGGTCACTTGGGTGGTTAAGAGGAGTGGTTGACATTTGATGAGAAAGTCAATAAATCTAAGGATTAGCAACATTAAATCGAAACAAATTATTGGACTCAGGTCAAGGCTTCAACTCAACCCGACCCAAGCCCGACATACAGATTATATATACACACACACACACATGAGGGGAATGCCACGTTTACGCGTGGCAACACCTTATACGTGGCACACATTTAGAGACCACTGACCGTATAGATGTTTTTCCCATCTCTAGTGAACCTACGTATGGAAATTCATCCTGATTAGTAATTTCTTTCCATTGGATTAGAGTTTTTTTCATGGTTTATTTTCAACTATAGAATTTTAGAATTACTATTTAGCACGCAGTGTTATAACAAAAATAACGGCCATTATTTTTTGAGCGTTTTAATAGTACGTAATAATTTCTATCCGTATATTCTGTTTTTTAAACCATGCTAGAACTTACCTACCAAAATTCATCATAATTAGCAAGAGTTTTGACACTATTAATAATGTCATATTATGAGCCACGTGGCACAATCTTAGAGATCACTGGCCGTATGGATGTTTTTCCCATCCCTAGTTGGACTTATATATCAAAATTCATCATGATCAACAATTTATAACAAAGTCTTTTTATGATTTATTTGTAACCGTGGATTTTGATCATTATGATCCAAAGGTTAGAAATCACTAATCAGGTTTATGTTTGTCACATAAGTCCATCTTGAGATGGATCAAACACCCATGTGGCCAATAGCCTTTGATAAGGTGACATGTGTCTCACATTGTGAATCCATCATCAACTTTGATGACAGACTCATCATCCAACTGTTCTTAGCATAAAGTATAAGTGTCACCTCAAGGTGCACTAATTGTTTGTACACTTGAGTTAAAATGTGAAAGTATTCAGTGACCAAATTACCCTTCGAACTTAAAAACATTTCCAAATTTGAAATTAGCAATTTTTGTCAAATTTTAAGGAACTTGATGGCATAATACGAATAATAATTTATTTTACTTTTTTGACATTCAATTAGCCTGAAGACATGATATTTGGCACCAAAAAGACTAGAATTCCACTGTCAAGTAAATAAAATGAAATGTCTTGATTACAAAAAAAAAGGGTCAAGCTCAAGGGACCCCCATTTCTGACCCCCTTTTTTGACCCCCATCTTGGTGTACCCACATAGAAGATGAATCAATGGCTGATTTTGGTGAGGAGATCATCCTCACAAAAATTCAAATCATTCTGTTATTCATAGACTGGTTTAGAAGTTGAAGAATTATGGACTGTCAATTTTAACCGTGTAACTTTAAAACCACATTTGATGGGGTTAGAAATTTCAGAATGGGCTGATTTTTTGTTGGGGTGATCTATATGGTGAGGTTATCATCCCCACCAAAAATCAGCCATTGATTCATCTTCTATGCGGGTACGCCAAGATGGGGGCCAAAAAAAGGGGTCCCTTGAGCTCGACCCAAAAAAAAAAGTACATAAAGTGAATAAAAAATAAGAAAAAATATAAGGGCATACATGGGATATGGGGTTTTAGCGTGAGACACGCAATAAAGTCTTTGCGTGTTAATAAGTATATATATATATATATATATATATGTGTGTGTGTGTGTATGTGTAAAGCCCGCAAATTTTGCCGTCTCGTTTCTGGTGTAAACTTGTGTTACTATCTGCAGCTGAAAGCAAATTATTTGACACTTGTAGGAACAAGATTATCTGGAGAAATTTGAACTTCATTCTTATATGAATAAACCTATAAAGATGATGAATATAAATGTATATATATTTCATTAATGTAATCTATTTAAAAGGATGTGGAAATGAAGCTATTATTTAATGGCTTTTTAATGATTATTGTATTAACCGATAAACAATTTTAATATAAAAAAGAAATTAGCAACATTTGAATTTTAGCATCGATATTTTCTGTCTTTGGTCCTGTGTGTTACAATCCGTTATAACGACTGTTATAATGGAAAAAACGGTAACACCTCCTGTATGTTATACCGTTATAACGGCCCCTTGCTAGCATTCCTCTTAATTTATTATTCCAATTGTATTTTTGTAAGGCATATATAAAAATGAACTAAAAACCAAAACCACAAAACACCGTCCTACTACACTGAGTAGCACCCGAGCACCTCTCTAGACAAAACGGTACTCAATGATACCCTCCGCATCCCTCGCCGCTTGAAGACTGACTAGGATAACCTTCACTTCTGCTTCCTCTGGCAAGCTAGCTCGAGAAGGGTGGGCTCCTGCCAAAATAAAAGAGGGAGAGTTATTTCTAATAATAAACCCCAAACCAGCTCTACCAATTGAGGCCTCCCAATCAGCATCCGTATTCATCTTAAGATCATGGTTTAAAAAAAGGCCGTTATAACAGATTCGGACCTACCCCGTTACGTTATGGATTGTTAAAACGCCCAAAAAATAACGGCCGTTATTTTCCGTTATAACGACCGTTATTTTCTGGAAAACTTTGTGAAAAAATGGCTGTTATTTATTTATTTTATTTTTCTGTTATTTTCCATTTTTAAAAATTTAAAATTTTGAAATTCAAATTTTAAAATTCAAAATTTGAATTTCAGTGCCATTTTATCCGTTTTTTCCATTATTTTCCCATTTTTTTCCGTCCCCCCCTGAGCGTTTTTTCATTATAACAGCCGTTATAACGAAAACAGTAACGCCCCCTGTCCGTTATACCGTTATAACGGTCCCCTTTACCCCTTGGGATAGAGATTACCAATCATGGGAGCGCTGAGTAACAGAAATGGTGCTAGCTTACGCTTTCGGACTGCTTAAAAAAAAAAAAAATGATTACGCTCTTGGACCATCCTTTAAAGTGCGGTTGTAGTACGGACTTTGCTAATGTCAGCCTTGGTAAATCAAAGAAAAATAAACTAAAAAAAGAAAAAAAAACCCTGCAAACGATAACAAAACTGGTACAGACCATCACACAGAAACCAAAGCCATCCTTGGGATGATGGACGAGAGAGAGCAAGTGATTGAGAGTAAAACTTCTGTCACAACAAAGTTGCAAATCACACAATCACAGCCAATGAGTTCTCGGCACGTACACCTCAAATAAAAGCATAGGGGTACGTTGCCAAAGCATTGTGTACGTGCCGAGAACTCATTGGCTAGTGATTGTGTGATTTGCAACTTTGTTGTGATAGAAGTTTTACTCACTGAAAAATGAGAAGATAATCTTTGATGGGTACTCTGCGAAAATTAGCATTAAATGGTGTATGTGTTCTGTTATCTTTTGATGGATTGATGCGGATTTTAGCATTAAAAATGGCTTGTTCTGTTCTGTTCCGTGCTCTCTCTCTCTCTCTCTCTAGCTACCAGGGTCTACAATCTACATACCTTGCAGTGTTAGGGGAGCCTAGTTAATATAGGGCTATGCAAGGTCTGTTGGGAACATTTCCACCAGAAAGATTTATTTTTTGAGCTGTTAACGTCGGATTAAATGGTTACACAAAAAGGTTACACAAAAAAAAAAAAACGTCGGATTAAATGTTTAATCTATCATAAATAGAAGAAAATGGAAGAAAAGTAAGATTTTCTATGGTGTTTTACCATGTAAATCTATCTGGGTCTTTCTTCTTTTTCTTGTTTTTTCTCTCTGTTCTTCTTTTGAATGGGTGTTTGATTGAGTGATTTGATCATTCACTGGTTGTGTCTCTCTATGCACTCTGCACTCTGCACTCTGCACCACCCCCCAGGAGACAGATAGAGAGGACTTCTATTTTCTGAATTTATTTTTGCCTACTCTCTAATCCCTAGGTGGACCTACAAACCAAAAATCTGCCTGATTAGTGATTTCTAGCAGCAGTCTTTGAGGTACAAACAAAGATCCAACGCCTAGAAATCACTAATCAGGTTTATTTTTTGGTTTGTAGGTCCACCTAGGGATTGGCCAAACATCCATACGGTCAGTCCTCATATTGTGTCCTGTAACAGGAGCCTGTCATTTTAGAGATACTCAGATTCAATGGCTAGAGATCACCAATCAGGCTAATATATGGTGTGCAGGTCCATCAAGTTGTGGGCCATTCATTCATGGGTCAGTGGACCTACAAACCAAAAATAAACCTGATCGCTGATTTCCAAGCGTTGGATTGAAGTAATTTTCATGGGTTGATTTTAACCTAGGTTTCAAATTACAATTTTTAAGGACAAACTTGTAAATAATTTTTTTTAAGAATTGACTTCCTGCAAAAGCAATTAGCAGAAGCCGCTCAGAAACGACTTCTGCTTAATCTTGGTCTTAGCATGTATATATTGTACATTGGTTTTAGTAGGGGTGTCTGGTTACAGGGTTATGTCTAGCCTGTCATACCTAACCCAGTACATGGCCTTAACATCCTGTATGCCTGCAGTGGTAAGGAGTTTGATTTCTGTCGAACTTTTTAAATTTTTTGCAATTTTTAGGGTTCAACGTCCACTCCTTTAAAAGAAGGATGGATCATAAATAGTTTAGTGTTGACAGGTTACTGGGGATACGACATGAAAAGCCTTGCATCCAAACATACCCAATTGAGCCCAGGATAAGCTCAAGTAGCAATACTACAAGTGTTTCAACATGTTTGCCGGCCTACACGCCGACTTACAGTTGCTTCAAGTCACAGAAGATGATCAATATATCTCATGTTTAACGTCTAGCCGAGAACAAGTTGAATAGCCCGAGACAGCTCATATGCAGCTCTTTTTTACATTGTCACAGCCGAGACTCAATGATCAGATGATCGAGATCGTGACTCAGTGATTCTCTCATCTCTCCCTGGTACTGGGAACTTCTCCCAACTTCTGAAACTATCAATTCATAGTCAAGAAGATAAATAAAGGCCTGTAATCCACTCTATAACAGCTAATTCGTCCCAATTCATATTGTCTGCTTTCTCAATAATCAAACACACTTCAAAGCTTGGCACCCTTACTAGACTACTTCCAACTTTTAACTTTCTGTATCCACCACACTAGCAATGCAAAGATATATACAGCTTGAAGCTAATCAGATTCGCCCTTACAAAGAGTAAACAAAGAAGGAACTTGCTTTCCTGCAATGCTGAACACTGTTCGAACATCGTGACATACTCACAAGAAGGCATTAGAAGGCTTGCCTATGCTTCAGGGAATGCTGTAGAATTTTAGTTCTCAAAATCCATAAATATAAGTAGATTTCTAATTCTTCAAATCCATTTAGTCTCTCTTATCTTTGCTGGTTAATTCAGCAAACAACAGAAAAAGCACATAGTTAACTAAAATAGTTCAAATAGTACACACAAAGATTATCGTCAAACTAGTTCACTTGAACTGTTGAAACCTTGTATAAGAACTAGTTTCCTATATTATGATTAGTCGTCCAAACTGATCACCGACAATATTTCAAAACCCACTCCTGTAAAACATGAAATCCAAAAGCCTATTTACAATCTCTTCTCTACACCAAACTACAAAGAACTGCAGATCCCTGGGTCCAAGGCCCCAAATCTATCTTGCACCACAATGCAAAATCCACAATTCTTCCTGAATTCGTACATAATATATGAACCAAAGTCCAGGAAAGCCCAAATTTATGTATCATAGAAAATGCTTCTTTCCTTCTCCATTTCTTTCAAGAACTCACTTGGATATAAACAATTTGTCCAATTTGTTTTCCAATGTGAATATTGAACAGCATTGCATCATTCACTCGAAAATATAGGGCTAGCATTGACCTGCTTATGCATGTGCTACTATGGACATCTTGCTAACAATTTCTCCATAGCCGTGCCAAGATGCCACACCTTTCCCTGGGGATAGTGTGTTTGATTGACATCATAGCATAAACTAGTGTGCCAAGCAATAGAATTGTTGTGGCCTCTACATAAAGGCATCATTTTAATCCTAGGCTTATTAATGGGAGTACTTTTATCTCAGTTGTGGAGATTGCCCATCTAGTTTAGGCTTCCTCACTTTGGCTACCCTTTTATCATTATTACCTGGATGAAACAGAAACATATGCTAAACTTCAAAGTTGAAGTATGCGATGAATTTGTAGCAACCATTATAAAAAAATTTCAGATAAAACACCCAATTAATTGGAGTTAAAGCAGTGTAGACTCTCTGCACAGAGATCATCCAGAAAACTGACTTGAACATGAACATGAACAAGTGGAGAAGACACAAGAGAAACATGGAGCAGAGGTCAGCAGGAAAGCTGAATCAAAGAAGTGTGATACACCAAATCAAAGAGAAGGAAAAGAGGAGGAGAGATTCCAACAAAAAAATAATTCACTAGAAAGTGATGTCAATAGTTGGCATCTAGTTGCATGGACTCTTTTAAATGGGCGAAGTACCCATGTTGGAGTCTGACAAGATACAGATTCTGGCGTGACACTTACAAATTCTGTTTGGGACCAAATGGCGAGAATGGATGAAGAAATGTTTCAGAACCCCACGTTTCTCGGTATTAGTGAATGGGTCCCCCTCAGGTTTTTTCGATAGCTCTAGGGTCTTAGACAAGGGGACCCACTGTCTCCCTTTCTATTTATCATGGTGTCCGAGGCCTTAGGGAGAATGATATCAAAGGGTGTAGAACTAAATGAACTAGAGGGGTTCAAAGCGGGCTCTAGGGGAGTGTCCATTTCTCATCTACAATTTGCCGATGACACCCTAATCTTTCTACCAGAACAGGCGGATAAAGTGAACTCTTTGAATAACTTACACTGCTGCTTCGAAATATGTTCAGGTCTCAAGGTTAACTTCACTAAAAGTAAAATCATGCCCATAGGAGAAGTAAATGATTTAGAGGAGCTGGCCACGACCTTAGGATGCTCCACTGGATCTCTACCATCCTCTTATCTCGGTCTACCTCTGGGGGCGCCATCTAGGACTAAGTCGGTTTAGGACCCAGTAGTGGAAAGGGTGCGTCGTAAACTCGCTAGCTGGAAAGGAAAATACCTATCCAAAGGAGGCAAAGTGACACTCATCAAAAGCACATTGTCTAGCCTCCCGGTGTATTTCCTGTCGTTGTTTTCAATCCCAGTGTCAGTAGCAAAGAGACTAGAAAGGTTCATGAGCAATTTTCTTTGGCATGATCAGGAGGACACGTTTTGATATCACTTGGTGAAATGGGCACAAGCGTGTTTACCAGGATCGAAGGGAGGCTTAGGTTTTAGAAGAATCGGGATAATGAACATAGCTATACTGGGAAAATGGATTTGGAGATTCAGCAAGGAGAAAAATAGCTTGTGGCGCAAGGTGATTGTAGGCTTACATGAGGAGGAAGAGGGGGGGTGGGTTTCAAAGTCACCTAGATGCTCACATGGTTGTGGAGTATGGAAAGGTATTATGAAAACAAAGGACAAAGTTACGGAAGGCTCAAGATTTACCTTAGGAGATGGGACTAAGATCAAATTCTGGGAAGACATTTGGGTTGGGGACCTCTGTTTCAAGGAGACATTTCCTAGGGTGTTCTCTCTCTCGCAGCGTAAAGGACAAACAATTGATCGTTTTTGGAACGGTTTTTCAGGAGAAATAAGATGGGACTTGCACCTTAGAAGAAATCCTTTTGAGTGGGAAAAACACTAGATTGGTGTGTTGCTAGACTACTTGAAATTATGCCTTGTTACTAACTTGGAGGAGGATACATTGGTCTGGATCCATTCTAAATCAGGTACATTCTCGGTTCGATCTTTCTATGAAACCTTATCAACCCCAGCACTTTCACCATCTACATCCACCACCCATTATCCTTACTCTCTGATATGGAAATCTATTGCTCCTTCAAAAATTTGATTTTTTGCTTGGGTCGCTACTTTAAACAAGATCCTTACTGCTGAAAACTTAATCATTAGAAAATCGGTGTTAGTGAGTTATTGTGTTATGTGCAAAGCTGCTGGTGAAATACTAATCATATCTTTGTTCATTGTGAGTTTGTTCGACAGATTTGGTCACTTTTCCTTGGCCACATAACTTATGTTGGGCTTTTCCAAAATCTCTAGGCGAGGTCTTGGAGAGTTGGCCTAAACTCTCGACTTCGACTAGAGGCAAGGTGATTTGGAGATTAATACCATTAGCAATCATATGGGGAGTGTGGTTAGAAAGGAACAAAAGAACTTTCCAAGGCAAGGAAAGTTCCCTTCAAGAGGTCATCATCTACATTAAGGCATTTATTTTCAGTTGGGGTAGTATTTCACTAGATAAGAGGGGAACATTTTTCAGCGATATGGTATTTCGATGGATCAGCTTTTGTGCTAATTTGTAAACATTTATTTTCTTTTTTGAGATCTCCTCGATCTCCTTATTAATGCATCTTTTGACTTATAAAAAAAAACATATTTAACATTTGCCATAGGTTATGAGTTCTATCTTTTACAATTGAAGCTTTCTATGCGAAAAATTTAACATTAAGTATAAGTATTCTTTTCTCTATAAGTATATGATATCACATTATCCACTATTATCCTCATTATTATATAATAAAATAATTACTTTGTGTCATTTGTGTCACAATACTTTAAAGTATATTGCCGAGTCCATGAATCCTATTTTTCAAGGTTTGCTGAGTCGGACACTCCGCATCTGTGTCAGATGTCCCGTATCAATGCAACATAGGTTGGCATTGATGATGACGACAATGATAATTGTAAAGCTAACTAGTTGACAAAGTCAATTATTCTTTTGAATTTAAATGAGAGAAAATCTCTCTCCACACCCTACTTCTTACCCTTAACCAAACTCAAAATCACTTTCCAAAATCGACTTAAACTAGCACCTAATGCATTCATGAACGCAAATTCATAACCGTCCGCTCTATCCTAGATGTAACTCAAACAAATGGAAAAACTTTAGCCTCAGCTGTCCAATCAAGTAATTCATTCTAATTATAAGTAACTTTCAATTGAAACTCTTGAAACTCTAAATTGACTTTTTTAAACAAGTCACCGACCCTACCTATATCAACTACAAGTAGACTAGGTTGACTCACCAGCATCAACCCCATTCAAGTGCGAGAATCGATGTTGATTCTTTCCCTTAGTTTCAGACACCTTCATCCTAGGTATTGGTCCCACTCCCTAAGTAGAGCAGTAATATTTTTTTTTGTAACAGGCACTTCCCCACTCCCTCACTCGTCTCCTCTCCCGCACTTGCTCCTGCTACATGCAATTAAGCTCTTAACAGGGAGCTTTCCTAATAAGCCATTGAATCACATGACATCGGATGCAAGAGATGTAACAACCCTCTTGCAAAGTGGTACCAGTAATAGGCTAAGAATCAAATCAAGGGCTTTGACAATCACTCAATACATATTAAGATAGATGACTACCTTTTATTAATAATAGAAGGTTGCAACAGAAGACATAACTCAAATACAACATAACTCAAATACAATTTATAAGCGAAATATTACTAGTAGGATTTTGTAGGGTATTCAGATAGAGTATGCTTGGACTCTGTAAGTGAGACTCTAGTCTATCCTTTTGTTATTGCCACAGAATATGAGCAGCAATGTCCACAATTAGATTGAGGATTCATCAAAATTAAGTTAGACATCTTATCAAGGATTAAAATTTTTGGATTTGGAACATGACTCACTTGGAGATAAAACCAAGACGATTCCAGTACACGTATGATTAAAGCAGATCGGGTATCACTCAAACAAGTCCTTCCGAATTGTAAATTCATTGATTTGGGCCACTCAGGCCAACTTGAACTGGCCCAGCTGATACACAGTGTGCCTTGGCTGATAAATAGCATGACTCAAGCAATACCTTGTGCATAACTGACCCACATCCCATTGAACGACTCAAATCCAACTGTCAAACTTAAGTTTTTACCCTCTCACTTCACATTCTACCCCCAAGCAAAGATACTTTTTTGAAAACTCAATTCAGTCTGATATTTAATTTAAAATAAATGTGATGAAAAACCAAACAAGATTTCCCTAATAGAAATTCTTTCTTACAAGCAAAGCTGACAACATACAAGTAAAGAGAAACAACAGCTTCTTATCTTCCAATAAACAAGAACAGATAATGAGAGGAGAATAAAAAAGAAATAAACCCATCAAACAGATTAAATATGTATTGTTTCCTCTCACTAGTTACATTCATGCAAAACAAATATGAGTGAAAGACCAACCAAACCTCCAAATTTTATAGGTCATCTTTTTTATCCTAAGGGGAGCAGATTTTCTCAAACCTTCTTCAAATGGAGAAAAAGAAGCCAGCTTCCTTTTTTGAGGAAGAATCAGTGACTATTTTCTGATTCTTTCTTAGGATGAATCGCCTGAACAAGGGCCTCGATCTCTTCCTTAGCTCGTTGGAACACATTGGGACCTTTGACTTCATCAATTGGAGTGTTCTCGTCAATGTCATTGCTCATTCCATGAGTTTCCTTGTGATGGTTTGGTGCTTCCTCTGTGTGCTTGATTGCTTCAATCTCTTCCTTTGTTCTGTCAATTAAATTGGGTGCTTTTACATCCTTTTCTGCCAACATAAAAAGTAAGATAAATAAAAGAACTTCTTTTGACCTTCAATCCTTCATCCAAAGAACTAAAGAACAACATGCCTGACAACAGGGAGAATTCCACAGAACTGTTTTTCACAAAACCCATCAACAAAAAAACATTCAAACTTCAGAAAAAAAGAGCAAATTTTGATGGTTTTCAACTTCTAAAACACAAATAAAAAGATGGAACTCCTAACCACCAAGAACAGGGAAACCACTCAGAGAACCCATTTGGGGAAAATCATTGTAGAACAAAACCCAACGATAAAACGATTTAAAAGATACAAAAAAAAATGCAAATTCTGATTTTTTTTTACAAGTTCTTCAAACCAAAAAGAGGGAAAAAAATATCATAACCCCAAAACCATGAAACCAGAACAGAACAAATGTTAGCAGAAACTGAAATTTACCCAGAAGAGATTAGTCTAAATAAAAAAATACACCCATATAGAAAAATAAGAAATCCAATATCCATGGAAAATAGATTATAAAAATCATAAGAGCCGAAAAATAAAGGTTTTCCCTGGAAGGAATGAGAGCTCGAGAAAACTGATTACACCTGACAGAGAGTTTGATCGCTCTGGTTCTGATTCCGCCATCGATGGGCTTGGGGACAAATCTGATTTCAGTCTCTGTATTTGGCTGCATCTATAGCACGAGTGGGGAGGTCCAGGGGAGTAAAACTTGTGTCACAAGATGTTGTGACGGAACACGGTCACAGCACTCAATGCGAGACACGTGGCACACGATCAGAGGTCTTTGACCGTATGGATGTTTGACCAGTCCCTCGGTGGACCTACAAACCAAAAATCAGCCTGATTAGTAATTTAAAACCTTTGGATTTTTGCACCCAAAAAACGCTCAATAATGCTCAAATTCCTACGGTTAAAATCAACCCGTGAAAATAACTTCAATAGAATCAGTTAGAAATCACTAATCAAGCTGATTTTTTCTGTACCGGTCCTCCGAGGGACTGCCCAAACATCCATACAGTCATCGTCCTCTAATAGTATACCACGTGGCTCATATTGAGTGCTGTGACCGTGTTCAGTCACATCTTGTGACACAAGTTTTACTCGGTCCAGGGAGATTTTTTTTGAAGCGGCGATCATGCGCTCAATAATCGCGCGCCACATACACCCCCGGCTTAAGAGCAACGTGGCACACTCTGGGGCCGCGGGTCAAATTGCCACCCCCTCACTGCTCTATCTTCCTATTTGAAGCTGCAAAATCTAACTCCAACCGGGCTCTATATCCTCGGGGGAGCAAGGATTTTGTTCCAGGGTGGGGGTACTTTCAAAAAAATAAAAAAAATTTGTACTAAACTTTCAAATTTAAGGTCCCCCAACCCCCCTCCGCCCCGCCCCGATCCAATCCGTCGACATTGGGTCTGGACCCGGGAAATCATGATTAGATAAGGTATCTAAGAATCATGATATGATAAGCTATTGGATCGGGTCTGGATCAACCTTGATTTGATCGAACCCAATCCACTGACACTGACAGCCCTACTTTTGGTTCAGTGTCACTCTTACGGTCTTACAGCATGGCCCCGGTGTTTGTAAGTTGTAACTATTGAAACGCGATTATACACCACGCACTATTTTCGGAGGAAAAACTTTGATGTCCAGAACAAAAAATGATATGTAACACACTATTTCGGGCAAACTGTTGGCCGAAGTGCTTGTTTCTGTTGTGTTGGAGCAATTGGCCTCCATCACCGCCACCGGTCAACAGGTTGGATACGTCTCTTGGGTGTTGAAAACTTATCGGCTACAAGCTGTCCAAGCTGTGCTCAATGATGCAGAGCATAAGCAAGTAAAGCACGAATCTTTGGTTGGAGAGGCTCAAATGCGTATAGCCTATACGACATGGAGGACGTGTAGGACAAGTGGAGCACAAAACTTCTCAGATCACTAATCGAAGGAGTTGACAACGATGATGAAGGTCTGTTCTTACTTTAATCAGGCTGGTTTGCGTCGTGACATCGGTCATAGAGTTAAAGAAATAAATTAAGAAAGACTAGATGAGATTGTAAAAGAGAAGAATACGTTCCACCTTCCTGAAAGCAAGATGGTGTTTGAGGAACCACAACGTCAAATGACTGTAATCAATGTATAAAACATACATGGCCAGACCTCGATAAAGATATTATAGTGAGGGAATTGCTGAACAAGAGTAGTTGACAGGAAATGAGCGCCCTGTTAAGACCCGAACAAATACTCCAAAAGCACCTAGGTGATAAAGCTGCGGAAAGTTTAGGTCATAACTTTTAGGATCACAATATTCTACCACACTTCTAAGGTCAATGAGGCCCACTCTGAGGTGGCTTTCACTCTAGTATCCCTATTTTTTCACTTTTTATGAGCAAACCCCCGGCATTTTTTCTAGTACCCCTATTTTCTCATTTTGAGCGAGCCCCACGTAGCCCTTTCCTCAGGTCACCCCTCCTGTGACTTGAACCCAAAACTTGGGGTTGGCTCTGATACCAAATGTCATGACCTGAACCGATACTCCAAAAGCACCTAGGAGATAGAGGTGTGGAAAGTTGTATTGCTATTGTTTGAAGGGGAGAAGAAGAGTGTAAAACATCGGCAAGAAAATCACAGTGAAGTGTAGAGGCCTGCCTCTCTTTGTCAAGACTTTAGCAAGTCTCATGCAGTTCAAAAGAACCGAACAAGATTGGCAGGATGTCTTGGTAAATGACGTGGGAACAACCAGAGGTTGTAGAAGGTATTTCACCAGCTTGCAGTTCTTGAGTTATTATGCTTTGCCCTCTCCTTTGCGATGATGCTTTACATAATGTGCTATTTTTCCAAAAGATGATGTGATATGCAAAGATGAGTTAAGCCCTCTCATTTGTCTGTCTCCGTTGTGTTGGAGCAATTGGCCTCCGTCACCAGTCAAAAGGTTGGACAAGTCTTGGGTGTTGAAAATGAGATTGAAAATCCCCCTTTACATTTTATACCTTTAAAATGCTGAAAAAACAACGGCCGTTATAATGAAAATAACGACCTTATTTTCTGAATTTTTTTTGAAAAAGGCCGTTATTTTCGTTTTTCGAAAATTTGAATTTCAACGCCATTTTTCCGTTATTTTCTGTTTTTGCCCCTCAGCGTTACAATCCGTTATAATACCATGGTTTGAAAAACGGCTATTATAACGAAAATAATGGCTGTTAAAACGGATTCGGACCCCCTCCCCTTACATTATATACGTTTAAAATGTTGAAAGAATAATGGCGTCGTTTTCCATTATAACGAAAATAATGACCTTATTTTCTGAAAAAAAATTGTCGAAAAAGGCCGTTGTTTTCGATTTTGATACATCGAAGATACATTGATCAATTCGTCTTTTACATACTTGAAGGAATTGCCTGAAACAGTGAGTAATTTATATAATTTACAGACCTTGAAACTTAACTAGGTACAATTCTGAAATTAAAAAACTACCTAAGGGGATGGGGAAAATGGTTAACTTGAGACATCTTAAAATTGAATGGATTGTGAGAAATGTGAATGAGGGTGCCGTGGAATAATTGAAAAAGAAAGAGTACCTTAGTGCTCTGTCTTTGAAGTTTGATGAGTTGGTAGATGTAGAAGAGGGGAATGTAGAGAGGATGCAAGGTGTGCTTGAATTTATGCCCGAGGGACTGCAACATCTCACCATGCTTCGACACTTGTAAATCTTCTTATGTCCTATTCTAAAATCACGTTGCAAAAAGGAGGTAGCAGAGGACTGGAACATCATATCCCACATCCCCAACATCGACATGGAGAGTCTTAAAGACAAAAAAGGTTGGATAAGTCTTGGGTGTTGAAAATGGGATTGAAAATAACCTATCGGCTACGTTCAAAACTGTCCAAGCTGTGCACAATGATGCAAAGCATAAGCAAGTAAAGCACAATCTTTGAATCTTTGGTTGGAGAGGCTTAAATACGTAGCGTACGACATGGAGGACGTGTTGGACGAGTCGAGCACAAAACTTCTCAGATCACAAAGCGGAAGGAGTTGACAACGATCGCAAAGGAAATTAAGAAGGATGAAGGTATGTTCTTACTTTAATCAAGGTGGTTTGTGTTGTGACATCGGTAAAAGAAAGATTAGATGAGATTGTAAAAGAGAAGAATACGTACCACCTTACTGAAAGTAGCCTGGTGTTTGAGTAACCACAACGTCAAATCTGAGCCATTTTAAACCATGGTCAAGACTAAGGAACCTCCGACAGTTGGAAGGTAGACTGGTTAAAGTTTCTCATGTTTTCTTGTCCTGTGCTTTCTATTTAGCAATGTACAATGGGTGAATCAAAATCAACTTACATTGCGAATACAAAATCGAAGATTCCTAGCAAGCAAAACAAAAAATTAAGTTGGTGCGGAACTGTGGATATTTTAAAGCAATTAGGGTTCTCCACTTGTATCCGATTAATCGATGCCCCGATGGGAACCAGTCCCAATTCTTCCGGTTATGGGACAAGCTATTTTAAAATCGTACCCAAAAGTTTTTGAAGCCAATAGAACCTGAAACTGTCTCGAAGTGTATGTGATAGGTTATGATTCTTGGTACACTAGCATCCCGACCAAATCGTAATAGAAACAACAGTAAGAGTAAAGATGTCAAGCTTTTTCAAAATTCTAGTATAAAATTCTTAAATTTATGGAATTGTCGAACCCAACCATAATAGGTTTTGGTTCTGTGTTGATGGCCTCAAGTTGCTATTCCTCTCGAAAAGATATCTTATCAAGAATGGGCAAATTTTAGCCTTTATACCAAGATCGACATCACATCTTATGGGGTTCCACGATTCGATCCCGTGACCTCCAACGACGATTGACCTCGTACCTGCGGACTCCTACCACACCATTAGAGAGCAGCATTATTGACTCCCAACAATCCCGCCTCAAGAATGGACTTCTCATGACACGATCCATTGCCTTGGCTCTGATACTAATTGTTAGGACCTTAAGTAGGCCTCAAGCCACCATTCTCCCGAAAAGATATCTTGTTAGGAAAGAGCAAGCTTTAGCCTTTATACTAGGATCGACATCAGACCCTGCGGAACCACGATTCGATCCCATGACCTCCAACGACGATTGACCTAGCACCCCCGGGCCCATTCTTACGATTTGATCCCGTGAGCCTTTAATTCTAATGGCGATCGACTTCGTACGTATGGACCCCTACCGCGCCTTAGAGAGCAACACCAATAGATCGATGCCGAAATTGGCACCCACCTGTTTTTAGTTCTTTTGATGTCGAATGGTATCCCCACACTTAATTGGATGGGACTAATCCCTACGTTTATACATACCTAACCCACAGAAGTTTCCCTTACATACGAATGGAGCATGGTTTAAAAAACGGCTGTTACAATGAAAACAACGGCTGTTATAACGGATTCGGACCTACCCCGTTACGTTATGTACCATTAAAACACTCAAAGTAATGGCCGCTATAAATTTCGTTATAACAGTTATAATGAAAAAAACGACCGTTATTTTTTTAAAATAATGTTTAAAAAACACCCATTCTTCCCATTATTTTCCGTTATAAATTTTATAGAACATTTGAAATTCAAATGTTGAATTTTGAATTTTAACACCGTTATTTGCCGTTACTTACCCATATTTTTCCCCATCTTTGCCCCTATGCCTGGCAATCTGTTATAACAGAGAAAACGGTAATGCCCCCAGTCCATTATACCGTTATAGTGGCACCTTTTAAACCTTGCAACTGGGTTAAACAGGAGGCCAGACAATTTCGAGCACAGATCAGAGGGAGCAAACCCCTATTGCGCCCCCTACTAAGACCGATTAGAAAGTTTATAGTGTATGTCTGCCTCCCAACTCTCAAGTTGTTGATCCCAACCGTTAAACTGTGGGCCACCTCTCGGAAGGGGCAATACATCCAAGAATGTGCCACGTGGTTCATATTGTGGGCAGTCATGACCGTCGACATCATAGAGTTTTCCTCGAGAGGAGGGGCCCACTGGCAGCTTCTTTTCACAATTGAGGCCAGACGGCATCTTCTTTTGTACAAAGCTTGTCTCATTAAGTAAACCTTTTAAAATCAACCCATGAAAATGACTTCAACTAAAGGTTAGAAATCATTGATCTCGTTGATATCGGGTTTATAGATCCACCTAGGGATTGGCCAAACATCTACAGGGTCAGTGTCCTCTAAGAAATTGACACGCTTATGTTGTGGGTGGTCTGGTAGCTAGCTGACCAGCTGTGGTAGGTAGGTCTAACGGCTAGTATAAATTCAAAAAAAGGTAGTAAATTCACCAATCAGGCTTATTTTTGGTATGTATATAAAAAAAAGGGTGGGCTAAACCAAGGTTTAAAAGGAGGGGCATTACCATTTTTTCTGTTATTACGAATTGTAACGCTCGGGCAAAAACAGAAAATATCGGGAAAAAACAATGCGCTGAAATTCAAATTTTCAAAAAAATGGAAAAATAACTGACATTTTTTTCCACAAAAATTTCCAGAAAATAACGGTCATTATTTTTGTTATAATGAAAAAATAACGGTCGTTATATTCGTTATAATGAAAAATAATTGCCGTTATTTTTTCAGCATTTTAACGATTCATAACGTAACAGGGGAGGTCTGAATCCGTTTAACGGCCGTTATATTTTTTAAACGATGGGTTAAACATCTATTGGATTAATGGGCCCAAGAAAATGGGCTATGTAGAGCCACTCAGAGTCTTTCATCGACTGCATCCACTGAGAGTCTTAAAAACTTGTACAAATATTTGATGACGGACGTTGACCGATTACAACAAACTTTGAAGTCTCCCCACCCAAAAATGTCTGACAAGTACTGCATTTCCTTAACTCAACCCGCGTTAAGCCCTTGGTTAATGGTTATCAAAGGGTTCTTGTCAGACATTTTGGGAGGGGACATCAAAGTTTGAACTCTCATGGGGCCAGCGAATGCTTTCTCGTCTTTCAGCATTGACTGGAGGCCCAACGTGCAGCTTCTTCCGACCATTGACGACAGGGGGCATCATTTTTCGAATTTCGATGTAGGCGGTGCATCGGCCTGCCCATTATCGGTTTCTTTATGGGTAAATTTCGATGCAGTCTCGTGGACATCAAAATTTATTCCAAAACTTAAAAACTAGTAGGTGCATAAAAATTCGCATTTCCCTACTACCTTTTGTTCTCTCCATCAGTCCATCGTCATTCATCCCTGCCCTTCTTCTGTCAACACTAAGCATGGCCGATGCGCTTGTTTCAGTTGTTTTGGAGCAATTGGTCTCCGTCATCCAACTAGAGGTTGTACAAGAAGTGAGACTGGTGGTGGGTGTTCGAAAAGAGGTTGAAAAGCTCACTTCTATGTTCAAGATCATCCAGGCCGTGCTCGATGATGCAGAAAAGAAGCAAGTAAGTAACGAAGCAGTGAAGCTTTGGCTAGAAGAGCTCAAAGACGTAGCTTATGATGCGGACGACATATTGGATGAGTGGCACACCGAAATTCTTAGATCACAAATTGAAGGAGTCGACAAGTCTCGTGTTGGCAAGAATAAGGTATGTTCTTACTTGTTCTCTCCTTGTTCTTGTTTCAATCAAGTTGGTTTGCGTCGTGACATCGGTCATAGGATTAAAGAAATAAAGGAAAGACTAGATGTGATTGCAAATGAGAAGGGTAAGTATAATCTTACTGAAAGTACGATGACAGTTGAGGAACCAGAACGCCAAATGACTAGCTCTGTGATCAATGCATCAGACATACCTGGTCGGAAGTTGGATAAAGATATTATAGTGAGCAAGTTGTTGAGCGAGAGCAGTCAACAGGAAATGGGGCATCCCTGTAATCTCTATAGTTGGCATGGGGGGCCTCGGCGAGACCACTCTCGCCCAACTAGCCTTCAATGATGAGAATGTGAAGAACCATTTCGAGAAGACAATGTGGGTGTGTGTGTCTGAGCCATTTGATATGAAAAGGCTAGCCAAGGCAATCATCACTAAGGCTGTTAGTGAGAATGTTCCTGATCATGTCATTGAATGGGATGATTTGCATCATCGTTTATGTAGCTCTGTTAATGGAAAACTAATTTTACTCGTGCTAGATGATGTTTGGACTGAGGATTACAAGGACTGGGAGCCATTACAGGTTGCCCTGAAAGGTGGAGCACAAGGAAGTAGAATTATTGTCACCACACGCAATGAGAGAGATGCAAAGATGATGGGTACAACCTACATCCATAGATTGGAGATCTTATCCGTGCAGGACTGTTGGTTATTGTTTAGTCGTATTGCTTTTGTTGGAAGCGGAGAAGAAGAGTGTAAAAACTTGGTAAGAAAATCACAGAGAAGTGTGGAGGCGTGCCTCTCTTTGTCAAGACTTTAGCAAGTCTCATGCGGTTCAAAAGAACTAAACAAGATTGGCAGAATATCTTGGTAAATGACATGTGGGAACAAGCAGAGGTTGTAGAAGGTATTTCACCAGCTTTGTTCTTGAGTTATTATGCTTTGCCCTCTCATTTGCGACGGTGCTTTACATATTGTGCTGTTTTTCAAAAAGATGATGTGATAAAGAAAGACGAGTTAGTCATGCTGTGGATCGCACAAGGTTTTGTTAGGTCCACAAGAAGAAGAGATTTGGAGAATGTAGGTGGGGAGTATTTTGATAATTTAGTGATGCGTTCATTTTTCCAAAATTTAGAAGAAGATGATGATGGCAACATAATCTCTTGCAAGATGCATGATCTTGTGCATGATTTTGCCCAATTTCTCACAAAGAACGAATGCTCTATAATTGAATTGAGCAAAATGGAATTCAATTGTAGCAAAGTCCTCCATTTGATGTTAATACGTACTGCGGTTATAAATTCCATTCTCCCCTCCATGTGTAAGGCAAAGAAGTTACGCACGCTCCGATCTAGTGGGTTACAATCAATTGCTACAGTCCTTCCTGATTTATTTAATCACTTGACATGTCTTAGAACATTGGATTTAAGTCACAATTTTAGGCTTGAGAAATTGCCAAGTGAAGTGGAGAAATTGATACATCTAAGATACCTTGATTTGTCTAATAATCGAAGCTTGAAGGAATTGCCTGAAACAGTGAGTAATTTATATAATTTACAGACCTTGAAACTTAACTACTGTTGTGGAATTAAAAAACTACCTGAGGGGATGGGGAAAATGGTTAACTTGAGACATCTTGAAATTGAAGGGACTCAAAAACTAATCTCCGTGCCACGAGGAATTGGAGGATTAAGCTCGCTTCGAACATTAGCAAAGCTCATTGTGAGCGAAAGATGTAAGATCGGAGAACTAAAAGACCTCAACCTTCTTCAAGGGAACCTTGAAAAATAAGTGGATTGGGGAGAGTGAGAAATGAGAATGAGGATGAGGATGACGTGGCAGAATTGAAGAAGAAAGAGTACCTTCGTTCTCTGTCTTTGGAGTTTGATGAGTTGGAAGATGTAGAAGAGGGCAATGCAAATGTAGAGAGACTGGAAGGTGTGCTTGAAAGCCTCCAACCACATCCGAACTTGAAGGAATTGTTTATATCATCCTACCATGGTTTCAAGTTACCAAGTTGGATGATGAGGAATTCAATGTTGCCCAATCTACATTCTTTGTCACTTTATTATTGGTCGAATTGTAACCAACTGCCAGCAGTTGGAAATTTAGCACTCCTTGAAATCCTTGAGATAGAGAGAATGGAGTCTGTGAAACGTGTGGGTCTTGAGTTTTTGGGAATTTCCGATGATGATAGTACTAAAAGAGGTAGTAGAGAATCAAGTTTAGTAGTGTTTCCAAAGTTGAAGAAGCTCATAATTGAGAACATGAAAGAGTGGGAGGAGTGGGAGATTATGAGAAGAAGGGAAGACGATGATGTTGCTGCTAAGGGAGAGGGAGGAGAAGATATTATTAGTATTTTTCCGTGTCTCCAAGAATTATCAGTTTGCCTATGCCCCAAGTTAAATGCGCTGCCGGACCCCATTTTCTTCCTTGATACGCTAAGGATGCTGGTCATAGATAACTGTCCAAAATTGACTTGGACGGTGTCATGCTGGAGGAGTTGTGGTTAGAAGGAGACGCAGGTGAACTCTCAAGGTCATTACCCATCACCAATAATAACAACATCAAGTCTTTGACTATCATTAGGTCACCACTTTCATCACTCCCCAATGGCTTGGAACACCTCAAAGCGCTTCAAAGTTTGAAGATCATTTTTTGCAATTCCATTGAATTTATGCCGGAGGGACTGCAACATATCACCATGCTTCAACAGTTGGTGATCAACCACTCATCTCCTATTCTACAATCACGTTGTCAAAAGGAGGTAGGAGAGGACTGGAACATCATATCCCATATCCCCAACATCTACATTCATGGTCACCGATGAAGTATGCATAACACTTACAGCGAGGAAACATAGTAGTAAATTGTTCAATTTAATTTATTTATTTATGTTTTACGGATAAATTCCGACTCCATCTTTCTTTCTTGTCGATGAGACACACGGCAAGCAATCCCTACAAAAGTGTTGCTCAAGGCCTCCATGAAAGACAAGAGAGTATTTAGTCTGTGGAGCCCTTAAAAACTCACCACCTGGCACATTCTTTTGGACCCGCTGACTCATGAATGATTGGTTCACCACTTGAGGGACCTACGCACGAACAATCAGCTTGATTGGTGATCTCCAGCTGTTGGAATTGAACTTTTTTTTGATACTTAGATGAGATCACCAATCAGGCTGATTTTTGGTGTGTAGGTCCATCAAGCAAGGATGAAAGTCTCGGGATTGGACACTGGATTGGTGGACTCCAATCCCAATACGGGTTGGTCTGATCCAGAACAGGGACGACGGTCCATCTCGACCAAGTTAAAGTGAGACTCCTTTATAAAACAGTGATCTTGGGGCGAGACAGAGCCCTGTTTGGATCGATCGGTGTGCTCCAATCCGGATCAGATCAGAATTTGAACTATGCCATCAAGTAGTAGGCCAATCATTCATGGGTCAGTGGACTAGAAAGAATACCCGATCCAGACCGTGATTGGCGGAGATTTCGAACCATGCCATCAAGTGGTAGGCCAATCATTCATGGGTGAGTGGACTAGAAAGAATGAGCCACATTGCACATTTTTATGCGCTTCACAACTCCACAGGAAAAAAAATGCTCCACATAGTACGACCCATGTTAAAAAAGCAAACAGAGTTGAATTTAAAAGGGAGTTATGCCCTCGGCAACTGCTTTGTGCATTTTTTAGATGCACAACTCATGTGGCCCTACTTTGTGCATATTTCGTGGCCCTACATAATGTATTTTCTTAGGCCCACCAATCACATGGATGTTTGCCTCGTCCACCCGTTGGGGGATATACGCACAAAACATCTACCTGATTGGCTATCTTTGGCCATTAATTTTAGCACTTTTTTATAGGACTGAATGTGGCTGTTAGATTCAAGCTTGTTTCTTTGGGTACTAACACTGACATGAAACTATCAAACAAGATTTTTGTTGTGTATATCCACCAAGAGGGTGGGGTAGTAAACATCCAAGCTGTGGGTGGGATCAAGAAAATGCATTACCTAGGGCCACGAGAGTCCTCTACATCTAAAATTAGCTCGAAATTATTTTAACCATCTTATGACTAAACCGTTTTCCTGACTGCATAACTTTGTATCTCTGGCCAAATAAATAAGATACAATTGCTTGGGTGTCTATGATCATCCGGTTGGATTGACTTTTGGCGGCAAATCTTTTTAGATAAGGCCCACAAATTGAACATACATTGAATGAATCTATCTATACTTTTTGTCATTTCTCAATCACCTTCATGATGTCTAATTGGAAGCTCATGATGCATCTTTTTGCAAGCTAAACTATTTCTCTTACTAATGCTTTCGTTAACACATTTTGCTAGTGAAGGAGACGGGGATGGAGCTGCTGCTGCGTCATGTCTTGGAGGTCTTGGAAGCAATGGAAATGTTAAATGGTTTCTTTGGAGGTTATGGTTGGCACTATATAAGATGCAAATATAAGCATGCCTTTGGAAAAGTGACATGATTCTTATGGGGCACCACATTGGCCATACTCATGTAGTGGTTGACAAGAGGTTATAATGGCTCCCCACAAGGCGGGCAAGGTGGATTTGGTAAATCAGGTAAGAGAAAAAGGAATCTGAGGACAGAGAACTTATGTGTTCAAGCTTTATTCCATGGATGATATATGCCTTCAAATCAAAATTATTGTACATTTTTTAACCAATAATTTTGAATATGCTCATGGTAGGAAATCTTTTGTTAGTCCGTTAGCATCAATGAATTCTTGAAGCCTCTTGATAGAGAAAGGTACCATGTACTCCTCCTGGAGGTAGCCGTGGCTGAGGTGTGGTGATCATGGACAGTTTGAGGAGGTTTTGGAGGTGGCAACACAAGTTCATCTACTACTACATCCATTGAAGATCGATCCAGGACGATTTCTCATACTTGGTGGAAAAGAGAAATTATCTGTGCAACTAATTAAATACACCATCCTACAATGAGTGTTCATTTGCAAATTCTATACTCGATAGCTTAATTATGAAACTTTTTGGTCATGAAGCTGAGTTATGTGCTCTATTACTGTCATGTCACTTTGTTGTACGTGTAGTATGAGAATGCATGTCATCTTATAAGGAAGTAAACCAAACATCCAAAAGGTCAATATGCCCTAAAGCATGACTACACCTGCCATTTTGGGAGGGGGACTTCAAACTTTGAAGTCTCCAGGGGGACATCAAACATGGACTCAAAGATTCAATAATTGGACTGATTGAAATCGGGTTCTATCAAGGCTGAGGCTAGGTACGTAAGTCGGTTTGTATTTGGCTCCGTTGTTTGGCAGTTGGCAATTCGAGGGCCCTACTTGTCTTTTTTGTTTTGACCGGAAAGGACATTGTTACTATCACTTTTGTGTGAGTAAAACTTCCATGGCCTTCAGCGGTCATTGAAGCTGCTGACCGCTCACATTATGAGCCACGTGACACATTTTTAGAAGACATTGACCATATGGATGTTTGGTCAATCCCTATGTGGATTGAGCTATAAACCAAATATAAACCCGATTAGTGATTTCTAAGCGTCGGATTGGAGTCATTTTCATGGGTTGATTTTTGACCATAGGAATTTGAGTATTATTGACGATTATTTAGGGTACAAAGATCCAAAGGTTTGAAATCACGGATCAAGCTGATTTTTTATTTATAGATCCACCTAGGGATTGGGGTTTTCGTCCTTAGACCCTTTTGGGCTGAGTTGTGGTACCCGGGACCACCCGGCTGTAGTCCTTATAACCAAACCAATCCATGTTTTCTTCGCCACTCGACGTGGATAGTCCAACCCGGCAAGATCTATTGGGATGGTATAGTTGTGGTGCAAAGAGTAGGAGTGTCAATGGTGTAAGTGTATATACATGAAGCCAAAGGCCTTACTCGTATAGCAATTTTTATTACTCACTGCTGCTCTCTAGGCCCATTGACCGTATGGATGTTTAGCCCACCCCCCTTGGTAGACATTCATACCAAAAATAAGCTTGTTTGATGATTCCTAGCCATCGGATTTAGTACCCATAAAATGGTTATTGAATCCAACTGATAGAATCAGAGCTTAAAAAGTGCTAAGATCTAATGGCTAGAGATTACCAATAGATCTTGCCTGAATGGCGAAAAAGACGTTAGCAACATCAAAGATGGGTTGGATGGTACATGGAGTGGGTGCTTCAGACATATTTGTTCCCTTTTCATCTCTCCATGTAGGGATGTCAATTTGTACCTACAGAACCGATACCAAATAGAAACTAAAATTGATTATCTCAGTTTTGGGACTAGCTATTTTAGAACAGGAATTGAAAAGACCCAGACCTGATAGGAACCAAAAGATTCTAGTTCTTAACACAGTAGTACCGGGGACAAACCAGAACCAAACAGATAAGACCCAGAACTGACATATGTATAGTAATACTAATGTATCAAGTTTTTTTTTTTCCAAAACATTAAAATTATTGAACATACAGGCTTAACTATCAAAAAAACAAGCAATGGTGAAAATAAAAGAGAAAACCAACCTAGAGTGTCCATACTCCAATTTCTCTTGGTGAATGTATTAAAATATCATCAAAATGCGTCAAACTCGAGTGCTTTTTGCCAAAAACACTCACCTGTGTACGTGTGCGGTGAGGCCGAGGCGGTCCGTCCTTACAAAATCACGTGCCGAGATTTGCTGCCCTGTCATCTCCTTGTGATCGAAATTCTATCCCTACTTTTGGAGAAAACCGTTTTTTTTTTTTTTTTTTTTGAATGGGTTGATTTTTAGAAGAAACTGATCGTATGGATGTTTGGCCAATCTCTAGGTAGGCCTACAAAACAAAAATCAACATGATTAGTGATTTGAAACCTTTGGATATTTGTACCCCAATTAATGGCCAATAATGCTAAAAAATATGCCACACCCTTAATTAAAAAAAAAAAATAAAGAAGTAATTCTAACCATGGTTTAAAATAATGCTGTTTTAACGAAAATAACAGCAGTTAAAATGGAACGCGCAAAGCCCGTTATGTTATGAACCGTTTTGACGCTTATAAAATAAGGGTCATTATTTTCCTCCAATCCTATGCTTGGAAATCGCTGATCACTGATCACAGATCCAACGTCTAGTATGCTAGGATAAACACATTAAATAAGATGCTTACATCCAATGTCTAATATATAAAATATAAATCCTAAAAAGGTACTAAATTCTATGGCTAAAGATCACCAATCAGGTTTATTATAATTCTATGGCTAAAGATCACCAATCAGGTTTATTATAATTCTATGGCTAAAGATCACCAATCAGGTTTATTTTTGGTTATGTAGAGCCACGGAGAGTTACATCGTTACAACGGCCTTTTTCACAAAAATTTACAGAAAATAACCATCGTTATAACGGAAAAATAACAGAAAATAAAGGGCCGTTATTTTTGGTTATGTAGAACCACTGTGAGTCTTACATCGACTGCATCTAAAGTTCTCTGGGTATCTATTTTTTTTTTTCCTGTTTTATCGTCTAACAATGTGAAACCCTTGGGCTTAATGTATCGTTTTTCAACGTGCAGCTTCTTTTGACCATTGAGGACAGACGGCATCTTTTATCGTGTTTTTTTTTTATTTTTTTTTGTTTTATCAAAGGACGGCATCTTCTATCGTTGTTTATGTCTTTATGCAACAAAACTTAGTGACATCCAGCTGGCTCTCTTTTGTGTCAATCCATCTGCTTTCAATAATATCCATCCAGAAAGAGTTGTTGTCGCCCCTCAAAATTTGGGATAAAACTTTGATGACCGGGCCCTGCCATCGAATGAGATGACAGGGCAGCAGATCTCGGCACGTGGATATGTACGGACTGACCACCTCGGCCTCACCACATACGTACCCCAGGTGAGTACTCGAGTTCTTTTTGGTAGTCACCACCATCGGGGCCCACTGACCGGTTGGATGTTTATCTCACCCCTTGGTGGATATACATACCAAAAATCACCTTGATTGGTAATCTATAACCATTAGATTTTAACACCATCTAAGGCGTTCTTATAGCCGTTGAATACAACCATCTTTTGAGTACTAAAACCAACGACTATAAATCATTAAACAAGCTGATTTTTTGTATGAATGTCTATTAAAGGGTGGGCTAAACATCCATGCGGTCAGTGGACCCAGATGGCAGTGGTGACTACCAAAAATGCCGCTTCCGCAGATGAAAAGATCTCAGGTATACCTTGTTACATCACCTTTGGAAAAACATCCATACAGTCAGAGTCCTCTAAGAGTGTTCTACGTGGACCTATTGCATCCTGTCATCAAAGTTTTATTCTGAACACTTACTGCGGTGGGCCCATCCCATTTATCTATCGTTGTCTATGTCTTTATGCGACGAAACTCAGTGCGGTTGGTCGGTTTGTTTTTGCACCAGTGACATCCAGCTGGTTTTCTTTTCTGTCAATCCAACTGGCTTTCAACATCTGCTCCGAAAGAGTTGTCAAAATTTATTCCTAAAAAACTATTAGGAGTATTAGAGAGAGAGCATCAAAATTTGCATCTCCCTTCTCCTCCCTTTTGTTATCTCCATCGTTATTCATCACTGCCCTTCTTCTGTCAACACTAAGCATGGCCGATGCGCTTGTTTCGGTTGTGTTGGAGCAATTGATCTCCATCTTCCAACAAGAGGTTGAACAAGAAGTGAGACTAGTGGTGGGTGTTCGAAAAGAGGTTGAAAAGCTTACTTCTACGTTCAACATCATCCAAGCTGTGCTCGATGATGCAGAAAAGAAGCAAGTAAATAACGAAGCAGTGAAGCTTTGGCTCGAAGAGCTCAAAGACGTAGCTTATGATGCGAACGACGTATTGGATGAGTGGCACACGGAAATTCTCAGATCACAAATTCAAGGAGTCGACAAGTCTCTCGTTGGCAAGAAGAAGGTATGTCTTACTTGTTCTCTCCTTGTTCTTGTTTCAATCAAGTTGGTTTGCGTCGTGACATCGGCCTTAGGATTAAAGAAATAAAAGAAAGACTAGATGTGATTGCAAATGAGAAGGGTAAGTATAATCTTACTGAAAGTACGATGACAGTTGAGGAACCAGAACGCCAAATGACTAGCTCTGTGATCAATGCATCAGACATACCTGGTCGGAAGTTGGATAAAGATATTATAGTGAGCAAGTTGTTGAGCGAGAGCAGTCAACAGGAAATGGGCATCCCTGTAATCTCTATAGTTGGCATGGGGGGCCTCGGCAAGACCACTCTCGCGCAACTAGCCTTCAATGATGAGAATGTGAAGAACCATTTCGAGAAGACAATGTGGGTATGTGTGTCTGAGCCATTTGATATGAAAAGGCTAGCCAAGGCAATAATCACTAAGGCTGTTAGTGAGAATGTTCCTGATCATGTCATTGAATGGGATGATTTGCATCATCGTTTATGTAGCTCTGTTAATGGAAAACTATTTTTACTCGTGCTAGATGATGTATGGACTGAGGATTACAAGGACTGGGAGCCATTAGAGGTTGCCCTGAAAGGTGGAGCACAAGGAAGTAGAATTATTGTCACCACACGCAATGAGAGAGTTGCAAAGATGATGGGTACAACCTACATCCATAGATTGGAGATCTTATCCGTGGAGGACTGTTGGTTATTATTTAGTCGTATTGCTTTTGTTGGAAGGGGAGAAGAAGAGTGTAAAAAATTGGAAGAAATTGGTAAGAAAATCACAGAGAAGTGTGGAGGGGTGCCTCTCTTTGTCAAGACTTTGGCAAGTCTCATGCGGTTCAAAAGAACTAAACAAGATTGGCAGAATGTCTCGGTAAATGACATGTGGGAACAAGCAGAGGTTGTAGAAGGTATTTCACCAGCTTTGTTCTTGAGTTATTATGCTTTGCCCTCTCATTTGCGATGGTGCTTGACATATTGTGCTGTTTTTCAAAAAGATTATGTGATAAAGAAAGATGAGTTAGTCAAGCTGTGGATCGCACAAGGTTTTGTTAGGTCCACAAGAAGAAGAGATTTGGAGAATGTAGGTGGAGAGTATTTTGATAATTTAGTGATGCGGTCATTTTTCCAAAATTTAGAAGAAGATGCTGATGGCAATATAATCTCTTGCAAGATGCATGATCTCGTGCATGATTTTGCCCAATTTCTCACAAAGAACGAGTGCTCTATAATTGAATTGAACAAAATGGAATTCAATTATAGCAAAGTCCTCCATTTGACGTTAATACCAACTGCGGATATAAATTCTATCGTCCCCTCCATGTGCAAGGCAAATAAGTTACGCACACTCCGATCTAGTTATTTACCATCAAGTGATTTATTTAATCACTTGACATGTCTTAGAACATTGGATTTAAGTGACACTTATGAGCTTGAGAAATTGCCAAGTGAAGTGGAGAAATTGATACATCTAAGATACCTTGATTTGTCTAATAAGCTCTACTTGAAGGAATTGCCTGAAACAATGAGTAATTTATATAATTTACAGACCTTGAAACTTAACTCTTGTTATGCAATTGAAAAACTACCTGAGGGGATGGGGAAAATGGTTAACTTGAGACATCTTGAAATTGAATGGACTCGTAGGCTAAGATCTATACCCCAAGGAATTGGAGGATTAAGCTCGCTTCGAACATTATCAAAGTTCATTGTGAGTGAAAGATGTAAGATTGGAGAACTAAAAGACCTCAACCTTCTTCAAGGGAACCTTGAAATAAGGGGATTGGGGAGAGTGAGAAATGTAAATGAGGATGACGTGGCAGAATTGAAGAAGAAAGAGTACCTTAGTGCTCTGTCTTTGAATTTTGATGTAGAAGAGGGCAATGCAAATGTAGAGAGGATGGAAGGTGTGCTTGAAAGCCTCCAACCACATCCAAACTTGAAGGAATTGAAAATATATTCCTACCAAGGTTTCAAGTTCCCAAGTTGGATGATGAGGAATTCAATGTTGCCCAATCTACATTCTTTGTCACTAGGATATTGGTGGAATTTTAACCAACTGCCGGCAGTTGGAAATTTTGCACTCCTTGAAAGCCTTGATATACGTGGAATGGCGTTTGTGAAACGTGTGGGTCTTGAGTTTTTGGGAATTTTCGATGATGGTGGTACTAAAAGAGGTAGTGGAGAATCAAGTTTAGTAGTGTTTCCAAAGTTGAAGAAGCTCAGTTTTTGGAACATGGACGAGTGGGAGGAGTGGGAGATTATGAAAAGAAGGGAAGATGATGATGTTGCTGCTAAGGGAGAGGGAGGAGAAGATATTATTCGTATTTTTCCTTGTCTCCAAGAATTATCAGTTGACGCTTGCCCCGAGTTAAAGGCGCTGCCAGACCACATCTTCTTCCTTGATACGCTGAGGAGATTGCGCATAAGTTACTGTCCAAATTTGACTTGGACGGTGTCATGCTTTCCTCCACTCCTGGAGGAGTTGACGTTAGAAGGGGATGCAGGTGAGCTCTCAAGGTCATTACCCATCACCAATAATAACAACATCAAGTCTTTGACTATCTCAAACTCACGGCTTTCATCACTCCCCAAAGGCTTGGAAGACCTCAAAAAGCTTAAAAGTTTGGAGATCACTTTGTGCGAATCTGTTGAACTTATGCCCGAGGGACTTCAACATCTCACCATGCTTCAACACTTGGAGATATCCAACTGTCCTATTCTAAAATCACGTTGCGAAAAGGAGGTAGGAGAGGACTGGAACATCATATCCCACATCCCCAACATTCGTGGACTCTGATGAAGTATGCGTAACACCGACAAAGAGGTACATTATAGTTAATTGTTCAATTTAATTTTCTTTTTTTATGGATAAGTTCCTACTCCATCTTTCTTTCTTGTCGATGAGACGCATGTCAAGCAATCCCTACAAAAGTGTTGCTCAAGGTCTCCCTGAAAGACACGAGAGTATTTAGTATGTGGAGCCCTTAAAAACGCACCACCTGGCACATTCTTTTGGACCCGCGCGCTGACTCATGAATGATTGGTTCACCACTTGAGGGACCTACGCACCAACAATCAGCTCGATTGCTGATCTCTAGCCGTTGGATTTGAACTTTTTTTTTTTTGTACTTAGACGAGATCACCAATCAGGCTGATTTTTGGTGTGTATGTCCATCAAGTGGTAGGCCAATCATTCATGGATCAGTGGACCAGAAAGAATGAGCCAAATTGCATATTTTTAATGCGCTCCAAATAAAAAATACTCTGCATGTTAAAAAAGCAAGCAGAGTTGAACTTAACTGCCGGGAGCAAGGAATAATTTTAGATGCACACGACTCACGTGGCCATATTTTATGATTTTTTTGGGCCTCCTAACCACATGGATGTTTAGCCCACCCCTTAGTGGATATACACGCCAAAAATCAGCTTGTTTGATAATTTCACGTCAACGATAGTACCCAAAAAAAATAGGCTTGAATCAAACGGCCACAATAACTCCTAGAAAAAGTGCTAATGGCGAAAGATATCCAATCAGGTCGATGTTTTGTGCGTATATCCCCTGGCGAGTCAAACATCCATGCGGTTGGTGGGCCGTAGAAAATGCATTATGTACGGCCACCACTCACAAGAGTCCTCTGCATCTAATTTTTTTTTCCCGGAGCAAGGTCCTCCAAAAGCAACTTAAGGGGATAACAAATATTTCTTGATCGTGCTGATTTTAGAGGACAAATTTTAGATGCAGACGACTCCGTGTCCCTAAGTAGTATAATTTTTTGGGCCCACTAACGGCATGGATGTTTAGCCCATGGTTTTAAAAACGGCCGTTTAAACGGTAACGCCCCAAGCCCGTTTCCATTAACACCATTTAAACATGTTTTAACGTTTTTTGAATTTAACGGCCTTTTTTTTTTTGGTTTTAACGACCATTAAAATCATTTAAACAGCCGTTCAATTCTGAAAAATTTTGTGAAAAAACAATCCGTTTAATTACGTTAAAATCTGTTTAATTTTTGTTAAATTCCAAATTTTTTTTCAAAATTTGAATTTCAGCGCCATTTTTTCTGTTTAATTACGTTAAAATCCGTTTAATTTCTGTTAAATTCCAAAAAAAAATTTTTTGCAAATTTCAAAATTTGAATTTCAGCAGCCATTTTTTCCGTTTTTTACCGTTTAATTCCGTTAAATTCATTTTTGCCCCTGGCCATTTCAATCCGTTTAAACGGTAACACCCCCAGTCCGTTTAACCGTTAAAACGGCCTCCTTTAAACCTTGGTTTAGCCCACCCCATAATGGATATACACACCCAAAATTAGCTTAATTAATAATTCATGTATGTTATTGTTAGTACCGAAAAAACATGTTTGAATCCAAAGGCTAACATTGCTCCTTAAAAAAGTGCTAGAAGTAATGGTTGAAGATAAGCAATCAGGCAGATGTTTGGTGTGTATAACCGCCAAGAGGTGGGGTAAACATCCATGCTGTGGTGAGATCAAGAAAATGCATTACCTAGGACCATGAGAATCCTCTGTATCTAATTTTTTTCCCTATAAAATCAGATGGAGATTATTTTAACCATCTTATGACTAAACCTTTTTCTGACAGCTTGACCTTGTATTTCTGGCCGTCCAAACAAGATACAATTGCTTGGATGTCTTTGATCATCCGGGTGGGCTGGCTTTTGGTTTAGCAAATCTTTTTAGATAGGCCCCACAAATAGAACATACATTGAATGAATATATCAATACTTTTTATTATCTCTCAAACGCCTTCATGTTGTCCAATTGGAAGCTCATGATGCATCTTTTTTGCAAGCTAAAAGATTTCTCTTACTAATGGTTTCGTTAACACATTTTGCTAGTGAAAGCAGAGGAGGGGGATGAAGCGTGCTGTTGATGCGTCACGTCGTGGAGGTCTCGGAAACAACGGAAATGTTAAATGGGTTCTTTAGAGGTTATGTTGGTACTATAGAAGATGCAAATATAAGCAAGCCTTTGAAAAATGGACATGATTCTTATGGTGCACCACATCGGCCATACTATAGTGGTTATGGCTCCACATGTGTGGAAGTGGTAAATCAGGTAAGAGAGAAGGAACTAAAGAACAAAGAACTTATGTGTTCAAGCTTTATTCCATGGATGATTTATGCCTTCAAATCAAAATTATTAGTATACACTTTTTAATCAATAATTTTGAATATGTTCGTGGCAGGAAATCTTTTGTTAGTCTGTTAGCATTAATGAATCCTTGAAGCCACTTGAATGAGAAAGGTGCCATACTCCTATAGGTAGCCGTGGCCCGGGGTGGTGATCATGGACGGTACCATACTCTTTAAAATTTGTTTGTCTCTGTGCCTATGTCTCTTCGTTGTCAAGTATGAGAATGCATGTCATCTTATATTTTTGAATA
This sequence comes from Euptelea pleiosperma, assembly GCA_035048495.1. Lineage (NCBI taxonomy): Eukaryota > Viridiplantae > Streptophyta > Magnoliopsida > Ranunculales > Eupteleaceae > Euptelea > Euptelea pleiosperma. The sequence goes on along the minus strand of CM068548.1, from coordinate 11,734,197 downwards.
TGTTCATTCGCAAATTCTAGGTCATGAAGCTAAGTTCTCTGCTGTTTTACTCGGATACCTAAGTATTGGGAGGGGGACTTCAAACTTTCAAGTCTCCGGGGTACACCAAACATCGACTTGAAGATTCAATACTTGGACATTGTTACCGTCACTTCTTTGTGAGTAAAACTTGCATGACAGTCAACGGTCCTGGAAGCTGCTGACCGCCCACAATATGAGCCACATGGCTCATATTTAAAAAACATATTTTCATAAAAGTCATTTTTTAAAATAAAATATTTTTTGACAATGGCAATCCAAATGGGCCCTTATATTTTAGGTCACGCCTTACTGCTTGAAACTGTTAATAGGGTGCCCTAGTCTTTGTAATGGGTCTGCCATAATACCCCCCCTGTCCATGAGAGGTCTTGGGCCTGAATTTGAGTTGATAGATTGGGCCTTGGGCTTAGGATTAGTAAGACCCCCACTGACAGTGGACAAATCTAGTATGCAACTGTTTATATACAGTGTATCCACCATTGAATGCTCCTTGAAAAATGTGTTTTTAATTTATAAAATATTTATTTTTGAAAACATTGAAATAACACATTTTCCAAAGGACATCCAACCGTACTGACACTCTTTGCATATTTTTAACTTTTAAGTATGCAAACAGTTGCATACAGTTGGCTCACATTGCTAAATAATGGGGGATTAGTGACCCCCATTAATGGTCTTGACCATGGTTTAAAAAATGGTCGTTGCAACGAAAATAACGGCTGTTATAACGGATTCGGACCTCCCCCATTATGTTATGTACCATTAAAACGCTCGTTATTTTCTGAGAAAATGTGAAAAAAGCCATTATTTTCCCTTTATTTCCATTATTTTGTTTTTTGGAAAATTTAAATTTCAAAATTTGAATTTCAGCCCATTTTTTCTGGTTATGGGACTAGCTATTTTAAAATCGAATCCAAAAGAATTCGAAACTAATAGGATCTGAAACTGTCTCGAAGTATTTAATAGGTTCTAGTTCTTGGTACACTGGCTAGCATCCTGACCAGACCGTAACGGAAACGACAGTATGGGTAATCTTTTTCAAAAATGTAGTTCAAAAATTATTAAATTTATTTATTTTCAAATTTTTATATACCACAACCCGACACATGATTGGAGAATTGGTTATTTATTGATTCTGATTCGAATTGGATATTTATTGATTCTGATTCTTGATCCAGATGTTTAGGAACTGGATTCGTATTACCCAACCTTAATAGGTTTTGGTTCTGGATTCATCGATATCTGAACTGGTACCAACTAGGTTTTTTTTTTTTTTAGGGCATCCCCAATTCTCATTGGATGGGACTAATCCGTTGTACATACCGAACCCACGGAAGTTTCCCTTACGTACAACTGGGCGTGGTTTAAAAAATGACCACTATAACAAAAATAACAGCCGTTATAACAGATTTGGACCTACCCTGTTACAACCATCAAAACGCTTACAAACTAATGGGAAAATAATGAAAAAATGGCGCTGAGAATGGGAAAATAATGGAAAAATGGAAAATTTCAAGTAACGGAAAATAACAGAAAAATGGGAAATAATGGACTTTTTCACAAAAATTTTTAGAACACAATGGTTGTTATTTTCATTATAACAGAAATGGAAGAGAAAATAACGGCCGTTAAAGTTTCAGCGTTTTAACGGTTCATAACTTAACGGGGGAGGTCCGAATCCATTATAATGGCTGTTATTTTCGGGGCTTGTTTGCAGTACGTAATTTCATTATAACGGTCATTTTTCTGCAATTTTTCCGTAATAACGCCCGTTTTTAAAACCATGCGTTAAACTATGGGCCACCTCCTGGAAGGTGCTCCAAATCAGTTTGACTAAGCACCTCTCACTGCCCTCCTGCAATTTTGTAGTTATTCATGTTTTAGCACTAGATCAACGGTCGAGATTCTTCAGTTAGCCTATTTTATTATGATATGTGCACCATCCAAGAAGTAATGCACCAGTTGGATGATGCAGCTAACTAGTTAGTGAGATATACAATTATTTTGAAGTAGGGCCCACTAAAGGAAGGGTCGTTCTTGGTGGCCCAATTGATGAATAGTCCGGATCAAGTATGCTTTTCTCTGATGTCACTGTGTGGCCCACCTGTTCACTGTCCTTATCATACAAGTTGGTGGGTGTAAAGCCGCTTAGATGGTCCTCCATCAGGTAGAACTTTGATGACAGCGTGAAATATTAGTCACGTGGCATACTCTTAGAGGACTCTGACTGTATGGATGTTTTTCAAATCCTTAGGTGGACATACAAATAAAAACCCAACCTGATTAGTGATTGCAAACCTTTGATCTTTGTACCTCAAATACTGGTCAATAATGCTCAAATTCCCACGGTAAAAATCAACCCATGAAAATAACTACAATCCCATGCCTAGAAATCACTAATCGGACTGATTTTCGGTGTGTAGGTCTACTTAGGGATTAGCCAAACATCCATACGGTCATACTCCTCTAATCGTGTGCCAGTGTCTTATAATGTGCGCTGTCATCGGCTTCGATGACAGCTCTGCCATCAAAGTTTTACACGTACAAGTGTATAACTACCCCCATTAAATAACGAGTGAGATCAAATAGGGATAAGGTGACGACACCTCATCCTAACCGACGGTATGATAGACCACGGCCAGCTGTTCGCCGTAGAAACAGATATTAAAGTTTGAATGACGGAAAGCACCTTGATAATTGATGAAATAACGATGATGCCATTTCGCATCTACTTGACAGGAGGAGGAGGCACGGCAGGTACCTCTCTATCTCTCTCAATTCTCTGTCTCTCTCAATTCTGGAGCCAGGCCGAGCATAGAATGCCATACTTAACAGGGTTGTCGAGTGTGAAATTCCACACTCGGCCTCGGGAGCTGCCGATGTAGCTCAGAAAAGAGAGAGAGAGAGAGACGTACCTATTGCGATGGTAAGATGTCGTCCTTGTCCTCCTCTTTTCCTTGTTCTTTTCTTTAGTTTTTTTTTTTTTTTTTTTTGAGATTTTTTGGGTTTTTTATTTTTCATGGGTGTGATGAACAGAAAAGGAGGGAGGGGGATTTTTGGGTTTACTGAGCGAAAACATGGGTGCCAATATCCCGTCCATTGTTAAAAACATGCTACAAGAAGAGAGCTTCGTGAGAAATCACCTATGGCTACCTCAAATGACGAAAATGCCCTCATCACATGAGACGTTGCTACTAAAATCCTGCTGTACGGAACTAGAAATGGGAAATTGATGGTGTACAACCAACATCATAACAACCGCTTTGTTTTACCATACTTAATGCACATGATAACTAAATCAGAACCGTCGTAGCTTTCTATTACTTGATCCTATAAGAACCTGATCATCTGAATTTATTGGATGGGCAAGGGTTCAAATATTTATGTATGTTGGATTATATTAATCTTATGATCAATCATAGTATTACTTTTGACTATCCAGAAGAAATGATTGGGTTGAATTGTTGACTTTTGACTTTTGTAGATATTTAGGACCCTTTGAACGGTGTGGTGATTCTTCCCTACACGCCATTTGTCTTGATACCATGCTCATAAGTGTTCACAACGATGTGGAGATTTCTGACCTCACGAGGTGGTCCTACAGACCAAAAGTTAGATCGGTTAGTGATTTCTAAGCATTGGATTGAAGTCGTTTCCATGGGTTGACTATTAACCGTGTAATTTGAGCTTTATTGACCATTATTTGGAATAAAGGTTTAAAATTACTAATCAAGCTGATTTTTTGGTATATAGTTCCACCTAGGCATGGTCAAACATCAATATTGTCAGCATCTTCTAAGATTGTGCCCCGTGGCCTATATTTTGTAAACATTTTCAGCACTGTTGGATGTCTATTGAAAAATTAATTTGTTATTTCAATATTCTAAACTAAAAAATATATTATAATTTAAAAACACGTTTTTCAAGGAATATTCAACGGTGGATATAATGTTTGCATACTTTTAAGACTGCAAACGTAGATTTCTCCCCATATGTAAAAGATGTCGACCCACGAGTTGAAGGGTCTACGTTAATGAACCAGTCATGATATTGATGGTGAGGGTAACTAAGGAGCATCATCCTCAATGCTCTCAACTAGAGCCTGAGTATAATCCATTAATTAAACACGCCAAGGTAACAAAAAACAAGGCCAAATTAGTAATTTCAAATCAGAAAGAAAGCACGAGGGAGGAAAATTTTCAAGTTCAAAGGCGCGTTTAGGACTTAATGAGTGTTGACTGTACAATTAAAACCAACAAAAATCAACTTGTAAACCATGCTATGAATATTGTCAACATCTTCTAAGATTGTGCCCTGTGGCCTATATTGTGTAAACATTTTCAGCACCGTTGGATGTCCATTGAAAAATTAATTTGTTATTTCAAAGTTTTAAATTAAAAAATATATTATAAATTAAAAACACGTTTTTCAAGGAATATTCAACGGTGGATATAATGTTTGCATACTTTTAAGACTGCAAACGTAGATTTCTCCCCATATATAAAAGATGTCGACCCACAAGTTGAAGGGTCTGCATTAATGAACCAGTCATGATATTGATGGTTAGGGTGACTAAGGAGCATCATCCTCAATGCTCTTAAGTAGAGCCTGAGCATAATCCATTAAACACACCAAGGTAACAAAAAATAAGGCCAAATTAATAATTTCAAATCAGAAAGAAAGCACGAGGGAGGAAAATTTTCAAGTTCAAAGGCACGTTTAGGACTTAATGGGTGTTGACTGTACGATTAAAACCAACAAAAATCAACTTGTAAACCATGCTATGAATATTGTCAACATCTTCTAAGATTGTGCCCTGTGGCCTATATTGTGTAAACATTTTCAGCACCGTTGGATGTCCATTGAAAAATTAATTTGTTATTTCAAAGTTTTAAATTAAAAAATATATTATAAATTAAAAACACGTTTTTCAAGGAATATTCAACGGTGGATATAATGTTTGCATACTTTTAAGACTACAAACGTAAATTTCTCCCCATATATAAAAGATGTCGACCCACGAGTTGAAGGGTCTGCATTAATGAACCAGTCATGATATTGATGGTTAGGGTAACTAAGGAGCATCATCCTCATTGCTCTTAAGTAGAGCCTAAGCATAATCCATTAAACATGCCAAGGTAACAAAAAAACAAGGTCAAATTAGTAATTTCAAATCAGAAAGAAAGCACGAGGGAGGAAAATTTTCAAATTCAAAGGCGCGTTTAGTACTTAATGGGTGTTGACTGTACGATTAAAACCAACAAAAATCAACGTGTAAACCATGCTATTAATATTGTCAACATCTTCTAAGATTGTGCCATGTGGCCTATATTGTGTAAATATTTTCAGCACTGTTGGATGTACATTGAAAAATTAATTTGTTATTTCAAAGTTTTAAACTAAAATATATATTATAAATTAAAAACACGGTTTTCAAGGAATATTCAACGGTGGATATAATGTTTGCATACTTTTAAGACTGCAAACGTAGATTTCTCCCCATATATAAAAGATGTCGACCCACGAGTTGAAGGGTCTGCATTAATGAACCAGTCATGATATTGATGGTTGAGCATAATCCATTAAACATGCCAAGGTAACAAAAAATAAGGCCAAATTAATAATTTCAAATCAGAAAGAAAGCACAAAGGAAGAAAATTTTCAAGTTTAAAGGCGCGTTTGGGATTTAGTGGGTGTTGACTGTACGATTAAAACCAACAAAAATCAACTTGTAAACCATGCTATGAATATCGGAATGATTTGAATTTTTGTGAGGGTGATCTCCTCACCATAAAGACCATCTTCACCAAAAATCATCCCATTCCGAAAACTTTTACTTTATATATTGCCCCCGAACGATTGTTTTGGGTGAAATTATGCTGCAATCATTAAGAAAATTGATTCAAGCATGTGCAGCCCCAAAACTATGGTAAGTGATCGCAATGCAACCTCACCATTTTGCGAAACAATAAATTAAGGGTTTGTGAGGAAGAGGGAGAGAGACTTACTTGAGAGGGTGAGCTAGCAATGGGAATGGTGCGCAACGGGTGACAGTGACCACGACGGCAGGAGACGGGATAAGGCGGGGTGGCTAACGGGAGCGGCAACGGACGACCGACGGACTAGGGAAATCTAGGGCGTGGAGGGGCAAGCTACAGCTTAGAGAGGAGAAGACGAGCAAAATGAGTTTTGGCGCGCAGGATTTAGGCTCGATATCGCGCGGCTTATATATCAAGTGTATCATGTCAATTTTTACAAAACCGACACGATATATCTTGATATAGTGTCAATTTTTGAAAAAACCAATAAAATTGCGTCAGTGTAGAAACCCCTTCGTCTAGTAGTGTCATCACTTTTCTCATTTCATGTCGTCTTTTTTCTCTTTTACTATTATCTATTTCTTTTTATTTTATCTTCTATTGTTGCCTACTTTGTCGTAAATGGTATATTAACTTATAATTCATTTCTCTATTCTAATTGTGTCGTCTTTTTCTTCTTCTACAATCATCTATTTTCTAATGTTCTATCATCTCTTTCGTGTCTTTTTTCTTCATATTTAACAGTCATCTCTTTTTTCTTTACATGTCGTATTTTTTTCTCTTTTATTATCATCTATTTCTTCTTGTTTTATTATCTCTTTTATCTCACTGTGTCATCAATGTTCACATTAACTTTTAATTCATTTTTCTAAATATTTCAACCGTTAATTTTTAAGGAAATTACCCCATTTTATAAGCCAAATAAGTATTTTTATAAAAAAAATAACAATAAGTGGTCTTTCAAGTAAAAAAAAAAGGCTTATAAAAAAATTTACTAATTCAATGAACATAATAAACAAAGAAATTCTACTCCCATCCCTCCCCATCTATCACTCTCATCAATTATAGTAGTGGGCCCACTAAGAGAAGATAAAGACATTTTATATTAATGATGTACCAAATAACCTTTATAAGAAAAAGACACTTTAAAAAAAATTCAGAAAAATCATTTTAAAAAATAAAATATTTTTTTTAAAATGGTAATTCAAACTGACCCTTATTTTTTTTAGGTCATGCCTTAATGCTATGTTTGAATTTGTAAATAGGGTAGCATAGTCTTTGCATCATATCAAGCTTGGGTATAAATAGGCCTGCCATTATATCCCTCTGCCGATGAGAGGTCTTGGGCCTGAATTTGAGTTGATCAGATTGAGCCTTGGGCTTAGGATTAGTAAGACCCCATTGATAGTTGGCTCACATTGCTAAATAACGGGGGATTAGTGACCCCCATTGACCATGGTTTAAAAACGGCTGTTATAACAGATTTGGACCTCCCCCATTACATTATGTACTGTTAAAACGTTCATAAAATAACGGCCGTTATTTTCTGATTCTGAAAAAAAAAAAACCGCCATTATTTTCCATTTTTGTCCATAAATTTTTTTTTTTTCAAATTTTGAATTTCAGAGCCATTTTTTAGTTATTTTCTATTTTTGCCCGTGATCATTACAATTCGTTATAACAGCTGTATGGATGTTTGGCCAAACACTAGGTGGACCTACAACCAAAAATAAACCTGATCAGTAATTTCTAAGTGTTGGATTGAAGTTATTTTCTTGGGGTGATTTGAACAGTACGACTTTGGGCATTATTGAGCGTTATGTGGGTGCAAAGATCCAAAGGTTGTAAATCACAAATCAGGCTGATTTTTCTTTTGCAGGTCCACAGATGCACTGGCCAAACATCCATATGGCAGAACTGTGGATGTCTTGGGCTTTTCGTTAGCAAATTGAACAAGTTGAGAATATGACTATATATTACACTCATCTCCAGCATATTTTAAAGCAATTAGGGTTCTCCACTTGTATCCGATTAATCGATATTTTATAGGAACTGGTCCCAATTATCCTGGTTTTGGGACTAGCTATTTTAAAATCGAACCCAAAAGAATTCGAAACCAATAGGATCTGAAATTGTCTCAAAGTATGTAATAGGCTCTGATTCTTGGTACACTCGCTAGCATCCCAACCCACGTCTGATGGGAGAATTGGATATTTATTGATTCTGATTCCGGATCCAATTGTTTCGGAAGTGGAACAGTCGTACCCAACCAAAATAGGATCTGGTTCTGGGTTCATTGATATTTGAATTGGCACCTACCCGTCTTTCTTTTTTTTATATGGAAGAGTATCCCCAAACCTCCTTGGATGGGACTAATCCCTACGGATGTACATACGGAAGCCACGGAAGTTTCCCTTACCTACAACTGGATATGGTTTTAAAAAACGACCATTGTAATGAAAAAACGGCCGTTATAACAGATTTGGACCTACCCTGTTACGTTATGTACCATCAAAATGCTTACATACTAATGGCAGTTATTTTTATTATAACGGCCATTTTTTTGAAAATATATAATGGCTGTTATAACAGAAATAACAAACGTAAATTTTTGAAAAAAATTGTTTAAAAAATGCCCATTAATTCTATTATTTTATATCATAAATTTTGGTGAAATTTTAAAATTTGAATTTTAGTGCATTTATTTCTGTTATTTTCCTAATTTTTTTTTCATTTTGCCGTTGTGTGTTACAATCCGTTATAACGGAGAAAACTTTTCTCGGTAACGCCCCAGTCCATTATACCGTTGGAATGGCACCATTTAAACCTTGGAACTCGGTTAAACAGGAGGCCACACAATTTCGAACACAGATCAGAGGAAGCAAACCCCTATCGCTACCTAGTAGGTCTGCATCCTAAGCCGTTGATCCCAACTGTTTAACCAAGGTTTAAAAGGGGCCGTTATAACGGTATATCGGACTGGCGGCGTTACGTTTTTGTAACGCTCGGGCAAAATGGAGAATAACGGGAAAATAATGTAAATAAAGGAAAAATGGTGCTGAAATTCAAATTTTCAAATAATGAAAAATAACAGAAAAAATGGAAAAATGGAAAAATAACAGAAATAACAACTGTTTTTTCACAATAATTTTCAGAAAATAAAGGTTGTTATTTTCGTTATAAAGGAAAAATGACAGAAAATAACAGCCGTTATTTTTTAGTGTTTAAACAGTTCATAACATAACGGGGAAGGTCCGAATCCGTTATAACAGCTGTTATTTTGTGTTATAACGGTCGTTAGTTTTGTTATATCGGCGGTTTTTAAAACCATGCGTTAAACTATGGACCACCTCTCTCCAAATCAGTTTGACTAGGCACATCTTAAGTGCCCTCCTGCAATTTTGTAGTTATTCATGTTTTAGCACTACATCAACGGTCGAGATTCTTCAGTTAACCGATTTTTTAAGATATATGCATCATCAAGAAGTAGTGCACCAATTGGACGATGCAACTAACAAGAGTGAGATATGCAATTATTTTTAAGTAGGGTCCACTAACGAAAGTTCCTCGGCCCGATCTTTCGAGATATGGGTCGTTCAAGGTGGCCTGACCTTTTATCTGAGTAAAACTTGCATGACTACGATTATCATTGAGGCCAATGACAGCCCACAATATGAGCCATGTGGCAAACTCTTAGAGGACTCTGACCGTATGGATGTTTTGCCAATCCCAAGCTGGACCTACAAACCAAAAATCATCCTGATTAGTAATTTAAAACCTTTGGATCTTTGTACCCCAAATAATGGTCAATTAGGGCCTGTTTGGTAACGCACCGCGGTGGGCAAATAAAATATTTAGCCGCTCTAATATTCGTCCGGCTGCGCCCTCGGCGAATATTTAGCCGGGCCCACATATTTGCCCTCCGTGGCACGAAAACATTTGATCACCCCCCCTCCCTGTGAAAATATTTTCACGCAGATTCTGCCTTAGTGAGAAAATTTTATTTTCTCGACGGAAAATTACTATTTTCAATAAAAATTAATTTTTTAATATATAAAAAAGATAATTTTTTTTTTTTTTTATCCTTTGACATTAATATGTGGTTCCCGCACTCGCCCAACCTATTTTTGACTTACATATGTGGGACCCACTCAAATTGAAAGAAAATGAAGTAAGCTGAAGTAAGCTAGCTCATACACGTACCAAACATTGTTAAATATTGATATAAGCAAATATTTAGCCAAGATAATATTCACCTGGCTAAATATTCTCCGTCAGAACTCTTTTTCTCACGTACCAAACAGACCCTTATGCTCAAATTCTCACGGTTAAAATCAATCCATGAAAATAACTCCAATCCAACTCCTTGAAATCACTAATCAAGTTGAGTTTTGGTTCCTAGGTCCACCTAGGGATTGGACAAATATCCATAGAGTCATCGTCATCTAATATTATGCCACATGGCAAATATGGTGATTTGTCCTGGCCTCGACGATAGTCTGTCGTCATCAAAGTTTTACTCATTTTCTCTGTAGTCACGAGTAAAACTTGTCAGTAGATGTTGTGATGGAACACGGTCACAGCACTCAATATGAGCCACGTGGCACATTATCAGAGGTCTTTGACCGTATGGATGTTTGACCAGTCTCTCAGTGGACCTATAGACCAAAAATCAGCCTGATTAGTGATTTACAACCTTTGGATTTATGCACCCAAATAATGCTCAAATTCCTACCGTTAAAATCAACCCATGAAAATAACTTCAATAGAATCAGTTAGAAATCACTAATCAAGCTGATTTTCGGTGGACTGTCCAAACATCCATACAGTCATTGTCCTCTAATAGTATACCACGTGGCTCGTATTGAGTGCTGTGACCGTGTTCCGTCACAACATCTTGTGACACAAGTTCTACTCTGTAGTCACTGTGTGTGGCCCACCTGTTCACTGTCCTAATCATACAAGTTGGTGGTTGTGGAGCCCACTGAGATGGTCCTCCATCACGTACTACTAACTACCCCATTAAATAACCACGTGAGAGTGAAATCAAACAGGGATAAGGTGACGACACGCAATCGTAGCCGCCAGTTGTTCGCCGTAAAAACAAATATTAAAGTTCGAATGACGGAAAGAACCTCAATAATTGATAAAATAACGATGATGCCATTTCGCGTCAACGTGATAGATATATCTGACAGACTCGGCTTGTTAAAAACATGCCGCAAGAGGAGAGCTTCGTGGGAAATCACCCTTGGCTATTTCAAATGACGAAAATGCCCTCGTCATATTTTCTCGGGACGTGGCTACTAAAGCCCTGGTGTACGGAACTAGAAATGGGAAATTGATGGTGTACAACCGGTTTGTTTTACCATACTTAATGCACATGATAACTAATCAGAACCGTCAAAACTTTCTATTACTTGATCCTAACAACCTGATCAACTGAATTTGTTGGATGGAAAACGGTTCAAATGTTTATGTATGTTGGATTATATTGATCTATGATCAATCATATTATTGGTTTTGAGTCTATAGAAAAGAATTCGATTGTGTTGAATTGTTGACTGTTGACTTTTGACTTTTGTAGATATCCAAGTTAGGACCCTTTGGATGGTGTGGTGATCCTTCCATGCATGCCATGTGTCTTCATATCATGCTTATAAGTGTTCAACACGAAAATACCAACACAACTCTCTACGGGGAACACTAGGTCCTCGAGTAAAACTTCTCTTATGAGCCACGTGGAACACTCTTAGAGGACGCTGACCGTATGGGTGTTTGGCCAGCTCGGTGAACCTATTAAGCAAAAATCAGCTTGATTAGTGATTTACAACCTTTGGATCTTTGCACCCAAATATGAGAAAATGAGGTCCCATAAACGAGTAAAACTTTGATGACAGGACCTTGTCATCTAGGCCGATGACAGGGATCAATATGAGCCACGTGGCATACTCTTAGAGAACTATGACCGTATGGATGTTTTTCCAATCCATAGGTGGACCTATAAACCAAAAATCAGCTCTACTAGTGATTTCAAACCATTCGATCTTTGTACCTCAAATAATGGGCAATAATGCTCAAATTACTACGGTTAAAATCAACCCATGAAAATAATTCAAATCCAATGCCTAGAAATTAATTATCGGGCCAATTTTTTGGTTTTCAGATCAACCTAGGGATTGATCAAACATCCATATGGTGAGAGTTCTCTAGAGTGTGCCACGTGGTCATATTGAGCCCTGTCATTGGCCTTGATGACAGGTGTCATCAAAGTTTTACTCTCCCATAAACATGGCCTGCCAACTTCAATTGATCGTGATATCACCATCAAGAACTTTGCTAGGATATAAGCCACGTGGCATATTCTTGGAGATTTCTGAATGTATGGATGTTTGGCCCAACCATAGGGTGGACCTACAGACCAAAAATTAACCCGATTGGTGATTTCTGGCAATGGATTGGAGTCGTTTTCATGGGTTGATTTTTAACCGTGTAATTTGAGCATCATTGACCATTATTTGGGGTACAAAGATCAAAGGTTTGAAAATAGGTCCACCTAGGTATAGACTCCATATGGCCAGCATCCTCTAAGAGTATGCCACGTGGCATATATTGTGGTCAAAGTTCTACTAAATAAAAGTCAGTACATCCGAGGTTGGATGCACCATAAAAAGATGTCGACCCACTAGTAGTAGGGTCTGCGTCAATGACCTGGTCATGATATTGATGGTTAGGGTTCCTAAGGAGCATCATCATCAATGTTCTTAAAGGAGGGGAGCCTGAGCATAATCCATTAGACACGCCAAGGTGATAAAAACAAGGGCAGTTTAGTAATTTCAAACCAGAAAGAAGCACGAGGGAGGAAAATTTTTCAAGTTCAAAGGCGTGTTAAGTTAAGGACTTAAAGGGTGTTGACTGTACGATCAAAACCAACAAAATCCAAAGCTAAAGGGTGAGCTTTTATAAATTTTAGAGTCCAAAAACCAGAAACGTCATCCATTTGACCGCCCATCTCTCCTCCTCCCTCGTTTCTTCAAGTCTAGTTCTTTGATCATCACTTTTGGTTCAAAATTCCAAGTGTTTGAAGATTTGAATCCTTCAAATCCCGAAAACTAGCCTTGGAAACTTGAAACCCCACTTCTTTTTTTTTCTCATTCAAACTTATCCAGCTTCACTGGTACTAGATGTCAAAGACTTGTGTGGTTTCCTTTCCAATTTTGTTTTGGTGTTCTTTGTCTTAAACGACTATACGTGGTTGAAGGTTCGTGAGACTTTCTATTGTTTCTTTAGTATTTTTTTTTCTTGGCATGCTCTAAACATAACCATTTTGAATTGCTATTTGCTAATAAAGAAATCATTTTAATTTTAATTTTTTTGGGTATATATATGAAGCAGGGAATTGGTTCGAAACAAGGTGTAGTTGAAGTATTCTTTTTTCGGTTGGAATTTGTTTGGGAATAGAGAGAGAGAGAGAGAGAGAGAGAGCTTGTGAACCCTGGTTTTGGGCTTGCACAGGTAAGATACTTTGATCTCTCCATTTATTCTGGTTTTATGGTTTTCTTTGGTGTTTTGATTGGTGGAATTTCAATGTTTGATTGTATTTGTTGCTTTTTTGTTGATTTTTCTTGGTGGGTTTTTGTTATAGTTTTGATTTTGCTACTGGATTTGGGGTTTGGATGATAAATGTTATGGAGGTTTGGTTGTGGGTCTGAAATGGGTTTTCTGTGTTTGATTTTGTTACATATTAATCCTTTTTTTGTTTTGTGCTCAGTGGTTTGAAATGGGTTGGATGTTGCTTATTCTTGGTGGGTTTTTGATATAGTTTTGAGTTTGTTACTGGATTTGGGGTTTGGATGATAAATGTCAGGGAGGTTTGGTTGTGGGTCTGAAATGGGTTTTCTGTGTTTGATGTTTTTACATAGTTTTCCCTTTTTCCTTTTTTTTTGTGCTCAATGGTTTGAAATGGGTTGGAGAGATTTACCCATATTTTTCTGCTTATTATGTAATTCATGAGTTGGGTTTTTGTAAGGATCCTATTTTTGATACTCTTCATTTGTTTTATTGAACAAAATTGGATATTTAATTTGAGCCCCTTTCGATGAAATCGAACAGGTTTTCAGTATCTGACCGGTAAGAACATTTTTGAGCTTTTTAGTTGAATTATACTGGTGAAACTGGAATTTTCTGTGCGAATTCTCAAATTTGAAAGCTCGGTATTTATTTCTTATTCTACAAAACCATTTTTGGTTTTTACTGTCACACTTAAAAAAGTGCTGAAAAAACCAGCTCTATTTCATTTTATTTTCTTCATCCTCTCTGTTCTCCATTATTCTTTAAATTTGTGAAAATTTGCTAAAGCTTACAAATTATTAATCTAAATGGACAGGCTGAATCTTCTTTAATCGCAATTGAAGTTTGCTGCTCCTTGTGCTTCTATGGGTCTATCACTCTCCTTACTTTTATCAGCCTGGAAAGAAATCCTGACACACAAGATTTTCGGTTTAATAGACAATGAGAAAGTTGTTATGGTGAGGTCCTTCAGCTTCAACGGAAATGACAAGGAGATGACCTTGAGAACAGTTAGCTTCAAGAAGGATTCAGAGACTAATCTGAAGTCTGATGGGTGTGGGTCAGATAAAATGAGTATTGAAGAGTCGATAAGCTTCAACAACTCGCAACCTGATAAATTAAAGCTCGGAACAACTGTTTCATGCACGAACCTAGTTCTAGACAGCAAGAACTTAAGTTCGATTACTTTGAAGCAAAAAGATGATGACTTGGTTCATACACCGAAGCCCTCAGAAGTCTTTCCTGAACCAGAGGTGATGTTTTCTCCGAGGCCCTTGTGTGAGCTTGATGCGGCTGCGGTTAAGCTTCAGAAGGTCTATAAGAGTTACCGGACTAGAAGAAACCTTGCAGATTGTGCAGTTGTGGTCGAGGAGCTCTGGTTAGTCTCCTATAGTCTCTACTTCTCTTGAGTGATGGTTTTAGTCCTTAATGTTGAGTTTTTCTAATTGGGAATTGTTCCTTTTAAATGTTGTAGGTGGAAGGCATTAGACTTTGCAGCTCTCAAGCAGAGCTCGGTGTCGTTCTTCAACATTGAGAAACCAGAAACCGCTGTTTCACGGTGGGCACGGGCAAGGACAAGGGCTGCCAAGGTACTAATTTGATAATAACATGAACAGATGCTGTGAGTTTTTGTTGGAGAATCACTGGATAGTAAAATACTCCTTTTGTTTTTGCAGGTGGGGAAGGGTTTGTCCAAGGATGAGAAGGCTCAGAAATTAGCCCTGCAACACTGGCTTGAAGCTGTAAGCTTTCAAACCCCCATCATTCTTATAATCCCGTTATATAAAACTTGTTGCGTCGACTCTGTTCAATCCGATTTGGAGTTTAGATGTTAAGAAGCTTGATTTGGCTTATACTCAAGATTTGAAACTCAAAACAATTCGATTTGACTTAATTTATCGCGTCTTCTTGTGCCAATTCTATTGAAAGGAGGACAAACTTAACCCTTTTAGTAGAAGTGCCACATAATTTTTGTATCTGGGTTGAGTTGAGATTTAATGACATCTCCGTCATCTGTTGTACAGATCGATCCACGCCACCGTTATGGTCATAATCTACATTTCTATTACGATATCTGGTTCGACAGTGAGAGCACCCAACCTTTCTTCTACTGGTAAATATACATTATAACCGTTTTATCTTTCTTCTGTAACAAAATTTGTCTATAACCCTTTCTTATCTCTCTTCTTAATTTCTTTTTAAATATGAAGGTTGGATATTGGAAATGGCAAAGAAGTAAATCTCGAAAGGTGCCCAAGGAACAACCTACAGCGTCAATGCATCAAATATCTTGGACCAGTAAGTCAGCCATCTGATGACTTGCCGTTAGAATTGTATATATGCATGTTAATTACATAATACCCTTAAAGTTTGTAATTATGTAACTCATTTTTCATTCTTTCATTCTGCTCTTTGCAGATAGAGAGGGAGACTTATGAAGTAATTGTGGACAGTGGGAAGCTTGTCTACAGACAAAGTGGGACGTTTGTGGATACTGTTGAGGGTTCAAAGTGGATATTTGTTCTCAGCACGTCGAGGTCACTGTATGTGGGGCAGAAGAAGAAAGGTGTGTTTCAACACTCGAGTTTTCTAGCCGGAGGGGCTACAACAGCAGCCGGAAGATTGGTTGCCCATAATGGGGTTCTTGAGGTATACATATATACATACATATATGCATTAGGTTTCTGTATGTACAAATATAATCGAATATAATTCTTATTGTAGTCTCTCTCATCTTCTTCAGGCTATATGGCCATACAGTGGTCACTACCTCCCAACTGAAGAGAATTTCAAGGAATTCCTTAGCTTCCTTGAGGAACACCATGTAGACCTCACCAACGTGAAGGTGATTGCTTTGAACCCTCTTGTCCATATGGAAATTTCAAAGCTTTTCTTGGTCAGTATGTATGTACATACGCCGGAAATTCGTACATATATACATTAAACCATGAACACAATTTAGTACAACTTGGAAAAAAAATAGCTGATGTTCTCCATTTTCTCTCCAGAGGTGTGCAATGGATGATGACAGTCCCTCATTCCCAATTACTGATGGGGAGCCTAAGCAGGAGGTGGTGGAGTGTCCCACTACAACTGCACCATCAGCAGATGCGAATGCATCTGAGGTCAATGAGCCCACTGAGCAGGCCACCCCCGGCGTTGATCATAAAGAAGACAATGTGGATGGTGAAGCAGCCAAATTGGGAGTATCATCATTCGACTTCGGCAAACGTTTGTCGTGCAAGTGGAGTACAGGAACTGGACCTCGTATTGGGTGTGTCAATGACTATCCTATTGAGCTACGATTCCGGGCGCTCGAGCAAGTCAATCTTTCACCCAGGGTCACACCTGGACCCTTTGGGAACTGCGGTCCGATCCCATCACCACGGCCTAGTCCGAAGATCCGGCTCTCCCCTAGGCTTGCATATATGGGACTCCCTAGCCCTAGGGTCTCTATACTCCCTAGCCCTAGGGTCTCTATACCAGTTACTAACTAGACTTGGCCAATTCACAAACTGGTGAAGTGGCTAGGTCTTGGCTACAGGTCTGTTGAGATGCTCCAAAGATTCAAAGCTCATGGCACTCAGGGCTCATCTTGTGCCCTTAATGAGAGGGGTCTTATTTTTTTCTTTTTGACATGAAAAAAGGAAGACCACTAACCCAATTTGGTTTTTTGACCTTGGCTTGTACTTCAGTTGAACTTGAAATTTTTAATTTTTTTTTTTCTCTAATTTTGTTCTCTTTGTAGGGTTAATAAATTTTTTTATTTTTGTTGCTGTAAATGTGCAAGTTATAATGTAACCCCAAGAGAAATTTCGAATGAAAAATATCATTTATTTCATCTTCTGCAACTACTATCACTTTTGCTTCTTTTGAATTAGTAAGCTACTTAATGAGTTTTGAGCAGGAGCAAGTCCATGAAAGCAACAAATTTTTCTTTTCTATCTTGCAGTGTACATGGTCCACCCATAGATTGATTCAAATCGGACCGATGATCACAGTAAAACATCGAATAGATTGAATCATTTTCAGATTATTAAATCTGTCGACCTGATCAAATTTCAAGAGCTGCCAATGTCGTCTTGCTAGGGTGGTTAGAGGTATGTCGCATATACGAGGACGTCACAGGTTTAATGGGTTCTTATCCTACTTTACGGTCTTTTTTTTTTTCCGATACGTAAGGGCTTAAAGGAAGTAGGTAAGTATGGTGAAGGGTCCTTATCATGAATATGGGGTTCATATTTTTTTTGCTAGGTACGTGGGAACATGGAGGATTGTTGATTATAATTATCAAATTGTTTCGTCGTCATCATCATTATCCTTATTCTAACGACATGGGGTTGGCTACATGAAATCCAAACCAATTAAATTAATAAATTAGCTTGTTTCTATTTTAATAGCCCAAAAAAATTTCTTTTCTATTTCGCAGTATACATGGTCCACCCAATGACTGGTTGAAATCATTCAATGGACCAATGAGTATACATGGTCCACCCATTGACTGATTGAAATTGTTCAATGGACCGATGATAAGACAGTAAGGTGGCGTTTGGTAAAACTTTTATTCAGACCTTAAGTTTGAATGGGCCGAAATTCAGTGATTTCGGTGATAAAGTTGGCATTTGGTAAACAACTTAAGGTCTGAATAAAAGTGAAATTCAGAATACTCATAATGCCCTTTTCTTAAAGTTTTCTTTTAAAAACTTACGAAAGTGTCCTAATTAATATTTCAAAATACCCACAATGCCCTTGACTTAATTTTAAGACTTTTAAGACCTTTACTAAACAATCCTATTCAGGCATAAGTCATTAAGCTATCAGACCTTAAGCACTTTAAACTTTTAGATCTGACGACTTAATCTACCAAATTAAACACCACCTAAACCATCTAATATATTAAGTCATATTCAGATTATTAAATCTGCTGACCCGTTCAAATTTCGAGAGCAGCCAATGCCGACACATATCGGCATGTCGCATATACGAGGAAGTCACATGTTTAATCCCATTGCGCGTGGGTTATTATCCTCCTTTACATTGGTCTTGCGATTCTGCTGAGCCGTATTTCCTACCAATAACAAATAAAATTATTTTCATAGCCATATACAATCGCATTTACGTGGTTTAACGAAATTGTATAGCTTGATACTATGATCTACATGGTTAGCCTACACTATTAATTAATTAAATGAGGATTAAATGGATTAGTTAAAGTCATCTAATTAGAAAAGTTGGTTAGTAAGGTGTAGGAGGTTTTCTTTTTCAATTTTTTCTATATTTTGTTTTTTGCTAGTTATGTAAGGGCTTAAAGGAAGTAGGTAAGTATACTGAAGGGTTCTTAACATGAATATGGGGTTCGTTTTTATGTGAAAGCACTTAGCTTAATTTGAAGCCGAACCTTGTTTTATAATTTTTTTTGTAATTAAGCTCTTTCATATACGACCGAGCAAAGAAGCAACATCGGGACTAGGAATATCATATATATATATATATTTTTTTTTTTTTTTTAATTTCTTGTTTACATGAAAAAAAAAGGAAGATAACACTGACCCAATTTGATTTTTTGACCTTGGCTTGTAGTTCAGTTGAACTTGAATTTTTTTTATTTATTTTTCTCTAATTTTGTGCTCTTTGTAAGGTTAATACATTTTTATTTTATTTTTTGCTGTTGTAAATGAGCAAGTTATAATGTAACTCCATGAGAAATTTCGAATGAAAAATATCATTTATTTCATCTTCTACAATTACTATCACTTTTATTTCTTTTGATTTAGTAAGCTACTTAATGAGCTTTGAGCATGAGCATGAGCAAGTCCATGAAAGCAACACATTTTTTTTCTATCTTGCAGTATACATGGTCCACCCATAGATTGATTCAAATCGTTCAATGGACCGATGATCACAGTAAAACCATCGAATAGAGCCGCCAATGGCGACACATGTCGCATATACGAGGATGTCACGGGTTTAATCCAATTCATCGCGTTGTTTATTATCCTACTTTACTTTGGTCTTGCGGTTCTGCTAAACAGTAACGAACCCGGTCCGGTTATACGTACCATTATAATGGCCCATTTTAAACCTTGGTTACAGCTAATTAATCTAAAAGAGATGGGTTTTCCATTGGATTGTTTGGTCAATGAGGCTCAGATACATGCAGAGTGAGTCAGAAGTTCAGAACTATGAACTTTGACTGAGGAGATGTGGTCTTGGGTTTGTATGGTCCTTTGGCCTGCGTTTGGTGACCGTGTGGGGCATAATGGGCGGAAATCTGTGTAACAAGTTCCTTTTTCAAAGCTAAGTACATGTTTGGAAACCCAAAAATGGGGTCAGCTTTGTTTGGTTTATGGTCCTCCTGGGCCCTGGCCTGTGTTTGGTGACCGTGTGGAACATGTGCCGAGTTCCTTTTTCAAAGCTAAGTACTTGTTTGGAAACCCAAAAATGGGATCACCTGTGTGTTGGTTTATGATCCTTGCCTTTGTTTAGTGACCGTGTGGGGCATAATGGGTGGAAAACTCTTGGCCCATGTTTCTTTTCCAAAGATATGGGTCTGCAAACAGGTCTAGTCCTTCAGGCCTGTATTTGACAACCGCGTGGGCTCGCTTTTTTGGGGTCTCCTTTTTTCATATTTTGCCTTGAAATTAAGACCAAAGTTGGTTTTTTGAAACGTAGTTGAAATACATTTTTTTTTTTTTCTGGTAAGTCCAAAAATGCATTGATGAAAGGAGATCGAGAAGATCTAAAGGTACAAACGGATGATGAAGAAAAAATGGAAATATCAACCCAAAATCTGATCTAGTAGAAAAACTATGTCACTAAACAAGGTACCTCTCATCTGATGAGATACAATACCCCAGCAGTATAAGAGAGCCTTGATACTCAGGATGACGTGAGAAAGCGAGCCCTCCTTGCCGTCAAAGGTTCTCTTATTCCGCTCCAACCACACTCCTCAGTAGTTGAAATACTGAACTGGTTATTTCAGGCTAGGACTGGGCTAGACCCTAAAACACATGAGATCTCCAAAATAGGCCATAAGTACATTTTTGCTGTCCAACTGTTAGCAGGGAAAACACTGCCAAGCATCTCTCCACTGACGTGTGCATGACAACCTTGTTTTCAAGTTTTGAAACGCTATATTTTGATCCGGGTCGTGATGTAACAAGGTATACCTGAGATCGTTTCATTTGCCGAAGCGGCATTTTTGGTAGTCACCACTGCCATCTGGGCCCACTGACCGTATGGATGTTTAGCCCACCCTTTAATAGATATTCACACAAAAAATCAGCTTGTTTAGTGCTTTTTAGCCGTTGGTTTTAGTACTCAAAAATGGTTGTATTCAACGGCTATAAGAACGCCTTAATGGTGCTAAAAAGTGTTAAAATCTAATGGTTATAGATTACCAATCAAGGTGATTTTTGGCATGTATATCCACCAAGGGGTGGGATAAACATCCAAGCAGTCAGTGGGCCCAGATGGCAGCGGTGACTACCAAATATGCTGCTTCCGCAAATGAACAGTTTCAGGCATACCTTGTTACATCTTTTTCCTTTTGATCCTGGCATTTTTTGACTTGGGCGTCCTGCACCTAAAACACCACATGGCACACTCTTAGAGGTCACTGACTGGACATTTGAACCGTCCTTAAGTGTACCTGCTTACCAAAAATCAGCCTGCTTGGTGGTTTCTAATCATTTAATTTGAGTCCTTTTTATGGGTTCATTTCCAACTGTGTGATTCAATCATTATTCTGGAGTACTCAGATCCAACGCTTAGAAACCACCAATCAAGCTGATTTTTGGTAGGTCCACTTAGGGATGTCTCAAACATCCGTACGGTTAATAAATTCTTAGGTGCAGCTAGGGTCAGGATCAGGGGACACAAAATTTCACACCAATTTTGGCGTACCCATATAGAAGATAAATCAATGGCTGATTTTTTGTGAGGAAGATCTCGTCGGCATATAGATCAACCCTACAAAAAAAAATCAGCCCATTCTTAAATTTCCATCCCCATCAAATGTGGCTTTCAAATTAACAGTAAAAAATAGACGGTCCATAATTCTTCAACCTGTAAATCAGGGTACAAATATCGGAATGATTTGAATTTTTGTGTGGGTGATCTCCTCACCATAGAGACCATCTTCATAATCATCATCCCACGTTGGCCCCCGCCAATTTTTTGGTGTGAAATTTAGTGTCAAAATGGGTGTTCCCTAATTCCGACCCTTATAACTAATCCAAGACGTGACCCCCGTCATTTAAAATAGTTCGGGTCAATAAGGATAAAAGACGTGCACAATGGATATATGCATGGAGCGAATAAACATGTGCTTTTATCAAGAAGCAATGGACCAAGTTTTTTTTTTTTTTCCTGAATTGATGAACCACAATTCAAGGTTGCCCATCGAAAAAAATAAATCAAAATTCAAGGTTGAGTATGGATCTCAAGGTTGACTGAGGGTTTCCTTTGCCCATAATTTATAAAGATTAGAGAAGGATGTGCTTGTTAGTTGATTGTTTAGGATAAATCAGGTGTTGGCAGGCTACGTACACAGTCACATTCAAGATCAATTACTTAATAGTCTTTCAAAGTCAATATTGGTTTGCTTATTAAAAAAAAGTTAATATAGTTCTAATGGGATGGCCGAGATCTTATCCCCCAACTGGACCATGGATCTCAACCACCCACACCCGATTTTGGGAAATGCTTTGTAGGGGAGTGTTGAGGGCACGTGCCACCCACTATACATCTATATAACATAACAGAGATGTCCCTTATAACCACCACCACCCCCCCCCCCCCCCCTCCCTTTTATCGGCTTCACAAAAGATGGCCGAGATCTTATCACCCCAAATGGATGGTGGATCTAAGCCACTCACACCCGATTTTGGCAAATGCTTTGTCGGAAAGTGCCGTACTAATTTTAAACATATCTCAATTAATCTTTGAAATTTGACATACCCCTACATTTTGAAATGGCTAACATTCGTCCACTTGATCAGCCCCTTTATTCTTAATTTTGAGTATTTTTGGGAAGATGATTTTTGCCCCCAACAATCTCCTCGTCACTTGAAGTCCTAATTTAAGGAAATTGATGGCATATTAGGAATAAGGATTTTTTTTATTTTTATTTTACTTTTTTAACCATGAATGTGCTGCAGGGTGACGTTTGCTTGCAAGATGAGGTTAAGGCTGTCAATGGATAGTAGAAAATTTGAATAAAAATTGGATATTATCCGAAAAATTCAGATATCGGATATCATTTTAATATTCGAATAGTTTTTGGATACAGATTCGAATATTGATGTATTTGATTCGATAATATCCGATCCGACATATTATTTAATAATTATATTTATAATAAATATAATATATTATATTTATCATATTAACTACTATGTAGTATGTATTCTAATAATAATAATATTTATTATTATTATGTAAATATATATATATATATATATATATATATATATATATATATATATATATATATATATATATATTTATTATTATGTAAATATATATAATAATGTTTTATCTATATCCAATTTTCGGATCGAATATTATCGGATATCTGATAAATTAATCGGATTTGAATATTGATTTAGAATGTCCGCCAGATATCGAATCGGAGTTGGATATCGGGTTTTTTCGGATTTGGATTCGGATATGCCTATATTCGATCCGCATAGTATCCGTTGACAGCCCTAGGCGATGTGCTATTTGACACTCAAAAGACAAAAAAGTCCCTACCACGTAATTAAATTGAAGTGAAGAAGAGTAGAAATATAAGGGCATTTGTGAGAATTTGGGGTTTAGCGTAAGGCACGCGAGAAGGGCCTTCGTGCGTTAATAAAGTAGAATAGATAGATGGAGGACAAGGCTTGGTGGACGTACGTCAGCAATTTTAAAATGTAGGTGCGTCAATTTTCAAATATTACTTAAGGTGTATGTCAAAAAGTTTCTTTTATTTATACTAGGGGAATGCCACGTGCACCTTACACGTAGCAGCCTCATATAGATCACTCATCGTATCTATATTTGGCCCATCTCTCCCTATATGCAAAAAATCAGCGTATTAATGATTTTTAGGGATATGAATGGAGTTGTTTTAACGGGTTGATTTTTAACTGAAGATTTTGAGCATTATATGGGTATTTAGATCGAAAAAGTTTGAAATCACTAAACAGGCTTATATAGGTCCACTTAAGGATGGGACAAACATCTATGCGACTAGTAGTCCCTAAATGTATGCCACGTGGCTTATACTATTGTCCCTCCTCATCATTGATGAGGAATATGGGCGTCCTGGACATCTTGAACTGTACAACAAGGTTTATAACGATATAATGGATTGGGGGCGTCACCGTTTTTTTTTCCATTATGACGGAAAAAACGCTCAGGGGCAAAAATGGAAAAAATAGGAAAATAATGGAAATAATGGAAAAAGTGGCACTAAATTTTGAATTTCAAAAACGAAATATAACAGAAAAAAAGGGCCATTTTTACAGGTTTTTCCTTTAGAATAGAGGCATTTAATGAGGGAAGGTTTTACCTTTTGAAGATAGAGAGGCCTTTAATTGTGTCACATGGGTGGATGGCACTACGGGTTGTTGCTTTATAATAGTATAGTTCAAAGTTTCAAGGAGGCCGTTTTAACGGTTAAACGGACTGGGGGCGTTACCGTTTAAACGGATTGGAATGGCCAGGGGTGAAAATGGAAAAAATGGAATTAAACGGATTTTAACGGTTTTAACGGAAAAAATGGCGCTGAAATTCAAATTTTGAAATTTGAAAATTAAAAAAAAAAAAGAATTTAAAGGAATTAAACGGATTTAACGGCCATTTTTTTCACAAAATTTTCAGAATTAAATGGCTGTTTAAACGATTTTAACGGCCGTTTTTTTCAAAACCGATAAAACGTGTTTAAATGGTTTTAACGGAAACAGGCTTGGGGCGTTACCATTTAAACGGCCTTTAAAACCGTTTAAACGGCCATTTTTAAATCCATGGTATAGATCAAGGTTTAAAGGAGGCCGTTTTAACGGTTAAACGGACTGGGGGAGTTACCGTTTAAACGGCCGTTAAAATGGATTGAAATAGCCAGGGGCAAAAATGGAAAAAAATGAGAAAAAATGGCGCTGAAATTCAAATTTTGAAAATTAAAAAAAAAATAGAATTTAACGGAATTAAACGGCCATTTTTTTCACAAAATTTTCAGAATTAAACGGCTGTTTAAACGATTTTAATGGCCGTTAAAACAAAAAAACGGCTGTTTTTTTCAAAACCAATAAAACGTGCGGAAACAGGCTTGATGCGTTACCATTTAAACGGCGTTAAAACCGTTTAAACGGCCGTTTTTAAAACCATGGTATAGAATCTATAGATAGATAGATAGATAACAAGTGCGGACTGTTATCCTCACTTAAGTAGTGGTTGAGATTGTTTTGCCAAATATCCATGTCTGAGGTTTAATTTCTCCTCTAGGGTTTCGATGTCAGCTCACTGTTATCAAAGTCTTACTCTCATTGATTGACCGCTCACGGTGACCACCTACAATATGAGCCATGTGGCACATTTGTGAAGATGCTGACCGTATGGTTGTTTGGTCAATCCCTAAGAGGACCTGCAAATCAAAATTCATCCTGATTATTGATTTCTAAGCGTTGGATTGGAGTTATTTTCATGGTTGATTTTAACCCTTTGAATTTAAACATTATCGTCCATTATTTGTCCAAGGATCCAAAGGTTTGCTATCACTAATCAGATGATTTTTGGTTTTAGGTCCATCTAGGGATTGGCGAAACATCCATACGGTCAGTCTCCTATAAAAGTGTGGCACGTGGCTCATATTGTGGGCGGTGATGAGGGGGCGGTCAGCGAAGTATTACTCTAGAACTAGGGGTACTGTACCCAACCAGGCAACGAGCGGGATAAAGTCGTCCGCTGTTTTTTTTTTGAATTTCAAAAATAGAACGGCTCTCGAGGTCAGCACTAAAGCAACAAAACAAGCCTTACCATCCTCCCTCTCTCGCTCTTACTGGTTTTAGACTTTCAGTGTTCTCAGACGTATTATGGTCTCTCATCAGCGAGTTCTATTTCCTCAAGAAACAGAGATTTTTAAAGGTTTTTGAAGCTCTGTTTGCTTAAACAAGAGATTTACAGTAATGGGTGCTTCTGGAAAGTGGCTGAAAGCATTTATAGGCTTTAAAAAGCCCGAAAAAGATGAGGCAGTAAGTTAAATCTCTATTTTCGATCTGGGTTTCTCTTATTTTTCGATTTTTCTCTTTGTTTTTGCTTATTTTCATTGTTTTGATTCCTGGGTGTTTCAATTTTTTCTGTAGAAGGTCGGTAGTAAGAGCAGGAAATGGAAGCTTTGGAGAAGTTCTTCAGGGGATCTCGGATCCGGATGGAAGGGTTTTAAAGGTGGGCGTAGAGCGGCATCAGAGGTGTCTGATTCTTCATCAGTGACCGATCCGTTTACCGCTGCAGTGGCTACTGTAGTTCGAGCTCCACCTAAGGATTTCAGAGTGGTGAGGCAAGAATGGGCTGCAATCCGGATTCAGACATCGTTCCGCGGGTTCTTGGTAAATGACTTTCTTTGTTTTACCGTTTTCTTCTACTTCTCAGTTTGAAACTTGGATGAGCCACAGCTCAAAATCAGATTGGTTTGAAACTTTTAACCGTTTGATGCATGGACTTTTTGCCCAACCATTAACCCTATTTTTTACTCTGCAAGTTTGAGCTTCAAGATAGGACACTTTAGTCAGTCAGAATAATAAGTTAGAGCTTACTGATGAATGGATCTCAGCTCCATCATGACCAATGAACCCCAGTCTTTAGCACCATTCATGCACACTGGACATTTAGATTGTTCAATTGATGGGCATGGCCCAAAAAAGAGATCGATCAGGATAATTCCAACTGCAGAATGTATCAACTTCAATTATTCCTGATTTCAACTGTCAAATATAGCTCTAAACTAGACATTTATCTCCTCCATGTCAAGTTCTCGCCTACGCAACAGACAGATACTGCACTACAACTGATGATAGAATGATTCCATCCTTGATGACCCATGAATTGAGTTCAGTCAGGTGTCTTATCTCATGGATTGGAGGGAAATTGCCCCAAATTCAAACTCTTGTTTGCATTGTTTAAGATGGGTAGTCCCTAAAATTTTACCTTTCATCTTTACCCAATTTTTTTTTTCTGCATTTGAATGAAGACCATGTTTAAGATTTAGATTGCATGCTTTATCTTTGAAATTCTATGATCTCTGTTGTTTATCTTAAATGGTCTTTTAGTTCGTTTTGTTTGGGATAATAATAGGCAAGAAGGGCATTGAGAGCCTTGAAAGGAGTGGTGAGGATTCAGGCTCTTGTTCGCGGTCGGCAAGTGAGGAAGCAAGCCGCGGTGACACTGAGGTGCATGCAGGCTCTTGTTCGTGTTCAGGCCCGAGTGAGGGCCCGGCGTGTGCGGATGTCCATGGAGGGGCAGGCTGTGCAGCAGCTATTGAATGATCATCGTAGCAAGTCAGATATCTTGAAACAAGCTGAGGTATTATCTGCTGTACTAATCGTTCGATTTCTTTTTTATTTTCCTTGATTGTTTCCTAAAACTGGGTGTTTAAAGAAACAAATTGATAATGGGTATCATGCAAATTTTCAGGAAGGATGGTGTGATAGTCAAGGAACACTAGATGAAGTTAGAGCAAAGCTACAATTGAGACAAGAGGGAGCCATCAGGAGAGAAAGAGCAATTGCTTACGCACTTTCTCAACAGGTATATTCAAGAGAATCTAAGATCTTAGACATATTTCCCTTTCAATCATTCTTCGATGGTATAATACATTCTTCTTCTTTTCAGCAATGGAAATCAACCTCAAACTCGAATTCAAGACCAAATGGGTCTGTGGCCTCTCTAAAGCATCAAGAGCTGGATAAGAGCTGGGGATGGAGTTGGTTAGAACGTTGGATGGCAGCCAAGCCATGGGAAAACAGGTTGATGGAACGCGCCCACGTCGAACCCTCGGAGACAACCCCATCTTCAAAAAACTGTGAAGTTTATAATGTTAAGACCCACTCAAAATCTTCTGAACCCAGTTCAGTGAAAGTTAGAAAGAACAATGTCACCACTAGGATTTCTGCAAAACCTCCTGTAATTGGGTATAGTACTCGCTCATCTTCAGACCCAAGTTCTGAATGTCTGTATGAAGAGAGCTCCGCATCATCTTCTTCGATCTGCACATCTATGACTCCAGTGTCTAGCAACACTCAATTGGCATCAGACAGAACAGGGGAAAGTAATAACAGTAAGCCTAACTACATGAGCCTCACAGAGTCTATCAAGGCTAAGCAGAGAAATTGCAACTACTCTTCTCATAGAATGCGACAGTCGATGGATGATGTTCATAAGAAGTCAGGAGCATTTTCAAATGGGGATACAAAGAGCAGTGCTGGTTCTGATCCTTTGATTAATTTCTCTAAACCAATGTACCTGCCGAGACTATTCGATAAGAATTCAATGAGAGTCAGGTAGAAGGGGAGCTGTTATTAAGATTGAGAAACTTAGAATACTTTGTGTTTGTTTTCTGAGTTCAACATCTTGTTGTCCTGTAAGAGTAAGAAAATGTTGAGATTGCAAGGAGGGATATGCATCAATCAGTTTGTGTTTAAGAACCCGAATGAGTCTCTGAGTAGAGCTTGGGGTTCTTTCTTTTGTAACATACCGTGTTTGAGGGAAATTGTGGTTGTAGAGTTAATCAATGTGTTATTTATGTGATCTGGTTTAAATGAGATTTCGAAATGAGAATTGTGTTATGCATCTGATTGTTGTTGCAATCTTACTTTCCAGGGTGCTTGTGTACAAATCGATGCTATAAAAACGCTTCGACTTCTTGAAACATTATGTGTTTTGTTGAAATGGATAGAAGTTATTGCAATTTTATCTTCATAGACACCGTGCATGTCAGAATGATTTGTTGTTTCAGGAGCAAATTGTTGATGGATTCAATTTCAACAACATACCATATTCGCTGTTTCTAGTAATGCGAAGATGTGTGATTTAGATTCTCTGTTGATGACTCTTGAGCTTGACGCCATGCTTGAAGTTGAGAATAATGCCATACTTGAGGGTTCAAGGTTTTTCGATGTTGGGAGGGTGTCGAGATATGTATATCTCCAGTGAGATGAATCAATGCAAACTTTATCTCTTTTATGACGAATTTCATTCGAATACATGCTTGAGGCCCAATCCCAAATGGAATGTGCACATAGGAATGGTTTTGTCTCTGTCACAATTAGGACTGAACATCTCCAGCCGGAACTTGCTTGGCTCTGGGAAATGCTTAGGATCTTTGGTTCGGAGTTAGGACCCCAAGTGCTGCAAGCATTATCCCTTCTACAATGAACTTCGAATACATGCTTGAGGCCCAAATGGAATGTGCACATAAGAATGGCTTTGTTTCTCTTTCTCACAAGTAGGACCGAACATCTCCAGCCGGAACTTGCTTGGCTGAGGGCAATGCCTAGGATCTTTGGTTAGTACCCCAAGTGCTGCAAGCTTTATCTCTTCTATGACAAACTTCATTCGAATACATGCTTGAGGCCCAATCCCAAATGGAATGTGTGCGTAAGAATGGCTTTGTTTCTCTTTGTCACAAGTAGGATCGAACCTCTCCGGCCGGAACTTGCTTGGCTCAGGGAAATACTTATGATCTTTGGCTAGGACCCCAGGTGCTAATCAGCCTGTAAATGCATATAGTTATATATATGTATGTACGTACGTACGGACATAAGTATGTATGTATTTATGTATGTGTGTGTGCATGTATCTAGAATGGGGAAAGACTGTAAGACAAGAGAAAGCCTTGAATAAAATGGTTTGTATTGTGGAAGTTCCATATGTGAGTTCTGAGGTGGCACACATGAAGTGGACTGTACTTTTGGTCCCACCTAGTAGAGACGTCACAGGTCAAAAGTCCACCTGATCGAACGATCATGACCATTTGATCTATAGCTACTTTTGGGCAGTGAGTTTGCCTTAGGATATGGATGGTATGGGTATCTCTTCTTTGAGGGCTTACTAAGCTAGATGAGGGCCATCAGATGAGTACATTCGAATGTATTGAAACCATGAATAAGTGTCTTACCTCCTGTTGAAGATCATGGGGTCGACATCAGATCATGCGAACCATACCATCGATCTTTTCAAGCAACTTCTTCTGAAAATCATCCCAATTAGACAATTGTAACCATGATTAATCGCATTCTCTTGAACACCATGACAAATTAGTAACGGGATCCAACGGGCAAGAAAACTTTGTAATCGAATGGTCTTGATCGTTAAAACATGGAGCACCAATGAAAATTTAATTTTGTCCACCAAATTAATTAATTTTTTTATTAGTGGAACTATTGAGCGTATTGGATATACGCCAAACGTCAGCTTCATTGATGACTTTTAGCCATTGGATTTAGCAGCCAAAACAATTGTTTGAATCCGCCTGCTAGAATCGCTCCTTAAAACATGTTCAAATCTAATGGCTAGAGATAACTAACGATGATGATTTTGGTCTATATATCCACAAAGGGGTGGGCTAAACATCCATGCGGTCAAGGGGCCCAAAATGGTTCCTAAGTAGTAGTGGAAGCTACTATTCAATGAGTCTCACCAATGATGATCACATACACCAAATATCAATTTGATGGGTGGGCCCTTTATAAGTACTTTTCTTTTGCCAAATTGTACGCGTATAAAAAGCCATTTTGCGTCTTTAATGCGCTCCGATCGTCAAAGATAAAAATTAAAAAGAAACTAAGTTGTTTTCTTTTTATTTTGGTAGTTTTATATTTTAGAAGAGAACTCATTTCCATGATTTTGCTCCCAATATCAGCCAAAAAATCTATTACATTGTATCAAATCCCTCAAATTGACTCCTTCAAATTGTCACTTGGGGAACCAATTACACTATTTTTTTTTGTTGTGTAGATCCACCGAGACTTAGGCCATACATTCACGGGGTAAGTGGGCCCAAAAGTGTGACACGTGAAAATTTGAAGGACTTCTGCATCAAAATTTTGATACATGTATCATATCACTATTACCTCCCTAAAAAATTATAAAAAAGACAAAAGTCGTAGAAATCAAATCAAGGACTAATGGAATGTATAACATCAATATGCCTATATAAAGCTATTTTGCATCTTTAATGCTCACGAATCCGCAAGATAAAAATAAAAAAGAAACCGAGTTGTGTTTCCTGTAGTTGTTTATGTTTTAGAAGAGAAATCTTTCCAATGATTTTGCTCCTAAAACCGTGGAAATCATTTTCATGATTTTGCTGCTTAAGACTTTCCAACTCCATATATGCCACCATCTCCATATAAATATAATATTATTTTGTAGTCACAATTACAAGTTTTACGGTACTGTTCTTTCTTTTTGAAATTCTATGGCGATGAGGAATGTAATTATGCATAACTTCTTTCTAACCAAAGCTGAAGAGGAAGAAATAGCGAATGGCCAGCACGTTCCTCGTCACATGGTAGAAATAAGAGAAGATAATCCTGCACCACCATCGGATTCTAACAATCCATTGATGATAAAAAAAAAAATATAAGTACGACCGACATTAAAATCTACGCATTTTACTTTTTGCAGGAGTATGTTTGTAATTATCTTTATCAAGTGTGGCCATTAACCATGTGTAATACTGTGGAAGCGAATGGAGAGATAGAAATTAGAGTATTAGATCTTAATGAGGATAATACTACACGTTACCTTTCAAGAGATATATCAATAACACTTTTTATTTATCATAGAAAAGATGGACTCAGGAGAAGAAGCACAAATTCAAACCTGAAGACGAAATTGGAATGTATTAGGATTCTGATAATGGAGTGTTATGTTGTTCATTGTTAAATCAAACTTGTGGTAACTATGAAATATCACCTAATTTCTTTTTTCTTTACCTCTTAGTCTCTTAAATTTGTATTCTCCTCTAATAACTTGTTTGTTCACATTTATTGCAAGTGAAATGCTGGTCTACTTGTTGTACTCGACATTGAGTTATATTCGGAGTTAGGACCCGGTTGAAATATGGGGTTTTTGATCAGATAATAAAGATGAATGTCTTCTTATTTATAAATAAAATGATGTTTCTTTGAAGCACCAAATCAATTTATGTTTGTTTATGAATGCATGGAATCACGTGAATATTATGTGGAGATACCCTTTGTCACAATTGATTTGGATTAGTGTAGGGTGTCCCTTGGGAATATTTGGGGTTGTTGATTGCGGTACACACTAAAGTATAATAAAACTAAGTTCACTCGCTGCCCTAAGAAAGTGGGAAGAAGATGGTGTAAAGTAAGTACCTTGCTAAGCTTCAAAGGCTGATTAAACAGAAAATTTTAACCGAAGGTATTTTATGAATCTAATCCTAATATCTAAAGAGAAGCTGAAGCTGAAGCTCAAGCAGTGATATGGGGCATTCAGCAGGCTATCCAAGGTAGTTTTTTTTTTGCTTTGGAAATTGAAATGGATGCTAAGAGCCTGGTTGATTCACTCATAGTTGGGTCAGCAGATAGAGGTTGGATGGTCTGCCTCCGATTTTTGTGAGGACATCCTACATCTCCTTTCCTCTCTTTTTGATGTCTCTTTTATGTACACCCCTAGGGAAACAATTGTGGCGCACATACTATTGCCTCGAAGGCTAGGTCTTGGTCAAGTGTTCAAGTTTGGACCCAAAATTTCCTTCCTTGGCTTCAACAAGCAGTTTTGAGGATAAGTCTCTTCACCTCTCCTGATTTTTGTTGGGTTCTGTAATCTTGTTCTCCTTTCAAGTAATGAAGTCTGCTTACAAAAAAAAAGAAAAGAGAAGTGCTTTTTGATGTCTCTTTTATGTACACCCCTAGGGAAACAATTGTGGCGCACATACTATTGCCTCTAAGGCTAGGTCTTGGTCAAGTGTTCAAGTTTGGACCCAAAATTTCCTTCCTTGGCTTCAACAAGCAGTTTTGAGGATAAGTCTCCTCACCTCTCCTGATTTTTGTTGGGTTCTGTAATCTTGTTCTCCTTTCAAGTAATGAAGTCTGCTTGCAAAAAAAAAGAAAAGAGAAGTGCAGGGTCAGAACTGTGTTCCAGCTATGAAAACTGGATGCTAGCACCATATTGACCATGTGGCTAAGTACTGTTGGGTCTTTCACACCAAATTATCAATAGATGTGTGTGGGACCCACCTATTAGTGGGGTCTGTTTTGACCATTCTTTTGTGGTTCGAGATCCCAAATTTTTTTGTTGATTCCATTCAGACATTTCTAGTCTTATGAAAAGAGATTATAAAGTAAAAAAAAGTGGACAGTAATTTCTTTGTCAACTTAAAGTTCACATAAACGTGTCAAATGGCGTGTCAAAATATCCTAGCCATATACTGCTTCGCAGATTACGTGGACCATACGCGGTTAATTATTAAATTTATATATAATCGTTACTTCATTGGCCGAGCCGTGTCATGGTGCTCTATCGAGTCTATTACCGATTTTGATCTACTGCGGTTTAAATGCTGCTAGCCCCAGCTTAATATAAGGACTTCTCCGAATGCATGAGGGATTTTGCGTCAATTAATACACCCTAGACTTAATGGGGCACGGATTATATGCGCCAGGGGCGTATTTGCAAAATAGAACACCCCCACATCACCTCAATATCAAAAAAAAAAAAAAACGACTAACCTGTGTTGCGGTTGTGTTTGCTGATGTGACACAATTTGACCAGTGACTTTCTGTTTGGTGTTGGTCTGTGTGGCCCTAGCGCATATAATCCGAATCGACTACCATCTGGCCATATTGATTTTGGGTCTGAATCCAATGCTTTTTCTCTATGGGATTTATGGGTTGTTACGAAAAATAGGTCCAAGCCCATGGTGGAAAATGGCTCAAACTCCATGGGTGGGCCTAATTATCTTGGGAACATTTAATAGCAATACATACAACCTGGCTATAATTAAACTAACTTACAAATGGGCTGGGCCTGGTCATGGCTTTTGTTAAATTTCGAATAGGCCCAAGCCGATATGTTGGGCAATGTCTAATTCAAATTCAAGCACGAAATTCCTCATGAGCAGGCCCATTTGCAACTTTATGCAACACGTAGGGAGCACTTCCCATGAGTCATGTTGTTTGTCTATGCATTTTGGTCTGAACTCTGAAGTGGTCAACTAATCTATGAGAGTTTTGGGGCTGAATTTGAATTGTATAAGATCGGACATCAGGCTTAGGCAGGCGTATTCAAAACTTACCAAAAGCCAAGCCCAGTCCCAGCCCATTTACACTAATGTTGCTAACATTTTGCATGGCTTTACAAGCCGTCAACAATACTTTTCTCAGCGTTCATATGGGTCATTTATCACAAGGTTCTTATGGTTTCATTTACAAATAAATCAAGGGATCCAATGGACAAGAAAATCTTTCTAAACAACCGGTTGTGATCATTTAAAAATGGGAAACCTTGGAGGGTAGGCCTCATGTATAGAAAATCATTTACCATCTATAAAACCCCCGGAAATCCCAAAGATAAAAATAAAAAAAGAAAGTAAGCTGTGTTTTCTTTGTAGTTATTTATATTTTAGAAGAGAAATCATTTCCAAGATTTTGCTCCCTAAAAAAATGCAAAAAATCGTAGAAATCAAATCAAGGACTATAGAAATGGAAAACATCATCAATATTTCTTTCTTTTTTTTCCTCTTAAAATCTCCTAAACGATTTACCTATAAGAAATGGAAACTTATGAAAATATTTCTTTAGAAGAAAACATCAATATTTCTTATTTGTTGTTTCTATTTTCCTCTTAAAATCTTCTAATAAGAATGGAAACATAAATATACCTATAATATTTGAAGTACTAACTAATTACTAAAGTTTCAATTTTGTTTAAAACTTTCCAACTCCGTATATGAGACCATTTCCTTATAAATTAGTACCATTTCTAGTTGCCCTTACATGTTTTACAGTGTTATTTTGTTTTGAAATTCAATGGAGTCGAAGAAGTTGGTAATAAAGCATAATTTCATTCTAACCAAATCCCAAGAGGAAGATGTAGCAAATGACCAACGTATTCCCCGTAAGGTGGTAGAGATAAGAAACAACGATCCTACCCCACCACCAAACCCTACCAATCCATGTATAATCAGAAAAATTCTAACCGAAACCGATGTTTTACATTATTTTATGTTTGATACCGATACACACATCTGTAATTATCTTTACCAGATTTGGCCGGAAAACATGTCCAATACTGTGGAATGGGATGGGGAGATAAGAATCCCAGTATTTGATTTTGACGAGCATAAAAGCTACTTGTTACTCTTGAAGAAATATGCTCCTCAACAATATATTCTATTGTGGAATGAATTGATCCAAGGGAGGACACATAAATTTAATATCGGAGATGAAGTTGGAATGTATTGGAATTTTAACAACAAAAATTTATGTTGTTCATTGTTGAATCGTGCTTGAGGTACTTACTCTTCTCTACTTCTTACTGAGTCTCTCCAAAAAAAATTTCCTCTAATAACTTGTTTGCTTACATTTATTGCAGGTGGAAATGCTGGGTCTACTCGCTGTAGTTATATTGGGTCATATTTGGAGGTAGAACTATATATATTTATATGATTCATGTATTAGTAGGAAAGCAGTACCCAATTGAAATAGGGAAAGATAGTATGTTTTGATTAGATAATAAAGATGGATGTTTTCTGATTTATAATAAAATGATGTGTTATCGAAGCACCGAATCAGTTTGTGTTCATTTATGAATGCATAAAATCATGTAAATATTGAGGATGATGTCCTTTTTTACCATTGATTTGGATGAGTTTATATTTTGGAGTAGACATTTAACGTTGCGTGTGATTTGTGCCTTTAAATTTCTGAGTTGTGTTGGAGTAGTTTTATGGATCACAAGACGGGTGTGGTCCATTGTATCACACCGTTGGATCCTCAATTATCAAGGCCAATAATGTCATATCTCCAGTGGTAAGTCAATAAAATACCACCTCATTACAAGCGGTGGTCAGTCCGGTAGACTCAACCATGGTTTTAAAAACGGCCATTTAAATGGTAACGCCCTAAGCCTGTTTCAGTTAAAACCGTTTAAACACGTTTTGACGCTTTTAATTTCACGGATGTTTTGTTTGTTTTAACAGCCGTTAAATTCTGAAAAGTTTTGTGAAAAAATAAAAATGGCCCTTAAATCCATTAAATTATATTTTTTTTTGGAATTTTGAAATTTCAAAATTTGAATTTCAGTGCCAGTTTTTTCCATTAAATTCCACTTTTTCCGTTTTTTTCAATTTTTTTTCCATTTTTGCCCCTATCTGTTTTAACGGTAATGTCCCCAGTCCATTAAACCGTTAAAACGGCCTCCTTTAAACCTTGGACTCAACTATTTGGTGTAAAAGAGAAGCTATTATATTTTGCCACATCTTCCCAAATATGCTCTCAATTCTTCCAAACCCGTTGCCACCCATTTCCTCAAGACTAATAGATTTTTCTCTCTTGCTTACTTGTTAAAGATACACAAATGGCTCGAGTGCATGTTGCACAAGAAATACTTTTTCGATACGTAATTAAATTCTGATATTCAAGGTTTTAAATGGTCTGTTATAATGGTTTAGGGTTTAGGGTTTAGGGTCCCTTAACATTAATTACTACAATCTATGACAAGCTAGAGATGAGCAACAGGTTGATTTTTGGTTTGTATATCCAACAAAGTGTGGGTTAAACATCTATGTGATTAGTGGGCCCCATAAAATGTGCTATGTAGGGCCTAGGCTTGTAGTGGGACCTGGGTTGGGGCCTTCTCTCTCCAAGAGGCGACAGCCTTAATGGCCTTAAGGTAGAGATGGCCTTGTGTCTGAGTAAAAAAGGGTCAGGATATTATTAGTTAAAAAAAGACTTTGGTAGGCAAAACACTTTAAAAAAGAAAAAAAGATAATGGCTGTTATAAGGGATATCTTGTTATTCCAATCTTGACTGGGCGTTATAATAGGAAAAAAATGAAAATTTTTGAAGCGGTGGATTTTTGAAGCAGCGAAGCAGTGGCCAATCACATCACCCCACAATCTGCTGTTCAAAAGCATTTCTGGGTTGTTCAAAATCATTTCTAGGTTTGTGGCATGATGTGATTGGTCATGCTTAGCTGCTTCAAAAATCCACCGCTTCAAAAATTTTCCTTTTTAATTTTATTTGACATATAGAATCCTAAATTCCAAATAAATATGACTTTTTGAGAAAATGATTTTAACGTCTGTTAAATTCAAAGCGGCAAAACGGGTTTTAACGGTTTTTAAAGAAATGGGCTTGGGGCGTTACCGTTTAAACGGCCGTTTTTAGAATCGATAAGCACTTAAGCTGGTACAAATCTCCAGCGCTTATGGAAGTACATGACCCGAAAAAAAAACCAACGAAACCAGTCTAAATGTCGGTGTTGCAGTGCTTCAGTTTGTCGATTGGTCTTGAAACATTGTGCGAGGCAGCACCAACAAGGGATAGGGATGGGGGCAGAACCCATTCTTTTTTATGTATTTCTCTTCAGCTGTTAGGATGACATCTGGCTTACCGAAGAAGTCCTTAACCTACGAGACATCTCAAAAGTTAATTCCTTGTGGGTCCATAAGTATTGGTCTAATTAATCAATTGAGGCTACAAACTGAAAATGTGGGAAAAAATTTAGATCCAGAGGGCTTTGGATGCAGTCGATGCAGAGATCTCGTGGCCCTACATAGCTCATTTTTAGGGCCCATTAACCGCATGGATATTTACATCACCCCTTGGTGGATATATATAGCAAAAATCAGTCTCATTGATTTCCTGGAGCCATAGATTTTAGCACTTTTTAAGGATTGATTCTAGCCGTTGGAACAAACATGTTTTTTGCATATTTTTTGAACTCTTAATCCAATGACTAGAAATTATCAACCAAGCTCATTTTTGGTATGCATATCCACCAAGGGGTGGGGTAAACTTCCATGCGGTAAGTGAGCCCAAAAAAAATGAGCCATGCGGGGCCACAAGCCCCCTCTGCATTGACTGCATCCAAAGTCCTCCACATCTAAATTTTTTCCGAAAATGTGCCATATGGCACTCTTTTGGGCCCACTGACCCCTGAATGTTTGGTCCACCCCATGGTAGACCTACACACCAAAAATTGAGAGAGAGAGAGAGAGAGAGAGAGAGAGAGAGAGATTCATTATTTTTTCTACCAATCGAAAATATTTTGGTTAATTGCATTGTTATGACCATCCAATCAGGCCAATTTTTATTGACTATCCTGTCTTGATCGAATGGTAAGTAGGGCCCCACGAACTTTGCTACTTAGACTTCAAATTGTGTGATTTGCTACTCTTCCTTGCTGTTACTGGAATATCAGATTGTGTTCTAAAAATAGTATAAACAAATGGTGTTAATGGAATGTTACTATTAGCTCAAGAATAAATTTTATTAGAGAATATATTGTAATAAAGTTTGTGAGATACGCTATATCATCTTTGGTGTATCTCATCACTTATTCTTCAGATCGCTAAGATTTGGCAAATGTTACTAGCTAATTAATTACTAGTATTTGGTTGATGATGGGTTGGAAAGAAGTTGCATATTTGTCAGCTTGTCATAATAGGTAGTCAAAGGCATGGTTTAAGAAAACGGCCGTTATAACGGCTTCGGACCTCCCCCGTTACGTTACGTACCATTAAAACGACCAAAAAATAATGGCCGTTATTTTCGTTATAATGGCCGTTATTTTCCCGTTATAACGAAAATAACGACCGTTATTTCTGGAATACAGACCAGAACTCAGCCTGATTGATGCATTGATCCCTCCAGCTGTTTTGTAATTTGTATGGCCAACAAATAAATTATAGCATGTCATCATTACTCTTTAGCCCCAACACTCCAAACAAGATTAAGCGATTTTTTTGAATGCCTCCCCCACCCTGTATAGAAGGAAATTATGCCAAGTAAAAAGCCCAAAATGATTACAACTATTGGCCCATTTATACATGGACCTACAAACCAAAACTCAGCCTAATTGATGTAGCATGGCAAACATTCAATAGTCTAATGTGAGTACTGTTTCATCATGGGCTTGAAGCCAACCCATAGGTTTGTTCCCGTATTGAAAAAGTGCTAAATTAAATAGTTAGAAATCACCAATCACAATGATTTTTGTTGTGTAGGTCTACCAAGATGTTGGCCATGCGGGCATTCATGGGGCTCAGTGAGCTCAAAAGAGTGACACGTGGAAATTTGAGGGACTTTTTCTGTATCATTGTAGAAATCCATTCAAGGACGATTGGAATGGAAACATCAATACGGGTATAGAATGCCATTTAGCGTCTTTAATGCCCATAGATCCACAAGATACAAACAAAAAAAGAAAGGGCATTTTTACTTTACCGGCCCCTTTACTTTATTGATGCAATTTGCATCTCATCCAATTTTTTAAAATATTTGTGTCTCACCCTTTGACTATGGTGACATCCCAATATTTTTTAAATGACTATAATGTTCTTGGGTGAGATGCAAATATTTTAAAAACATTGGGTGCACTGCAAATTTCATCAATAAAGTAAGGGGGACAAGCAATAATCATTTTTTTTTAGGTTTATTTTTCAGGTTTTGTTTTTTGGAGGATTGTGAACTATAAAAGGAGCTCACCTTCACAGGTTATTAAGCACGTTAATGTCTCTCATCAATGATGATGAGGGGCTACAATATGAGCCATGTGGCACACTCTTAGAGGTCACTAACTGTACGGATGTTGGGCCCATCACTAGGTGGAGCTACATACCAAATATCAGCCTGACTAGTGATTTCAAACCATTGGATCTTTGTACCCCAAATAATGCTCAAATTCTACGGATGAGATCAACACAAGAAAACGACTCTAATCCAATGCTTAAAAATTAACAATCAGATTAATTTTTAATCTGTAGGTCTACTTACGGTTGGGCCAAAAGTAAATGAAGAAAGGTTTTGTGCTCACAATCCTCAAAAAAAAAAAAAAAATCCTAAAAAAAATAATTTTTAGTAAGTTTTAATATTTTAAAAAATAAATCATTTCCATAATTTTTCTCCCAAAATCATAAAAATCATTTCCATGATTTTGCTTAAAACTTTACAACTCCATATATGACACCATCTCCTTATAAATGCAGTATCACTTATATTAGTCACAATTACAAGTTTTAAAGTATTGTTCTTTGGATTTTAAATTCAATGGTGATGAAGATGGTAATTAAGTACTTCTTTCTAACCAAATCTAAAGAAGATATCACATGGCTGACGTATCCCTCGCCAGTGGGTTAAGATAAGCTGTATCATAAAAAGGCTCAATATCAATTTCCTAAAAAGGTTAAAAATATTGTAGAAATCCATGGAAACATCAATACAGGTATAAAACGCCATTTAGCATCTTTAATGCCCACGGATCTACAAGATAAAAACAAAAACATAAACTAAATAAAAAAAGAAGCTAAGCTGTGTTTTATTTTTATTAGTTTTTTATATTTTCAAAGAGAAATCATTTCCATGATTTTGCTTAAGTCTTTCCAACTCCATATATGGCACCATCTCATTATAAATACATTATCAATTATTATTCACAATGACAAGTTTTACAGTATTGTTATTTGGTTTTGAAATTCCATGACGATGAAGAAGGTAATTAAGCACAACTTCGTTCTAACCAAATTTGAGGAGGAAGAAGTAGCAAATGGCCGACGTATCCCTCGTTAGTAGATAGATATAAGAGATGAAAATCATGCCCCCAGCATCGGACCCTAATAATCAATGGGTAATTAAAAAAAATTTAACTGCAAACGATATTTCAGTCAAATTTTATTCTTCCGCCGATGAGTATGTCTATAATTGTCTTTACTAAATATGGCCGGTACTCATGTTGAATATTGTGGAAATGCATGGGAAGATAGAACTTACAGTATTAAATCTTGACGGGGGTAAAACCTACTCGATAACCTTCAAGATGTACGACACAGGCTTCTTTGTTCTATTGTGAAAAAAATTGATGAAAGGGAGGACAGTCAAATTCCAACCTAGAGATGAGATTGGTATGTATTGGGATTCCAATAATATCACCTAATCTTTCTCTTCTCTACCTCTTACTCAGTCTCTTGGGTCTACTTGTTGCAGTGGATATTGGGTTATATTTTTAATTACATATATATTGCATATGGAACTACGTATTAGTAGGATATTTGGATAATAAATGGGTGAGATCCAGTTGAATTAAGGAAAGGTCGCATGTTTTCATAACATAATAAAGATGGATGTCTTTTGAACTATAATAAAATGTGTTCTCGACGCACCATTTCAATTTATAATTATTTTCGTTCATGAATGCATGAATATCATGTAAATATTGAGGATGATGCCCTTTCTCACCATTGATTTGGATATGAAGTTATATTTTGGGAGTGTGTGTGATTTGTCCCTTTAAATTGGAGTTATCCTAAATCGAAAGACCACTATGGTCAAATGGTCTGTAATCCAGTGTGGATACTGTTGACATGCACCTAAATTTTGACCGCCCGTGGAGACCGCCAAGATGTACAAGATGCACAAATATCCAGCGCATTATAGAATTTGATTGCTTATGAAGAAGGCAAAATATATATTTCCGATAGAGATAAATAGTTGCAAGCTTTATCTATTGTATGGCAAACTTCATTCCAATACAAAATCGAGGTCCAATCCCGAATGGAATATGCACATAAAGATGACTTTGTTTCTGATCCTCGCAAGTACAATCGAACCTCTCCGGCCAAAACTTGTTTGGCTCAAGAAATTGACTAGTAATCAATGGCCCGTGCTAAGCACGGACCGGTAAAAATAATTTTTTATATAAAAATAAATTTGTTGGCATGTACGGTTATGGTTTCAATAGGATTTTGTACCCAAATAATGGTCAATAACATGGTTTAACCCGGGCTGTTCTGATGCAGAAGTCCCTCAAATTGTAACGTAATAGACTCCTTCGGGCCCACTTGCCTCTTGAATGACTGGCACACACCATGATAGACATACGCACCAAACATAAGAATGATTGGTGATTTCTAGCCATAGGATTTGAGCACTTTTTCATCATGGGCTTTATGAACAGGCCTATGAGTTGGTTCCAAGCCCACAATGAAAAAATGCTCAAACCCAATGGCTAGAAATCATCAATCACGCTGATTTTTGTTGTGTAGGTCTATCATAGCGTGGGCCATACATTCAAGGGGCAAGTGGGGCCGAACGAGTCTACTACGTTACAATTTCAGGGACTTCTGCATCAAAATTTTTATACAGAAGTCGGTATCTTAGATTTATTTTGTTTAACCCTTTGGATCTTTGTACCCAAAGTAATGGTCAATACATGGTTTAAAAAATGGCTGTCATGACGAAATAACAACCCATTTTCATTGTTTCTAGTAATAAGACAAGATGTGCAAACAACAGCCTATACTTAATTACAAATTCTTGATTTAACAACTAGGATGCTCTTTTGATTACTCTAAGCTTGACACCATGCTTGAAGTTGAGAACAATTCCATACTCAAGGGCCAAAGGTTTTTCCATATTGGGGGAGTGTCGAAATATATATTTCCGATAGAGATGAATCGTTGCAAGCTTTATCTCTTGTATGGCGAACTTCATTCCGATACAAGCTCGAGGTCCAATCCCGAATGGAATGTGCGCATAAGGATGCCTTTGTTTCTCTTCTTCGCAAGTAGGATCGAACCTCTCCGGCCGAAACTTGTTTGGCTCAGGAAAATGATTCGGATCTTTAGCTAGCACCCCTGGTGCTAACCACACCCATGTACCCTAAAACATAAATTAGAATAATTTTACTACTACATCAATAACTAGTTAATACAATGCCTATATATATATATATTGCATTGTATGTATGCATGTATGTATGTGGGTATGCATGTATATCATATCTACCTTTGGGAGGACATAGCCTCCTATCTCTACTTGTCTTGATGTTTCCCGTGCAACTAATGGGGACACAGTGTAAAACCTCATTGCCTCCTTCATAACCTGCAATGAGAAGAAAGACTTGAGACAGGAGGAAACCTTGCATAAAATGGTATGTGTTGTGGACTACCTGATCAAGATAGAGAAGGCTTACCTGATCAAGATAGGGAAATTTATGTTGAAGATCATGGGCTGTTGGCATCAGATCACGCGGGCCGAAACCATCAATCTCTTGTAGCAATTTCTTCTCAACTTCTGGATGACCAGCCACTAGGTAAAGAATCGAAGACAACGTAAATGATGTCGTCGCAGATCCAGCGAGGAGGTGTTCGTAAGCAAGTGCACTAATGTAGTCCGAGGTTAAGATATCCTTGGACACTGTCTCTGATTCCCTGGCACTCAAAAGGAGTGACAAAAAGTCTTTGGATCCTCGATCCTTGTCTTTTGCTCTCTTCGCTACGATCTCATCGAGTCGACTACTCAATTTTTGATTCGTCCGGTCTACTTTCCAGTCAGTGGTGCCTGGTATCCTTTTAAGGATCTGCCGAAAGGGCTCTTGGAGGATTGGGATCAGTAGTCCAAGTATGATTGAGAACGAGCCGGAGAGGTCCATCTTAAGGGTTGTGGTGGAGTAGATGTGTTGCTTGACGAAGTCTGAGACTTCGTCATCGTTGTGATCACTGTCACCACCACCGTCGATTGAATTAACAAGTGAAGATTCTCTAGAGAGGCCGAAGTCGAAACCGAAGGCCGCTTGTCCGATAATATCAGTGGCCATTTTAAGGGAGAGGTTTGAGAAAGTGATGTCTTCTTCTTCAGAGGTGGGGAGCTTCAGAGCTAATGAGTCTATAACTGATTGCATGGTAGGCACAAGGCTGGAGAGGTGTGATGGTTGGTAGACAGATATTATGGTGTTTCGCATGGTAGACCATCTAGTATCCCTGCAGAACTCAGGTTCAGTCAAACATTTTGACCGTCTCAAGGTTTTTTTTTTTAGTCAAATAAATCAGTGGGACCAATATTAGCTTGTGATCCACTGATTCAAGTCAATCCTTCTCCACTGAAATAGTTCTTAAGCAGCGGTCCGAGCTACTATACAATGGGTCCCAACTATGATGATCACCTACCCGAAAATCAATCCGATCGGACAATTGTAATCGTTGGATCAATCACATTCTTTTGAGCAAGAAGATGAATAAGTCAAAAGATCCAACGGAAAAAAATATGTAAACTTTGTAGTCAAATCGTCACGATCAATAAAAAAATGGAGCAACAACTGAAGGGTGGGTCCCCATCAATGTTTATGCAGTAGTTGCAGTCATGACGACTCATGATCAGGTATATCAAATATGTATTATTATTATTATTATTATTATTATTATTAGGATATTTTAGTAACACCCTCTTGAAATTTGAAAGTAATTAGTAATACCCCTTATACTTTCAAATTTTAGGATTACCCCCTTGACCTAGTTTAACAGTGGTTGACTTAAGTTAAATCAGATTTGAATCACATAGTTAGCATTGTACTTACAATATTACCGTCTTTTCATGGGTGCATTAACAGACGCATGATGCATGTCACGCTTTAACATTAGTCAAATGATGGTTAAAGCCGTTAAACTAGGTAAAGGGAGTAATCCTAAAGTTTGAAAGTTATAAGGGGGTATTTCTAATTACTTTCAAATTTCAGGGGGTGTTACTAAAATACTTATTATTATATACCTGGTGAAGAAGAGACCCTTTTGGTGGAGTGGGGATGCTGAGATGGGAGAAGGTATGCTTCGATTGCTCAAATCCTTAAATTTCCTTATTCCCACCTCTCTGCACAATTCTGGGTCTGCTATAATAACCAACGGCTGCCTACCCATGTGAAACCTGCACCATCAGATTCAGAAGAGAGAAGAGAGATGAGACATGAGAGATGAGAGAGAGAGAGAGAGAGAGAGAGTGAGTGAGTGAACCTATAGATAGGACCATAGCGGCTGGCGAGGACGGTGAAGACATCTGGACCGTACTTAGCAAGCAAGGGAAGGTGTCCTACAAGAGGAGTGGTGGGAGGACCAGGTACTCTTCTCACCCCCCAATAAGGTGCATAGAAGTAAATCAAAACACCAGCTATTAAGGCAAGCGATGTGAAGAAAACTGGTGTTATGGATACCCTTTCTATCAGCCTTTGCAGTGTGTCCTCTGTTAAGGCCATTGGAGAAAGAGAGAGACGCTGGTTTGAAGTTCTTGTAAGGGAGGGTTTAACCTTATAAGGACAAAGAGAAGGTGGTGAAGGTCAGCAGATAGGT
Organism: Euptelea pleiosperma; assembly: GCA_035048495.1. NCBI lineage: Eukaryota > Viridiplantae > Streptophyta > Magnoliopsida > Ranunculales > Eupteleaceae > Euptelea > Euptelea pleiosperma. Next base: position 11,689,425 of record CM068548.1, on the reverse strand, counting down.
CCTCACTTTGATGGGCACTTCATTTTTTGTCGGATATGAATGATGAGATAGCTAGGCATCTAAAAGCTATGATACCCATTCTCTCCATGAAAATTATAGAATACAACTTTTGAAAACCCCACAAAAACAGTGGCTTACAACCAATAGTAATCCCCACTGGCCCAAGGCCAACTAACTCATTCATCCAGACCGTCCATTCAATGAAACACCTCTTGGGTGAATTAGAGCTAGGGGTGTCAATGGGTCGGTTCCTATGGTACCCAGAATCGGAATTGATATTGCCGGTTCTTATCGGTTCTGGTTCTCAAAACGATGGATCCAGAATCGGAACTGAAACCAAACTTTAGGTTCTGGTCAGTTTCAGTTCCGAGTTTGAGTATATTGATTCAAATCTTGATAATATTAGAATTTTAACAATATATATCAGTTCCAGTTCCTATCGGTTCGATTCTGGTTTCTATCAGTTTCAGGTCCAAATCTAACCCAGAATCAGAACTGTTATTTTCAATTCGATTCCAATTCTTTTTTAGTCTATTCTCAAAAATGTGGAATTAGAACTGGTGTTTCGGCTTGATTTCAGTTAACCGAGTAAAATTGACACACCTAAGTAAAACTCCAAAATTAGAACAAAGTGTTGACTCTATTCCTCTAATTACATACAAACTTGACCTAATCTTTCAGCTATCCAAGTTCAGAGTTGGAAAATATGATTGGAGGTGGCCGGCCTACCAATAGAAAGGCCCTTAATTATAGACGATTGCACTGGCCACATGTACAGGAAGAAGGGTTAAGGTCCATTGAAGATGATGGACCTCAGGTTCATTACACATAGCCACTTTCTTTAGTGATCATGGAGTTATCTGTGTGCTGTCTAGGAATCCTCCAAGTGTATGTCGTTTTAGATGAGAAAATCCTTCTTTTAATGATAATGGTGTTGAATGGGTCTTCATGGAAGAGGAATATCAAAGGGTGAATTATAGTTATTTTCCCATCTATTGACTTCTATGTCTTACGAATTAAACTCCATTCAATTCGCGTTGTAGATTCTTATTCAAGACTTGTATCATTTGATGATGCCATGTGAATCGTTAGAAACATATGTGAAGTCTATGGCTAACCCAATATTGAAAGTTTCGTAAGGGGATTGGAGCAGGCTACCATGAGACAAAAGATCTTCTTTCTAAAGAGATTCGATTCGGAACTATTATATGTCCCCAGGTCCAATAGTAAAATCATTTCAGAGGGTTTTCCCTGACTTTGTTGGTGTTAATAAGGAATTCAAAATACCTCGACTTTTTTAGAACAGATCCGAGTCAAAGAGCTATGATTCAAAACATTTCTTTTTACACTATTTTGGAAACCCAAGGACTCAATCGTATGGATATGTAAAATACAAGATTTTCAATCCTAGAAGGAAAAGGAGGGGAACGGATACTCAATTTTTGTTAGTAAACAAAATTACATACTCGATCTCATAGATACATATAGAATTCTGTGGAAAGCTGTATTCGATTAAAGTACCATCTAGCCGGCCCTTAGATTAATACAGATAGAACCAAACCAGTGTTCTTATACTCTGACAGACCATTGATCTGGTGGAGTGGCCGGTTCATTGGGTCACCGGTTCAACTGGTTATTGTTTTTTTTTTTTTTAATTATAACTAAAATTCAAAATTTCGGGTTGATAGTGACCCATCCGGGTTTCCTAAACGTTTGGTGCTTTGTAGGATGTTAACTTTGATATTTGTAGGTTTTTATAATAAAAAATGAGATGGAATCAAAATCAAAACGGAGGACAAACTGGGCTTTGTGACACAACAATAATAAAATCTTAAACACGTTGGGTTCTAGATTAATTATTATAGGAAAATTCCATCAATTATATGGAGTTCTGTGTCAAAAGTTTGATACGAAATCCATCAAAATGCGTCGTGGGATACTCTCTCAGGCCCACTGACCCATGAGTGTTTGGCCTACACCTTAGTGGACCTACCCAACAAAATCAGCCTGATTGGTAATTTCTAGCCGTAGGATTCGAGCATTTTTTCATCATGGCTTCATGAATAGTCCAATGGATGGATTCCAAGCCTAAGATGAAAAAAAAAATGCTCAAATCACATGGCTAGATATCACCAACCAGGCTGATTTTTGTATGTAGTTCCATCAAGAGCTGGACCAAACATTCATGGGTCAGTGGGCTCCAAAGAGCCTGTCACATGGCATGTTGAGGGATTTTTGTATCAAACTTTAAAGTAGGAATTTTGTCGGATGTCGGAAACTTTTCGAGCTTTGTCGGGAATTTTTTTTTTATGAATGAAAATATTGATGTTGCTTATGAGTGTGATTTACATGGAGCATTTATTTTTTGGGCCCACTGACCACATGGTTGTTTAGCCCACCCATTGGTGGATATCGCACAAAAAATCATCTTGATTGATGATTTCTAGCTGTTAGATTTAGTACCCAAATTTAAAAAATAAAATAAAATAAAATTCTTGAATCCAACTGCAAGAATCACTCCTTGAAAAGTAGTAAAATCTTATGGCTATAGATAATCAACAGGGTAATTTTGGTGATTATATCTAGCATAGGGTGGGCTCAACATAAGCGTTCAGTGGGCCCCAAAAACTGCTCTACGTAGGGCCACTCATCAACTGCATCGAGATGTCAACTTTGGTGTGTGTGTTGTGATTTGTTGCTTTTTATTATAAAAAGTGAAACGGGATCAGCTTCGTTAATCAAACAGAAGATGCTTTGTAAAAAAGGACAAATTAGACTTTGCGTGATATAAAATATATATAATTATATTATCCTCATTGGTCTTCTAGGTTAATTATAAACTTTTCTAATTGAGGGTTAACGATTTAATTAATATTAATGTCCCATCTATATAAAAAAACAGGGAAGTTGTCTCCCCCTCTTATACCCACTCTTATCTATTTAGACAAAGAAGGGCTGAGATCTTATCCCCCAAATAGATGGTGGATCTCAGCCATTCACACCCAATTTTGACAAATGCTTTGTTGGAGAGTGCCGTGGACACTGGCCACCCACTATCTATATAACAAGTGACAGTGGTTGTCTTATACCCCTCTTATCTTATATGGCTTCAATAATGAGTGGCTGAGATCCACTATGCTTCGTATCGATGGCTGAGATTAACTCCCACCCGATTTTGACACACTTTGTCGGAAAGTACCGCGGGCACGAGCCACCCACGCATATAACAAGACAACTCAGTTGTATTCTCTTATCTTATCCATCCATCTAATGTGGACGGTTAGATAAAGAGTGGTTGGGATTAAATCCATCGATTTAATGCGGATGGTTAGATTTCAGCCACTCAATCCGCCTCATTTTACCTCAATTTATTCAAAATTTGAATTTCAACACTGTTATTTTTTGTTATTTCTGTTATTTTACTATTTCTCCCTCTGTGTATTACAATCCGTTATAACAGCCGTTGTAATGGAAGAAACAGTAACGCCCCAGTCCGTTATACCGTTTGAGTGCTGAAGGCACCCAATTTTCATAAACACTTTTGTCGGAGAGTGCCGTGGGCATGGGCCATTTACTATTCTATATAACAAAACACATTGGTTGTCTCCCTACTTATATCTCCTCTAATCCTCCCCCAAATGGACGGTGGATCTCCGCCACTCACCTGATTTTGGCAAATTCTTTGTCAAGGAGTGCCGATGGCACGGGGCACCCACTAGTTTAATTTAATAGGAGGGCTTCTATCCATCAAGCCATACAAGCCCCGAGAAAATTTTTGAAGCGGAGATCATGCGCCCAATGATCGCACACCACATATACACATGGTTACTTTTAAAAGTTTTTTTAAAACCAAATCCTAAACCCAGGTATATGTGGCGTGCGATCATTGGCGCATTATCATTATCGATCGTACCTTCAAAAAATTTCTCCTTGTGTCTGATTTTCATTGGACAAAGTGTACCTTAGGCTCTTCACATGCTAATGCACAGAGCCTAAGGTACACTTTATCCAATAAAAATGAGACACGAGGAACATGTATGGCTTGATTCGATAGAGCCCTCATATTTTTTTGAAGCATTGTCTCGAAAATATAGGTCTCATCAGATGTATTATTGATATTTTTTAAAGGGTCAGGCTCAGTGGACATATATTTTCACACAAAAAAATCGTCGGGGCGGGGCAATATATAAATGGAAAAAGATGTAACAAGGTATGCCTGAAACTGTTTCATTTGCGGAAGCAGCATTTTTGGTAGTCACCACTGTCATCTGGGCCCACTGACCGCATGGATGTTTGTCCCACCCTTCGGTGGATATACAGACCAAAAATCACCCTGATTGGTAATCTATAACCATTAGATTTTAACACTTTTTAGTACTTTTTAAGGCATTCTTCTAGCCGTTGAATGCAACCATTTTTTGAGTACTAAAACCAACGGCTAAAAACCATTAAACAAGCTGATTTTTTGTATGAATGTCTGTTAAGGGGTCGGCTAAACATCCATGCGGTCAGTGGGCCCAGATAACAGCAGCGACTACCAACCCTGCCGCTTCCGCAAATGAAAAGATCTCAGGTATACCTTCTTCCATCACAACCCTATATAAATTAGAAGTTTTGGAATGAGATGAATTTTGGTGAGGATGGTTTCTACGGTGAGGATATCACCCTCACAAAAATTCATATCATTTTGTTAAAATACGTTAACTTCCATTTTTTTTCCAAATTTTTTTCTATTTTTGCCACTGGCCGTTTTAACGGTAACGCCCCTAGTCCGTTAAACCGGCCTCCTTTAAACCTTGTTTATACCCCCTAAGATGTATTAGGGTTTTCGGCTCAAGATTGATGAATCCTAGTGCGATAAAGAAACTTTTCGATTCTATTTTTCGTGGATTCCTTCAAACAAGTTACACATTTTGTTCGAACGACTAGACCTAAGAACAACCCCTTCTTCTAGCCACAGCTAGTTCGAACGAAGTTAGGGCCGTTTGAACAACCCCAGTTCAAATGCGATACCAATGTTGAATTCGAGCCACATCACAGCAATCTCTACCAAAGCTTGAATTCTCCACAATCCACCTCGGGGCACTCAGGTACTACTAACAGCAAGCAAGTCTAAGCAGTGCTTGAACTTGACAACAGCAAGCGACTTAGTCGACATGTTCACTTGATTCTCTATTGTAGCAATCTTCTTCACTACAATAGCCTCTTGAAATACAACATCTCGTATAAAATGCATCTTCACATCAATGTGCTTGGTCCTATCATGGAACATTTGGTCAAATGTATGGCACTTTGGCTATCACCAGCACACAATAGTTAACTCATGTTTCAAGCCCAGATCACCAACCAAACCAAATAGCTTCCTTCGCTGCCTCGATAGCTACCATGTATCATGCTTCCATAGTAGACAATGCAACCATAGACTGCAACGCCGTCTTCTAACTAATAACACAACCATAAAGAGTAAAGACGTAATCTGTCAAAGATTTCCGTCTATCCAAGTCCCCAGCATAATCTAAATCAGCGTAACCCGCAATAATTTTTTGTGTCACTTCCCCTCTTATACATCCACCCAAATATCTACATTCACAACTCAAAATACCCACCCTGCTAGCTAGGAAAGTCAGCCCCATTTTGAACTCCAAAAACATTACTTTTGGCTAGAATAATCCACAACTGGTGATAACTTCGAAGCAATATAGAAGGCCTCTAAAGAATATCAGTTGCAAACTCAATGTCTCAGAGAAGATGAGAGTGTCATATGCAATTTGAGGTGAAAAATCAACAAACCATCTTTGGCCAGCCTAAATCCTTCAAACCGACGCCAGTACCTCACAAATCGTTCAAGCTAGAACCTTAGCCAAGATCTCGTAGACACTGCCTAACAAACGGATCGACGTGAAATTGAATATATCGCCTTTAGAACATCTTCTTCCTCAAATTGTGCATGCCACAATAAGAAAAACGATCTTCCACGTCGGTTCTAAACCGTCACCAACACCATTGTCGCTGACGGTTCATAACAACAAGGGGGTGTACCACCAATGCAGGCGATTACAAATTAACAGTCGAGTAAACCTAAGGCAACGATTGAAAATCCATGGAAAAACTAAACATCAACGGTTCTACACCGTTGGCAAATCAATACAGACAGTACAGACTACAGCAACGGTTTAAAACCGACAGTAAAAATAAACCGCGACAGTTATAAGCCGTCGTAACTAACATCACAAAAAAACAACACACTCAATGCGCTGTGTTGTGGAATAGCCTGGTCAAACCTTCAGGGCTAGGAACTTCAGGTGTAGCCACCCACTCTAAATGCCTATGTTAGGAACGGCTTAAAAAATTCCCGATTGGCTTAGGAATGGTTCAAATAGTGATTGCAGGGAAGCCTTTTATGTTCTCACGTCATGACCATAAATCTAGTTTCAGAAGTAAAAATTTATCTATCACACAATGCGACTGCAAAAAAGTGTGATCGTAGTAATCGAGGCCTCACGTTGGAAGTGGGGTCTACATGTATTAAAAAGTGATATTCCAAAGCAATGTCAGCTCTACGGTCTACCTCGACGTGTGGACTTGATTACTATGACCTCAACTTTGCAGTCGCAACACCACATCTAAAGTTTTCCAAAAGCTATAATTCACCAGCCATTCATGGGTTCAATGGGCTGAAAAAGTATGCCACGTGACATTTTGGGGGATTTTTCTCCTCCTTTACACCTTTAAATTCACACACGGGAAATTACATTGGTGCAATTACAGGAAATTTTTTTTTACTCCGCTAGCTGCTAGGGCATGTAATGGGTCGGACTGGGGTCAGATCTAGGTAGATTCATATCCAAATCTGGCTTTGAGAAACTGATCCATATATGGATTTAACCTAGATTCATAACACATGACCTAAATCTAACCAAGATCCGTATAACAGGATCCATATCCAACTCAAATATAGATAAATGGGTCAGATCCACTACAGAATGATATTTTTGTAATAAAGATCCAAATCCAACCCAATTCTAGGGCATGTAATGGGTCTAGATCCATATTCAACTCATTTTATCCTGATTCCGTTTTAAGAATCCAAACCCGCAAATTATGAATTGGAATTGGGGCGTATCTTAAGTCAAGATCATATCCTCGCCAATTTCATGCTCTAATTGTGGCTATAACTTCAATATCAAAACACTACCTGTGTTGATAAAAGAAGATGACGATGCCCCATGGCCGAGAGTACATCCTTGAGCTGTTTAAAAACAATAAGAGCCATGGATAATTGTAGTGTCCAACACCAATAAAATCATGACACATGTATCTAAGGAAATTAACCGGGAGACTCTGCAAACCAGATTTCCCCCTTTTTTTTACATGTTTTATTTAAAAACAAAAAAAAAAAAAATAGATTACCTAGGTAGCCTGTAACTGTCATTACCAGTTGGATTTTTTTTCTATTATCCAAGAGAATCTTTTAGGAGAGTGAGTATGCTTTTCGAATTTGGGAAGATTCATCCAAAATTCTAGCTAAATCTTCAAGATTTTGTATTATATTTTCATGAAAAATAAGAAACAAATTTATTTTTATAAAAAAAAAATCTATATGTTTTAATCTTGGGGTGGGGTCAGGGGACCCCCATTTTTCTGACCTCTCTTGGTGTTCGTGTGCTCGGCCGTGGATTTCAAGAATCTGACAGATCTGGCATCACTTTTTTCACTTAGGGGAGCGCACGAACACCTAGAGGGGTCTGAAAAGGGGTCCTCGGAGCCTGAGCCTTAATCTTAACTGTCCTTCAAGAATAAAAAAGGTAAAGCCATTATACTTCAAAAAATTTGTAATTTTTTTTATTATCCTTTTTCTTCTATTATCTCATAAATTTCTCAAATTTAATTTAATTTTTATTTTTATAATTATTTAATATATACACACACGGATAAATCATGGCCCGACATGGTCCAACCAATTTGTCAAAATTTAGGTTCAATCACCCATCTGATTTTTAAAACATTGCTCTATATGAGCTACTCTTGTAACGTGGACTCAAAATTTTAACCCAAATTCTCGGCCGTGGAAATCCAACCGTGGTTGATAATACTAATCTGACATTCAATTTACCAAAGCAAAACCACCATTGAATTTCACGAAATCCACGGCAGAGAGTTTGGGTGAAAATTTGAGTCCGCAGATCCCGACCCCATCTCGATAACTTCAGAGTAAACTAGAAAGCACTCTCTTCTTCTAGGTATTGAATCCCAAAGTAACTAGAAAGAAAAAACCAACAACCTAAGTTTTGAAAGTACTTAAAGCCAGATGAATGATTACACTGATATCAATATCATCACCGTTACTTTGTCACCTTTTTTATACTGTTCATAGTCAATACTTGGAAAACTTGGAATGGTTGGAATCATAATCACCAATGCTAGCTTTTTTTCGATCCCCCCATTCGCACTAGCTAGATGAAAACCACGGTCGTCGTCGTTACCGCGATGTATGAAAAAGCACCTAATCGTTCCTCCTTTTGCCCACACAAACTAATGGTTCATGGGTCAATTTCAAAATTGAGTATATTGTTGGGGACTTGGGGCCTTCTAACAGATATTTTTTTTGAAAAATTTGCGAATAATTTCATTGAATACGTTAAAGTTTGACTTTTCTATACTGCATGGCTACGTACTGGGGATCGGATCGTCGTCGATCCGTTTACAGACTTCCCACGTGCATACGTGGGACTACATAGGGTAAAGATATCAGCAACTACCAAAAGCTAGAAAATACTTGGAAGTAAGTAAATGGGATCTGGCTCTAGGGGGGAAGAAAATAGAGAGAGAAAAGGAAAATGGAAACCAACCTTTCTTGAGTAAACCAGAGGACTTACTCTCATGGGGATTGCCATTAATGGAAGGAAGAGCAAGTGGGGTCATTGACATTTCAATCTTCTTCTTTTATATCTCACCATTTTGTGTGGGGCAAATATTATTTTGTCCCCATTGCCTGGTAATTTTTATTTTTTTTGTCTTTTTTTCTAATTTTGTAGCGGATACGAGACCGACCAAATCGCTCAATAAATTGGTATCAGTACAATTGAGTGTGATGGGTCTGCGATACACATTTGGCTGTTTCGATCTTCATCATAATTGGTTGGATCGATATCTTGAAGATGAATAAAAATTAGGGGGTCATCCTGTATATCAATCAGAGGGTGATTTGTTGTGCAACTAACATGCTTTCAACAATGTTCTTAAAATAAATTTGGAACCCACCAACCAAGTGTAATTAGGATAGTTCACTCTTGTTTCTCAATCATTGTTTTAGTTTTCCTTTTTAGGTTTTGGTTCTATCTTTTCAGTTTTTCAACTGGGATAACTTATCAAAAAAAAAAAAAATCAACTGGGATACACTCATTGTCCAATTATTATTATTTTTTTTTTTTTTTGAGATTGAAGGGTATCCCTATACCTTTTGGGGTGGGACTAATACCTATTAGAGTATAGTAATTAAGGTACAGTATTGATTAAGATGAGATTTGATTTGAATAAGATTATATTGAATTTGATTAAGATTTCTTTCTTTTGTTACTCTTGTAATGCTCTATATAAGATCTTTGAGTAGGTAAATATAATCACTCAAGTTTATCCTAATTATATCACTAGTGGCAGAGCCAGGATTTTGTTCAAGGGTGGGCAATATTGTACAGATTTTCTTCTAGGGTGGGCAAAAGTGTACTTTTTCAAGGTGGGCAAAAGGGTACTTTGAAAGAATAAAAAAAAAAATTGTTGCTGAACTTTTAAAGTTGAGGGTGGGCAACAGGCTCTGCCACTGATACCTACAATTAAATGTGCGCACTGACCCCACGGAAGTTTCACTATGCACAACTGGCTAAAAGTAGGAGGCCAGGCAATTTCAAACACACAATTAGAGGGAGCAAATCCCTATACTTTAGATGATTATGTCAAAATATTTATTTACTTTTTCTAATTGTTTGATTTCAGTTAAACTACTAGCATGGCATGATGGAACCTTAATTCATCATGGGAACAACTAAAATAAAATAAAATAAAAAAAACTTTAAAAATAGACTGAAAATGACCCATACCAACAACCCCTTGGTAAGAAACAAAACCTTGTCTCCATATTTTGAGAGGAAGAAGACTTGCAAGCTTTTTTTGGATTTGAAGAAAATTAAATTAATAAAAAAAAAAAAAAGAACTTGGCTGGTAATTACAGATTCTTTTATATATGTATTTGGTTTGTTTCCTCATGTGAAACAAAATTTCCTAAAGCTTGTACACTGATTGGCCACCAAATAAAGTAAAAGAAATTCTTCAAATAGTTTACATGTGCAAATAAACACCAATCTTGATTTGCTCTATTCCTTCCATCACAAGCATGCCAACTCACACACTTTTTCTCTCCTAAGCAAGAATATATAATATAATATAATACTATGACTTAGGTTATTTTATCTTCAAGCTACATTTTCTCATATTTCTTGATAGGAGCTTCATGACTTGATGTTTGTAACTAGGGTTTCATGTTCATGACTTCCTTAATTAGGAATAAAATTCATAATTATTTTATGTATATACTTAATTAGAAGCTTTGTAATAATATTAACATTAATTTCGAGGTATCAGAAGGAATTTATTACGATAATACTCACGTCAATATGTAATCATCACGCTCATGAGGGAAAGGATCCGGACCCATCATCAGAAGGCGGTTTCCAAAAAGGCGATTCGATTGTATTTGGCACAGTTCACCATATTATTTCATAATCATCCAAAAGAATATGATTGATCATATTTTAGGATTAAGTCCGCCGTTTATAATCCATGTACGACAGTATAAATTTGTCATTTATTTTTATTCTCGACAAGCATATATTCGGGGACTATATGGCGGATCAAGTCTGCTGTTTTTAAAGAAAAAACAATGATTTTTGACCGTCGCTTTTCCGCTTAGGAATTTTGATATGTTACAAGGGAGAAAAAGGGAAAGAAATTTTTGCCAAATTTCAAAAATGGCTTATGGCGGACCGAAACCGCTATAAGCTAGCTTATAACTTAAATACCGCACTCCCAAACGCAGCCCAATTATCTTTTACTACAAGCCAAACTTAACCTAAATGGAAAATCTACTTTCCTTCTATGAAAAACCATCAAAGAAAACACCTTGGGCCCATACAAGATTCTTTCTCCATACATTTTCCTTCCAGTGAAGAATGTCTAGGAAACCCTAATGAATGTTAGTCCTTGCACATATGTACATCAGTTGCAGTCATATATTCTTAAACGTGTTTGCCTTTTTCCTTTGATTGCTTAAAAGCTTAACAACCCTTCTGATGATCCCATTATGGTTTTATTGTCTTTTTCAAAGTTTCTATAGGAAGAAGATGACTGATAATTAATCATATAATCTTAAACCTGTTGTTCAATCTTGTGGCTTATAAACCGCGTAAATATTAACCGCCATTCTCATAATTTCATTGTGGTTTAAGCGTCGCTTTTGTTGTTCGTATGGATGGAATGACTGCCGATTCGGGCAAATCCCTAATCAAATCCTCAAATTTTCTTAATTTATGAAGATAAGCTCCTTTAATTAGGACTTATATTTCATTTGTCATGAACTTAACTAACTTTATGAAGATAAGTAGCTCCTTTAATTAGGACTTATATTTCATCTGTCAAGACCAATAATTCACTGGGTCACCGGTTCAACCGTCAGGTCGACTGGGTTAACCAGCCTTTATGGCACTCTTTCGAGCCCATTGACCCATGAATGCTTTGCTGGCCCGTTGGTGGACCACCCCAAGTCACCGGTTCAAGCGGCCGGGTCGAGCAGGTTACAAGAATGTGAACCAATGTGAATGGTAAAAAAAAAAGTATGAATTCTTTTTTTTCTTTTTTATTTTTGTGAAAAATAAGTTACCGTTGAGAATGAAAAGGAGAGGGAGAGGAAGAGGGAGAGGGAGAGGGAGGGTGGTGAAGTCTCACATCTGATCGTTGGTATATCATACGAACCTTGATTAGAAAGGAGAACAAATCAGAGGTGTCCCTATCTTGTCTAACGAACTATTTTGATCCCGAATTCGGTAATGTGTCTGGACCCCACCAGGATTGAAGTAGACGTGAATGAGTACGTACACACACACACTCACACGCACGTACACTTCAAACTCACGACTTTGCTGCAAAGTCCCAACTCCCGTACCTTTCCCATTCCCTTTTCTAATCATGACTGCCGCCCATACATACACTTGATTTCATTGCATGCATGACCATAACAACACCACCACCATCATCACTATCAAAACCACCAATACATCTTCTTCAAGTAATTTTCTGTGATGGATTCTCTGTTCATTAATCAACGGTCCGATCTTTTGGGTAGACACATCCATGGCCCCACCATTGTTACTTGTATGATCCATACATGATAAAACCAACTAAGATGATCTTGTTCCCATATCTGATCCACAGTCATTTTTCGAGTATATTGGTTTTATTTGTGTACGAGATTTCTAAGGTGGGACCTGTGGAAATGTTGGGACCCACTTGCCACCTTGCATGTGTGCCACGTGTAGGGTCAGGCCATTACTCTTTCTTCCATAAGACTCCAAAGGTCTTAAAAAGTCACATAAGTAGTACAGAGGGAATTGCAGCTTTTACAGATGATCCTCATTGGGTGATCATATAGTACCACCACCCCCTCATTAAATTCACAACCAAGGAACTCTCAGTCCTCGGTGCAGCGCTTGTTAGAGAGAGAGAGAGAGAGAGAGAGAGATGGGTCATCATTCGTGCTGTAATAAACAGAAGGTTAGGAGGGGACTCTGGTCTCCTGAGGAAGATGAGAAACTCATTAACTACATTTCCACCTATGGCCATGGCTGCTGGAGTTCCGTTCCAAGACTTGCAGGTAAACAAGTCTGCAACTCTCTCTCTCTCTTTCTCTCTCTTGTTCATCGTTTTCTCTCATAGTGCAGGCTTGCAAAGATGTGGGAAAAGTTGCAGATTAAGATGGATTAATTACCTTAGACCAGACTTAAAACGTGGGAGCTTCACTCCCCAAGAAGCCTCTCTCATCATTGAACTTCACAGAATTCTTGGCAACAGGTAATTATATATTTATTATCATTTGTATTATTCTATTACTTTCTTTCATCAAATTTCATATTTTCATGTTTTTTTATATCTACAGATGGGCTCAGATAGCCAAACATCTACCAGGTAGAACAGATAATGAGGTAAAGAACTTTTGGAACTCAAGCATAAAGAAGAAGCTCATCTCTAATGGTGTTTCTAATCTAACCAGTCTTTCTGATATCTCTATCCCACTTGGTTCTAACGAGGGTTTGTTGTCACCTAATACAAACTCTAATTTCATGATGGGTACCCAACAAGATCATTTATTCCTCCCTAATGCAATGTCAATGATACAAGGTTTTGATCATGGAGATCTTAAAACGGATTTGATCGATTACAATTTAGATTGGGTTATGCCTCCACCATCACAACCCTCTGATACATCTTCGTATGATCCTATATGGTCTTTGGATTATCAGTCTCATCACCACCATCAAGATCATGATCACCAGGGTACTGAGATGTACGGAAACGATGCAAATCCGCATTTTGATGAGAAGTTTACAGTGATGCCTTACAATGATCCACTTGTGGGTCTACAATGCCAAAACTCTGTGAGATCTTCAACGTGGATGAATGTGGCATGCCATCTTCTGGTTCACAAGAAGTTGACACAAGTGCAAGGTTTTCATGTTTTCCATCTCGGACGCCTTATATGTATGATCCTCACGTACCCACTGATCAAAAGGAGTACCTTGATGCTATCTTGCCATCATCATCATCATCATCATTACCATCATCTTTATCATGTGGGCATTTTGTTATGAACCCTAATCTGCCTTCAAGTTGGGTTCCTTAGGCTTGCACTTTGATGATGGGTATCTCATGTGTATGTGTATGTGCATCTGTATGGGTTCATTAAGCAAGAATTGCTTAGCCAAAAAAAAAAAAGAATTTATTAATTGGTGGGTATGTAAAGGTGGGTGCATTAAGCTACATAGGTTTCTATGCAGCTGCAAGTTGTATAGGTTCATTGTAGGTTCATTGATGTTTTGGAGGATGAACTCTTGTAATCTTTTGGCAATTAATACATATTTGCAATTAAAAAAAAGGGTTCATTGCATACTAAATGGTCTCTTTGGCGTTACCGTTATAACGGCTGTTACAACGGTCCTATCGGTAAAAACTATCATAATATTATTGCTTATGTTTTTATTTTATTTTTAATAAGTATAAAATTTATTAGATGGAGACCTTTAGAGGCTGAGAAAACCTACCAAAGCGCCGTAACAAATTACAAAGAAAACAAAACGACAACAGTAATTAACGTAGGAAAACCAAGCCACCCAACATCTTTACGTTCTCCCGCACCACTAATCACTTCCCCTACTAATCAGATCGGACCATTTGAAAATAATATCCTCGAATGAAATGTCTTTTGATTCTTCGTACAGCTTAATCCAAAAATATACCAACGCCTTGATCTCCAAAATGATCTCTTCCAATTGTTTATATTATTTTCTTACTATAAAAAAAAAAAAAAAAAAACCCCAAGGTAGAATGGGTTTTTTTTCTTTCAAAAGTAATAGCAGTTATAATAGATATTCCTTTTTTTTTTTCGGTTTTGAGCATTATGACAGAAAAAATATTGTGGTTGGGGGCGTTAACGGCTGTTATTTTCATTTAACGGCTGTTTTAAACCATTTTTTGTAACCAATTTACCACTGTTTTACATGATATAACACTAGTCAAACCTTTCATCTTGCAAATAATTTGATTGTCATGGACAGGCTGGCCCGCCTTGCGAATATATATGAACACACATGCATGAACGGCTGTCGAATGGATAGATCGAATAAGGTTTCTGTGGATGGGCCGGGATCCAGTTAAGCAAGCATTGAGCATGGATGGGACCCAGTTAATTAACCAAACATTGAGCCGAAATTTTTGAATATGAAGTAGAGAAACTTTAATAAGTCAAATTCCCCTTTCCGTTGTCGTTGATGGACACTTTCTTGAATGCCAGTTGAGTTGCGAAGATTTGGTTTGTTGGATTAAAATGGGTTGTGAGCACTGCTTGACAACCTTTTCTTTTATCTCGACATCCTCTTTTAATTTTTTTTCATAGTGTTTAGGTGTTTAATGGCTGATTTTCAAGATAGATTATTACAAAAAAGTGACATTTTGCAACGGACCGGAACCGTCGCCACAACCATTTCGTAACAGATCAATCTTGTTACTCAGTTGATTCAACAACGGGCATGAACCATTGCAGATCCGTTGCGGATAGCTTTCATTCTGCAACGGATGTTATTACGGACTGTGTATCCTTTGCGACGGATCTTGACGGGCGCAAAATTAAAATTGCCCATTGACTTTGCTCCATTGCGGTCACTTCACAACAGATTCGAACCATTGTAGGTCCGTTGTGGAAATCTTGCAAAAACCTTGTGACGACCGTGTTAATTGTTGTTTGAAACGGATTTGGACCGTCACAAAATTTCTAAACTTTGTTAAAAAAAAAAATTTTGCACTCTTAAGTGCGTCGCAAATTGCTTTAATTATTTTTTTAAAATATTGCATGCCAAGAGTCACATATATGAACCTGCAATACATTAATTTCTTAAAATTGAAACACTGCAGCAATTACCGTACGCCATCACTAAAGATAAATATTTGCGTAAACGATGAAAATACATATCGGATTTATGTTTCAGTTACTATGTTCCAACCACTCTCCTTGTCTTTGCTTCAATTTGGTCTCCGTTGAAAATTCTTGTCACGAAGTTTGGGGTTCAACTTGCTATCTAGTAGAATATTACTAGTTTTGAGATGCCTATAAATGATTTTCAATCAAGAATCATAATGCGCAAATTTTTTATTTTTTTTATTTTTTGTTTTGTGGTTTCGGTTGTTCGATCTTGCAACGAAACCATCTTTCGGGTTGCTAGTCTTATGGGTGTTCTTGATTGCGAATATAAGAAAAATCACTAACAATGTATATAATGTGATGCATTCAAAAATAAATGGAAATCAATCATGCCTAGCCAACTATAGCTAGAGAAGTGTTGATGAACAAATAGATTGCCTGGCAGGCAAGATTGGGGCGAGACAGAGCCTGGTTTGGATCGGATCAGTGGGCCAACAGATACAGACTGGGAAACCAGGATCGGCTGAGACTTTGAACCATGGTTTGAGCAAAATATCAACAGGGGCAACGAATTACAGCAGTTGACTCCCTTGACTTAATTGAACATGTCTTACCCCCAATTCAAAAATTAGATTGATTCGCTTGACTATTGACTTTGAACATGTCTTACCTATATTTACGAAATCACCCTTCTCACCCTTCATGTTTGTGTTGCAGAAAGATTGCTAAAAAACTGAGTGGTGGGTTCCAATGGAGTTTCAGAGAAAGGTGTTGAATCTGGCTTGTTTCCAACAAAGGCCTTCTATGAGGGGACCCAAATTTGTGTGGTTTTGAGGCCATTGACCGTTGGATTCAAGAGTAACATAGTCGACGTACGAGGCAATAATTGCGTGGATCTCTTGAATCCAACAGTCAATAACCAGAACGGCACATATTTTTGTCCGGGTTTTTGAAATAATCCAATTGGAGCTTGTGATTGTTGTTTGGAACAAGATGTAACAAATATATACCTCCCGTTTTTTGGCGAGAGGAAGCATGATTTTTGTTACTCACTTCTACCATCTGGGCCCACTGACTGCATGGATGTTTAGCCCACCCCTTGGTGGATATAAGCACCAAAAATTACCCTGGTTGGTCATCTCTAGCCATTAGATTAATTTTAGTACTTTTAAGGCGTGTTGGATTCAACCATGTTTTTTATCATACTAAAACCAACGGCTAAAAATCATCAAACAAGCTGATTTTTGGTATACCAAGGATTTGGTTAGCTAAACATCCATGCATTCAGTGGGCCCAGATGGTAGCCGTGAGTGAAAAAAAAAATGGCTACCTGACGCCAAAAAGCAGGTGTACCTTGTTGCATCACGACCTATAAAATAAACCAAAATATCCACAAATAGCTGGTGGAACGAAGATGACAGTTGTAGGGGCCATGGTTGTGACATGATGATGGTGGTGGTGGGAACCCGTATTTGATGTACATGTACCCCTCGAAAAATGCCACGTGGAGTATGCTTTAGGGCCCACTTACTTTATGGATATTTCGTCCACCTCTCGGTGAATCTACATATCAAATATCAGTATAATTAGTAATTTATAGTCGTTGGATTTAGCATTTTAATAATGTAATTTTTTTATCAGTTGAATTTGAACCTTTTTTATGCTAAAATAAAATTGTTATAAATCACCGATCAAACTGATTTTTTGGTTTGATCTTTGGAGTGTAGGTCCACCAAGAGGTGGTCCAAACATCCATAAGGTCAGTAGGCCCTAAATTAAGCTCCAAAGGGCATTTTTGGGAGGGTGGGGAGGACAGCGAATATATGGTAATCCTTTCTTCATTTGTTATAAAAGTCAAAATTTTGAAGTCAAAGGAGGTAATCCTAATTGTTTTGGATAAAGGGAGGCATTTCTAATATACTATATTATCGAGGGAGGTAATTCAAAAAAAAAACTTTTATTTTTATCAGTTAAAGGGGTTGAAATAGTCCGGTACAACGGTATAACAGTCCCTTAATGTTACCGTTATGACCATTCTAATAGTAGTTACAACGGTTGCATCAGTTATGTCAAAGTAAATATATATATATATATATAACAAAAATCCCCGATAACAGTAAAAAAGTTATTTTTTTCAAACAAAGACTGTTATTTCTGTTATAACAGATTCTTTTCTTTATAGGTTTTTCGGTCTTGGTCATGAACTTTATAACGGGAAGAAACATAATGGGGTTGGGCATGCATTACAGTTATAACGGCTGTTTTTCAACAGTCGTTTTTAAAACCATGAATCATACTGAATTGCATGTTAGCACCACCTCATCAGTAAATTGTGGGTCCCCAAGGTGATCCTTGTATCAATTGCTTCATGGACGGCAGCCTAGATCATGGTTTAAAGGAGGCTGTTTTAACGGTATCACGGACTGGGGGCGTTACCATTAAAACGGATTGTAATGGACAGGGCAAAAAAATGGGAAAAAACAGAAAAACTAGCGTTGAAATTCAAAATTCAAAATTTGAAAAAAAAAGGCTTTAACAGATTTTAACGGAAAATACAGATTTTAACGGAAATAACGACTGTTAATTTCTAAGCATCAAAATGGTTAATAGTACCATGAGCATGGATTACTGTGAATTGAGGTTTAAAAGGGCCGTTATAACGGCATTACAGTTTTTCGTTATAACGGATTGTAACGCACAGGGGCAAAAAAAAAAAAAAAACAGCGCTAAAATTCAAATTTTCAACAAAATTTATAACAGAAAAAAGGAAAACAATTAACGTTATTTTAAACAATTTTTTTTAGAAAATAATGGTTGTTATTTTTGTTATAACAGACGTTGTTTTCTGAGTGTTAAAACGGTACATAACGTAACGGGGGCGGTCCGAATCCATTATAACGACCGTTATTTTCTTTGTAACAGCCGTTTTTTAAACCATGCTGTGAATTGCTTTGGTCAAAGTAAGTATTTTGTTTTATACAAGGGAAAATCAAGCCCCACTTCTATTATATCATAACAAAATCCAATCCTTATCATAAATATTGACCATTAATAGGATAAAGAATGGTGTGGGGCCACCATTTCAAGCCCAAAAGAGGAAACATTGATGAAATATTTCTGACCATCTGATTTTACTGTCTATTCTCCATCAGTTAATCAAGTGGAGAAACTCGATTTACCTCCCACTGAGGAAAAAGGATGACCGATTATACTTTATGGCTGAGATTGATGACCATAGGATTGACTGACCATCTTATTTAGAGTAAATTAGTCTCTTATTTTCGTCCCCGAATCATTATAATATAATGATAGTTAGAACCATCAAATCGGTTTCTGGTTCTGTTTTACAGTCGTCAGCCATGTATGTTGCTGATGAGAGCTTCAAGAGCGCTCTCTCTCTCTCTCTCTCTCTTCTGACTTTTTTTTATACAAATTCATGACGTTTTCTCTGTTTCGATCTCTCTCTCTTTTCTTTCTTCTCTGAAAGTCCGTGGCGTTTTCTCTCATATAGCCTATCTTCCTCTATCTCTTTCTCTATCACTATCTCCGCTATGGATTCTAGAACAGCTTTCTCAGATTCGAACGACAACAGTGGGAGCAGCAGTATCTGTTGCGTCTCCAACACGGAAACCATCTACCCAGAAATTTCCGCCTCGGAAATTTCAACCCTAAGACGCCTCTCCGAAAACCTAGAATCCATCTTCGAATCTCACGAGTACGATTTCTGTAGCGACGCAAAGATGGTTGTCTCTGGTTCTCGCGAAGTCCCCATCCACCGCTGCATTCTTTCTGCTAGAAGTCCCTTCTTCAAGAACGTATTCTCTGGTTCTATTGGGAAGGAGAAGGGTGGGAAACTCGAATTGAAGGAGTTGGCGAAGGATTTCGATGTGGGGTTCGATTCTTTGGTTGCAGTTTTGGCCTATTTGTATAGTGGGAAAGTGAAGCCCTTACCGAAAGGTGTTTGTGTTTGTGTCGACGATGATTGTTCGCATGTGGGGTGTCGGCCGGTGGTGGATTTCATGGTGGAGGTGCTCTATGCTTCTTTCACCTTTCAAATTTCGGAATTGGTTGCTCTTTATCAGGTACAGAGGACCCTTTGTTCTTGATCTTTTGAGTTGAATTTCAATTA
Source organism: Euptelea pleiosperma (assembly GCA_035048495.1). Classification (NCBI taxonomy): domain Eukaryota; kingdom Viridiplantae; phylum Streptophyta; class Magnoliopsida; order Ranunculales; family Eupteleaceae; genus Euptelea; species Euptelea pleiosperma. The sequence continues at coordinate 11,669,560 of CM068548.1, read as the reverse complement.
AGAGCTTTGATTACTCTGTTGTAACTAATTATTTGTAATATGATGTTCAATATGGTTGTTGTTCGAATTTTGAATTCTGTATGGATGCGATTATACTAGTGTTCGTTATGTCTTAGATTGGTTTTCAGAAATATCTATGATTAAATACCGCTTGTAGGAAAAATCTTCCACACTCCAACAATGCTAATGAACACCAATTTATAGATTTAAGAGTATTGTTGACAAAAAAAAATTGGGGAACTCACATAGAGCTTCCCAGAGCACTCTTTGATAAAAACTCCAAAATCTACTATCCTCCTTGGAAAATTAAATCTAACATCTCTTACTTCTTGCTAAAATCATTTATTTCTTTCATCGAGAACACCTTGCAACAAGTTGCATTAGAGAAACCTGCACGTCGTGAATAGATTAAGCCTCATATTCTTGTTGAATTAAATCAAATGTGTGAGAGGGTCAATTGTGGTGAAGCATGTGAAGAGCTTAAGCACGTACACTGTTATGTGTAGTAATGTAAAAGTTAAAAGGATTAACTATTGTTAAGGATCTTTGATATGTGTATGAGCTTAATCGGATGATTAATGATGATTTTGAGAATTGATCAGTTTCAAGTTTAGTTTTCAAATTTTAGCGTTTTTCGGATTTCAATGTATTTTGAATTATCATCTAGTGAAACTTGTTCATTCTAAAAGCTAACAATAGTTGTGAGCATAAGTCACTGAGTGTTGCTTATCAGTGCATCCTGGCATATAACTAGAAAGATTTTGCGATTTTACATTCTTGTGGCATGTAGTGACATAGAGTGACCAGTGACCTTTTTCTAAAAGTGGATCAAGGCAAATCCAAGATTAGCAGTCAATTAGCAAGTCCAAAGAGGAGGCAAAGTGCATTTGGTATGAGGAGGGATCTCTGACTATTGAAATTGAACAAGCTATATCATTAATGTGATGAGGAACCATCATGCATATATATAATTATGTGTAGAGCACATCACTGACTACAGGCCCATAGGCTTGGTTGGGAGCGCATATAAGATCATAGCTAGAGTGTTGCCATGTAGGTTGAAGGAAGTGCTTTCTACTATCATATCGGCAACCCAAGGGGCTTTTGTGAGGGGAAGGCAAATCTTTGATGGGGTTCTGATCACCAACATGTGTATTGACTACAAAAACCGCGTTGCAAGTCTTGGAGTTATTTGTAAGATAGACATCGAGAAAGCCTATGTGATGCGGGAGCATTCAAATACAATGGTCCGCCACTACACTGAATTGGTGCCCAATCAAGTGGAACCCACGAAGATTTATTAGGATTTTACAATTAGATTTTGTTTCAAATTAGGATTTTGGGATTGATTGCAATAGTAGCCTTATATTAGGAATTTCTTATTTTAGTTTGACTAGAATTAGGAAAGTTCAATTGGGACTTTTATAAATAGAATGTAATCCTTTGATTTTAAGCAACGAATAATGAATTAGTATGAATGAATATTGAAGATACTTTCGTGCATGATTTCCCCGTGATGGGTTTGGCATGAGGCCAAGGGAGCGATTCCCACCATTAATCATTCTATCTCTATCTCTCGCTCTCTCTTCATTTTCCCAAAAATCGTAGAACGATCAATCGTCCTGCGTCAACTTGGTATCAGAGCAAGTTTGAAAAATCCTACTATTTCTTCTCTCTTTTATTTTTTTCTACTGTTCACAGGTACTATTACTGTTCACGGGTACTATTCACGGTACTGTTCAGGGGTACTATTCACAATACTGTTCACGGATGCTCTTCACGGTACTGTTCACGGGTACTATTCACGATACTATTTATGGGAAGAAGATGAAGCTAAAAAGAAGAAGAAGATCAAGGAGGCTGGTGGTGCCGTTGTCCTCACAACATAAATCTCATCTTTATCTTTTTATTGTTTTGGGTTTCAAAATCCAAACCCTCCATAAGCTTTTTAGCTTATGGAGGCAAGTGATTGTTGAGAGATATGAGTGTAATCCATTTGGCTGGGTTAGCGGAGCGGTTCATATCTCTTATGATTGTAGAACACCATCTCTCATTTTTAGAAAGGGATCCATTTTAAGGTAGGTGCAGGCTCAAGGGTGAGGTTCTAGGAACACTGCTGGTGCGGAGATCAATCTCTTAAGGAGGAATTCCCAATGATCTTTGCGGTTTCAGATAAGAAAGGACGTACTATCCAAGATTATGTGATTAGGGGCATGGAAAATTATGCTTGGGACTTTGGGTTCAGCAGAAATCTTAATGACTAAGAGATTGGTCCCATGGTGTGCATGCTTGCTCATATTGTGGAGCCTCCTTCGTCAGGTCCTGTCGATAGGAGAGTGTATGCATGGTCTCAGGACGACTCTTTTTCAATTCATTCCTTTTATTTGTCATTGGTCTCAAGTAACGGTGAGGCTTTTTCAGAATCCACGAAGGTCTCCTCCAAGATAACCTTCTTCGCTTGGACGACATCTTTAGGGAATATTTCGACGATAAACAATTAAGAGGAGGAGGGTCTTTGTGAGGATTTGATTTTTAGATGGGAGTCTGTCATGAGCAGGGGTAGCTAGGAGCTCTGTTGTTTTGTCTTTGGAGGTTCTCTCAACCTCTAGGATGTATCTTTTCTCTCTTTCTTAATAAAGCCTTTACCTTATAAAAAAAAAAAATTTGGACGGCGAATCGGTCAATCATCTCTTTCTCCACTGTAAGATAGCGTGGCATCTTTGGGATTATATCTTCTCGGCTTTTGGAGGCTTCTCGCTTTTGCTATGATTTGGGGCTTGTGGAAATAGAGGAACAAGAGGTCTTTGATGATAAGGATGATGAGCTCTAAGGTATGATGAGCTCTAAAGGCTTTTATGTATTATTGGAGAGTGAAGCGCTTTATGGAGTTTAGAGGGATCTTTTTTGAAGATTTCGTTTACAAGTGGGATGTAATCGCACATAGCTCTAGTTAGTTTGTTGGCTTTGGCTTTGGAGCTCTTGTTTCTCCTTTGGGTTGTATGTTAGGCTCTCCTTTGTAGGTGATCTCAACCTATTCGGAGTGTTTTTCCGGCTTCGATTATCAAAAAAATATTAGCGGCCCCAAATGTTCTGGAGTCTGGTTAAACAAATGGAAAAGACCAAGATTAGGTAGCAACTGCCAACTACCAATTGAGGAAGTATATTATTTTTCATCAGCTGCTAACCAAAGTCAATGCTGCAAAGTTATGAATATTGTTGTTCAAACTATAATAAACAACCAAATGGAGTGTGAAATGAATGCCTATAGAGTTTAGCCTTTTAGTCCGCGTTACATAAATGCATTTGCATAATACATGGTTATGACCAGGGTTTATGCTGTTAAAAGTTCCTAACAATTTTAATGAGATACAAATTGACTTCCCCACATAAAAGAAATGAATGACACTGGGAAAGTTGGAGTCTAAGTAGGTCATGAAGGAATTCTAGCACATATTTCACTTTAGTAGCTGATTTTGGTTGAACACAAGCTGTTCCGCATGTCTTTAGCTTGATCTAATGAACAAACTAGTCAGAGAATAAGGACTTGTTTGGGGATCAATATTTTAACTGGGTTAACTGACAGTGTCCAGTTTTTCCAACACAATGATGTTTATATGTTATTCAGTTACTGCATTCTAGAATTTATTACTGTTTTCTTTTCTACATCTTGACATTAGTGTCTTTATGAATTCTGTGTCATCTTTCATTAGGGGATAAAAAAAATCTTACCCGTTTTCTTTCATTGCAGCGCCGCCTACTTGACATTCTTGACAAGGTGGCAACAGATGACATATTGGTGATTTTATCTGTTGCAAAATTGTGCGATAAAGCTTGTGAGAGATTGTTGACAGAGTGCATTAAGATTGTTGTCAAGTCTGATATTGATGTCGTAATTCTTGAGAAGGCATTGCCCCACGATGTTGTACAAAGAATAATGGATTCACGTTCAGACCTGGGCTTAGAAGGGCCCGAAAGAAACACTTATCCAGATAAACATGTCAAGAGAATATATAGGGCTCTGGATTCAGATGATGTTGAATTGTTGAGGATGTTGCTCAAAGAGGGGCATACTACTCTAGACGATGCATATGCATTACATTATGCAGTACATTATTGCGATGCAAAAACTACGACGGAGCTTCTGGATCTTGGACTAGCTGATGTTAATCATAGGAATCTGAGGGAATACACCGTTCTACATGTCGCTGCAATGCGGAAAGAACCTAAGATAATAGTGTCTCTTCTGACAAAGGGGGCCCGACCATCTGATCTTACATCAGACGGAAGAAAAGCACTTCAAATCTCAAAGAGGCTCACCAGGTCTATTGACTATTATATGTCTACCGAAGAAGGAAAAGCTTCTCCTAAGGATCGTTTATGCATAGAGATATTGGAGCAAGCAGAAAGAAGAGATCCACTACTAGGAGAAGCTTCTGTTTCTCTTGCAATGGCAGGCGATGATCTTCGAATGAAATTGTTGTACCTCGAAAATAGAGGTGAGTTATTCCAATTGGGTCCAAACTTCTTTTGTTTAGCTATATGTGGTCCATTACCTTGTTATTCAGACTGTATGCGGTCTAGAATTGACCAGTTCTGTATCTGATCTTGCTCGTGTTTTTGGTGAGTTAGTTTTTGCTTCATTCCATATCTATCCTAATGAAATATCCACATGATCCATGGCCTTCAATTTGAACTTCTATTATAACCTCTCCTTGATGTTTCTTGTTAACATCTTCGCAACTCATGATTATAATGTCATTGACATACTATTCCATATTATATAATGTCTTGAGAAAAAGCAGTATCTTCACATATTTCCCACAAACAGGAAATGCTCTACTTTTTCATACACTGCCTTCTTCGTACAGGACCTAATAGAATATTAAGGTACCCGAATCCTTCAAATCCATCCGGCATATATGTGTCGACACAACCCAACGTGTGTATTAGTATAGGTTCCATGTCATATATGGTTCAAATGTACCTGAATATTTTATATGAGAAGGTGTAAAGCTATACAACAAAGATACTATGAAATTTATATAGAGTTCTGGCCGGGAATATTGAGTTTTGGGAGTCATGCAAGTCCAACACCTATACTCCTACACCTGCCCATCACCTTGCCTGCACCTGCATTGCAGAGCTAGAATATATAAACCAAGGGTCATGGAAGGGTGGGACTTTTAGTCCCATAGATAGTCTTCGTAAGCAAGTGACATGACTGGATTCTTCTTAACCTCATATTCTAGGTTGTTCGATAAAATGCCTGTTGCATGAATTTTCCTTTGAAGTTAAGTGCTCTACATCCTAGGTAAGAATATTAGAACTTCAAACATTCTAATACTGCCTTTATTTTCTCTTTCTTTGTATGTCTTTCATGAAGGTGTAGACTTTGATCCTTAATTTAGGGATGTAGTGGTAGTTTCTCCCTCTCCTATATATATTACCCACAAAGTGTTAATCAACTTCTATGTGCCTGCCTGCCTACCAAACAAAAACTTGACGTGTTATACTCTCTCGTATTATACAGAATTGGCAGCAATAAGAAAGGCATTTCTGTTATCACAAGACATTGTTTTCTGGAGACACTGGGTTTATTGTGATCTCGCCTTTCTTAACAGGCTATGATATACCCAGACTTTAATAACCCCCAGGGCACCCATGTCGAACACAACATGGGTAGGAGGGTTGTGGGACTTGTGTCGGATATAACTCAGCCATTTCCAAATATTTTATAAAATAATATTTTAAAATGTACATCAAGTATTTAAAAACCTGAAATAAAGTAATAAAAATATTATAATAGTAGAAAATAACATAATATTAATTACATAATGTGTACTAGTACTGTAAGATGTGGGGGTTGGGCAAGTTTGGCACTTGGACCTATACCCAAACCTGATACTTGTACCTGTACCCGAGTAACATAGCAGAATACAAACTCCAGTTAGCTCACAAGTTGTGCTTTCTCTCGCTTTATACTCTGGCTCAACACTTGAGCCAGAGAAAATGAATTGGTTTTGACATTTATTTGTTTATATATAATACAAGGAGACTAAAGTTATTCATATTTTTGGCTGATTAATGTAAATAAGCATTTCTGTTGTCACAAAGCCTTTATTTATTTACGTGCAAGGGGGTTTTGACATTTATTTGTTTGTGTGATATAATGGGTTAAAATTAATTCCCATTTTAGCTAGTTAATGTATATAGGATCATTTACCCAATTAAAATATTAAAGTAGATTCTAAATTTTCTTTTCCATTTGATGTCTTATCTCCACGTAGTTGTTCGGGGATATTTTTGTTTAAGAACTTACGCCCTTCTCAAATATCATTTTGGGCCCTAATGTCTATCGGAACCTCTTTCTTCATTTTTCTCCCTCATCTTAGTGCTGCCTGCTGCAACACTACTTTTTGTGAGATTTGTTTCAATTATATCATTTTCAACCTCTTACCTTTCAAAACCTTCTTCTTGTGTAAGGAGATTTTTCACTATGGTTACAGCACTTTGCTTAGTAGTACTAAAGAGATTTGGGAAAATACAGTTATTTGTAACGAATTTGGAAGAATAATTGATCAAAGCCAGTGTGAATAATCGATCATGTTCTTGATACTGTTGCATTGAAAGAATTCTAATAGAATGGTCCAGTAGTTTTTAATCTTGTGGAGCATCACTGTAAAACTGATTCTTATAAACAGATTCTGTTTTTTTTTTCTTAATCCAAGATGTATGTTAGGAATTTCTTATGATGATGATCGTCTCTTGTGCAGTTGGTCTGGCAAAACTGTTATTCCCCATGGAAGCAAAAGTTGCAATGGACATTGCACAAGTGGATGGAACTCTGGAGTTCTCATTAGCTGTCAATTCCAGGAAGCGTCTTGGGGGCCAGATGACGCCAGTTGACTTGAATGAGGCACCTTTCAAGATGGAAGAGGAGCATCTAAATAGGATGAGAGCGCTCTCCAAAACTGGTAATTATGCTCCCAATTTTTGTTCACTTGTATGATATTGTTTTTTGTAATATTTTCTCAATGCATGAAAATTTTACACTGAGACCAAGTCTTAATACCACTAAAGGTCAAGATGTGCTTCAGGAATGGTGACTACAATATTTTTGGCTTTAAATCCTCAATTCTTCTGGGATGAAGCGTCTAATCAATATCATATTTTAACTTGACCATTCCCAAAAGTGTAAAAACAACTGTTGTGGTCCCTGTTTAATGAGCATGTGTTCCACATTTGAAATTGCTCATCACCAGCAATGAGTGGCTGATTGTCTGCTTTGTTTTTGGAGGGCAGTGGAACTTGGAAAACGCTTCTTCCCTCGTTGTTCGGAGGTACTCAACAAGATTATGGATGCTGATGACTTGTCACAGCTCGCTTACCTTGGAAACGACACCACAGAGGAGCGTCTACTGAAGAGAAAGAGGTACTTGGAACTCCAGGATGTTTTAATAAAAGCATTCAGTGAGGACAAGGAAGAGTTCGATAAGTCTGCTGCTCTGTCATCATCGTCATCGTCAACATCCATAGGAATGGTGAGGCCTAATAATAGTTTCACCCCCAAGAAATAAATATATGATCATATAGACGGTGATACTTCTTGTTGTATCCATATAATTCTTTTGCTTCTTTTTTGTTCATTTTATGTTTTGATAGGTAACATAGTTATGGCTAACAGGGTTTGAATGAGCTCCTGTTCTACTGATGATGTAGATGACTTTATTTCTTTTTTCTCTTAATCCAGAATGCTGTATTAGTGGGAAATATAAGCAATGTACTAAAAGTTTGTTAATTCTGCATGGGGCTGAAGGATCAAGAGATGTAGTTTCGACTAAAAAGACTTTTTATTCATAAATGACTGTATATAAGCGCCTTTATCAGGATTGATCACAGACGTGCACCATGTCAGGACCTACATTTCGGTGCATCCCATTAAACATGCCCTGATTTGTGCTCTCTCTCTCTCTCTCTCTCTCTCTCTCTCTCTCTCTCATCTGAGTTTCAGTCTCTACCAGGCAATCTGGTCCATACCTTGGACCAATTTCTCGATGAGTACCAATCCCGATCTGGATCCTGAATGGGATCGGCGGAGACTTCAAACCATGTTGGTACTCTCCGACGACAACCATATATAAACCATGAAACTACTAAGATAGTTAAGATGTGCTGATTTTTCGTTTTTTTTTTTTTTTTTTTTTTTTTTTGTGTAAACAATGTGCTGATTTTTCAAACATCACCAAATGTGATTTGCACTGCCCCACGATAAATTCATTATCTAAGCTAGAACATCTGCAACCCTACCTTTAAAGTCCCATCCTTCTCAAAAAGGGTGAAAAACTTAAAAACCCATCTCAAACCTACCCTAAAGTTTACCTTATTTTAGGGTAACCTTAAATCCTACCCCAAGGAATGGGTGGCCCGGTGGAGATCGTGCTTTTAAAATCTTAGGTAAGGAAGAGACTTTTCTACACTACTTTAAGGTGGACCCAGCAGGCTAGGATCGGTGTCTAAGTGATAACAACGCATATATGTTAACCGTATCATTGGGGTGCTGACCCGAGTTATACATAGGTAATGTGGGTCTTAAGACCCAGTGGCTTAATCCGTCTGAGATTTTTTTTGTAAGCAACATATATAAAAGCAAAGCCAAAACAAACAAAAACAAAGTCAGCCTCCACTATGACATGGGTGCGTCTTTCAGGATTTCTTAAACAAAAAAAAAAACTTTAATCTATTTACAAAAACAAAAATAAAATTTTGAAATTTGCAAAAAAAAGTAACTAAACGTCATTTGAAAGGGTGTTTCTCCCTGACAGAAATAAAAGGTGAAAAGATGACTTTTCTCATGACAAAAAATAAAATAATTCATTCGAAAAGATGACTTTTCTCATGACAAAACATAAAATAATTCATCCGAACAGTCGCCCTTTAAAAGGACGTTTGCCCATAGAGGAGTAAAACTTCCATTCGATACGAGCCACGTGGCACACTCTTAGTAGACGATGACCATATGGATGCTTGATCAGTCCCTCTATTGACCTACAATCCAAAAATCAGCCTTATTAGTAATTTACAACCTTTGGATCTTTGCACTCAAATAATGCTAAAATGCTTACGGTTAAAATCAACCCATGAAAATAACTTCAATCCAATGCTTATAAACCACTAATCATGTTTCTTTTTTTTGGTGTGTAAGTCCACCTAGTGATTGGCCAAACATCCATACGGTCATCGTCCAATAAGAGTGTGCCACATGGCTCGTATCGGAACAAAGGTCCAATAAAGGGAGTCTGTCAGGTAGAGAGGGTGTTTGTGAGCCTCAAGGAGAAACGCCTTTTCAAAGGGCTTTAGTTACTTTTTTTTGTTATTTTTATTTTTGTACTGTGGGATATAGTACGAGCAATAAAATTAGATAGACGTCTAGAAAAAGAGAAAGATAGGTCAGGTAAATAAGAAGAGAGCTCCAAAATGCTGGGAATCTTGAATCTTGAATCTTGAATCTTGAATCTTGATAGATGAACCAAAAGGTCATAATCCAGCTTATTATTAATATTAGTTAAAAAAAAAAAAAAAAAACACGGCTTGTAGCTCATGTGGGATCTGCTTTACTTTTAAACCCATCTCTAATTACCCTCAATAACTCTGGTTTATTTTTTTTTCCTCCGGCAACTTTTCATTAGTAAGTGCCTTCAGCTCCAACGAGTCGTAGTATGATCGATGTGCTTCAATTCCGTCTCTCTACAACCTCTTCCACTTCTTCTTCTGCATCTTTTTTAAGCTCAACGTCGTCTCTAAGTACGCTGTTCAAAAACTCTTGTTCATTTTTTTTCTCAAGCAGCTCTGCATCAACCATAGCAAGTGCCTTCAGCTCCAACGAATCGTGGTATGATCGATGTGCTTCAATCCGCCTCTCTACCACCTCTTTGACTTTTTCTTCTGCATCTTTTTCAACTTCTCCCTGCTGCAAGGGACGAATTCTATTCAGATCAACACCGACTCTAATTACCTTCAATAACTCTTCTTTATTTTCTTCTTCAAACAGCTCGTCAGGAAGCGCAGCAAGTGCCTTCATCTGAAACGACTTGTAGTAGGCTCGCTCTGCTTCAATCTTCCTCTGTACAACCTTTTCAACTTTTTTTTCTTCATTTTTTTTAAGCCGGACTGGAACATCAGTCTACGCAATAGTGAAACTATGAATAGATTAGCATATCGTCAAATGAGAGTTAAAACTCAAATTTGTTGAAAAATATTAAATTTTTACCAAATTCAGCACTAAACAGAGATTAATGGCGAAATATGATTCATGTTGCGAACCTCAAACAACATTTAGATTAAAACATAAAGATGATGATTAATATAATTTTAAAAGGATCAGGATCTGCAGACTCACATTTCTGACTCATATTTTCACTCGTATTCTCGTCCATGGATCCTCGGGGACTTCAAACTTTGAAGTCTCCCCACATAAAATGTCTGACACGTACCCCAATACCTTAACCCAAACCCGCCTTAAGCCCTTGATTAGTGGGTAACATGAGGTACTTATGACATTTAGGGAGGGAGACTTCCGGGGCCAGCGAATTCCAAAAAACAAAATGGAATTTAACGGCTTTTTTGCTCACATTTTTTCCAGAATTTAACGGCTGTTAAATCGATTTTAACGGTCGTATAAATGATTTTAACAGCCGTTAAAACCGTTTAAACGGTCATATTTAAAAAACCATGGTTTTAACGGTAACGCCCCTAGACCGTTAATTTTTCCAACTATAATGCTTAATAACGGGTTTAATTTATTTAGTGCCATCTGGGCTTTTTTTTAAATAATAAAATAGTATTAAAATATTAATTTTTTAACCCTGATTTTTTACTGTACATTATAATGGTCATAACGGTACCATTAAATGGCCGTTATAACGAATCCTTTAAACTATAGGTTAATAACAAGTTATTTAAATTATTTTACATATATAACGTAAAAAGGTACAGGCAAAGACCATTGTAACGTCGTTACTAACAGTTATAACGAGATTTGTTTAAACCGTGGCCAACCACATTAGAGTTGGAGAAGAGAGATGGGCATAATTGGTCACTACAAAACTTACTTCATCATCAACCACTTGTTTACCCTTCCTCTTATTTCCTGCAATTAGAATCAACGGCATTAGATGCGGGAAGAAGATAATAAAATGTAATCGGAAAATGTAAGCTAAAAACCTGGTTGACTATTGCTGGCCATGTTGTTGTTATCACTTAAAAACCACTTTCTATGAACTCTATTTTGGTGTTTGGGTTTCATTGTTATATAGAACGCAAGTAGCTACAAATAGAATTCGACCTATAATTAGAATTACGAGTAGCTATAAATACAAATTATTTGATTTATGAAAGAAGTTCTTAAATTAAGAAACGTTTCCTCCATTTCCTCTTCGAATCTTTGGTTTATTTTGGTATTTAGGTTCATTTTTATATGGGTCGGGATCTGCGGACCAACCCTAAATATAGAAGAAAAAAATATAATTTGGTAACGCAGGTATTCCCACACCTTAGGTGATGGGACTAATCCTACGGTTGTGTGCGCTCACCCAAAGCCTTTCCATACACACAACACGGTTTATCACAAGGGGACACAGTCTCGAACTCACAACCTAGGAGAGCAAACCCAAGTCGCTATGTCTTACCACTGAACTACTCCACTTGGGGGTCTCTAAATATAGAATTAAAAATCGATTTTGGATATGCTAGCTGCCAAGTTTACAAAGAGATTTGATATTTCGTTTTTGGAATTTCTTTTTTGGAGGAAAGAAATTTCAAGTTTACAAAGATATTTTGATTCTCAAAAACGATATATTCTCAAATCTTTAGTAGATCTAGACTTCTTTTTTAGTTTTAGAATTTGTTTACACCTATTATAGATATGGGTCGGACTCCGGGGACCCCCATTTTTGACCCCCACTTTGGCGTTCCCACATAGAAGATGAATCAATGGCTGATTTTTGGTGAGGATGATCTCCTCACCATATAGATCACCCCTACAAAAAATCAAGCCATTCTGAAATTTTTAACCCCGTCAAATGTGGTTTTCAAGTTACACGATAAAAATCGACAGTTCATTATTCTTCAACTTCTAAACCAATCTATGAATATCATAATGATTTGAATTTTTGTGAGGATGATCTCCTCACCAATAATCAGCCATTGATTCATCTTCTATGTGGGTACAACAAAGCTATTTCTTCAATTAATGTATTTCACAAAGTTTAGAAGTAGTGGTGTAAATTTGGCCTGAGGCCCGAAGCACTGCCCTAGCCCGGCCCGAGAAAGGATCGAAGCCAATTTTGGGCCACAGGCCTCCCTCTAAGCCCGGCTCAACCCGAAGCAAGGCCCAAAGCTCAAATCCTAATAGTCACCAAAACCGTCCTAAGGGCCCACCGCCCCCGCATAGTGTGCCATCATCAACAAGAGTGTGCCGTCATCAACGATGATGACCGATATATGTTCGTCATCACAGATTTACTCAAAAAATAATTGGCTCCTTGTTACGTTACGGGAGAATAATTAAAATGTTGATAGGCTTTAATTGCCCATGTCTATAAAGGGTAATTCCATGGATTAAAAATGTCATCAGTTATTATCAATTGCCCACCATTGAACAAAATCTTGGCTCCGCCACGGCATGTCAGGACCTACATTTCAATGCAGCCTGAGATCACTATTTCCCAAAGGAGGCTCAATTTGTCTCGGGCAAGATGGGCCGATCCCGTTCTGGATTGAACCGACCTGGATCGGGATCAGAGCCCACCGATCTGGCCCCCACAATAAATCAACCTAATCAATGGCTCCCTTTGCTCAACAAGTATCCATAAATCTGTCCCAACCCAACTTAAACTAAAGACTGAATATTTTTTAGGGTCGGGCTCCGTTGACAGATAAAAAATGACAGGTACAATGACAGGGACACAATAAAAACAAGGTGGCACATTGTTACAGGACTCTGACCGTACGGATGTTTGTCCTATCCCAGGGTAGACCTACAAACGAAAAATCAGCCTGATTAGTGATTTATAAGTGTTGCATCTTTGTACCTCAAATACTGCTCATATTCCCACAGTTGAGATCAGCCCATGAAAATAAGTCCAATCCAAAGCCTATAAATCACTAATCAGGCTGATTTTTGATTTCTAGGTCCACCATGGGATAGGACAAACATCCATACGGTCAGAGTCTTGTAACAGTATGCCACCTGACTTATATTGTGTCCCTATCATTTTATCTGTCATTTTAGATCTGTCAACGGAGCCCCCAACCCTTTTTTTTTTAGAGTGATGATCACATGGGCCGGGTTCTATCAATGCGTCCATGGGACTCATTGGTGGCAACTTTTGATTAGTTGCCAACTCACCTCGGGCTGCGGAGTAACTATTGCAATAAATTCTATTTTAGAAAAGTTTAACCATTTAAGATTATATTTAGATTATTTTAAATAGCAATTAAGGGTGTTGCTTTTAATTGTTATTATTTTAAATAGCAATTAAATCTTCTAATAAATGACCTGCCAACCTGCCCTCCTCTCATCTCCCTCAACTTCATATCTCTCATGGGTGGAGTCTTCCTCAATTTTTCTCTAGATACATTCATCCTTCGTGAGTAAAACTTCTATCACAAAACGTTGTGATAGAAGCCGGTCACAAACAATACAAGCCACATGGCACGTTCTTAGTGGATGCTGACCGTATGGATGTTTGACCTGTCCCTCGGTGGACCTACAAACAATAAATCAGACTGATCAGTGATTTAAAACCATTCGATCTTTGCCGTTAAATAAACCGCAATAATGCTCAAATTCCTACGGTTAAAAGGGTCCCTACGGTTAAAAGGGTCGGGATTGGGTGACACGCATTTTGGCATACCCACATAGAAGATGAAGCAATGGCTGATTTTTGGTGAGGACGATCTCTATGTTGAGGAGATCACCCTCACAAAATTTCAAATCATTTCCATATTTTTAGACTGGTTTAGAAGTTGAAGAATTATGGACCGTCGATTCATCATTTGTAACTTGAAAACCACATTTGATGGGGTTAGAAATATCGGAATGGGCTGACTTTTTGTTGGGGTGATCTATATGGTGAGATCATCCCCACAAAAATTCAGCCATTGATTCATCTTCTATGTAGGTACGTCAAAACGGATGTCCAAAATGGGTGTCACCCAATCCCGACCCATGTTCTTTCCATGTCAAAAGTCTCTGATGTAGCTTGGATGGTTAAGATCTTTTGTGATGTAGCTTGGATGGTTAAGATCTTTTGATCATTTTTCTATTTTGCAAAGGATCAAATTGCTAGGGAAAGAGACAAGAAGAGAGAAGAAGTCGTTTATTGGAAGAGGAAACGTTTTGATAACAGCTTTAATTGCTATTTAAAATAATATAGTTTAATCTTAAATGGTTAACTATTCTAAAATAGAATTTATTGCGGTAGCTATTGCGCAGCCCGAGGTGAGCAGGCAACTAATCAGAAGTTGCCAACAATGAGTCCCGTAGACGCATTGATAGAACCCGGCCCATGTTATCATCACTCTTTTTTTAATAATGGGTTGGGGTTGTTTTCAGGCTTCATGTTGTGCAAAGGTACAAAGGTAAGGAGGAAAATTTCAGATGTTGCAATGCTGCATCAGTCAGTATGTAGCTAGCATTCAGGGATCGCCACCTATACATAAAAAGGTAGCTTTTTCAAATATTCTCCTGTCAAACCATGTGGCAATTCCTGAATACTAGGACATGGGTTATGAAGGCATTTCCCAGAAGGTACATTGAGATTCCGGAAACACATGGAAAACATTTTATAAACTTTAGGGGTACAGCCCTTTGGGGTAGCCCTTAAAGTTTGGGGTAAAGCCAACTAGGGGGGAAAAATTTTAGATGCAGAGAACTTTGGATGCAGTCGATGCACAGGGGTCTCATGCCCTACATGGCTCATTTTTGAGGGCCAATGACCGCATGGATGTTTACCCCACCCCTTGATGGATATGCATACCAAAAAACAGTCTCATTGATTTTCGCTAGACATAGATTATAATACATTTTTAGGATTGAATGTAGCCGTTGGATTCAAGCATGTTTTTGCATATTTTTGGGAACTCAATCCAACGGCTAGAAATTATCAAATGAGATTGATTTTTGGTTTGCATATCCACCAAGGGTTAGGTTAAGCATCCATGCAGTCAGTGGGCCCAACAAAATGAGCTGTATAGGGCTACGAGACCCCTCTGCATCGACTGCATCCAAAGTCCTCTGCATCTAAAATTTTTCCAACTAGGGGTGTCGATTTGTATCTGTGGGTAAGAACCAGAAACATTTATCCCCTTCAAAACGGCCTAAAAGATCCAAAGTTCTAGTTCTTGGGACACCAGTATCTCAAACCAGGGCCAAGTAGTGATAAAATGCCAAAAATTTTAATATAAAAATCATTTTATTTATTTATTTTTCACATTTTTTTATAATGTACTATACCCGACGAACATAATAGGTTCGGGTTTTGGGTACATTGATATCCAAACAGACCCGACCCATTAACACCCCTAATGCCAAATAAAACTTCCAAGTAAAAATTTGCATAATTTACATTCTCAAGCTCTTCCCCTTCAATATTTCCCACCCGTTTCCCTTGACGTTTCTCATGTTTCCCGTTTCCCACATCAGGTAAAACTGTTAACAGCCATATCGGTTTGTGTAGGTGATTTTTCCCCCCCTTAGTTCCATGGAGAGTAAGATCATATGAACCAAGATTTTATTTAAAAATCAAACAACTCTAATACTCACAGTGAACCAAGAAATTATGTCAACTTAGCAAAGTAGTAAATGAACTTCAGTAAATCGATCGATGCTGCCGCAGAATTGAACCCCACATGTTGCATTCATCAAGCATTAAGTGAATTACAGACTTCAAATTGAAACTGAATCAGATCAAAAACAGCAACAGCAACTGGAATACAATCCCAAAAAAAAAAAACATTTTATCACAAAAAACAGTACCACTTACAAGACAAAGTTGTATAGCAGTTTATACAAACCAAACAGAGAAACAAGAGGGGGGGAAGGAATGCACATTATATTGCAGTTTTACTCTTTGGGTATGGATTGAAAAGGATGCTCCTCCTACCTTCCATGATCTTTGTCGAACCGTAATTCGCCTACAAAAACAATGACAGAATTAAAAATGACAACAAAAAACCAAGACAACTGATTCACAACTGCACAAGAAGAAAAAAACGGATCAAAATCCATAAACACATATATAAAGGATACAGAAGATGAGAAACAGAATCATCTCTGTTGATCCTTCTGTATAAGAAGCCCTGTAGTTCATTAGTCACAGACAACATAGATACCCAAAACTTGAATATGAAATAACATAACAGCAAGAAGACTCTTACCCACACTGAGAAGCAAAATTGGACTTGCAGAGGTTCACACTAAGGACACTGAAAGCGCCCCATATGAACAATGTCGCTCTTCACCGCTTCGATCCAAGGTACCCCATTTGCTCCACTAAGTCTTGTACATCTTCCCCCCAATCAATTTCAGATTGATCTCTTACTTCGACTTGTCCATCTGCGTTACCAGCGATCAAGTCCTCATTCAGTAATTTTTCCCACATTTGATCATTTGCACCTGGGATCACATTAGTCTTCTGATCTCGAATTGGACTCCTGGATTCGTTATCAATAGCAGCACAGAATAATGTCTCTATCTCCGATTCGATTGTCACCACTTCTTCTTGGGCCTGATTCGCGGCTAACATTGCTTCCTCTTGAAAATTCTCTGTACTATTACTAATGGGCAGTCTCCGTTTCTTCCCAATTCCACCACCACCCAATTCTTTCCTCTGCTCATTCAGATGAATCAGTTGTTGGACAAAAGCCTGGTTACTGAGAGCTCTGGCAAGGAAAGCCACCATTAGGTGTTGCTTCCTCTCTGTTCCTTGCAACCGTTCTTCCATGGCGACTAATTGTGCCTTTGAATTCTGTTGTTGCTGTCTCATCCTTCTAATTTCCACCATTAACACATTCTGATCTCTACTCAATCTGTCAATTTCGCCTTCCAGCCCATACTGTCCCAATTCAACACAAGCTCCTCCTCCTCCTCCTCCTCCTCCTCCTCGTTGTTGCATGTTGCGAGATACATGTCTTCTCCTCTTGATGTTCTTCAACAAATGCTTCTGCCCTCCCAAAAACCCTTCGTTCGCAAACTCCCATTGATCAGGATCAACCTTTCTAAAACCCTTAAACCATTAAAGCATGTAAATTCATCAGAGAACACAATAATTTGCAAAACCCAGAAACAAAAACCCCCAACTCATAATGGGCACTTAAATTTTTTCAGAGAATCATTCAAAAAATAGCGAAAACGAACACAAAAATGAAAAACCCAGATCAAACATGCAAGAATTAACTGAAAATCCAGCAATAAACTACGAAAAAAAATCATTAAAACAGAGCAAATTTCTTGAGAGACAGAAAACAGAACTTACATATGTGTTGAGTTGGCGAATGAAGCTGGAGAAGTTACTGTGCTTGAAGTATTTGGGGAGAAGACTGGTAGAGAACTTGTGCGAGTCCCAGACAATGAAGCTATTGCGAGCACTGCTCCACGACACGACCGAGTCAGTTGCAGGGTCTTCCACCATTTCGAATGTCTTCGTGAGAAATGGAGGCGGACCCATGTCATGCAAACCCTCCATGGGTTGCGGCGACAAGTCTACCGCCACCAGCGGCGAACACGAAGAAGACGACCCACCACCAACCGCAACCACTACATCCTCTTCTTTAACTGCAACTCTTCCATGGCTTACTCTCTCCTTCAACAAAATTTGAGAGAAATTACGGAGTTGAGTTTTCACTCCGAACTCCGAAGAGGAAGAACCGAAGAACAGATATGGACTTTGAAAAGGGCGGTTCGGACTTGGGAGAGAGAGTATGAATGTTAAAATGGAGAAGAAATGGAAAGTTCTGGAGAAACGGAATGGTGGGACCCACAATCATTTATGGATTGCTGCCACCTTTCTCAGAACTTTCAGACATTTGGTTCTCATTCTCTTACACACATCACCCTCTTCAGAAAATTTACGAAAACTTTGTCCCTATTTGGTGAAGGGTGTTGACCGGTTGGATCTACTTGTACCCGTTTAACAGCAACCGAATCAGAATTAAAACCCGACCTACAAACCCGCTATAACGGGTTGGACCTACTTGTACCCGGTTACAGACGGTTAATGAAAAAAATTGTTAAAAAAAACTCCTGTCATTTCCGTTATTCTCTCAACCATGGTCTAAAAACGGCCGTTATAACGGATTCGGACGTCCCCCTGTTATGTTATGTACCATTTTAACGAAAAATATTGAAAAATAAGGGTCGCTATTTTCTGAAAAAATTACTAAATAAATAAACGTCTGTTATTTTTCCATTATAAATTTTATTGAAAATTTGAAATTCAAATTTTACATTTTATCACGTTAGTTTCCCATTTTTTTTCCATTATAACAGAAAAAACAGTAACGCCCCGGTCTGTTTTACCCTCATATAACGGTCCCTTTTAAGCATTGCTCTCAAGAGTCTCAACAACAGCTGTAGGTGCCACGGCGAAAACTCTTCTAAGACCACTGACCGTATGGATCTTCGGCCCATCCTAACGTGGACCTATCAAAAATCAGATTGGTGACTTTCTAGCTGTTAGATTTAATCATTTCAGGGGTTGATTTCTAGTCATGAAATTCGAGCATACATGGGATATTAAAATCCAACGACTAGAAATCATCAATCAAGTTCATTTTGGAGTGTAGCTCCACCAAAAGTGGGCCAAACATCCATACGGTCGATAGTCTCCAAGATGCTGTTGAGATTCGTAGTTTACAAAAGGTGGACTCGTGTGTTCATGAGTCCGCCTTCATTTAGAGAATTATTCTCTCAACAGGCCACAGGAAAAACTCTTCGACCACTGACCATATTGATGCTCCGCCCATCCTAAGGTGGACCTACAGTCTAAAAAACAGCCCGACTGATGATTTCTAGCCGTGGATTTGAGTTTTTCTGAGTTGATGGTTTAGCCACGGGATTCAAGCATAATTTGGATACCCAAATCTAACGATTATAAATCACCAATCAGAATAAATTTTGGTATGTATAAGGTCTACTAAAGGGTGGCCAAAACCCTAACCCCAATTTGACAGGATTGTGGTGGTTGGGGCCATGAGATTCTGGTGGGTTGGTGACCAGTGATGTGCGGCACTCAGTGAGCCATATATCGTCAGTAAATTGCCCCAATAAATACACAAAATGCGCAAACTATTTCTATTTTTAATACATTTTCACCTTTTTCATAATTTTTCATTTCTCTTCGTGTAGTAATAGGACCCCAATATTTCTTGTGTAAATCATGATCAGGTTAGGTGACAAAAAATAAAAACAAAAACTGACCAGTAGTTCTTGTGATTTGGGCCATTTATCAGAGATATACAGATCATCGAGTGCTTACTAGAAATTCTTGTTAGAATTCTTGTCTACTAAACAAATTGAATTCAAATACATACATCCATCGATTCCTCCATGGATTACTTTAATCAAAAGTTCCAAAATGAGAGTTGTAGAATACGCTGAATACAACCCTAGAATCTTTTAGGTATTCTCCCTTTGCTTTTTCAATAGTCTCCCTTAATATTTTGTATATTTTATGGGGGAAGATAAGAAAAAAGATAGAGGATATATATGTCATTTGAATTATATTTTAGGCCGGGGGATAAGAAGAGAAATGGATGTGGTATCCAAAATTTGCCTTTATTTTAATAGAATTCTAACATGAACCCTCTTAAGTACCAAATAAAATAAAACAAAACAAAACGAACTCTATGATGGCATCCATGAGCTTGTATATAGCTCATTTGGAACTTGGTATATTTTTTTCATCAACCTTAGTTATTGCCTCCTCCTTAATCATCTTGATATACTTGTCTTGTGCTTTCAACTGACTCTTCAAATCCTTTCTTAATTCTTCTTTTGCATCTTTTTTAACATCGGCCTACAAGATTGTAAAATTAAGAATAGATTCACACCGTCTGTGGTGGAGGAGATGGTGGACCGGGGTGGATGGAGAGTGCCATCTATATACCGGAATAGGTTCCCACCTTTGAGGCGAGGAACAATTTGAGGGAGCCATAGAGGGTAGTTGTCTGGAGTGAGTTTCACTGGGTTAAAGTTGGAGAAGGTGACTAAAGAAGGGGATGAGGTAGGGACATTTGTAGTCATTGTGAGGAAGAGGTAAGTAAGTGACGTGAGTCAAAGGTTGGCTCTATACCATGATATCTGAGCTAGTTTGACCATGTGGTTGCTGGGTTTGGAAAGGTCTCTAACATCTTCTCTCCATTTTCCTTGTACCGGAGCCGCCATCCGCCTCGCTGTCGTCGGATTTTGTGGTATACCTCTCTGCCCCCTCCCTCTCCCACTCTTTCTCTCTCTCTTAAAAAACCTAGAATAGAGGAATCCTCGACACACTCTCTCTCTCTCTCTCACTCTCTCTCTCTCTCTCTCTCTCTTGGATCAAAGATTTTTATAGGGTTTAAAGAGGTGATGGGCAAGAGGTCCTTGGAGAATCTCAAGTAAATCCAGTTGTTGAAATCACAAGTGAACATTTTGTTCTTCCTTGTCCCAAGGTCGATCGGCTAAAGAGAAGGCACTCCTTTGCTGAAGGAGGTGTGCATAGGGAGAGTCGTATTGTGGTTTGGAGATGTAGATGTGATCTTGGCCGGTGTCTAGCTTTTGACCTTTTTTTGTTATTATTTTAGTGAATTTTTCTTGTCAACGATCAAAACATAAAAGGGGACTGCATATATGTTTCAAAATGTACTTTAGAAAATGGATGTGTTGCACATTATTGAGGCAATAAAGAGTACAGTAAGTGAAGATGGCTGAACCAAAGATGTCACAAGGACCGGATGTAATATGTTTAGTGGTACTCCGTAGAAGTCGTGAAGCTAGGATTAAGGTTTGTGCTAGCTTGAGTTTTTCTTCTTGTTTAAATATATGGGACTGAGTGGCTTGAGGCGCCAGGTTCTGCAAAAGATAAAGAATCGTCAAAAAGCTCCCCCGGCCCAAATTTGACAAGAAACTTCAGTTTTATGCTGAGGTTAAAGATACTTTTACTTCCGTAAGTGCAATAAAGGCTAATAGCAAGAAGAAATTAAATACTGAGAAGGCGGGGCAGAAGAATGTAGTAGCCTTCTTCTACATTCTACTGCATCATGGTTAAAATTAAAACTACACTCTACAGAGAATTACAGTGTCATTTTTATCAAGACCCAAAAAAAAACAGAGATGAAGAAACATTGACCAACTTGTGACTTGTGAGATGCTTTTTAAAGTGGTGTTACGTTGCATGTTCGGCGGCACTAGATCTTGCTGTCCTCGATGTTAGAAGTTAGAAACATGTTAAGGCAAAGCAACAAAAAAGTGCAGCACTTATGTCAGCACCGTTTAAACACGTAGGACTGCAGGACCCAATATTGAAGAACCTGTGAGACAATGTGTGGTAGTTTACAAGCTACAGTATACAGCATCGTCAAAATAAAAAAAAACCAAAACCTTAGCCCAGAAATTTGCCAAGGATCATTTACGATTAACAAGGTGGACCGATGAACCATACGTGAATGTTATTTCACCTATTCAACTATGGATCAGGTTCTTCCATCCGAGAAAGAAGAAGACGCATCATCCGGGAAAGTGCAGAAAAGACAAGAAAGAAGAAGACATCCTTGAGAGACGAACGGGTTTCTATTTGGTAAGTTCTGTACTTGGTAATTGAATATCTTTTATTAAAATATTATATTTTAGAATGATGGTCACATGGGCCGGGGTCTATCAATGCGTCTTCCATGGAACTCATTGATGGCAACTTTTGATTAGTTGCCAATTCACCTCGGGCTGCGTAGTAGCTATTATAATAAATTCTATTTTAGAATAGTTTAACCATTTAAGATTATATTATATTATTTTAAATAGCAATTAAAGGTGTTGCTTTTAATTGCTACTATTTTAAATAGCAATTAAAAGTTTCCTCCAATAAATGAACTGCCGACAAGGCTGCAAGTCGGGCGGGTTGGGTCAGGTTGGAGGTCAACCCTAGCCCAACCCAACCTTAAAGGCTATCAACCCTAACCCAACCCAACCCAAGGTCGGGCCTAGATTTTTCAACCCTAACCCAACCCAACCCGGTCGGGTTGGTCAATTTCTTAATTTTTTTATTGATTAGAAATATTGTTAAATTTTTGAGAATTTTTGACATACCCCCCTATGACTCGGTCCATTGTCATTTGACCAATGTTGACCCGAGTTGACTACAAAATTTTATATTAAATGGCAAAAATGCCCTTGTCTTCAACCTTAGAACAAGGGTTTGGGCCAAAACCCAAACCCCAAATCAAACGGATGTGGTGGACGGCCGACCAAGAGATGCCAATGAGTTGGCCGCCCATCACCAGTGACCAACCCACCGAAGTCTCATGGCCGACTGGCCACCACTCCGGCAATAATTTAAAACCCAAGGTTAAAAAAAAAAAAAAAAAAACATATAATTTTAGTTTTAAATTTTTCATTAACAAAAATAAAAAATAAGACAAAACAATTTATATTTTAAGCTTTTGAGATGTGGATTTTGGAAAGATGGGTTCTCTCAATTTTAAAATTTTATTTTACAATAAAATCCATAAACAAATCTCATTCATTCATGAGTTTTATTTATTTTCTCTTCTCAATATTTGTTTAATTCATCGAAAAACCAAAAAAATAAATCTCAAGTTTACCAATATGGGTTTTAATTTTAATTTTTAATCTCCTCTTTTCATTGCTTGATTTTAGGTATGGGTTTTGGCCTAAACCCAAACCCTTGATCTAATGTTGAAGACAAGGGCACTTTCATCCTTTAATACAAAATTAGGTAGTCAACTCGACTCAACACTAGTCAAATGACAGTGGACTGAGTCATAGGGGGGTATGTCAGCTTTTTCAAATTGTGGGGGGGTATGTCAAATTTTAAAGATAACATGGAAGGGTATGTCAAAAATTCCCTAAATTTTTTCATATTAAAATAATTTATCAGTCAATACAATAGACGATGTGTTAACCATTAAATAATAACATAACTTCATTTCTAAAGCTCATGAAAGAAAATATGATATTTTCATAATAATGAAAAAGTTCATTAACTCAAATGCATGATAAAAGTAACTAAAGAAATAACCAAAAACAATCATTAAAGAAAAACACGATATTTTCACTATCAACCGATCACATTAAATACCAAAATTAGTTTCAATGACATTTTGTAATATCACACAAAGGTTGTAGTTACTGAGGACAAACATCCATGGGTTGTTGTATTTGCCAAAATGTAGTGATATAGTTTGTAGGTCGGGCTCAGGTTGGGTTGGGTTGTCCCAAGCCTCAACCCTAACCCAACCCGATTTGATCAGGTTACCAAAAATCTGGCCCAAGCCCAACCCAAGTTCTAAAAGGGCTAACCCAACCCAACCCTAATGTCGGGTTCAACCCCAAGTTGCAGCCCTAGCCGACATGCCCTCCCTCTCTCATCTCCCTCAACTTCATATCACTCATGGATGGGATCTTCCTCAATTTTTCTCTAGATACCTTCATCGTTTAGGAGTAAAACTTCTGTCACAAAACATTGTGACAGAAGCCGGTCACAAATAATTTAAGCCACGTGACACACTCTTAGTGGATGCTGACCGTATGGATGTTTGGCATGTCCCTTAGTGGACCTACAAACAATAAATCAGCCTGACCAGTGATTTAAAACCATTCGATCTTTGCCATCAAATAAACTGCAATAATGCTCAAATTCCTACGGTTAAAAGGGTCGGAATTTGGTGACACCCATTTTGGCATACCCACATAGAAGATGAATCAATGGCTGATTTTTGGTGAGGATGATCTCTATGTTGAGGAGATCACCCTCACAAAATTTCAAATTATTCTGATATTTTTAGACTGGTTTAGAAGTTCAAGAATTATGGACCGTCGATTCTTCCCGTGTAACTTGAAAACCACATTTGATGGGGTTAGAAATTCAGCCATTGATTCATCTTTTATGTGGGTAAGTCAAAAATGGGTGTCACCCAATCCCGACGCCTATGTTCTTTCCATGCTAAAAGTCTGTGATGTAGCTTGGATGGTTAGGATCTTCTGATCATTTTTCTATTTTGTAAATGATCAAATTGATATGGAACAAGACAAGAAGAGAGAATAAGTCATTTAGGGCCTGTTTGGTACGTGAGAAAAAGAGTTCCGACGGCGAATATTTAGCCAGGCGAATATTATCTTGGCTAAATATTTGCTCATAGCAATATTTAACAATGTTTGGTACGTGTACGAGCTAGCTCACTTCAGCTTACTTCATTTTCTTTCAATTTGAGTGGGTCCCACATATCAAAGTAAGTCAAAAATAGGTTGGGTCAGTGCGGGAACCACATATTATGTCAAAGAATAAAAAAAAATTTATTTTTATCTTTTTTATATATTAAAAAATTAATTTTTATTGAAAATAGTGATTTTCCTCGGCGTGAAAATATTTTCACAGGGAGGGGGGGTGATCATATGTTTTCCCGCTGCGGAGGGCAAATATGTGGGCCCGGCTAAATATTCGCCAAGGGCGGGTGGCTGCCAAACACAGCCGGGCGAATATTTGCGCGGCTAAATATTTTATTTGCCCGCCGCGGTGCGTTACCAAACATGCCCTTATTGGAAGAGGAAACGTTTTTGATAACACCTTTAATTACTATTTAAAATAATATAATTTAATTTTAAATGGTTAAACTATTTTAAAATAGAATTTATTGCAGTAGCTACTGCGTAGCCCGAGGTGATCAGGCAACTAATCAGAAGTTGCCAACAATGAGTCCCATAGACGCATTGATAGAACCCGGCCCATATGAACATCACTCTATATTTTAATACAAAATTAAAAAGCTAATTGTGAGTTTGGCAACTAAATAGGCACCATTGATGCCTCCATAGAGCTTGGCCCATGTGATCATCACTCTTTCAAAGACCATTAGATTTTTTTTAACATTTGTGTGTGGGATAAAATTGGGCTTGCCCTCCGATCTCCGATCCTCCCACACAAGCAATAATCACAAATTAATCAAAAATAAATACAATGAAATTAAATGCATAAATAAAAAATACAACGCAGTACATACGTATACGTGGTTCGTCATCGAGACTCTTGTCAGCGATTACGTACATGGGAAGCCGGTAATGGCCAAACTTCTCTATTAAAATCACATGTTTCCAATATACATTGATGTCTGCATCTTTCTCTCTCTAGCTTCTCTAGGGTTTTTGTCCCCAAAAAATCCCAACCCCTTTTTTATCTGCAAATTCTTATCTTTCTATGTTCCCTACATCTGCCACGTGTTGACCCAAGAGGGTCTCTAGGTATTTGGGGAGTGATCTAGTACTTCCAATGTATCGGTTGTGATACATACGCAGTGACTATTTTTATGTATCTACAATTTATATTCTTAAAACCATTAGAAATATGTGTAATGTTTAATTGGTGTTACCGTTATGATAGTAATAATTAGGACTTTCAATGGATTGGAATGCCCTGATGATCTGATCTGATAACAACTGGTTCGGATCTATGATTCATCATGAAGTCATCGAATCGGTTTCAAGATTTATATATACGGTATTTTATTTATTGTGCAATGAAATGAATGCAATCTTTAAAATTTGTTATTTGACATAAGCGAGAGGGCCAGTAAAGTATTATGAAGAAAGTTGAAGGTGTTGAAAGGGAAAAATCAAGAAGGAAACAACAATACTCGGTATTTCAACAATAGTGCCAATTTCCAGAGGAAGTGGAATCATGGTTTGAAAATGGCTGTTATGACGAAAATGATGGCCGTTATAACGGATTCGAACCTCTCCTATTACGTTATGTACTGTTTTAATCAGAAAATAACGGCCGTAATTTTTCCGTCAAAACGAAAATAACGACCGTTATTTTGTTGAAAACAAATCTGATAAAATAACATCCTTATTTCCGCTATAAAGTTTGTAGAAAATTTAAAATTCAAATTTTGAATTTTGCGCCATTTTTTTCCATTATTTCTGTCATTTTCTTATTTTTTTTCTTCGTTTTTGCCCATGTGCGTTACAATCCGTTATAACGGAAAAAACAGTAACGACCCCAATCCGTTATACCGTCAATGAACGGCCCCTTTTAAACCTTGGGTGGAATAATTAGACCTTGTTTGGTTGGGTTTCGCTTCAATAACTAGTTGGAGAGACCATTTTAGAGGATGAGAAAATTCACAAGAACACTTCAGAGAATTATTCTCTCAACAAGCCACAGGAAAAACTCTTAGAGACCACTGATCATATTGATGCTCCGCCCATCCTAAGGTGGACCTACAATCTAAAAAAACATTTCTAGCCGTTGATTTCAGTTTTTCTGAGTTATTTTTATCCACGGATCCGAGCATTGTTTGGCATACCCAAATGTAACGGTTATAAATCACCAATCAGAATGATTTTTTGGTATGCAGGTCCACTTAAAGGATGGACCAAATATCCATATGATCAGTGGTCTCCAAGAGCATGTCACGTGGCACACATGGATGCTGTTGAGAGTCGAGACTATTCTCAACACGTCTTTGACAGAAGGCGGACTCCAGGTTCATCGCAAAGCTGTTTCGTTGACAGAAGGCAAACTCTAGTGTGCCACTTGGCAATATTTGGCTGTGGGGCAGAGACACACACAACACACTCCGTCAACAGTTATTTGAACACTGTTGACCCAAGATGACTTACAAATTTTTGTGAAAAAGACAAAAATACCCTTGCCTTCAACCTTGGATCACAACATGTGAGGGTTTTCCCCAAAACCCCAACCCGAAGTTGGCATGGTTGTGGTGGTCAGTAGGCCATGAGATTCTGGTGGGATGGTGGCCGGTGATGGGCGGCACTCGGTGAGCAGTATATCGTGTAAATTACCCAAATCACAAGATCAATGTTTTTTTTTTTGTAATAGAACCAATACACAAAATGCACAAATTAGGGAACTTCTGAGCTCAAAGTAGATATTTCTCCATCTCCTGGATCCAATGAGCATCCATCTGCTTTGTCTTTTCCCGGCCTTGGCGGAAGGGAATTCACCTGTTTTATATAATTTTTTAATTTCTCTCGGCGAAGTCGACCCCAATATTACTTGTGTAATTATCGGTCAGTTAGTTTAAGTGATGATTGAGCAAAGTTTATCACCCAATTTTACAAAACATAAAAACAAAAACTAATTTGGGCCATTTACCAGAGATACACGGCTCTCCGGACTGACGTTCATCACTGGCGACCAATCCACTGAAATCTCAAGGTCCCAACCACCACAATCCTATCAATTTGTGGTTAGGATTCTGGCCAAAAACCTTATATGTTGTGATCCAAGGTTGAAGAAAATGGGCATTTTTATAATTTCATCCTAAATTTGCTAGTCAAATGACAATGGACTGAGTTATGGGAGTTTGTCAAATTTCAAAGATAACATAAGGGGGTGTTTTGATTGCAACGAAAACCTTGTTCTGGCATCCTCGGGTGGATAGTAATATGCACGGCCCATTATTCTATTTTACTTTAGATGCACATAGAGTGACCTGGAATATGACCTTGGCCCAACCCATCTATTCTACCTATTAACGAGAGAAGGCTATTCTTGCGTTACAACCTCAAACCCCAATATTCTGAAAATATACTTATTTCTACATGTTATCCATATATCGTAACGGTCTTAGGACCAAGTGGCTGGCTTAATCCGGATTGATATATTCCAGCTTACTTGTAAAAATTAATAAACATGAAAAAAGTCATGAACATGGTGAAAACTGAATACTAGTTTATTTTATTAGAACTCTAACATGACATTGAGCTTGTAGCTCATTAGCAATCTACTTTATTTTTTCCCTTATTTTTATCATCAACCTTAGTCATTTTCTCATCGTGCAGAAGCATCTCGATATAATATGCCTGTGCTTCCAATTGAGCCTGTAAAGACTTTTCTATTTCTTTTACTGGATCTTTTCGAACGTTCACGACATCACCCTCAACGTTTAGGGACAACGTCAACGATACCACCTACATGAAAACTAAATAAATTATCAAGATTAAATGAAAGTGTATGACAAAATTTTTACATATTACACCTTTTTATTTTACATACAACCGTCAACGTTTAGGGATCGTTATAACGTTATAACGGGTCCTTTAAAATGCTGGGCAAGGTGTTATAACGGCATTTGTTTAAACCGTTGCCAACCACATTGTCATAGATTTGGACAGTAGGCAGGATCACTGGATCAAAAGTTGTCTTTTCATAGGCTTTCTTACCTCAACTTGCTTCCCGTCTGTCGGATTTGCTGCAATTAAAATCAGCGCCCTTAAATGTGAGAAAAAAGATAATAAAAGGTATTGAGAAAGGGTAAGGTTCCGATGACCAACAAAAGTTCACATTTTTTCTCGGCCAGGTTAATTGTGCTCATGAACAGGCATCACTTTTGCAAAAGCAAAACCACGGTTGGATTCTCGGGATTCACAGCCGAGTTGATCATTGGAACCTGTTCCATTAAGAAAATGTAAGCTAGCTAAAAACCTGGTTGACTACTGCTGGCCATGTCGTTGTCACTTAAAACACCTCTTTCTATGAACTCTACTTTGGTGTTTGGGTTCATTATATAGACCTCAATTACTTATAAATAACAACGAAATCTTCGAAATCAAAATCCCAAAAAAAAAATTCTTAATACCTTCGACATCAAAATCAAAATCAAAATCCCAAAATCTTCGACACCTAATTAGCTCCGTTATAAAACTTTTCCCCCCTTTCCTCTTTCATGTTTTGTCCAAAATTAGGAAGATCTGCTGTGTTCTTCCAAGTTTACAAAAGATTTTATTTCCTTATTGGAATTTTGGAATTCTTTTTATTTTTTTGAGGAAACGCATTTCATTTCAAATACCATTAGCTAACATCTTAAATATTTAAACATTTGAATTCTTAAAATGGTTAGTTGGTGTTACCGTTACGATAGTTATGAGTAGGGTTGCCCCAATGCCCGGCCTGAGCCCGGCCCAAGGTAGCCCGTGAATATGTTGGGCCGGGCTTGGGTTTGAAAACCTAGCCCGCAGCCCGGCCTGATAATTATTAAATAATCCCAACTGAGACCGGCCCGAGTCCATGTCTAATTTTTTTTTAAAAATCAGAATTAATGCATTCTTAACTGGCGAGCCAGTGTCAACCCATGAAAATAACTTCAATCCGATGCTTAGAAATCATTGATCAAGCTGATTTTTGTTTTGCATGTCCATCGAGGGACTGGCCAAACATCCATACGGTTAGAGCCTCTAATAGTGTGCCATGTGTCTCATTTGAAGAGTAAACGTTTAGAAATCAATTGACAGAAGTTTTACTTGTGGGAGTCGGTGTGTATTTTGAAAAACTAAGGATAAAGACAAAAGGGTCATAATGTCATTATCAATTATCAACCTCACGGGTCATCAAAAGTATATTGTAGTCAACCTTAGAAGTATATCTTCCTTGGATCTAGACCATTGATGATCTTAGAAAAGAGTTCTCCCTAAAGTTGACAGCACTAGAAAAGTAGAGGGGTATTTAAACTTTGAAAAAAAAAATCCTATTTACATTTTTCTAAAGCTGTCAACCCAAGCCCGAAACCAACCCAACTCAAGCCTGAAACCAAAGCAAGCTCGAAACACAACCCAACTCAAGCCCGTACACAAACCTAACCTAAGCCCGAACACAAGCCCTAAACCCAACCCAAAACCCATTAAAGAACAAGCCCGCGGCCTGGCCCAAATTGCTAGTGGACTTGATTGACCCAGCCCGACTTAAGCCTGGCCCGAGGGAAGTGGACCCGGCCCGAGTTGATTTTTTACCCCCAAAAAAGTCATAGAAATTAAAATTGTCGGGAGGCCTTCTTTGGGATTTCCTTATTTGATAGAAAGGTGGATGAGGATCCGCTTGTGGTGGAGAATCATAATAGGAAGACTAATTTGAAGGCAGAGTTTTGGAAGATTGTTACGATGGAAAAGTGAGTCGGAAATAAAAATTGAGGTTCAGATGGCTTAAGGAGAAAAACAATAATACTCAGTATTTCAACCAGAGGAGGTGGAATCATGGCTTAAAAAACGGCTATTATAACAAAAATAACGGGCGTTATTTTCCGTTATAATGAAAATAACGACTGTTATTTTGCTGAAATTTTTTTGTTAAAGCAACGCATGTTATAAAGTTTATTGAATTTTGGCGCCGTTTTCTTCCATTATTTCCGTTATTTTCTGTTATAATGAAAATAACGACCGTTATTTTGCTGAAAAAAAATTGTTAAAATAACGCCCGTTATAAAGTTTATTGAAAATTTGAAATTCAAAATTTGAATTTTGGCGGCGTTTTCTTCCATTATTTCCGTTATTTTCTCAATTTTTCATTTTTGCCCCTGCGAATTACAATCTGTTATAACGGCCGTCTTAACAGAAAAAACAGTAATGCCCCCAGTCCGTATACCGTCACAACAGCCCCTTTTAAACCTGGGGTGGAATAACTAGACCTTGTTTGGATGGGTTTCACTTCAATAACATCAGTAGTGATTAGAGTAGCTAGTCCGAGAGACCACTACTAGAGGATGAGAAAAGTCAACGCGAGATCCAGGTCTATGTACCCCCATATGGGGAGGTTTCAAGGTTCTAATTCCTCACGGGGCAATATCCTAGTAGCAAGGTTGATAATCTCAGGATTGGAGACTAGATCAGTGGGTGCCGATACCAATACGGATCGGACTGTGGATCGCCTGTCTCAGATCGTCTCGCTCGAGATGAAGCCAGTGTTCGTCATGAACAGTGCATCTTGGGTGAGACAACCCCATTTAAAGATCGTCTTGATGGTCACTGTTCTCGATCCAGAACGGGATCGGCCGAGATTTCAATCCAAGCCTAGTAGTGGATGCCCTAGTTGCTTCATGCACGGATTGATAACAAATTTCCTAGTTTTACAATGACTGGGAATCTGGGACCTAAGACAAAACCCATTATCAATGGTTCCACCCATGGGCAGGGCAGGGCAGGGCAGGGCATAGGCATAACTTTTAGAGCTCTCTAACTAACTAGGCGTGGAAGCCCGCCATGTTGAACTATATTGAACGTTATATGTATTAACAACCATTATGATGAAAACCAAGGCTTAAAAGGGGCCGTTATAATGGTATAACGTACTGGGGGTATTACCATTTTTTTCCATTATAATGGCCATTATAACGAATTGTAACACTCAGGGGCAACAACGGAAAAATAACAGAAAAAATGGCACTGAAATTCTAATTTTGAAATTTCAAATTTTCAAAATGAAAAATAACGACTTTTTTTCACATTTTGTTATAACAGATAATAACTGCCGTTATAACGAAAAATAACCGACATTAATTTTTGGGCTTTTTAATGGTCCATAACGTAACAACAGCCGTTATTTTCGTCATAACGGCCGTTTTTTAAACCATAATGAAAACCAGTCCTTACTTTGAAAGGGCCATTAACCCAAAAAGCTGACTAACCACCCGCATGTATAAGAAGCTTCCCCCTAAATACAAAAGCTTCAAAAGAAAACCCCTCTAAACTTCTAAAAAGGGTTTAGACCAAAAAAAAAATTAAGAGCCTTGATGCTTATGATGATAGCATGAATCTCCTCCGATGAGCCTTCAAAAACTCTATTATTCATTTCCTTCCTCTTGTCCCAAAGCACCAAGGAGGGTAGAAGCTTCCAAAAACGTTAATGATGGATCTAAGAAGAGTCTTATGCATAAGAGTTAATTTCATGGGTTGATTTTAACTTTGGTAATTTGAGCATTGTTGACCATTATTTGAGGTACAAAGATCCAAAGGTTTGAAATCACTAACCAGGCTATTTTTGGTTAGTAGGTCCACTTAAGGATTGGAAAAAAAATCCATACGGTCAAAGTCCACTAAGAGTGTGCCACGTGGCCTCATCAAAGCTCTACTCTAAAAAAATCAAATCTATTATTTGTCAACATAATTGTCGAATGGATTACAAAAAAAAAAACCGTGCGACGAATGTTTAGTTTGGGTGCCCTCACATTTCGTGGGGTGCTAAGGACCTGCATTGTTGAGTGACATCTTGGGTTAAGCTCCTTTCACACCTTAGTTTCTGATTTAGGGCCCATTTGGCAAACCAATGGAAACAAAAAGTAACTTCTAAATTAAGCTGTTGAATTTAAAAGTTACCACCAGAAAGCAAAAGTTTATTTGGTAAAACATCGACTTAGAAGTCGAAAAGTGAAAAAGTTAGTTTGGCATGAATTAAGTCAGTAATAAACAATGCTGACCTACTCCTCAGCAAACCATCTTTGCTTTTTCTCCTTAATGAGATGTTTTCTATCTACACTTCATAATCTGAAGTTTACAATGGTAAAATAGGCATTTGAAAAGATTCACTTGAAATTAAAAGCGTCGGTTCCTCAAAAAAATTTGCTTCCACAAAAAGTAAGTTTTTGACTTTTGAGAAGTAAGTCCAAAATGGATACCCAAACAAACTTTTCACCGTTTTTACTTTTGGAAGCAAAAAAACAACTTATTTCGGTGTTGCCAAACAGGCCCTTAGTTGAAAGCAAACTTACCCGGTGGAACCCTAACATTCTAGTAACCAAAAGAATAACCCGCTCTCCTACGAACGAATGTTTAGGCTGACTGCAAGACCTTGGCAGCACGGCTGGGATCCGTCTTGGGTAGACTGCCAAGCAATACCCGGCCCAGGTTAGACTCCAGTGGAGATTTTGACTCCATGACACCGGCTGCTTAATGGAGGAAACCTGCCTAAGTGGGTTTGAACTACACGCCAACCATCTAAGTTAGACAGCTGGGTGTGAGACCAAATATCCCTTGTTTTGTCCCCAACACTGATTCAAACTCATACATTCCATGGACTGCATACACTTCATGACCCAACCCGACCTCCAGTTAGTTTCCTAGTTCTCTTCGTCCCACGTAAGAAACATTATGAACCAAAATCCATCTGAATAGCTAATCAGCAGATCAAAGATGTAGATCCAGCATTATTTTGTTCACTACAAATACCTGAACATCCACAGAAATCATGAGAATGCTACCTGCATTTATTAGACAAAATTAAAGTTCGAATATGCGTAACCACATTCGAATAAAAAAGAAAAGTCCTTAAAAAAAGATAGATACAAACTAGAAGAGCAAAAACTGAAAGTCAACAAATAAGAGCCAAACAAGAGAACTGAACTTTATCATCTGACTGGGCATAGTTTCCCTTTGAGCCTTGAACTACACACTGAGCTGGCTACAAAATAGTACACGCATTTTATCGCTTGCTCTCACAATGCACTGTCAGTGTGTGTTAACGACAGTGCAAGTTTAAGTTAACATCGATTTGTTCGACCTCCCTCATCCACAGGCCAAGTTATTACCATGTGATTCTCGCTCGACCCTTTGCCACTCTACGAGCAATGACTCTCCGGCCGCCCTTGGTCTCCTTGCTGCTTGCAAACATATAGCACATTGGTCATATGCACAAGAAAAATGTCGTACACAGTTTTTCTTTTCTTAACTGAATAATTATACGATCAATGGAGCACATAAAAGGGATTCTTCTACACATACAGAAAATCATCTGAATAGGGTTTTTATACTCTATAAGAATCAATACTCATCGTAATATGACAGGTAAGTAATATGACGATACCAATACAATACATTAGGTAGTACCAAAATTCTCGCTATTATCACACATGAGGCATAACGTAGCGTATGATACATGATGATACGTATTGATACTTTTTCTTACTTATTTTTTATTTAAAAAAGCCTAAAAATTCCAACACTTGGTAAATGTGTTGTAAAGGTAGTATTAATGTTCCACACATCATACTTTTTAGCTTATCTTAGCAGTGTATTTGTGCCTAGAGGTGAACAAAAATGGGATTATTTTAGTATATGTGATTGAAAGGTAAGTATAATTACTTTAAATATATTTTTAGGTTATCTAGGCATCAAACACAGGTTAAGAATAACGTATCAATGGGTATCCAAAAAAAAAAAAAATCTACGATAACGTATTGTATCAATATGTATCGCGACATGTATCGTTTTTATAAACTTAACAACATGCGCTACTATACTGATATTTTAAGCCCTAGAACATTTCCTATATAATACATATCAACAGGTGAGTCCTGCCACTCTAAACGAGCACCATATGTACAGTGAGGCTTTGGTAAAACCATAACATGGTCTATAAGATTGGGACCATAAACTCCATTCAAACAAAGACATAGTATGCATCACCTGGGGGTCTTCCTACTGGATTTTTCAAGGTGGAAATGTATTTTTGTAGTCATTCTACTCATGCTAAGGCATGTGTGTGTATAGAGAGAGAGAGAGAGAGAGAGAGAGAGAGGTACCGAGCAAAGAATCCATGGGTCCTCTTACGCTTGATGTGGCTAGGTTGGTAAGTTCGTTTGGGAAGTACAAACACCGGCACACTTGCAGAAGAAACATCTCCTGTAAAACAGAATGAATACCAGTTAAAGCAGGCACCTAAAAAGAAAGTGAAGGAACAGTAGGACCACTAAGTTGAACCAAGTAAGATCAGATCTTTTGCATTTTCCATTTTCAAAATTAGGATTTTATCGTGCCTTTGTGGCGAAAAATGGCATCATCCTACTTGGAACCACTTTTAACTCAATCTACAATTAAGCAAGCTGGACATTTTAAACAAGTTAACCTTATTACTGACCAAATTTAAGGGCACTTCCACACAAGACCAAGTTGTACTTTTGGCTACATACAAATTTCTACATAACTCTTGCCTACAATTGCAGAGTTTTCTATCTTATGACATCTTCCATTTAGCAACTGCATCTATGGCCCTGCTTGGTTCGCTGCACTGGGATGCATTTTGCACTCCGGTGCAAATGCAATGAGTTGCATTGCAGTTACATTGCAGTCGCATACCACAGTTTTTGGGCTGCACATGTTGCATCCATTTTCTTACCGAGTTTGCAAGGGCTTGGCAACCACTTGCACGCCAGCTCATTCGCACAGCCCCCAACCAATCACTTGTAATCCCAAAACCGTGGCGAGTGCATTGCATCCAATTTGCATTGAACCAAGCAGGGCCTACGTTGCAGGTCCAGATCAAGCCAAAAATATTTGTTAAGACTTATTTCATTAATGCACTCCATTTTATGCACCATCGTGATTGGTAATTAATGAGTGCTTTCCGAGGAGAAGACAATATCCCCAAGAAACACTATAGGGGTCGAGTGCAATGATGGCACGAGGAGATTCGGCCTATCAGTTCTATGTAGCCTGAAAACTGGTCATCACTAGTGATGAGTTGGAGCAGCTCATTGATACGACCATCATATGTGGAATGATCGTCGTTTTGTCGTGTGACAATTTCTTAATCATTGGGGTGGTCCCCAAATCCACATATGAGTATGTGTTGGACACACATTGAACCAAAACAAGGAGAGGAGGCGCTTTTTTATCAATGCCACAGATAGTGCACACTTCAGTAACGCACTAGTAATTGGTCCTCTGACCTGAGGGTCTCCCGAGTCCTATAAGGTCCTCCCTGTTACTTTCCTCAAATCAAAAAATGACCTGGGGAACGCATGAGATATATACCTAAACCAGTAGGTCCTTGAGCGGATCCGTTTCATCAGTGAACTCTACTGAGCTATACCTGGGTGCATTGGATACTCAACCGGGACTTTAGAAGACTGATAGATTCGAACATGAAATTCACAACTTTAATGGTTAATAGTATTGGGAAGTATTTTCTTAATAATTATTTGGACAGGTAAATGTGTTGTAAAAATTTTACAAAATATTATTTCTTAAATTAATAACTAATGTAATTATTTCTTTTGGAAAAATGTTATTACACTTCTTTTATTGTTCTTCAAGTTAATTACTTAAGAAAAAGCACATGATCCATTATCTAAGGGGATTGACAATGGTAAAATTTATATATACAGATTTTGAATATATTGTATTGTGAAAGGACCTAATTACAAATGATGTGTTTTTATAGGGGATGATAGATAGTAACTTTTAAACATGATTATCTCTTATGTGCATGGTATGTTATGGAGCGCAGAAATACATGGAAAGAGGATTTGAAAAAAACAAACTTACTCATGTAATCCCATGGAGATTCTACCCTCTTATTGCCTTTCTAATTGCACTCAATCACTATAACATAAAAGAGAGAGTTATGTATAATTAGGTTGGCTCCCTCTTTCTTTCCCTTATCCAAGGTAGTTAAGGGCGCAAGGCACACTTTAGGCGCTATGACCCCTGGTGCCTGAGGGGAAGCACGCGCCTAATTGAAGCAAGGCGCGATATTAAAAATCATAACAAGAAATATAAAAAATATAAAAAAATTAAAAAAAAATATTATAATAAAATAACAACACAGGTAATCATTAGACCATAAAACATAAAAGAGCAAATGTCCAAAATCTCAAATAACCCAAAAATAGTTCTAGTTAACATTGTCATTATCTAAATACAAAACAAGTAATCAAAATTCATAAAATGATTGGAGAAAATTTAAAAGACAAAAAGTCACAATTCATAAAAAAAAATACTAATAAGTAACAACAAAAACAAATGAATTAATCTAATAAACTAATAAAAAGAAATAACTGATGAACTAATATAGCAATTATAAACTAATATTGCATGGAAGTATGGTTATTTAAATCACAAAAGAAGGAGAATAAGAGTAAAATCACAACCGAAGAAAAAAATCATAACCAGAGAAGAAAAAAGTCAAAATTTGAAAATAAAAAAAACATGTATTTTAGTGAGGCTCGCGCCTTACTAAAATGTGCCTCGCCTTTACCCTTCTAAGGTGCTTTAGGTGCACCTCAATGCGCCTTGACTACAGAGCCCTTATCTTGCAGTTTATCTAAAATATTGTAAAGAGACTAGCACGGGAATGGCAACACTCAGCAAAAGCAATAAGAGGCTCAACTCTTTGCCTTATTACAAAGCGTTAATGATCCTTTGTTCAAGTTGTGCCTCTTATAAGTTGTAAGTCCTTCCTCAATCTTCAAAAGGTCAAACAATTTTGAGGCAACCTTATTAAAATGGCCATAATCTCTTTTCTTGCTATCCCTCTTAAACCCTCGTTTCCAACATGATCATATCAAATAAGCTAAACTACCAAGTGAAAGTGTGCCTTTAAGTAACCAAAAATAGTGAACCCAATTTGACAAAAAGATAACAGTGAATATGCATTATATAAATTTAAGAAGATGGAACGATCATTCACAAAGAACACTGAAAAAAAATAAAAAAAGACCAGTGCAAGAGATGCACAGAGATACTAAGAACTATACAAACAACTTTCAAAGGCACAAGTCTTCATTGCCTAATACTAGGAACGATATCCTAACGATGTCCTCCAATAAAAAAGGCTCAACCATTTGTTTTCTATTTTTGGTAGGTGGGTAGTGGATTAGCTTATAAGTGGGTGAGGATGGGTTTTTTTTTATGATGAGTAGTGAGTATGGGATTTGAGCCCAGGTCGCAGTATCAACACACACTGACTTTACCAATTTAGCAAGCGGGCATCCTCCAAAATGTTTGGTGTTGCCATGGGGTAAGCCTCTTTTTAACAAGATCAGTAACTCAAATGTCAAAAAGAGTAATGAACCCGAGACTTGGCAATCAACCATACAAGCCCTTACCAACTCGAACAATAAGCATTAGCAACATATAAGTAATCACATTTTATCACCATGGTACAGAACCAATGGAACAAAGGAAAGCGTTTGTTTTCCCTCCTCATTAGTTTATGCAACTTAAACAAATTATTCAAAAAGAGAAGGGAAAGAAAAGTGAAAGATGAAGTAGGCATTATCTTTTGAATTTAAGAAAAAAGGGAGAACATACTTCATGTAAAGAAAAACAAAAGGAGAAGGATAAACAAGTAACTAGATTCCATTTTACCCTTTTTCCTTTTTTGGATAAGTAATATGAACCAGGTAATTTAAGACCAAGAAAGAGGAATTTAAAAGGAACATAAACCCCCCTTGAATCATACGCCTCTCCAAAAACATAAGAAAAGACAACTTTTCCCAACTAAGACAAGCAGTTGAATACCTCTGAAAACTATTATGAAGTATCCAAGGAGCTCCCTTCTTCTACCCCACCTGTTAGCATAAAATCATCCCATTCAATCCGAAGACAAGGGAATCAGATTTCAGAAGGCCAAGACTGGGAAATAAACAGCCTTAGTCTCTATAACAAAAGCATAATTACCACATTGGCTTAAATTCAAACAAATTGCTAATGATTTAGTGAATTTAGGCTGTCCTAGGGTTTCCTTATCTGGGATTCCTGGGGAAGAGGATCAAGTTCGCACTTGCAAGCAGTTTGATGCACTATCTACCGATCCAGAATAGCCTGTGAAACTAAACCCTCCCGATCTCTATTTCGTGCAGCCTCATTTTCATTTCTTCTTTATTTGGGATTTTAATTTTTCCATCTAAATCACTCTAATCCAAGTGAATTTTTGAAGTCAAAATCATGATACGAACCCAACTAAAAACTCTAACCAACCTAAGCCAAAGTGAATCGAATAACTGTTTTCAAAACACGCCCCGATCTCCTTTCCAATCTTTCAACAAAAAGGTCTTACTCGATTTCAACTTATAAGACCCCCGTGGAAAAATGATGTAGGTAAAGGACAACTTCTCGATTTGACATCCAGAACAATCTGCTAAATCTTCCAAGCCCATTACTGCTCCTCCATTAGTTGTTGAACCTTCACGAACTAGCGAAGCAGAGACTGATCCATTCATTCACGAAAACAGGGCCATACCTTCACGAACTAGCGAAGCAAAGACTGATCCATTCATTCACGAAAACAGGGCCATGCCCTTACTCAATCAAGCACCCGTACAGTACCATAAAACCACCAAACTGAATAGACCAGACTGTATCATAACTGTAAGCCAGATAGAAAGACCCACCAAAACAAGCCATATTCTGACAAGCACACCAAGCAAACTCCAGCTCGAAAGCAAGATTGGTTCGCAGGAGTGCACTTCTGTTTTCTACGCTATTAACGGTTCAAAATTCAATTGAGGCGTGCACCCGACCAAATTGTTCTATACGAATGATTACTGGTTCACGTCATGGTCAGCAGGATAGGGATGAAACACTGCCTTGTCCTCATTCTCCATGTCCAATTATAATAGGATAGAAGTGAAGATGATTAGTTTATGTTGTAAATTCACTCTCTTTGCAGAAGGAAAAAGGAGTCGGGACTGCAACAGATACCTTAGGAAAGAATTTAGAGAAGCGGTTGAGTGATGCTGCCCCTTATTAACCTAAGAATGGTAGGAGGGGGTTTAACCTTCAGACCAGAATTGACAGATTATTGGCCAACCTTATGAATTTAGGGCTGCGAGGTATGTTCCCAGTTGCTTGTGTTCGGGGATTGCACCCTCAGGGAGAGGGCCAAGCAAAGCAGTATAGAGTATTGAATAGATATCAAAGGATCAGACTCACGTGGTATAAGCTAATGGCACTGTTAATAGCTCTTTACATCCAGCAGTTCCAGTTCATAGGCACTGTAATCATTCACTCTTTCCATCAATCGGTTATAATGCTAATCCCTTTTTTTGTGCTACTCCAACTCCTAAGGAGGGAAGAAGATAAGAAAATGCGAAGCATTCTCTTGGTTTCACAACCTGCACTTCTAAAGGCTTCCCTCTCTCGGCTGAATGTTGGTCCAGCCTACTACGAGGGTCCCATATTCTGTACATTGTCTTTCTCCTTCCTGGGTCCCATGATTCCTATGCCGCTGCATTTCCTGGTCCTTTTCTTTTAGTGCTTCAACCCAAAGAGATAGCTTGCTGCAGATCATTTGATCGGAATGAAATTTGGAATGGGTATGAATCACTTGAAAAATATCATATTCGTTCTGTAGCGGATTTGTTACAAGATCAATTTGGATTGGCTCTGGTTCGTTTAGAAAATATAGTTCGAGGAGCTTCTATAATCTTTATCAACTTCCAATTCTTTGATTGAAAAGTAGCTCAATCCCATAGGAGGTGAGTTCTTTGGAGGTGGGAGCTCCACTTTGACCGGGGTCTTGCCATGATTATTCCAGGGGTAGTTTTGACATTAATATTGCATCTGACTTAGATGATGTGCTCATTCCAGATAAATGAAAATTGATACAGATAGTTGGTTTATTGACGCTAACTATTTGAGGAATGATTGTCTACCGGGAAATTCCTAACCAAATTGATCGAAGCGATCGTGAACAAGATAATGGCCAGAAGTACCTCCTAAATTCCTAATCCCCATAGTGGAAGAACCATGTCTAATGCAAATCCTATGGCAAATACCAAAAAATGCTTATTAACCAAAATCTATCATGTCTAAGGCACATAATGCCAAAACAACAGAGGCCATAACTTCGAATTGAAAGATAAAACCCTATGATTATGATTCAATTAAACCACTTGAAACTAACAACCCTGTTACCCTACAATCAGATTACCCCAATGCAATCCACGACAATTCCTATATGGCATAAATGCAACAAATTTTTATTCTTAGATCTTTAAAGCCACTCCCATAAACAAAAATAATAAATGAAAAAAAAAAAAGTACTCATTCTGGGTCTCCCAAAAAAATAGCAAAAATGAAAAGTAAGGCCGTGTTTGATTACCAAGTGGGAAAATTGCATTTTCCTTGGGAAAACACACCTATCCATTGTTAGATGGCCATTATAAATCTGTATAATTTTCCCTAACAAGACATTTAAATCTGGATAATTTTCCCTACTAAGCCCGGAATCATTTCCCACCCAGATAGGTGAGAATTCATTTCCACCTGAAAATACACCTTTATTTTCTCACATGATTGAAATATGTGTTCTCAGTTGCAATCAATCAGCCATGTAAGGCATATCCCAGATGTATTTTCTCGGAAAATTTTCCATGCAATCAAACAGGGCCTAAGAGGAACCCAAGTCCTGAAAATCGTACATAATCCCTGACGTGAAGAGAAGAATCCCCTTCTAAGCTCCACAAAATCGACAAAAATCACAAACAGAGAACCGAAGATCGATATGGGGGGAGGAAAATATTACCGTCTGGTAAGAAGAATCGAAGCGAAGGAATCCCACATGGATGCAAAAATCCTTCAGAACAAACTGTCTTTAGGGTCTCGGCATCGTTTTCCTGCAAATGGAGAGAGGACTGGAACTTCGAAAGAGGCGGGAAAAGCTTTGGAGAGATTTCAGAGCTCTGTGTAAAGAGATTGTGATTTGAAGTCGGTTTCTGGTGAAGAAAGGGACTGAAGAATCGATTGACCAGAGAAGCGCCGGTCCGAGCTAGGGTTTTGGATGACATTCTCTCGGAGCTGTTCGATTAAACCCGACAGAGAGAGCGCTGTGGATGACTATGGAGTGAGAACACAGCGAGAAAAATTTTGATCCGTTCTACGGGCACCCACCTCTTTAAGCCGGGCACCCACAAAATAAACCAATTTTTGAGGACCAAATTACCCTTTCCCAACCAAAAATATCTCTCTCTCTCTCTCTCTCAGTTGGTGATAGTAGTGGTGGTAGAGTTTGTGGTGGTGGTGGTAGAGTTGATGGTAGAGTGGTGGTGGTGTTGATGGTGGAGTTGATGGTTGTGGAGTTAGTGGTGGTGGTAGAGGTAATAGAGTGGTGGTTTGGAGCACCCCATACTCCCACAAATGGATGGACAATATGTGGTAAGTCCGCAAATTTTTTTATTTTTTTTTTTGCCTCCACAGCCTTGAACTACCATGGCCACCATGGCACCCACGACCAAGCCAGCCGTGCCCACCAGGTCACCCATGGCTAGGAGCCCAAGTCAGAATTTTTTTTTTGGATTTTAATGTGGGTGCCCAGCAAAATGGGGTGCCCAAACAAGGCCCTCTAATTGGCGTGGGTGCCCATCAAATGTTGGTGCCCAGCCGAAAGAGGTGGGCGCCTGTAGAGTGACCCTTTTGATCATGCCTTAATTTTAGGGTAGCATTATTTGCACCCATGTTTTCTATAAGTGCCACCACCACTAACAAAATCAAACGACAAATGTGTCCCTCTCGTACATGTCGACATGCCAGGGCCGACATGCCTTTATTTATGTCAGCAGGCAACACCTGACATGGCTTTGACATGCCCTGCCTTGTCAACTGTTTAGGGTCGACTTGTACGAGAATTTTTTTTTAGAGAGAGAGGGAGGGAGGTTGGAGATGCCCTGTTGGTGGTGGTGGCGGTGGAAGAAGAAGGCAATGGTGGCGTTGCGGTTGTGGTGGTGGTGAAAAAAAAGATGATGGTGTTAGTGGGTTCTTCTTCATCAAGTTTTTTTTTTTTTTTTTATAAAAAGTAGGTGTAGATTTAGGGACACATTTGTCATATTTTTTGTTAGCAGTGGTGGTA
The DNA here is from genome assembly GCA_035048495.1 of Euptelea pleiosperma. Classification (NCBI taxonomy): domain Eukaryota; kingdom Viridiplantae; phylum Streptophyta; class Magnoliopsida; order Ranunculales; family Eupteleaceae; genus Euptelea; species Euptelea pleiosperma. The sequence goes on along the minus strand of CM068548.1, from coordinate 11,626,940 downwards.
GTGGGTTCCTCTTCTTCGTCAAGTTTTTTAGTAAATGGTGGGTGTAGATTTAGGGACACATTTGTCATATTTTTTGTTATTGGTGGTGGTACTTTCAGAAAATATGGGTGCAAATAATGTTACACTATTTTTATCTAGGTATTGAGCAACACCTAGAACACCACGTGGCACATTCTTAGAGACTAATGACCATATGGATGTTTGGGCCATCCCTTAGGTGGGAGTAAAACTTCCTTGACTATCGATGGTTAGGGAAGCCACTAACCGCCCATCAAATGAGCCACATGGCACAATTTTAGAGGACACTAACCATGTGGAAGTTTGGCCAATCCGTAGACCTATAAACCAAAAATCAACCAACCGCCCATCAAATGAACCACATGGCACAATTTTAGAGGACACTAACCATGTGGAAGTTTGGCCAATCCGTAGACCTACAAACCAAAAATCAACCTGATTAGTGATATCTAAGCATTGGATTGGAGTCATTTTCACGGGTTGATTTTAACCGTGTGAATTTGAGCATTATTGACCATTATTTGGGGTACAAGGATCATAAGGTTTGAAATCACTAATGAAGCTGATTTTTGGTTTGTAGGTCCAATTAGGGATTGACCAAACATCCATATGGTCATGGATGTTTAAGAGTGTGTGCCACATGACTCATACTGTGGACAATCTAGGGCTTTGTTGATCGTTGCGGTCAGCAAAGTTTTACTCCCTAGACAAACAAACTTCAGCTTGATTCGTAATTTATAGCTGTAGGATCTCAGTACCTCAAAATAATGCTCGAATCCATGGTTGAGAATCAACCCATGAAAAAGACTAAAATATAAAGGTTATAAGTTGTAACCATTAAAATGATACCTAGGTCCACAAAGGGGCAAAATTCGCTGGCCCTGGGGGCAAGGCCGGCTCTACCTTAATGCCATCAAGGCGGTCGCCAAAGGCCCCCAACCCAGGTCCCACTAACCACAGAGATTTTTAGCCCACCCCTTATTGGATATACATCCCTCTTTGACTCCGCCTACACGACTTGGGACGACCTTCGACACTCTTCGCATCAACCGATGCATCAATCCAAAGCTACGGCAGTTCCTGCTTAGTCTAAAGCCTCCTCTGCGAGCGTATTGTGCCAGGGATCTTCTCCGTCGAATACCTACGGCAAGCTCGCCTTCAGGACCAAGCTTGAGACGTTGTGCCCCCGTTGATGCATTATAGTCACCTCAACAGGCGCATATAAATGAGAGTTCCAACCATGTCTTCGCAAGCATACAAGGCCACCATTGTTGACCTTGCTTGGTTATTTAAGTTTTCATATAAATCCTAGAAGAAGGAGAAGCGTAGTCCCACTCCTACATATCCTTACAGGGGCCTGGTTATCATATGAATCAAATATCAAGTGGATTTCATTTGCCACGTGGGCCCTACCATACGTGTCATGTAATCCGCCATCAAGTGGACCCTACATGCTAAGTGGTCCCCACATGCTAGGTGTTAGTATACCAAGGCCCCATGTTATATGGACCACATATTGTATGGTCCAAAGATCATGTGTCTTATTATACTATTTAATTTTCCTAGTTTAGAAGGTCGGATAAATTCAAAAATGATTTTTTGATTTTGACGGATAGTTTCAGATCCTTTATTGATAACGGTGAATGGTTGAATTTGGAGAAAAAAAGGGGTTCCTAAAATCAGTTCTTGATTAAGATTTTTGACAATGATAAATGAAGCTGAAATACAGAGATCATTTTTACAAATATGAGCATGAGGGATTTTGAAATCGATTTGATAAGTTTTGTTGTTGGCTGTTATGATAGTGGAGCATGTAGACTCAAGAAATTTGGTAGGCATTAGTCCTTCACGGATACAGTTTATATCTACACCGCTATCAATTAATGCAAGAAATTCAGCGGAGAAGTGTGGAATTTTGTAATCAACCTTGGTGTACCATTTCTGAAATTGATAGTGGAAAACAGAAGCAGCAACAAAATCGTTTATGACTTCATCTTCGTTTATATTTTGGTTAAATTATAATTGTTCAATGATGATTTTTTAATTCTTGAATTTCATATTTTAGTTGATTAATTTCAGCTTGGAGGCGGATAATAGTTGGATCTATTTTAGGAGAGTATTTTGCTTTGTTAAGCCTGTCGTAGACATCTTTCATGGAAAATTGATAAGAAATTCTACTGAAAGATGGTTGTGAGGTTTGAGAAGGGGATGTGGAGTGTTGGAGGAAGGGGCTTGATTTTTTATCAATTGGGTTAAATATTTGTTTTTTATGGTTGTATCAGGTATTTTGTTGATCATTTCAAGGATTAATTCTTCATTTACAGAAAAAACATTAATAGAGGAGAGAATTCTTCTTCTTCTTCAGCATTGGAGATGCAATTTTGACGACAATTTTTGGGGGTATCGGAGAGTTCAGGGTTGTCATCGTCATTGACTAGCAGGAGACGTTTGCTCCAGTGGCCAAGATGAACTCAGTTCAAGTTCTGTTATCTCTCGTGGCAAACTTTTTTTGGCCTCTCCACCAGTTGGATGTCAAGAATGCCTTCCTCCATGGTGATCTAGAGGAAGAGATCTACATGACAGGTCCTCCGGGGTTCAGTCCGAGCAACCCTTTGCCAAACGTTATTATAAAAAAAGTGCTTTTCAACAATTAGTTTAGGGCTTTTGTAGAAGCACTTTTCCTCAATGGCGATTTCTCGTTGCCCTCGCTCGTTCCCCTTATCTACCCCCAATCTCTAATGTCCCCCCACCCATTTTGATAGTTCTCTAATCTCCCCTCCTCCCTGTCGAAATCTCTTATCTCCCCCGCAAAAAAATGATAGGTTTCGATGCAAAAACCAAAAGAGAAAAATTGAAAAACACAAAAAAATGATTAATAATCATCTTTCCCTTGTTTGCAACTTTAGTATTAATGTATCTGGTCTTTGTCCATGTTTATCTACATGTAGCAGTTTTGTTGCATCAAGTAATGGAGTTTGGAAGAGTTTTGGTTTCTTGGTTCTTCTTGGTGTTATGGATTTTGATTGCAGGAGAGGTGGTGATGGATTTACCACCTTTTTCAAACCGATGCGGTTAATAAATAGTACCCACACGGCAACTGTTCCGCCTGCTAAGTCCAAAACTGTTCGGACTTAGCCAACTAAACATTGAAGTATTGTTCGGTCTACTCTTTAAAATTTTTAGGGAAGAAATAAGAAAAAATACGAGATATGATAAGAAAAACACAAGATATAGATGTGATTTTGTTTATTATTTTAGTGGGGGATAACAAGAGATTGACGGGGCAACCAAAATTTTCCTTCAACAATACTTATGGCCAAGGTTTAAAAGGGACCATGGACGTTACCGTTTTTTCCGTTATAACGAAAAAAAATGCTCAAAGGCAAAAACGGAAAAAAGGCCTTGAAATTCAAATTTTAAAAATGAAAAATTTAATAAAAGAAAATAAATTTAAATAGATTTGCAAAAACAAAAATAAATTTCTGACATTTGCAAAAAAGTAACCAAATGCCCTTTGAAATGGCGTTTTTGTCTGACAAAATTAAAAGGCTGACAATTCTACTTGACAATTGTGCCTGTGCCTACTAACAAAAAAAGGCTGACTAACGTCCTTTTAAAGGGTCTGTACCTAACAGACGCCCTTTTAAAATGGCATTTGACCATAGAGACATAAAACTTGTGTCACAATATGAGCCACGTGGCACACTATTAGTGGGCGCTGACCATATGGATGTTTGGCCACTCACTAGGTGGACCTACACACCTAAAATAAACATCATCAGTGATTTATAAGCATTGGATTGAAGTTATTTTCATTGGTTGATTTTAACTGTAGGAATTTGAGCATTATTTGAGTGCAAAGATCCAAAGGGTGTAAATTACTAATCAGGCTGATTTCGGTTTGCAGGTCCACATAGGGACTGGCCAAACATCCATGCGGTCAGCGTCCACTAAGAGTGACATGTGGCACGTATTGTGACAGAAGTTTTGTGCTCTATGGGAAAACGCCCTTTTAAAGGGTGTCTCCCAATTTTTTCAGCTTTAATTTTTGTCAGACAGAAACGCCATTTGTTTAGTTACTTTTTTTATAAATTTCGTAAAGTTGTTTTTATTTTTGTAAATACATTTAAATTTCTTTTCTTTTATGAAATTTTCTGTTTAAAAAATAGAAAATAACAGAAAAAAAACAGAAAAAATGGCCATTTTTTCCAGAAAATAACGGTAACGGCCGTTATTTTTTAGGCATTTTAACGGTACGTAACGTAACGGGGTAGGTCCGAATCCGTTATAACGGCCGTTATTTTTGTTATAACGGCCGATTTTTAAACCTTGCTTGTGGCATTGTCAAACAGGGCCCCGTCTCCATTGCAAGTACAAATCGAACTCCCGAGTCGGACTGTGGGTCCAAGTCCATAACCTTTGTGAACTCTGTAGACGGTCTTAACTGTCTGTGATTCTTTGATTGGTCTATGTGATTTTCCGATTCTGTAAATCTAACAGAAGTCATATAAAAGAATGGTGTCAGTCAGTCAGTAAAGCAAATATTGCGAAGAGAGAGAGAGAGTTGCAGAGCTGTAATGGCGGAGAAACCCCAACCAGTTTGCGTTCTGTACTGCTCGGTCTGCAGTCTCCCAGCCGAATACTGCGAATTCGGACCTGATTTTGAAAAATGCAAGCCTTGGTTGATCGAAAATGCTCCCGACCTTTACCCAGATCTCCTTAAAGGTATTAAATCCCTTTCCTCCTTAAAAGCCCTAATCACCATCCGATTCAGATACCTTTGTTATCTCTTTTTTTTACTGATTTACTGTGTTTTCTTTCTTCGTCTTTATCTATATAGAGGCAAATGGCAAGGGAGCTGATAAGGTTTCCGAACAGCTCCAATCGGTTGGAATTTCCTCCGGTGGCGGCAACGGAGCCGCTGCCGCATCTCCTTCGGGTAAGCTTCCTTTTTTAATTCGATTTCGTTGCTTATTTATTTGTCTCGTTTTCTAGTAATTGGTTAGAAAACGATGTTCTTGATCGTTAATTAAGGTACCAAATTTATCGTAATTCAAGTGTTTCAGATCTTCATAGAATAGTTTCATCTTTAAAAAGCTAGGAAGTAGCATTTGAGAATTGAAGATAGAAACAATTGAAACATATTTCGATAAATCAAACCAATAGTCCATTGATAGATCATGTTATTTCGAAATGTTAGTTTTGATTTCTGCTTTCTTCTTCAGTGCGGAGTATAATAAATTAGCTTTTTTTTTTTTGAGGGTAAGCTGGGATTGAACTCACGACCTTGTTGTTGCGGTGTAGCAAGTCAACCATTTGAACTCTGGGCTCAAGTCCAAGCAAATGTCTACTCATCCAAGTTGTTAAGGGCCTGTATTACTGAGTGACCTTACTTGGGTTCACTACCTGTTTGCACGTTTGAGTTACTGATCTTGTTAAAAATGAGCTTAACCAGTGGCAACACCTAACATTTTAGCTACTAGTTCAATGAATGGTGCTTCTCTGCTTTTGCATAGTTATTATGGTTAGGTTCCTCGTTTGCTAAGAAAAATAAAATAAACTGAGTTGTCCAAAGCATCAGTGTTTTATTTTTATTATTATTATTATTTTGATAAGTATAAGCTTACTTAAGAAGGCAAAGGCCAAAGGAACCAACCACCAAAGAGGTCGAGATGACCTACAAATGAAGGTGCCAACAACAGCACAAGAAAAGTCAAAACAACCAAAAACAGCAAGGAGATCTAGCTATTCCTCCCATGCACTAAGATGTCCCATCTACAAACAAAATATTCAAAAAAGAGTTCTACACACTCTTTGAATGTCTTGGACCAAAAGAAAATGAGGGCTTTAATGCTGTAAATGATGTTATGCACCTCTTCCTCCCTACTGTCAGAGACCTTTCGGTTCTTTTCCTTTTGAAGGCCCTAGAATACCACAAAGGGTAGGAACCTCCACTAAAGTTGGCCTCTAGAAGGGAAAGCAAGTGTAGACCAGCTGTTCAAGACATTGATGACGCAACAAGGGAGACCCAAAGGGATACATTGACATCATTAAAAATATATATGAGGGGGTGGTGTTTGAACAATTGGTGGTGAGACAAGTAAGTTTCCAATCACAGTGGGATCACACCAAGGATCATAGCCTTAACTCCATACCTTTTTTGTTTTAGGTATAGATGAAGTAATTACTCATATTCAAGATGAGCTCCCCTACTGTAATCTATTTACAGGTGACATAGTATTAGTTGACGAGACTAGGGATAAGGTAAATGCTAAAATAAACATTGGAGAAATGTTTTAAAATCTAAGGACTTTAAGATAAGTCGAACCAAGATAGAGTATATGAAATGCAATTTTAGTAAGGATGCACATAGAGATGATCCGCCAATTAAAATTGACAACTAGGAGGTATATCGAAATGATTAATTCCCTTTTGTTCTATTATCCACAATGATAGAGAGATTGAGGATGATGTTTCCCATAGAATTAGGGTGGGGTGGCTAAAGTGGAGATGTGCTTCTAGAGTGTTATGTATTCAACATGCTCCAGTCAAACTAAAAAGAAAATTCTACAAGATGACAACAAGACCAACAATGCTTTATAGAGCAAAATGTTTGGAATCAAGAAACAACTTATTCATAAAATAAATGCAACCATGATGAGGAACCGGCGCATTTTTGAGGGGAAAGAAGAGAATACTCCGAAGATCATCCCGAGGATAAAAGCGTTTTTGTTCTTTTGGTCTTCCATCTCGCCGGATTTCAGGGGTTGTTTCTTTGAAGATTTCGTGTTTCGATGGGGGGATCTGTTGACGGGTTAGGCTTTTGTTTGGTTTTGCTGTTTTGGGCATCTCGTCCGAGATCTCCTTGTAGCTTTGGGGGCTCCCTTTCTTTAATGAATCATCATTTATAAAAATAAAAAAAGTGTAGCCATGATGAGGATAAAGAGATGGATGTATGATAAGACAAGGAAAGACAAAATTAGAAATGTACACTTTGGTGAAATATAAGAGTAGCCCCAATAAGTAACAAAATGAGAGAAAGTCAATTGAGATGGTTTGGTCATGTACAATAAAGACCAATGACAGCACTAGTGAAGCGGAATATGTAAGTTGAAAGGTCTAAAAGGGCGAGAAGAAGGTCAAAGTGGGCGTAGATTGAGGTTTTGAGAGGAGGTCTGAAAAAACGTGCCTTAATAGAAGAGATGGCTTTAGAAAGAATTGAATAGAGGAACATGATTCGTGCAGCTGACCCCATATTGTCGGGACAAGGCTTATGATGATGATGATGACATCTCTCCAAGTTATTTCTTGCAGCTTTAATTAGAACATTGTTAGGAGTCTCTCCCCTAGAAAAGTTCTCCCACCTACCACTATCAAGGCAATTATCCTCATGGTGTGTGTGCCACGAGCCAAAACTCCATACTCCCCACACTTCCATTCTTAAAACCTCAATTACTGAGAATGGAAGTGTGGTTATATTAAATGTCTTGTTTTTTCTTAAGCTTGATAGTATCAAGTTTGGATATCGTTATACCTGATGGAAATAAATTTCGTTTCGAGGTTTATTTCGATCAGCCCGAAAATAGAAATATTTCATGGAAATATTTCGACCAGTGTGGAAATAATACATTTTTCGTGGAAATGATGGAAATAATGCAGAAATGATAGAAATATTATGGAAACTTTTGTGAAAAGTTTGAGAAATGATAAAACAAGCATAAAAACACACTCATAAGCTATCAAACCATAATATACAACCATATGAGTGTGGAAATTAATGACCATAGCGGTCTGTAATATGTTGAGGCATGTATCTGATAGTCAGACAATGAATGATATAATTAGATAACTATTATTTAATTGATAATTATATAAAAAAGTCATAAATCAATGTATTTACGAATCATTATTCGCTACATTAATATCTTAATATTAGGCATAATTTTTAAAAACCTATTACTATTAACTTATAAAATTTACTTAATTTTTTGAATATTAAATTTTTTTTTGGAAAACATTTAATCCAACCAACTTGTAGAACATGCTAAGTCATGCATCATATAATCAATTTATGCACAATCATGGATGTTTAGGGTAAAGAGGGGTTTTACCTAAATTGAAATTTTCACCCTAAACAATCTTCAATCCGTGCACAAATCTAGTGTAAACACATCATAGATTTGATGCATTTACACTTCATCTATCTATTTGTAGCAAGAAATTTTATACTTACATACATTTCGAATTTGAAAAACTATAAAACAGGATTCGATTCATCCTCACGATCAAACCGCAAACCAAGAAATCAGTAATGGATTGGTCTTTTTTTTATAAAAGAATATATAGAAAGGGGTTAAATGGATCAAATATGGGATTTGTGGCAGTTATGAGCTCAAATGAGATGTTTCCTACATTGGATTGAAATGTTTGCATACATGTCGAAACATTTCGACGTAAATAATACATATCTACATTGTCAATTGATCGAAATTTACTGTTCACGTAAAATATTTTGACATAAATGGAAATATTTAGTGTATGTATTCTTTCCTGTCGGTAACCTAAAAAATGAAAATATTTCGCGAAATATTTCGATACTTTCGGAAAATTTATTTCCTACTCCAGCAATACCATACAAATGCATCCATGGTCTGCAACCAAAATGGCTCTAGGGATGTCCGAAGCTCCCACTTTCACTCGTATTCTCGCTGGGCTAAAGCCAGAATACTTCGAGGTCAAACTGTCTATATCCAGAAAACCACCAGCAAGGTTCCCGATCAGCTCAAAGATGCTCTGAGACCACAAACGAAGGGGGAAGACGTCGAATAAGAACTCATGTAGGGCTAAGAGAGCGAGATTCATAGAAAGAATCCACGCACCATGCTCGGATACGACTAGGAGAAGAAGACCCTGCTCTCGCTAACCTTCAAAGAGCTCAGGCCACACAAGAAGTTAAAGGCATCTAGACTAGCAGTTAAAATAGCCCTCTTCCTACGTTTAAATGGGATAAGATTAATAAAGGATGAAGACCCAGTGATCTCCAAGATAGCTGCTGCTATATCGACCCATGTCACGTCAACTTCCAAAGCTTCGCACAGAACAACTATACTCCAATGGTCAAAAACTCCAAGAGCCGAATTATAATAATGTCCTATGTCCTTCAACACTTCCAACCTCCCCCATAACATTAATCATCATCCTGATAGTAGAAGGGTTGAAAAACCTAGGCACCATTGTCTCAGCCTTCGAACAAGTCACCTACGACTCCTCGACCACTTGGTTCATCATTTGCACACACACTAGCGACTTCAGAACATCTACAAGTGAAATCCAGCCCTTATCAAATTGATCAGCCGGGAAAACACCGTCAACTTATAAAGTATCCGCTAGCATTAGCTTTCACTTCTACTATATTAGTCCTCCTCAACCGAAAATCTTCTTCCAGAAGGGTTTGCCACATATCAGCAGTGTCACGAAACACCTCATTTATTCACATTACCTCCTCCAGCGAGAGCACAACCTCATCCTTCCATTTCCTTGCAGACTTGGTGATTCAAAGGAAGCCCCTTCACTACCTTAGCTACTGGAAAAAAAAAATTCTTCCATCTCCATGATTACCTTACCTTGACCTCAATTCTAACTCTTTTTTTCCTTATAAAAACAAAACCCTTCTTTTTTTACTTATTTATTTGATAGGCAACATGGATCCCAAACATGAAGCTGGGTTTGCGACTTAGAGAGCATGCATCAAAGGGGAGGATAGTAATGGGGGCTCTATCTCTCTATGACTTGAGACTCTTGCCACACCTTTTATGAAACTAGAATCAACCTTCGTTTAGGTTCATTCATGATGCTCATCTGTGCAAGGACTGTGTCAATGGCAGTTTATCTTCTAGAGAAGTCAAAATTATTTTCTTTTAAACTCTTTTCTTTTAACTGTAAAAATATCCCTAGCCACAGAAGATACTGCCGATTGGCTAGCAAGGACTCAAATGATTTATATCCTTTGATTTCCATAATGCTTTTAGTTACGCACTTTCAGAGGCATTTTTGTTTTTTTTTTCTTTCTTATCAATTTAAGTCATTCTTTGATATTTTTAGACTAAAATGTTGGGGCTATCTCCATCTTTTCTCTAGAAGGGATTTTGGGCACAGAGTTTGAGGGGATTCTGTTTTCATTTGAATATTCTCGAGTTTAAGAAAGAATGTCTAGTTGATTCCAGTACAATCATTCAAAACAACTGTGAACTAGAAAATAAGAGACACTTGATGCCCCAAACATTAAAATGAACTAATTTTGAAGGAAATTTTAGCAACTTATTCATAAAGTGGGAGTTAATACTGTTTTCTCATTCGCACGTAGAGCATGTGCAATCATTGGTTAAAAAAAACCACAAGCTGATTTTTACTAGCTTTATCAAAATTCTTTACTAACACATCCTAATCTGTGATTCCAAACCGTGACAATGAATGAGCTTGAAATTGCAGTTGCTGACACGTAGGTTTCACATATTTAAATGGCCCCTTACAATCACAGCTACGTTGTGCAGTTCGTTAACATGGGTTAGACACCTGTTTGGAACTGTTTAGGCAAAATAGGTTTAAAGCAAGCTATAATATCACACGATTAATTTGTTGATAAACAAACAGGCATTTCTATTCATAATATGCAATCATGTATGTTTGGGGGCTGGGGGGGAGCGAATGTGTGGAGAATTTTAAACTTGTCTCTGAACTTCAGGGGCGGCCTCCTCATTTGTCATTTACGTCATTCATTTTTATTAATTGTGGACACTGTATTTTGGTAACTGACAACTCAAACTTTGGATGAAGTATATTTTTCTCTTCTGGTAGCCACTGGCAAGGGGAAGGAACATGCTAACATTCTTCAATGCACTCTTTTTGTTGCAGGAGGTACCTCAACATCTAAGCAAGAAGAAGTAAAACGCCTTCCTGGAGGGAAGATAAAGAAGAAAGTAAGACTCAGGCCTTATAGGTTCAAAAAATGAGCAGTCTCTTTGACATAACATCACTCTCAAACCATTTGAGGCTTTTTTTACTCTTATCCGTTTTCAAATTGGAGTCACCATCTTTACTTCTTTGTTAATCTGTGCCTTGCGCTTTAAGTTTCTTTTAAAAGTCATCTATTGGGCTAAACTCTTACCACTAAATAATGGCCAATTGGCCATTTATTGAGAGTCTAGCGGGGAGAAAAGGTTGTGCTTCAAATATGAAACTCACAACATTGAGCTTTTCTTTTGAAGTAATGATATAATGGCTATAGATATTGGGATTTTTGAACTAAAATAGCACCATTATAGTTTTACCTGTTCAAGCTAGTTGGGAGAATACTATACAAAGTGCCACTCGATTTCCAGAAAACTCGAGGTGACTATCATGAATTGATTTAATGTTGGGATTCCCTGTCCTTGTGGTAATCACTCTTCAGTGTTTTTTCACCCTGGGGATTTGCTTGGTGTGACAGTGACTGTTCTTATCCTGACTAGAACTGTTGCCCATGAATTTTTATTAATGTATTTCATGAGTAGTTCAAAGAGGTTCTACTAGCAGGTGTTAATCTATTTTATGTTCAATCTACTGCTTCATAGAGTTTTTAATTTTCTAGTTTCTTTAAATTAGTAAAAAATAAATTTCTTTTATTTTATCATGCAATTTTATGGCGCAGTATGTGAAATTCTTTCACAGTTTATCATCATTACATGTGAATCACTATTGGCTTCAAAATATCATTAATATCAATTTCTTCTTTCATTCTTAGCAACCGATGATTAATTTTTTGTTTGTGCTTTGGTGGTCCATTGATTGTGGAGGGTGAGCAGTAACTCCATCATTTGGGCTTTGGGTGCCTCGGAGGGATTGTAGACCTTCCATATATTGTGGATAACATTTGGGAAATCTGTTTGTTTAGATAATTTTTACAATCTCTCTTGGGAGTTAAATGCTGATGTCAATTCATTGTCTAAAGTTGTGTACACTGGTATTCTTTGTACACTGGAAGCGATTTTAGCTTCTCCTTTCCCACTTCAATATAATTTCTCAATACTTATTGAAAAAATTCATCAAATTATAATGATGATGATGATTTATCATTGTTAATATTATTATTTTTGTTGTTGCTGCTGTTCTTATCTTACTATTTATAGTAACAATAATCATATAATAATGTGAATTTATTTATCTTCTGTACATGATTAGTACTTATTGAAGATGACTTAGGGGGCGTTTGGCAACACAAAAATAAGTAACTTATTGACTTTTATAAGTCAAAAAGTTAAAAAGTTAGTTTGGATGTGTTTCATATTTTAACTTTCGAAAAGTTAAAATTAACTTAAAACTGAAGCTAGAATTTTTTGCTTTTCAAAAATTAGAACACCTCCCCACATTTTAATTTCTATGACTTTTTCATAGATAAAAAATCAACTTGTAACTTCTACTACAAGTAGAAGTGCTTTTACTTCTCGTTCCCAAACGCCCCCTTATTATGAAGAGAATTGGATTGCAAGATGAATATGTAAGGCTTAGGTTTATAGATGATGACCTTCTTATATCTCAAATTCCATCAATATTTCCTATGTCATTGCTGAGTGCAGAATTGTTGTTTTCAACATTTTTCATGTTTGCATATTGTACGCAGAAGAATAATTCCTCAATTAGTAATGCTCCATTAACTTTGATGATTTATGCAAGTATCAAAGGCAAGAGAACTATAATCTGGGATCTGATGTTTTTTGTAGGAGAAGCAAGAAGTTGTTATTGAGAAGGTTGTACGTAACAAGCGGAAATGTGTCTCCATTGTGAAAGGACTGGACCTCTTTGGTGAGCAATATGCAGTGTGGTGCTTGTCATTTGTTCATTCAAAATTTCTATAGGATGGGATAGTGATTGATTAAGGTCTTAATATGATTTTCTAACTATAGAGCTTGTGAGGAATAATGTTTCAGGTATTAAACTCAGTGATGCTTCAAAGAAGCTTGGGAAAAAGTTTGCTACTGGGGCATCTGTTGTTAAGGTGCAGAAGAGGTTTATAAAAAAATATGAAAAATCATTATCCATAAATTTACACCATTTCTTTTTTATAATTTTTGGATAATTTGTTTTAGGGACCAACTGAGAAGGAGCAAATTGATGTCCAAGGGGACATAGCCTATGATATTGTGGAGTTCATTACAGAGACCTGGCCAGATGTAATACTCTTACCCATCATCTTTTCTTTTCCCTCGCATGCTAAATTTGACATGTTTATTTGGTTAATAAATCATCTCTTATAGTGTTTTCAATGGTAGGATTCATCTATTGGACATCACAGGATAAGACATGCCTTTGTAATTTGAAATTTCAGCCTAAAATACAGTTAATATACACAGAATATTAGGCACTGAAATCTATGATTTCTAATGTTCCACAACTATAATTATTATAGCTTCATACAAATCTAGTTTGAGGTAAATTTGTCTTACTCTTTTATGTTGTGCCCACTATGGTACTCCTGCCTATTATTGTACTAGCTTCTTCCTACATGGACAAACTGCTTACTGTGTCATGATGTGACTCTTTTTTGTAGCTCTGGTTTTAGAGCATGAGCTCCATAGGCTCCTGGAGAATTTTTTGTGTTCTATTAAGTGAAGTGGTTTGGCTTTGAGATCTTCTTGGACGTTTGGGCACTAGAATTACTTTGCAACTCCTCTCTATTTTTGATTACTTGGTGCCTTCAAAATTGCTACAGAACGTCTATTTCGTGAACGCATGAAATAAGTAAAGACGGACTGTCATTTTTTATTTGAATGCTTAAAAATGGAACCATTTCACATCTCTCCGAACTTCAATCTGCTGACTTTTTCATGAAGGCTATAACTACTTTCAGACATTTATTTCTGGTGGACACTTTTTGTTTTTTCTATTTTATTTTTACTTGTTTATGATGGTTAAGGGGGTTATAATGATTCATGGCATTGGGGATGTTTAATGTTTTATTTGGCTACCACTTGCACTGGTCAAATGTGTACTACAGAGGTTTGCACATTGTGTCGAACTGATTCTCTAATATCGATTAATATCTTGTCACCACATAAGCTAAAAGTTCTTGTGTCTTCTGTCCTTTTAGGTGCCAGAAAATGCAATTTACTTCATCGAAGACGGCAGAAAGGTTGCAGCTGCTTGACCTGTTGTCACAAGAAGAAACTTGGTGCTGACTTTTGACTTAATTACAGCACACAGCTGAGCTTGCACCATACCAAGAAAACAGGCCATCCTATCTCCCTCCACACGATGGGTGACATCTCGGCCAATTTACTACGCTCATAAGTAAACAAGCCACTCTATATTAAGTTACAAAACGTCATACCGTGAAACACCTTTACTTTCTCTACAGGTCTTCCAATCTTGTTACTGGAGATGGTATACTTTTTTTGCAGTTTGAAAATGTGTCCATAGATATGATATGTATAGAGGCAATGCGAAAGTTATTAGGTTGTTCTGTGAATTTTCACAAACATGCTTTCCAATTATGAACTACTTCGACAAAACTTCAACGAGCAGGCTGTTGCTATAGATTGTTCAGTTTATCATTTTCTGTGACCAGTCTCTAGTTGAGTGTGAAATATTTCCCCTACCAATGGGGGGATGATTGTAACATATCAGTCTTACATGCTCTAAAGCAACATGGAGTGGTATGCTTTTTTTTTTTTTAGATCCCTTCCGAAGCTGAGCAATATGAATATAGCTCCTATGGTCATGGGAGAATGCCCTACCTAAGGTAGACGGTCTACTGTAGACGATAATGACGATTTTTACCATCTTATATACACCTTCATTCATGTTTCTTGTGTTAGGGAGTGGGACCCAATAATTCAGGGGATCTCACCTAGGTGATAATCTCTATGTACAAACTGTCTTGAATTTTTTTAATCAATAATCAAGCCTAGGTTGTTAAGCCACCTTAAACTCAACCTTTGTTACTTTCTTATCATGGGTTGGGGCAGGTTTAGGGGTACGTGTCTTACAAAGGAGAGGGTCTGAGCAACCCTAGCTCAGGTTTGTGTAACAATCAAAGAGGGAATTGAAAATATGGGCAATTGTCCAAATTTCAATTCATGACCATCAGTCCAACCCACCCCGATGTTAGGGGTCTCCAAGGGTGTCAATGGATTGGGTTCAGTATAGTGAACCAAAATACCTAAACCTGGTCCAATTATTAGTCGGGTCCAAGAGATGGACCTGGAACCAGCCAAATTGATCAAATCTACTGCCTAATTGGAAAGTTCGCATATAGCAAAAATTCGTTATGGGAATCGTTCAAGAATATTTCAGGTATGTCATGCAAAAAATTGGCTAAAAACAAAAAATAAAACAAAATTTTGATTATTTGTAATTATTCTCTTTAAAAATGATTTTTGAATTTTTTTTAGAATTTCGACCACCACATCATACGTTTCTTCAAAATTGAAAAAATTGCATCTAATACGTACAATTATTTGCGGACTGTGCTATTTTAATCAGGTCCACCAAGATTGGCCCAAAGCTAATCAGGTCAGGTCTATCCTGTAGTTGGGTAATCCAGCCCATTGACACCGCCAGATCACAACTTGGAAAGGACACAGGCCCAAGTTCACACCATGTCATGAATGTCAGGATTCCTACCTGTCAATGCAATGGATAAAACTTATCGTTCGGTTAGAATAGTTAAACACGTGAATTTCGGGCGTCACCAATACATGGCAGTGTCCCAGCAAATTGAATAGTTGGATTGATGACCATGCGTGCCGCATGAGGCTAAACAGGAACATATCGAGTTACACCATCTGCCATTAGTAAGGTTGCCTGATTTTGAGCACTTTTTAAAGAAAAAGGACCTATTTGCAACCATTCGTGATTATTAAAACTGTGCATTGCGGTATTGCAACATAAGTGACATCCAAACTAACAATTTTATATGCAGAACTTGCTGCAATCTCTGATGGGAACAAGTGCAGCGATCTGGATAAGGAGATGAGCAAACAAAGCTGACAACTGTAGGGACTCTGATTGGATGCAAATTACAACTAACACAATGGTTATTAGTAAACAAGACAACATATCCATTTTCTTTGAAGTTACTAGTCCAAAAATCGAGTGAAGTATAACGAACTCGATAAGCAACCCATATATAATGGGAAATTCCATGAAAATATCGATAAAAAGCTCAGTATTTCCAACACGGAGTTGAACAATTCCTCATTTCACGTTTCTGAGAGCAGCGCACCAAAATGACGATCTCACAAGCTGCATCAAATTAATCAACTTTATGGACCAAGCATTCAAAATGAATATTAATCAAATTAATCAACTCTATGGAGCTATCAAAAGATCTAAAGTAGGCAGCAAGTTCCACAAAAAACTGATGAAATTTGAGAACTAAATACCAACACCAAACTTCAAGACTAATCGTCAAATAAGTGTGTTTTGTTCTCTAAATTCATAGAATGTTCCTTGGTACCAAACAAGCAAACATCTGTCATAAAATTATCAATCTTACAATCTTACAATCTTACAATCTATCAACGCATCTCCACCTTGAAGTTTTCTTAATTTGTCATCTCTTGTGATTTGAATCTATGAGATGTGTAAAGTGTTTTCAACATAGCAGTAGACATTGCACAATTTGCAATTTGTGTTGCAAAAAATGACTTAAAGGAGAACATGAACAGAGAATATTGGGATCATGCTGACAAACCCATAATTAAACTAGTAGTGAAATAAAAAAAATACTAGTAGTGAAATCGATGCCTGTGTACTTGGAAGCCTAATAATCTGGCAGAGAAGTATGTGTTCACAACATCAAGGGCCTATTATGAACTTCATCTAATTACTGATACAGAGTTTCATTGTACTCAGAGAATGAATGTAAGGTGTAAGACTTTCTTCTGAAGTGCTCGATACCAACTGGTGCAAAAAAATACTCTATAAGAGATGTACCACTGTTCAAAATCTAATGCTGTAGTGAATGGATAAACTGTCTCTCTGACTACCACCTTAAATTGCTAAACATTCTGTAGCAAAGCTACACTCTTAACGCATTACTAAATTTTACAACAAAACCTACTGTTAGTGATCAGATGACCAACACTTAAAAGTGGATGAACCAGATGACCAACAATATTCTGGAATGTAAAAACTCAAGCATAAGATCTCATATACTTGATTGTGCTTAGGTAAATGGAATTAAAAACTTGACATGATTAACAAACATTTTCATCAAGCGAACGACTATTTCCAGCAACAGGTAGGTATAAAATGTTTCAAAGTTATAGCTACAAGCAGAAACAAGTTATCTTTTAGTTTGTTTGCATCATAAAAAGTAAAACCTCACATGCATTTGTAGCCCTGGTAACCGTTGATCTTAGTGGACCCTTTTGGGGTTGTCTGACAGTATTAAAATTAACCGAACTTCTAGCGAATTTTAGTCACTTTTTACTTGTTGAAGCAAAGTTTGCCTGTAATATTTCAACGAATTTTACTATTTAGGACCAAAACTTTAAAATAGATGAGTAGTATTTAAAACACATTCATCCCCATTTTTTTACATTTCCCTGCTTTTGGGAGGTTCTTAGATGAAAATTGATTACTCCATTAAGAATTTTTGAGTCAAAAACAATTTATAGGGGTTGAAATCAAGATCAATGCTCATCGGGTTGCGTATTTTCATGTTGTTCATCAGAAAAAACTATTTTCCTGTAATTTCATGTTCCTTTCATATATTCAAGTTAAATTTACAAATGTGTGATGCATCTAATCATCAAACTGTTTACATGTAATAAAAATATACAGAAATTCACCCAAAATTTTGACAAATTAAATTGTGCAATTTGGCTTGAACTTGAAACTTTGGTTAATTTCTCGAATTTTAACATTTTTTAACACAAAAGTTACAAAAATTCATTTCGATGTTACTGTTTGCTTCTACAGTAACTTCTGTATGAACATAAGAATTATATCAATGAAGAGAATTTGGTAGCTCTATAGAACTTGATCTTTTCAGACTTTGCATATTTTAATAATTTATATACTTGCGTAAATATGTGTGGAACAATATTAATCTAGCTTATATTGATCTAAATTGTTTTTTCTTTTACGATATAATGAGTTATAAGTGTTTTATCATGCTTGTTTATCATATCCTTCAAAATTAGTACATGCTACCAACATTTTGACAAAAATTCTCCAAACTTTTCCGAGTTGGCAAATTTTTAAAAAAATCCTCTAAATCGAATTGAACATCCCCGAGTTAATTCACCGAAGTTTAGGGCGAAAAATCAAGAGCTTTGGAATGAAGTATCATCCTCTAAAATTACACTGGTTCCCCTATTCAGATTGAAGGGGACTCTCAACTGAAACATCAGACAGAAGAGCGTTTACCCTACATAGTAATTACTAATTATTATCTTTTTGACAAGGACCTCCTTTTAGTCAATCTGGTTGTTGGCCATATTTCTCAACTTTGCTAAGAGGGCAATTTTTCAGTTAACAGGTTAGCCATTGCAAATAGTAAGCCCTAGTCTTTTGGGACCATTTTTTATTTTTTATTTTTTATAGCACAGGTATCCCCACACACATTGGTGATGGGACTAGTCCTACGGTTGTGCGCGCTTACCCAAGCCTTCCCGTACACACGCCACGGTTTACGCAAGGGGCGCAGTCTCGAACTCACGACCTTGGGGAGCATACCCAAGTCGCTACATCTTACCACTGAACCACTCCCCTTGGGACCATATGCCTTCATTATAATCCCCTATTGTTGTTTTCCTCGTTTGCTTTTTATGATATTTCACTAGTTCCAAAGTAAAAATAAAGTCACAGGAATTCAGAGAGTGTAGTACTGATAGGGCAATCCACATTCTAGGATTTCAAACATATCTGATCATATCTATTGATTACATGTGACAGTTGCGGTTAGCTCAGACCAGCAGGAAAATTCACAAATTGTGTCCTGTACCAAAATGTGTACCCAAAATTTCACAAACACATTCTCTTGAAAGAAAGACCAAAATCTAAAAGATCTAACTATTATGTTGAGCTAATCAATGTTAGTTTTACATGGTAAGAAGTGATCAAACTATGTTAAAGGTCGATCATAAGATGATCTACTGCAATAAAACTAAGTACCTAAGAGCTTGACATGTTCAATGATTTGCTAAACTGGAAAAGGATAACAAATGCACAAATCAAGATGCCCGCACCATAAGTCCTAAGTAGCTCTGATAAAATGTCAAGAACTGAAAGAGACCTAAGAATTTGGTGTCAAAGAATTCAAAAAACGATCGTTACGAGGTCAATCGACCAAATTTAAAAGAAGTTGAAAAATAAAAATACTGAAAAGGTTCAACACCCACTCGGTTTATCTATGCTTAATAGCTAACCAAGGCAAATAAAGAAAAAACATGAGTAATGACTAGAACATGCATGGTACATGTGAATAAATAGACTGAACACTATCCTCCAAGTTTAATCCAAGAAACTAGTCATTTCTCAAAAGAAGTTTCATAGTTCCATACTTGTAAAAAGTATAAAAGACTTGAAGTTAAACAAAAGATAAAGAAAAAGAAAATGATTTAAAAGGAAATCTGCTTACCGATATCAGAAGGGACAACAAGTATCATCTGTCGGACTTAATCAACTCTTCAACAGAACTTCTATACTTACCAATTAGATCCCTGTCAAGAACAATCAACAGTTTTAGTAATTATATATAACATGTATCGAAAACAACATCTAAGAAAAGCAGTTAACACCTCCGTTGATTTAGCAGTTGCTCACTCTCTTCCAGCTTACGCTTTTGTCCCTCAACTGTCTATAAACAATATCAAATATCAGCCAAATTATAGTAAGAGACTTTCAATTGCAACCGAGGTAATATTTTGCATAACTCAGAAACAAACGATAAATGTCATGAACTTTATTGTGTATGTGAAACTAAAGAGCTTCAAAAAATTGCACAATGCATATAAGGGTGGTGTCAACAAGTTGGGTACCGGTGTATCCAGACCAAGGTTTTAAATTTCATCAGCATGCCAGAAATTTCGGTTTTGGGCTATACAGAAATCACCGAAATTAGAGTTTTTTAATAGAATTTCACCGAAATTTCGAAATTTCAGGCGAAACTTCAGCTTAAATTTCAGTTTCGACGTGGGCTGGCAAAACTAAATGGGTCGGGAAGGTATTTCGGTATCAAGTTGGATAGTGATTAAAAATTTAGCTAATTAGAATATTTGAATCAAACCCGATTCCAATCGAGTCCAAGAAAAACCCGAATAGTCGGGTAATTGGGTACCCATTGACCCCTCAACCAGCATATGGGTGACCAATACAAAGAAAGGAAATTAAACACAATAAACCCAGTTATTCTGTAAAATGCATCATTACAAATGGAACAGTAAAAAAACCTAGAATTACTCACCATAGCCTTTGTGTTAATGGATCCTGATATCGAGTTTAGTAGTTGTTGGCACTTTTCAAATTGGCTCGTCAATTCATTAACCTATTGAGAAATTACAAACAATGACAATTAGATAAACACATTGTGAACAAATTTGATATTGTGGATGGTTCAAATATTAGAGTGAAAATGCTAACCAACACATCCGAATGTTGATCGCGAGTTCCATTTTCGATCGCATCAGCTAAATTCTCCACAAACTGAAGAGAATGAGAACTCATCAGGATCAAAATCCACAAATTATACACAAATTAGGAATAATTATGACTCAAAAGAACAGTTGATTACATATCATGATGAGGGTTAGGGTTTATTGAGGATAATTCATGATGATGTGGAGAGACTATACAGATATATGGATAACATACATGTAAGAGATGAAAATGAGAAGCCAAGGATGGATGGTGTTGATGTTGTTGTTGTTGTTGTGGTTGTGGTTGATGATGATGACGTTGTTGCTGTT
The DNA here is from genome assembly GCA_035048495.1 of Euptelea pleiosperma. Lineage (NCBI taxonomy): Eukaryota > Viridiplantae > Streptophyta > Magnoliopsida > Ranunculales > Eupteleaceae > Euptelea > Euptelea pleiosperma. The sequence continues at coordinate 11,605,971 of CM068548.1, read as the reverse complement.
GTTGATGATGATGCTGTTGATGGTGGTGGGAGTGGTCCTGATTTGAGGTTGTTGGTGTAGTATTGTGAGTCGAGGCACTTGGAATCATCATCCAGCTTCCTCCTGAGTATGGATGCTCCATTGCTCGCCTGCTTCAGTCTCTAGAAAGAGGGGTTTCCGCTAACGTACACGGTGAGTGACAAAATAAGCCCCCGTGAGAACTACAGCTATGTTGATCGACACTTCAGAATACGCCCCTAGAGGCTTCTCTGATCAACGAGAGATCGCGGAGGGATACACAGAGAGTAGTTTTGTAACTTTGTTCAAGAAACCCTGAAAGGAGATCCGTTGGATCTTTGTAAAAAGAAGAAGAATGAATGAAAATGTTTTTGGTAAACCTTCTTCGATGCACTACAGTCAGCGACGCCGCTGACTGCAGCTAATATAAGCCACGTGGCACATTCTTAAGAGGATACTAACCGTATGGATGTTTGGCCAATCACTAGGTGGACCTACAGATCAAAAATAAACTTGATCAGTTATTTATAGGCGTTGAATTGAAGTTATTTTCATGGGTTGATTTTAACTTTAGGAATTCGAGTGTTATTTGGGTACAAAGATCCAAAGGTTTTAAATCACTAATCAGGCTGATTTTTGGTTTGTAGGTCCATCTAGTGATTGGCCAAACATCCATACGGTTAGTGTCCTCTTAAGAATGTGCCACGTGGCTTATATGCCGCTGACTGCAGGTGTCATCGAAGGTTTACTCGAGAAATAAGAAGTGGCTTTCTGGTGTATCATCCAATTAAAACTTGACACACGGTGCTTATGTCCGTAGGGTAGCACGACTCTATTGGTTATTGTATGCTAGCGCCCCTATTAGATCACCAGAGTAAAACTTCTGTCTGTCACAACGCACAATACGAGCCATATGGCACACTCTTAGTGGATGCTGACTGTATGGATGTCGTATTGATGTTTGGCCAGTCCCTCGGTCCAAATTTAGTCGGGCTGGGCCGAAATTCGAGGCCCTATCTGACCCGAACCGAAGCCCAAAAAATTGGGCTGGGCTCGAGCTCGGGTGGGAATATGGGCTTTGTCTAGGCTTCAAGCCAGGCTCAGATTTTGGGCTTAGACCCACTAAAATCCCTTTCAAATTTGTTTTGAAAAATCAAAAAAAATTAAATAAAATATTGATGGTGAAGGATTTTTGGAGGTTTTGGGCCTGAGTTCGGTCCGGGTTTCTCAGGGGTCGGAACCCGGGCTCAAAGCAAAAAATATTTGAGCCGGGCTCGGGTAGCCCGATACTCAGTTTCAAGCTGGGATTCAGGTATCGGGCTGTACACCCCAGCCACGTTTATTTTAGGAGTAGAATGCAAAGTCCCCTACATCTGTAACGCATCTATATAACAAGGGAGCTCAATTGTCTCCCCCTCTTATAGGCTTCAATAAAGAAGGGTGGGTCGAGATCTTATCCCTCAACTAGACGGTGGATTTCAGCCACTCACACTCGATTTTGGCAAATGCTTTGTTGGGGAATGCCGCGGGCACGGACCACCCACTAGTCTATATAACAAGTGAGAGTGGTTGTCTCCCCACTCATACCCTCATATAGGCTTCAATAAAGAAGGACCAAGATTTTATCCCCCAATTGGATGTTGGATCTCAGCCACTCACATGCGATTTTGGCAAATGCTTTTGTCGGGGAGTCCCGTGGGCACGGACCGTCCATTAGTGTTCACATAGTTATCCAAACTTATGAAACCCAAAGCCGCCCCACGTGTCAACTCTTTATTCCTTGTCCAACCAAACCCCTTAAAAACGATTTCATACAATATTAAGCTCGTGCAGTTACAATATAATTTTACACATGCTTTTGACTGCCAAGTACTCAATTTCATTCGTACAAAACACGCCCGTGGTTTCACATTCGTAAAACCTTTCCTTACCCATTTGGTTGAGATGCCTCAACTCCTATCATGTTGTGACATGTGGAGGGGAGGTCAAGGGTAACCGGGAGAATTAGTTTTGGTTCAAGTTTTGTTTTGTACTAGTAAATGGCCCGTGCCCACGGCACTCTCCGACAAAAGCGTTTGCAAAAATTGGGTGCCTTCGGCCCTTAAACGGTATAACGGACTGGGGCGTTAATTTTTTTTCCCCATTATAACGGTAGTTATAATGGATTGTAACTCACAAAGGGGAAAATAGAAAAAAAAAAAAAAAAAAAACAGAAATAACAAAAATAACGGTGTTAAAATTAAAATTTTGAATTTCAAATTTTTAATAAATTGAGGTCAAATGAGTGGGAGTGAATGAATAAATGAGGGAGATTGAGTGGCTGAAATCTAACTATCCACATTAGATGGCTGGATTTGATCTCAACCACTTTTTATCTTATGAAGTAGGATAAGATAAGAGAATACAACTGAGTTATTTTATTATATGTGTGGGTGGCCCGTGCCCGCGACACTCTCCGACAAAGTGTTTGTCAAAATCGGGTGGGAGTTAATCTCAGCCATTGATATGAAGCATAGTGGATCTCAGCCACTCATTATTGAAGCCATATAAGATAAGAGGGGGTATAAGACAACCACTGTCACTTGTTATATAGATCGTGGGTGGCCCGTGCCCACGGTATTCTCCAACAAAGCATTTGTCAAAATCGGGTGTGAGTGGCTGAGATCCACCATATATTTGGGGGATAAGATCTCAGCCCTTCTTTGTTGAAACAGATAATAGGGGGTATAAGTGGAGAGACAACTTCCCTGTTTTGTTATATAGATGTAAATGTAACCTACTCTTTAGGTAGCTCTTACCCTCCTCTCCACATGTCACAACATGATTGGAGTTTGAGGCATCTCCTCAATCAAATGGTTGATGCAAGCGAACAGGTGAAACTTTATTGCCGTTAAATTTCTGAATCCATGGTTTTGTAAAAATTGTACACGTTTTATTTTAAGTTTCTAACGAGCCAGGTGTTTTCATTTTGTAGCACTGACAGGTAACACAATCCAAACACCATGATATCAACTTACTAAACATTTTCTTTTGTGTTTTCCGTCGCCATCGTATCACGCCAATGTCTCTCAAAAGTGATAATCTTGTTGGACAAGATCTGTAGGCGCTTTCGCAGGTTACCGTTTTTTTGTTTCTTTACTTGTGAACATATGAATATTTTTGACAAGATTTTACATAGGTTCATGACTTTATGGGGCCCACATAAAGATTTTACAGCTGATTTCATTATGAAAAGTGGATTCCAAGTTGAAAATTTCTAGATCATATTTTTACCGTTTACTTCAATTCCACATTTGATAGAGTTGAAAATTTTAGAATGAGTTAATTTCTTTATGACTAGTAGTTGCCTGTGCCCACGGCACTTCCAGACAAAGCATTTGCCAAAATCGGATATGAATGCATGGCTCAGATCCACCGTCCATTTGCGTGATAAGATCTCGGCCCTTCTTTATTAAAGCTTATAAGAGTGAGTATAAGTGGGGAGACAACCACTGTCACTTGTTATATGGATTAGTGGGTGGCCCGTGTCCACGGCACTCCCGACAAAGTATTTGACAAAATTGGGTGTGAATAGCTGAGATCCATCGTCCAATTGGGAATAAGATCTCGGCCATTCTTTATTGAAGCCAATAAGAAGGGGGTATAAGTGGGGAGACAACCACTCTCACTTGTTCTATAGACTAGTGGGTGGCCCGTGTCCACGGCACTTCCCCACAAAGCATTTGCCAAAATTTAGTGTGAGTGGTTGAGATCCACCGTACAGTTGGAGGACAAATTTCGGCCCTTCTTTATTGAAGCCTATAAGAAAGGTAGACAACTAAGCTCCCTTATCATATAGATATAAAAAAAAAAAAAAAGGTTTGTAAATTGCTACGTGGCCCATATTGTGTCCTGTTAAAAATAGCGCTCTTAACGAAAATAAGTAAAAAGCAGCCATTATCATGGTAATGCTGCAACTCCATTACATTATTTTGAAAATAATGCCCAACACAAAAAAAAAAAGGAAAAAAAGAAAAAAAAAATGGTCTAATGTTATAACCATGGTTTTAAAAACAGCCGTTTAAACAGTAACGCCCCAAGCCCGTTTCCATTAAAACCGTTTAAACACATTTTATTGGTTTTGAAAAAAAAGGCTGTTTTTTTTTTCATTTAAATGGCCGTTAAAATCGTTTAAACAGCCATTTAATTCTGAAAAATTTTGAGAAAAAAACGGCCGTTAAATCCGTTAAAATCCGTTTAATTTCAGTTAAATTTCGTTATTTTTTGAACTTTCAAATTTCAAAATTTGAATTTGAGTGCCATTTTTTCCGTTTAATTCCATTTTTTTTTCTATTTTTGCCCCTGACCGTTCCAATGTTTTAAGGCCGTTTAAACGGTTACGGTAACGCCCCCAGTCCGTTTAACCGTTAAAATGGCCTCCTTTAAACCTTGGTTATAACAGCTGTTATAACAGAAATAATGACTTATTTTTTTTTTTTTTACCTTTATCAAGGTTATTTTGAAGAAAAAAAAAATTCAAACCTTTTTGTACTTTAATTAACAGTTGTTATAACGTTGAAAACAGTAACGTTAAGGGACTGTTGTGATGTTATAACTGACATTTAAAACCTTTCTTTTCCCTTAATAATTCAATCCTGTCGCGATACACTGCGCTTGAACACACGCATACTTTTTTTCTTGGGCTGTATGATGGGTGGTAACACAGACAGAACATCGGAAAAAACAAAATAAGGAAAAAGATTTGCCCCACATCGTTTGCATGCAAGACACGAGCTTATTTTTTGTGACTTTCACTTTTCCACCACACAAACAATTGGCGCAACAAGATTTCTAAAAAGATTAAGGTGGTGTTTGGATTGCCATTTTTAGACTTTAAAAAGTCTTTTTTTTTTCACAAAAAAGACTTTTTCAAATAACACATTGTTTGGATGACCATATTTTAAAAAGTATTTATTCCATAAAAATATATTTTTTAAGCCAAAAAGTCTTTTTTATAAAAAATAACTTTTTAAAATTTTGCTAGCTCAATGAACATAATAAACAAAGAAACAATTTTTGCATTAATGATGATCCAAATGACCTTTTTAAGAAAAACACATTTACAAAAATATATTTTTAGAAAAGTCATTTTTTTTAAATAAATATTTTTTAAAAATACCCATCCAAACACATCCTAAATTTTAAAAGTGAAAATCAGGTGTTTCTCTATGTCGTTTACATGCAAAACACGAGCTTATTTTCTGTGACTTTCACTTTCCCACCACACAAACAATTGCAGCAACAAGATTTTCAAAAAAGATCGAGCCTGACCGGCTATAGTACGAGCTGCACTATTTGCCGTTCGGGGGGACAAAAACAAACAAAAATGAGGAAAATAAAGAAGCAACGTCCAAAATATCCAGTGCATGAGCAATAGAAAACCTTCCTAAAGAGGGTGATCTATCTTGCAGCGTAGAGACAATCGTCTGAGCATCTAGCTTCACCAGAACATCGGACCTGCAAAATTGAGCCATCGATCAGCTAAAGACTCCATTATAAGCATCAACAAAGAAGGGCCGGGATCTAATCCTCCCCCAAATGGACAGTGGATCTCTGCCACTCACCTGATTTTGACAAATTCTTTGTCGAGGAGTGCCGATGGCACGGGGCACCCACTAGCTAGTACGACTACATAATAGGAAAAAACTAATATGCAAATGGTTGCATACTTTAGATCTTGGTTTAAAAAACAACCGTTATAACGAAAATAACGGTCATTATAACGGAAACAAATCTCCCCCATCAACGTTACAAAGCGCTTTAACATTCAGAAAATAATGGTCGTTATTTTTCTTATAATAGCCGTTTAACGAAAATAACAACCATTATTTTACAAAAAAAAGTTAAAAAAAGATACCCCTTATTTTCGATTATAAATTTTACTGAAAATTTGAAATTCAAATTTTGAATTTTAGATCCGTTATTTCCGTTGTTTTCTGTTTTTTCAAAACTTTTTTCGTCTTTGGTAACAAAAAACGGTAACACCCTTAATCCGTTATACATAATGACCCCTTTTAAACCTTGCTTTAGACTATAAAAATATGGATAGAAAGCGACATGAAACAACCAATGCCCTGGTTAACCCTAGTTAAGGAGAGACATTGCAGAAACATTAGGTTAACCAGGGGTTTGGTGGTTACGTGTCGCCTTCTGGCAACCATTGCACACTCTAAAAGTAAGCAACCATTTGCACACTAGTTTTTTCCATACATAACATGCCAAGTAAAGAAAATGCAACAGATGATGCTCTTCCACTGCCCACAGACCTGACCATGCAACCCCACACCAAGGACTCAAAGGTTGGCCATTAAATGGGTAAGATTCGGGTTTGATCTAGGTAGATCCTGATCCAATCGGCATTAAATGAGTAAGATTCAGGTATGATCTAGGTAAATTCTGATCCAAACAAGATTAATTGACTACCTACCTAAAAGTATTATTCCAACCATGGTTTTAAAAACGGTTTTAACGGCCGTTTAAACGGTAACGCCCCAAGCCCGTTTCTGTTAAAACCGTTTAATCACGTTTTATCTGTTTTGAAAAAAACGGCCGTTATTTTTAATTTAACGGCCGTTAAAATCGTTTAAACAGCCGTTTAATTCTGAAAAATTTTGTGAAAAAAAACAGCCGTTAAATCTGTTTAATTTCCGTTAAATTCTATTTTTTTTAATTTTCAAATTTGAATTTCAGCGCCATTTTTTCCATTTTTTACCTAGAAACAATCGATGCCAGTCATGGGGGAAAATCAGAAGTCCACAAGTGAAGAAAATGCAACAGAAGATGCTCTTCCACTGACCACGCAACCTCACACAAAAGACTCGAAGGTTGGGCATTAAATGGGAAAGATTCGGGTATATGATCTAGGTAGATTCTGATCCAATCGGCATTAAATGGGTAAGATTTCGGGTATGATCTAGGTAGATTCTGATCCAAACAAGACTGGGAACAATTTGACCTAAGGCAAGCTACCCCATGTGACTTGGACCCATGACACGTGATCCAAGTCTGAATTCACTATCTATGCAAAGATCCCAATCTGATCCATATATTTATATATGGGGGGGTTGGGTTTGATTTTTGAATAGACTACACATCGCCACTCATAGCAAGAATCTATTCAAACCCATGACCCAAACCCGAATCTATCCCAACCCGACGACTCGGATCTTTAGTTAGAATTCGGCATACGAACAAAACATTGGTACGGAAAAAAGTTCTACTATAATTCGGTTCGTCAATTGATAATCCGTTAAGAAATTCAGCTAAGAATAAAATAAAATATTATTTTCTGTATTAATATTACAATTTATATAGATAAGAGTCCATCTAGAGCTACACCCCGTTCTTACACCCAGTGGTGTGGCCCACATAGAGATCGTGTTAGACAATCCAACCGCAGGGTGAGTTGTCGATATTGTGGAGACCATCCTTACAAAAAATAACCTGTCCATTTTGCTCTCATCAATCTCATGAAAAGGTCACATGAATTTAGAAGATCTAGACCATCTAAATCAATCCATTTGGATCTTTGTACCCCAAATAATGCTCGAATTCCACGGTTAAAAATCAATCCATGAAAACGACTCCAATCCAATACTTAGAAATCACAGAACTGATGATTAGTGATTTCTAAGGGTTGGACTGGAGTCGTTTTTATGGGTCGACTTTTAACAGTGGAGCTTGAGCATTATTGACCATTATTTGGGGTGCAAAAATCCAAAGGTTTGAAATCACTAATCAGGCTGATTTTTGGTTTGTAGGTCCACCTAGGGATTGGACAAATGTCAATAAATCAGCATCCTCTAAGAGCAGATTTCTAGCCATTGATTTTGATCAATCCAAAAAAATGCTCGAATCCCACAGCTAAAAAACCAACCCATGAAAAGGAATCAAATCCAAAATTGCCAATTGAGTTAATTTTGGTCTGCACGTCAGTGGTCTCTAAGAGTGTGCCACGTGCAAAAGTTGACTCGTCCTTTTGCTAGGTATGATTTTCTGCTCTTATTATCTTTTTTCAGTCGGGGAAGATACTTTACCTGTGAGAGTACCACCAGTGGGGCAAAGTTGGAACAGAACGTATAGAATAGTGCATTTGGGGTTCCTTGTCCAATGATCCAAAAAGTTATCATCTTTTAGTCCTCATGTAGGACCGTAAATACAGAATTGTGGCCCTACAAGTAATTATCCTTTCTTTAAAAAGGCCCAGGACCAGGGGACAAATGTTGACACAAAATTTCACACCAGAAATTGGCGGGAGCCAATATATAAATGGCTCAGGTTCCAAGGACCCCCATTTTTTTGACCCCTCTCTGTGTTTGCACGCTCGGCCGTGGATTTCACGAATCCAACGGTTGTTGCCAACGCCCCCAAAAAATGAAAAAAAGTGACGTTGGCTCGGCTCTGACAACCACCGTTGGATTCTTTGAAATCCACGGCCGAGCACACGAACACTAAGAGGGATTAGAAAAATGGGGGTCCCCTGAACCCCGTATATAAATTAAAAGTTTTGGAATGGGATGATTTTTGGTTAAGATGATCTATATGGTGATCAGGAGATCACTCTCACAAAAATTCAAATCATTCTCATATTCATAGCCTGCATTATAAGTTGAAGAATTATGGACCGTCTATTTTTTTACCTTTAGCTTGAATCCCATACTTGATGGGGTTAGAAATTTCAGAATGGGCTGATTTTTCGTAAGGGTAATCTATATGGTGAGGAGATCATCCTCATAAAAAATCAGCCATTGATTCATCTTCCATGTGTGTACGCCAAAATTTGTGTCCCTGATCTTTTTTTTTTTAAATAAAGACCTTCATTAATAAGCAACAAGGGAAACATACGCCAAGGGACTATGTGGGATACGTGTATATCCCATTTGATACGCGCCATAAAGTGGGGGTTGGAAAAGGCAGCAAGTTTCGGATCGTATGATTTTGAGGTGGAATCAAATACCATGGTGATCGTAGTGCAAGCTCTTCAGAGAGGTTCTTTGGACATTGGATGGTCGTCATCAGCTCTCCTAGCGGTTATTTTGGCTATGCGTTATAGTTTTCAATCTCTGTCAAATGTTTCCCCGAGTGGTTGGAAGCCACATGAAATACGCTTATTAAACAGGAAATTGCTAACTAGGGTTACCTTGATCCATATCCGGCCTGGTTTTAGGTTGAATCCAAACCCGCAAAATAAAGGTTGGATAAGGTTTGACTCGTTCCATTTCATACCCTACACAAAGCTAAATGAGATGAAAGAGATGACAGATAAGAGATGTTAAGTGAAAACAGGAAAGCTTGGAGTAAAACCTGTGTCACAAGATGTTGTGACGGAAGCCGGTCACAGCACTCGATATGAGCCACGTGGCATACAACCAGAGGGCGCTGACTGTATGAATGTTTGGCCAGTCCCTCGGTGGACCTACAAACCAAAACTCAACCTGATTAGTGATTTACAATCTTTGGATTTTGCATCCAAATAACGCTCAATAATGCTCAAATTCCTACCGTTAAAATCAATCCGTGAAAATAATTTCAATGGAATCGATTAGAAATCACTAATCAAACTGATGTTTTGTGTACCGTTCCACCGAGGGACTGGCCAAACATCCATACGGTCATCGTCCTCTAATTGTATGCCACTTGGCTCTTATTGAATGCTGTGACCGGCTTCCGTCACATCATCTTCTGCCACAAGTTTTACTCGAAAGCTTGGGTGGGGATGACCTAATCAAAAGTCCAGTCGACCCAAAGAACAACTGGAAGTGGAAGGTACTTCATAATAATCAATCCATCTCGTGGGGTGGGCCCCGACATATTGACGCAGTACCTACCCTTGAAACGATTAATTGATTGATTGATCTTGTGAATTCATGGTTTCATAAAAGCATCACCTCATCATCCATCACTCCATATCACGCATCCTAGCTGTTGTACCACTGCCTGTAAAGAAGAAGGAAAGTGAAACCCTATTGTACCGACAGCCACAGTGCACGTGCTACGAACATGGAAGAACCAAGTTGCATAAAGTAGGTTTCTTTTTCACATGGTGGGGTTGCTTATTACTTTCTCATGCACGTATGGACGGATATGATTGTGATATGAAAAACATCAGTGGTAGAGATTGTGGTCGTTGTGGTCTTCGAACCACGTGATTGATGTGGAGGCTCATATCCCCACCAAGATCTCCCATATCTCTCTTTCCCATAGTCCCCCCCACAACCCATTCTCTCTCTCTCTCTCTCTCTCTTGATCATCTGTAGTGTAAAGTGTAAAGTGTAAAGTGTAAACAGCCTAAATATCACTGTTCAAACACGTGAGAAAGCCATGAATGATTCTTATATGAAATGAATGGTTTTTCTTTCTCCATATATACTAAGAGTGTGCCACGTGGCTCACATTGTCATCCCTCATCAGCGTTGAAGATGGACCTCCCTCATCAAGGTTTTGCTAGGTGCATGTCTGAAGACCGCATCATCACCAACCCCAATTTTGGCTTTATAATAGTATAGATAAGTTAAACGAGTAGATTATCTCATATTTGATTCATTTAATTTAATTACAACAATAATGTTTACCCTGAGTACTACAAGGATAAGCTAGAGACCAGAAATAGAGAGGTGCCTCAGATAACGGTAAAAAAAAATATTTTTTTATAGAAAATTGCGGTATCCATTTTTCAGATTTGAACGTTATAACGGGGAAAAAATGTAATGCGTAGGGGCGTTACTGTTATAACGGCTGTTATTTTTATTATTATTAATAATGCGGTTTTTTTAAACCACGGATTTAAGTTTTATTTAAAAGATTGGTCCCATTGATGGATATACCTTTAGAATATCAGGAGGCGTGGTGCTGAAGCTAGGGGTGGGACCCAACTAACAAATCTCCTGAGTCAAACAAAGATCCACATTTTAGAGAATTGATATTTAGTTAGTTTGATGGTTCCTAATCAAATCTTTGTTGGGTCCCTCGTGCACTATAAAAGTTAAATAATTATTGGGAGGCTAAATTTAATTATGGAGACTTCATAATAAATTTAATAAAATAACTAAAAAATATCTAATTGTTAATTAATTTGGTGAGGATATCAAGGTTTAAAAAATGGCCGTTATAAAGAAAATAACGGATTCGGACCTACCCCGTTACGTTATGGACCGTTAAAATGCCCAGAAAATAACGGCCGTTATAACGAAAATAATGGCCATTTTTTTTTGTTATAACAAAAATAACAACCGTTATTTTCTGAAAATTTTTGTGAAAAAGGGTCATTATTTTCGTTTTTTCTGTTATTTTCTGTTTTTTCCATTATTTTTTATTTTTGAAAATTTAAAATTTGAATTTCAGCGCCATTTTTTCCGTTATTTCCATTTTTTCCCCATTTTTTTCTATTTTTGCCCCTGAGTGTTTTTTTCGTTATAACGGAAAAAATGGTAACGCCCGCAGTCCGTTATAACGGTCCCCTTTAAACCTTGGAGGATATATATTCTCCTTACATGATATCAACCTCATAAATTAGAAGTATTTTTTTTTTTAGAAAATAGCGGTATCCGTTTTTCAGATTTGAGCGTTATAACGGGGAAAAAATGTAATGGGTAGGGGCGTTACTGTTATAACAGCCGTTATTTTTGTTATAATTAATAATATGGTTTTTTTAAACCATGGATTTAAGTTTTATTTAAAAGCTGATAGGTCCATTGATATTGGATATACCTTTAGAATATCTGGATATACCTTTAGAATGTCAGGAGACTTGGTGCTAAAGCTAGGGGGTGGGTCCCATCTAACAAATCTCCTGAGTCAAACAAAGATCCACCTTTTGGAGAATCGATATTTAGTTAGTTTGATGGTTCTTAATCAAATCTTTGTTGGGTCCCTCGTGCACTATAAAAGTTAAATAATTATTGGGAGGCTAAATTTAATTATGGAAACTTCATAATAAATTTAATAAAATAATTAAAAAATATCTAATTGTTAATTAATTTGGGGAGGATATCAAGGTTTAAAAAATGGCTGTTATAACGGATTCGGACTTATCCCGTTACGTTATGGACTGTTAAAATGCCCAAAAAATAACGGCCATTATAACGAAAATAACTGTCGTTATTTTTCCGTTATAACGAAAATAACGACCGTTATTTTCTGAAAAATTTTGTGAAAAAAAAAATGACCATTATTTTCATTTTTTCCGTTATTTTTCATTTTTGAAATTCAAAATTTGAATTTCAGCACCATTTTTTCCGTTATTTTTCCATTTTTTTTTTTCGTTTTTGCCCATGAGCGTTTTTTTCGTTATAATGGGAAAAATGGTAACGCCCACAGTCCGTTATACCATTATAACGGTCCCCTTTAAACCTTGGAGGATATATATTCTCCTTACATGATATCAACCTCATAAATTAAAAATTATTCCATTCCAATATTTCTAGCCTTATGAAAAGTACGTCGTCGCTTACCAAGTTGAAAACTTTTGACAATTCATTTCATAGGAGGATTAATTTTTTAAGAAATATTGGCGGATATTTGTCATCCTCACCAAAAATTTGCCCTTAACTTGTCTCCATGTGTACATCATGACCGCGAATGTGTGTACGTGTGGATTTTGTTGTAGACAAATTGGCTATATATCCATATGTCAATGAGCAAATTTTGTTATTTGTAGAACTAGCTAGAAGATTATAGGAAGATTTTAAATGACCCGTTATAACAGTTCGATAACATTACTGTTATGAACATTTGTGTGGTTCGATTTCTTCAAAGGGTTTTTGACCAAAACCTCAACGATCCGACTTAGAATCTATGTCTGTTGTTTTAGTGAGTAAAATGGTTAGTTGGAGATTCTAAGTCAGAAGCGGATCGGATTGGTACAGAGTGTGTGTGTGTGTGTTTTTTTTTCTTGGTTCTCTAACCCCCTAATTAGTAAGAGGGACCCTATTTATAGGGGACGTTGGGTGGTTGGTAGGTGATGTTTCTCACGTGACGTGAACATTTGCAATGTGGTGTCGTCACACGTTTCAAGTCCATTATAACTTCTCTTTTGTCATGATTCTAGGTGAGTAGGTTACATACTATCCCAAACAAGAGATGTTAGAACCCTCCTTTGGGGTTATGACAACTTTTTTTGGGAAGCCCAACTCCTAATCTGGCCTTCTTCGGCAAGTCAGATCTCTCTCCACCACAAATGTGATCGGTGAAGAGTCCATGATTAAGAGTGATATGAACCAATCTCTAATACTCGGTCTGAGATTTAAAATAAGCTTATGTACTTGCATTTTGAGGTGACATGTGGACGGTGCACGCACATCATTCTAACAGTGTCTTATTAGTCACAGTTGAGTAAAAAAATCAGAAATGTATTATTTTAATATTTTTTTCAAAAAAAAAATTAGATAACATAAAAAAAATGGGTTTTTTTCTCTCCAAATAATGGCAGTTATAACAAAAATAAGTCATTATAACATATATATATATGCCATTTTTTCGATTTTGAGCATTATAACAGGAAAAAACCTAACAAGGTCAGTGCGTTACCGATATAACAGTCATTATTTTCTTTACGAAAAAATTTTAAACAAAAATATATTTATAAATAAAGATAGAACTTTTTAAAATTTGTAAAAAAAAAGTAACTAATTTCTAGTTAGACGCCTGTCCCCTTGTGATAAGTAAAACTTCTGTCATAACGTGTTGTGACAACCAACAATACGAGCCACATGGCACACTATTAGAGAGCTCTGACCGTATGGATATTTGGTGAGTCCCTCAGTGGACATGCAGACCAAAAATGAGCCTTATTAGTGTTTTTAGAACCTTAGGATCTTTGCAGTACCCAAATAATGCTCAAATTCCTACGATTAAAATCAACCAATGAAAATAATTTCAATCAAACGCTTAAAAATCACTAATCAGACTGATTTTTGGTTTGCAGATCCACTGAGGGACTAGCCAAACATTCATATGGCCAACACCCTCTAATAGTGTGCCACGTGGCTTGTATTGTGGGTTGTGACCGGCTTCGTCACAACCCGTTATCACAAAAGTTTTACTCATCACAAGAGGCCATTGAATGGATAGAGAGCTAGACACTTTTAAAAGGCATCTGGCCCGACACTTTTAAAAGGTGTTTGTACCTGACAACATCGGTCATACCAAAAACGCTCTTTTAAAGGACGCTTTGTTACTTTTTTTTATAAATTTTGAAAAGTTTTAGCTTTTTTTTTATAAATATATTAAAAGTTACTTTTGTTTAAAAAAAAATTCATAACCATGCATTATAGTTGTATAAGGCTCTGACGATGACGACGACGATGACGATGACGACGACGACGAAGATGACGATGACGATGATGATGATGATGATGATGCGTCAACCAGAACATTCTAGCTAATGCATTTTTCTTTTCTTTTCTTTTTTTAATCTTGAATTGATGGAAAAATAGACTTTTACTATTCAATAGAGCCACCCAATGCCAATAATATCAGTAGCATATAAATTAAGATAAATGAGGAGACCATATCTGCCATTATATCTTGTTTATAATTGAAAAATATATAATTAGAGTTCATATATATATATTCTCTAAAATTGTTACAAATTAAGCTTCTAAGAAGTTTCGATCACATAAATTTCAATTAATAATTAATCTCATGAGACAACATGTGCATATGCTAATTAGTTCAAATTGACAATTCATGATATTACATCATTACATGTTGGATTTCACACATGCAAATCAAATCTTAGAATATAGAAAAAGTTGTCTAATGTCCCCCTCTGCCTTCTACTCACATTCTAAGCTCTTGCAGACAATTTTCAAATAAAAACAAACTCTAGATACAAAAAATCTCTTAAAAATCTTGAGAATACCAAACTTTGGCCCACATTCTTCCTTAAAATGGGAATAACGACATTCCTGCTAGCTTCATAAGCATCACAGATATGCTCATAAGCATTTAGCTTGTTTCTTGGCCTTTCAATGTTTATATGCACGGCTAAGATTAGATGCTCATGGGCCCACAAAGATCTAGCTAATCTGTGGATCATTTAGAATCTTTTCCACCCTACAAAATAAAAAAGCTGTAAGAGACTAGCTTCCATGCATCGATGACGTTAGATGGAGAGGATCCCAAGGATTGTCCTTCCGTATCTTTGAAAAAACAAAGGTGTTAGGCAGCGAATACCAGAGGCCAAGATCTTCTTTCTGCCCCCCAAGATTTTATCCTCGTTTTCATGAAACCACCCCCTCTCTTTCACCACCTTATTTAAACCAGCCCAACCGGCCCTCTCTCTCTATAATGGCTAAGAATTGTCCAATTTCATCATCTTTCATGGAGATAATCGTTATAAGCCGTTTGATGTCCATCATACGGCAGGTAAGGCAATGGAATAGTTTGTTGCCACAAGAGCTTCTCTCTCTAGACTTTGCTAGTAAGCTTCGAATCGACCCTGATGCCATTAGCCTGGCCTCCACTGATTTTGGTAGACTTGTTCGAACAATTCCTGCCGCCGTTCTCTATCCGTCGTCTCTCGACGACATTGTCGCTCTAATAAGATTTTCATATACTTCTTCTATTCCATTTCGTGTCGCGGCCAGGGGTCGGGGTCATTCGGTTCGAGGACAGGCCATGGCTCTTAATGGTGTAGTTGTGAACATGAGATCTTTGAATATTGATAACAATGGAAGTCGAATTAATGTTTCTCGATGCTCGTCGTCTTCGGATTTTTATGTCGATGTTTGCGGTGAACAGCTTTGGATCGATGTGCTGCATGCCACGCTTGAACATGGGCTTGCACCACTGTCATGGACTGATTATTTATATCTCACTGTGGGTGGGACCCTCTCTAATGCCGGAATAAGCGGACAATCCTTTCGCCATGGCCCTCAGATCAGCAATGTGTATGAGATGGATGTTATTACTGGTATATTACATCTTCATTTAATTTACATCCCCATGTAGACATATAGATGGTACGTACATGCACTCACTTCAAAACCTACATAATCTTATGATCCAAGCCATATGATCATGGGGTGGACATTTTCATGGGGCCCCACCTCAAAAATTGACTCAATCTGATGATCCAAGCAATATCATCCATCGATTTTATTTTTCTTGGCTATATCACCACATGATCATACTGACCAACCTATTGAGTCAATTATATATGTCATGAAGTACATGTGCTCTAGATTTGCATGTTTTGTGTTTATAGACCATATTTATGGTCTATGTGGCAATAGTAGTAATATACCATATGCATGTGCATGCATGCAATGTTGTCATTATTCATCTTACAAAATGAAGTTTCTGTGGCTTATTTTTGATCCAGGAAGAGGAGAAACAGTGACATGTTCCAAAATCATAAACTCAGATCTGTTCTATGCAGTACTTGGAGGTCTAGGCCAGTTTGGGATCATCACTAGAGCAAGAATTGCCTTGCAGGCAGCCCCACAAAGGGTATGTATCAAATTCATGATCGACAACTCAGATGGTTACTTACGGTCTCCAAACTTTGTCGATCACCGTAAAAATTGTATCCCACTTCTACACAATCACAAAGATCCCTCATCTGTCTTCTAAGAACGTTTTTCGGTGCGTAAGTACATGTGGCGCGCACATGTGATCATCAATCCAGGCTGTCAATGTGTTAGGCCACTTCTTGAAAGGACCCTACGTACGTACCATGCATGGGTGTGGTTCATCTTAACCTGAACAATGCACATGCAACCCAATTATAACCATCACATCCCTGGTTCAAGCTTGCTCGATTGCATGTAATGTCATGTATGTCAACATGATCGGACTGTAGACGTCGTTGCGCTCAGGCCTCCCTTGCCGGGAGTCATCCCTTCGCTTCACTCGCTACAAAGTCAACTATAAGACTTGCTTTTAGCCCCTCATGCATCCGAGTCGTCATCCATATGTTTATTCTTGTGGCTTAGATGACAATGTAGTACTTCAACATCTTTTTGTTCTTCCGTTCTTTTTGTTGCCCACTAGCATGCTAAGCTGTGGGCTTCAATGCTATCTTCTATATTGGCCCTTCAAAGTACTTGCCTGTCGATCTCTGTGCAACTTTCGAGGCTTAAAATTTTGGTTTCGCACGCTATTTCAGTGAGGGCCCAAACCGATATTTGTGAAATTATTGGAAAATTTTGAAATTGAGATTATTGACGAAAATTTCGAAATTTAAAGCTGCACATAAGCACCCACCATCGGCTAGATTTGCACTGAAATTTTGGAACAATTTCACAAGATTAATTTCAAAAAAAATTCGTAAATTTCAACGAAATTTCGAAAATTTCAGTCCAAAAATTTAGAATTTCTACCCGAAACCGAAATATCGGACATTTTGCGGAAATTTGAAACCCTAGTCGCCTTATTGTTCATTTGGGCTGTAAAATTTGTTTGCAGGTGAGATGGGTACGCTTGCTCTACCATGATTTCTTGGCTTTTTCGAAAGACCAAGAACATTTGATCTCAATGAATGGTGAGCAATGGGGACTGGATTATGTAGAAGGTGCAGTTATGATGGACCAAAGTCCTAACAATTGGAGATCTTCGTTTTTCTCCGCGACCGATCAACCGAAAATAATTTCCTTAGCAACCCAACATGGAATCATTTACTGCCTAGAATTGGCTAAATATTATGATGATCTAACGGTGGAAACAGTTGATGAGGTATGTCTTTCTCCTTTACAGTTTACACAGTTCAATTTATTTCTAAACTTAAGCTTTTACTGATAATTTGAACATGTTTTGTTCAGGAATTGGAATTTTTGCTTAATGGGTTGAACTACATTCCCGGATTTATGTTCAGAAAAGACGTCTTATACGTAGATTTCCTGAATAGAGTTCGAAGTGGGGAGTTGGAGCTTCAATCACAAGGACTGTGGAACATTCCTCATCCATGGCTGAATCTATTTGTGCCCAAATCTCAAATCTTGGACTTTGATTCAGGAGTCTTCAAGGGTATTCTTAAACAAACCAAGACCGCCGGAGCTATCCTTGTCTACCCCATGAACCGGAACAAGTAAGCAACACACACAGTAATTGTTGGAGTTATGTGAATAAAAAATGTGTTTTATTAGATGGTTTTTGAAGAAGCAAGGTACTTAAGAGGTTTGATTCCAGAACCTTTTGCTTTTTTGGTTTTCTTCATGGTTTAAAATAACGCCGTTTTAACGGTTTTAATGGCCATTAAAATGGTAATGCCCCAAGCCCGTTACGTTAAGAACCGTTTCGATGCTTAGAAAATAACGGCCATTTTTTCTGAAAATAATTGTGGAAAAAGGGCCGTTATTTTCCGTTAAATTCTATTTTTTCGTTTTTCAAAATTCAATTTTTGAATTTCAGTGCCCTTTTTTTTATTTTTTCCTGTTATTTCCGTTAAATTCCTTTTTTTTTTCATTTTTACCCCTATCCGTTACAATTCATTTTAACGGTAACGCGTAGTTCGCTATACCGTTAAATGTCCTCTTTTAAACCTTGGTTTTTTGTACCTCAAAACAACAAATTTTTTTACCGAACTTCTTCAGTGGGACAGTTAATATACACGTCACACGGAGAAGTAATTAATATATAAATTTCTTCTTCTAAGTTACCATTCAAGAAGATAGTTTTCACATCCATTTGATGAATCCATGATAAGATGGTCTACCAATGGACATTGGTGCATGGCAGTTGACCGATCGAATACCTTTGATTTTGTCAAAGAAAAGTTTATTACTATAGTATTGAATTAATACAAGATATGCATTGCAGGTGGGATGATAGGATGTCTGCAGTTACCCCAGATGAAGATATCTTCTACACTATAGGACTGTTGCAGTCAAGTGGTATGCATGGTTGGGAGTATTTGGAGGATCAGAATAAAGAAATATTGCAGTTTTGTGACAAGGCTGGAATCAATGTTAAGCAGTATCTCCCCCATTACAAGACCAAGTCTGAATGGATGAGTCATTTTGGCTCGAAATGGGACTTGTTTCAAGAAAGGAAGGCCAAGTTTGATCCAAAAGTTATATTGTCGCCGGGACAAAGAATTTTCACTTCGTTGTAAGGCGGTAATCCGTATAATAAGATATTTGAATAAGCAAACCGTATTTACTCTCTTTGTACATCTCTTTCTAGACCTAAGGATATATATATTCGCAGTGTTTGTGATCCAGTGTATGAAGATTGGTGAAATATTCTTCACGGTTTTTGTGATCCAAGCGCGGCCCAATTTTAGGGGTAAAACCCTCCCAAGTTTTTACGCTACCCAAGTCCGACCTCTGAACCCCGATTGAGCTTGGGTTCTTGAAGGAGCACTGTCGAACCGTATCCAATCCGAGCTCAAACCCAAGCCTAGAAATCCTCCCAAAAATAAATTACTAGTAATTATGTCAATTGCACAAACCTCCTGATATATAAATAAAAATGGGTTTTAGTACTCCAAAACCCTGCCCACGCCAAAGCCAAAGCCTAGAGGGAGAAAAGCCAATTTTTCCCGGTTTTGGGTAAGGTCCAGTAGACTTCCTCAAGCTCGGCCAAACTAAATTTGGGTCGGGCTCAAATTGGCCCAAACCCAAGAAAACCCGAAAATGGGCCTGGGTCAGATTAGGCTACTGGAATGTACACCCCCACATGGTCTGAATCAAAACCACAATCCGTATATGAAGATCTAGATCCGAACCATATATATGTGTTAGGACAAAAAAAATGGTAAACATACAAATGACTTGCATTTGGTAAAAAAAGATTCTTAGACCTTTAGTCTGAATGAACTGAAATTAAGTGATTATGGTGATTAAGTGGTGTTGGTAACAACTAAATTTCATCACTGTCATCAAAACCACTGAAATTAAGTAAAAAGTAAAAAAAGTCACCCTCCCTTCACTGTGAAAGCATCTTTTCAAAAGATTCTAAGATTCTCATTTAATACCGATAATGCCTTTTCTTAAAGCACTCTTTTAAAAACTTACGAAAGTGCCCTAATAAATATTTCAAATTATCCACAATGCCCTTGACTTAATTTTAAGACTTAAGACCTTTACCAAACAATCCAATGCAGTCATAAGTCATTAAGCCATCAGACCTTAAGCACTTAAAGCTTTTAGATTTAATAACTTAATTTACCAAAAGTCACCTTAGATCTACTACACATGGCTACTTAATTATATTAACATCCAATCAGATCTAAGACCTAAATTCAATCTGATACGACCCTAAGGATTGTCTACCATTCTCATTGGAACACATGAGTAAACCTTCAATGACGCCTGCAGCCAACGACGCTGTTGACTGCAGCCAATATGAGCCACGTGGCACATTCTTAAGAGGACACTGATTGGATGGATGTTTCACCAATCACTAGGTGGACCTACAAACCAAAAATAAACCTGATTGAAGTTATTTTCATGGGTTGATTTTTATAGTAGGAATTTGAGCATTATTTGGGTACAAAGATCCAAAGGTTTTAAATCAATAATCAGGCTTATTTTTGGTTTGTAGGTCCACCTAGTGATTGGCCAAACATCCATATTACTAAATTTTAACGTGGTCGGAGGAACCCATGGAAAGGTTTTCGGTGGTGGTGTTGTAGGAGTGTTAGGACTGCAACTAGGGCTGGTTGGGTCAGATTTGGGGTCAACTCAAGTCCAACCCGATCTTCAAGGTTGTGAGCTCAAGCCCAACCCAGCCCAAGGTTGGGCCTAGAATTTTCAGCCTGAGCCCAACCTGATAATTAGTCGGGTTGAGTCGAGCTGCCCAAAACTTCTACCTGAGCCCAACCCGATTTTGATTGGGTTGGCAAAATAGAGGCCCGAGCCCAACCTGAATATTGAAGGGGCCAACCCAACCCGAGCCCAACGTAGGGTTGAGCCCGCACAAGTTGCAGCCTTAAGGAGTGTAGCGGAGTCAACCTGACTTGTAGCTCGGGTTGGGCTTGGGTTAAGCATTTGAAGCCTGAACTCGGGTTGGGTTGGACTCGGGTTGACTGGTCTAAAGTTCGGGTTGGGCTCGGGTTAGCGCTCAACCCAATCCAACCCGCCTAGTTACAACCCTATATCAGTTGATGATATACCATCCGTGTGGTCTATCGTCAATAATGTCTAGCAGCTTGATAAATTATGAAGCTCTTCCAGCATTCTGTCTCTTGAGTTATGGCTCTCTCTTTGCCATTTCCACCAAATCTCTTCACTTCTTCTTTTTCTCTCTGTCCTTCTTCTCCTTCTCTTTCCTTTCTCATTCTTCAAACCAGAGAACAATCTTCAATTAGATTCAGAACTCTCAAACTCGAAGTCTCTTGTTCTTATCAGAAAATCGAAGTTGAAAGTGAAGAATCCCAGAAAACCAAAGTGGTCTCTAAGACCCCAAAGAACAAGAGAAAGCTCAAACCCAGTTTCTATGATCAAATTCGCGATAAATGGACTCTCAAAATCGATTCACAAAGGACAAAATTTCCATGGCAAGAACAAGAACAAGAGCAAAAAGAAGAAGAGGAAAACCAACAGTCGTCTCTTACCCTCAACTCCTCTGAAGAAATTAGCGGGAACCCATCGTATGGTGACCCGGTAAGTTTCTCTTTACATAGTCGTGTAATTTCGGCTCCTTGGATTCATGGAAGTAAACCCAGAAAAACCCTTTTGCATTCTGAAACTGAAATTGCCCAAAACAGATGTACTGGAGGCAAAGAAGTCAGTGAATTTAGAACAAAATCGAAAGACCTCAAAAGGGTAGTTAATAATAGTGGCAATTTAAAGGAAGAAAGGAGAATTGATGAATTTCCGGGTTCGGTTGTTAAGATTGATGCATCCGCAATTGGGTTAGTAGGAGAGAAAGCAAAGGACTTTGTTCGGGACGTTAACAGTTATTCTTTGGATGAGAAGCGGTCTCAGTCAGATAGAGATGTTGGCAGCTTTGTGGGTTCAACTGATAATGGTAACTCGATTCAGTTACCATGGGAGAAGGAGAGGGGTTTGGAGTCTGTGGACCAAGATAGGTGGAAGAGAAGCAACACTGGGTTGGCGGAGAAAACAGTTCCGACACCCGAATTGCGGAGACTTAGAAATGTTGCTTTGAGAATGAAGGAAAGGATAAAAGTTGGGGCTGCTGGCGTTACACAAGCGTTGGTGGATTGCATTCATGAGAAATGGAAAGAGGATGAAGTTGTGAAGATGAAATTCGAAGGACCACCTGTGCTTAACATGAAGAGGACCCATGAGACTTTAGAGGTTAGTGCCTTTTGATATCTTTCTCCTCTTGAATTTGTTTTTGTTATGAAAGAAAAACAATTAGATGATTCTGAAGCTTCCAATCTCTGATTTTATTGTTTTTTTTATCTCACCTTCTTTAGAGTAATTGAGTGGATTGCAGCGTCTCGCATTCTAGGAAAGAGGGTGCTTAAGTTTGATTTTTGGGTGTAAATAAACGGCATTAACATATAAGGGTTGTCATTGTCATTTTTTGATGATTTTACTTGTTTGTTTTTGTGCACATTCATTATTTGTTTCCACAGTTCTTGGTCCAGCACTTACACGTGGGTCTTTACATTCAACTTGTTTCTTGATATGCATTACCTTTTATGTTATATCAGAGCAAAACTGGAGGTCTGGTGATCTGGAGGTCTGGCAGTTCACTTGTGTTGTACAGGGGAATGACCTACAAACTTCCTTGTGTGCAATTATATACTCGACAGAATCAAACTAATCCAAGTATTGACCATCACATAAAAGATTCAACAATTGATGTTGTCGGGAATGTTGGAATGACGGACTCAGTTAGAATTACAGAGTCATCTGGTATCGGTTCTGTGAAATCATCTAAGGATCCATCCGAAGAAGTCATGGATATAAGTGATCTCAACAATTTGTTGGATGAGTTGGGACCACGATTCAAAGATTGGTCAGGCTGTGACCCACAGCCCGTTGATGCAGACTTGCTTCCTTGTGTGGTACCTGGATATACACCTCCATTCAGACTTCTTCCTTATGGGTTAAGACATTGTCTTAGAAACAAGGACATGACATTTTTCCGTAGGTTTGCAAGAAAAATGCCACCTCATTTTGCGCTGGGTATGTGAGAAACGATATTTATGAGTGTATCAAACTATCAATATTTGTGTAATTACCTTTTTACGGACTTGTCGTTTTGATAGGATTTAATTGCTGTAGGAAGAAACAGAGAACTACAAGGCCTGGCTAGGGCTATTGTGAAGCTATGGGAAAGAAGTGCTATTGCAAAGATAGCTATCAAACGTGGTGTACAAAATACCTTGAATGAGAGAATGGCTGAAGAAATCAAGGTGAGCAATGTTGGACATACTAACTTCTTGAATATGAAAGTAATAGACCGTTCTAAATACTTCTTCTAGGGTGAAATCACCGCTTACCTATGAATGGAATGTGAAATGGAATATTAGATATCATAGAAATTGCTGATTTTCATAGTTTAAACCTGTGTCCTACTTTGTAGCTAAAATGATTTCTATGATAAGTTGTTGACTGTCTCCCATGATTTATAAAGCTATATATTTTCTAATGCATCTATGCTAATTCTTCCACCACACGATGAGATGAGAACTGTGGTGTTCCTATCACAAGAGACCTGCTCAATTAAGTAATGATTAAACTAGAGCACTGAGTTCCAATATTGAGGATGCTTCATTAACTCAAGTTCTATTTACGTTTCGTCTCTGTGTGGTTGAAAACATTGGATTTGATACCTGAACAAAGAATTCTTAAAGCACTCTTCTTTCTTGTTCATCTAACTCAACTAGGATGAACTTGAATTGCTTAAAACAGAATTTGTTAGCAGTGACAAATTACGTTAGCTATGGCATTGACTTTCTAAGCCTTGTATTAAATAAAACAAGAGAAATGATGTAGTTCTGGAAAGAATTATGGAATCTTTCCTATCAAAGGAATGCTGTAATAGTTCCAGCTACATATTTATCAGTGCCCGTAAGTCAGTGGTCATTTTGTTTATTTAAAAGGTCAGATGAGCAATTACATATCCATTCAAAATTTTGGGGCTACAGACTTACTGTATGCCCTTTGTTTTAGCTACTCTGATATATCTGTGACATCTTAAATTCCATTACTGCATGTTTGTGGCAATGATTTCTACGTGTTTACAGCCAGTTCCATTTCATTCGTGCAGAAATTGACAGGGGGAACACTTCTCTCTAGAAACAAGGATTATATTGTCTTATACAGGGGTAATGACTTCTTGTCACCTGCCGTTACGGAGGCATTGGTAGAAAGGAAGAAACTAGCGGAGCTCCGACAAGATGAGGAAGAACAAGCACGACAGAGGGCTTCAGCCTCAGTTTTTACAAATGCCAAAGCTGCCAAACGTCCATTGGTTGCTGGTACCCTGGCTGAAACCTTGGCAGCGAACTCTCGTTGGGGAAATCAACCAAACAGTGAAGATATGGAGAAAATGAAGAGAGATATGGCTTTGGATAAACATGTTTCACTTGTCAGATACCTCGAGAAGAAGCTAGACCGTGTAAGCTAAAATGCTTCCATAATAGATTTTGCAACCACTAAAGAGCATCTTTGGAATTTGCATTTCATTAGTTTCAGTATACATTTTCTCAAATTTTGGGTTTCTTCTCTGGATTATACCAGGCAAAAGAGAAGGTCAAAAAGGCAGAGAGGGCTTTAGGAAAAGTTCAGGAGTTTCTGAACCCAACAGAGCTCCCAACTGATTTAGAAATCATAACTGATGAAGAGAGGTTTTTGTTCCGTAAAATTGGTTTGAGTATGAAACCATTCTTGCTTCTAGGTAACCTCGGTTTCTTATTATCCTATAGTTGTCATTGATCTGTGGTTATTGGTTTTAGGAGTTAAGGGTGGGATTAAGACAGTCAATTACATGTTTGTTTCATTTTTAGGGAGGCGGGGAGTTTTTGACGGAACAGTGGAAAACATGCATTTACACTGGAAGTATCGGGAACTAGTCAAGATAATCGTGAAGGAGAAGAGTTTCCCACAAGTCAAGCACATAGCAATATCTCTTGAGGCTGAGAGTGGTGGATTATTAATATCTTTGGACAAAACTACCAAAGGCTATGCAATCATCATCTATCGTGGGAAGAACTATCAGCGTCCACAAGCAATAAGGCCCAAGAATCTATTGACAAGGAGGCAGGCATTAGCACGTTCAATTGAGCTTCAGAGACGTGAGGTAATATTTATTGTTCTTAAATTTCTTTTGAAGTTGACATCATATTTTTCTTGTTTCTGAGAATATATTCTGTTCTGTTCCCTCCCCCATTAAAAATATCTGCAGGCACTAAATCATCATATTTCGGATCTGCGGGAGAGAATCGAGTTGCTAAGATCTGAACTGGTATGATTTCCTTCCGTTGTTGAGTAATCTGTGTTACATGATATGATACCAAGGACAACCGTAATAGAAGAATACTGAAAATTTCATTCAATGTACCTGTCTTCTTATGGTTGTTTTTACTGCCACCATGGATTTTACAGGATCAGATGGAGGCTGTTAAGGAGACAGGTGATGAAGAAATGTACTCGAGGTTGAATGATGCTTATTCTTCTGATGATGACACCGAGGAGGTGCGTGAGCATTTTGCTTGGTCTAATATTTGGATTCTGAGAGGGTGTTCATAGGAACTCAAAAACTTTATTTCGAAATTGGCTTTTTATTTAGTGTGTACAGTGTAGTTAAACTGAAATTCTGTATTTCTTTTATCAGGATGAAGGTGAAGAGGCGTATCTTGAAACATATAACAGTGGTAATGAGGAAGAGAATACCTCGACCGAGGAGCTCACCTGAAAGAGCATTGATCCAAGTAACTGCCCAAGATCAACACGAACTTGGACGAGTAAGCATTGAAGATTCATGGATGGGGAGATTGATCGATAATTCTAAATCTTCCTCATTTGAGAAATTCGTAAGACGCAAGATGTGAGTGCAAGAAAAGCATGCAGGTTCTGCACTAGGTGTCTCTGTCCTAAATCATCCATGGAAGATCTCAAGGTGAGCTGACACTAACGATTGGAATCCTCAGTTTCCAGTATGTTGCAGTGAGAGGAAAGAGAATAGTAGTAGTTAATCCACAAATTTGGCATGTTTCATGGCTTGCTTATATGTAATCAAATTTTGTAAGTAAAGATTCGGCTCCGACAAAACTTTTATCTGTAACTCCCATTGTCATTTACTGATCATGCTTTTGAACTCAGATTCTTTTTAGCATTCATCGTGGCAGTTGCAGAGATGCAAACTACAGCATTGCTCTTTCTACTGAGAAAACCACTTCGAATTAAAAAAAAAATTGTTGTATGCTCTTTCTACTTAGAAAACCACATATGTGCAACCCATAATAAATGCGTTGCTTGCTAGCATTCCTGCTGTAAATGTGGCACACAACAGAAAAAACGGTAACATTACCTATCCTAGGGTCAAGACTAATGGATGTTTTTTAGAAATTCCTGTGGTGTTCTTCGAGATCGGCGTAGTAGTCTCCTGTTTGGTGGAAATCTTAACTCTTGTTAGCAATTCGGAATATGGCAAAAATTTGTTACGGATAAAAGTCGAGTTCTATTTTGATTTTGGGTTTCAAAAATTCGTTAAACGGCAAATATGTGGTAAAAAAAATGACAGGATTCTGTACAGGACACAATATGAGCCATGTGGCACACTCTTAGAGGACTGACCATATGGATGTTTGTCCAATCCCTTGGTGGACCTACAAACAAAAAATCAGCCTGATTAGTGATTTATAGGCGTCGGATCTTTGTACCTCAAATACTGCTCAAATTCCCATAGTTGAGATCAACCCATGAAAATAAGTCCAATCCAAAGCCTATAAATCACTAATTATGCTGAATTTTGGTCTGTAGGTCCACCTAGGGATTGGCCAAACATCTATACGGTTAGAGTCCTCTAATAATGTGCCACGTGGCTCTTATATTGTGTCCTAAACAGAATCCTTGTCATTTTAGGGCTGTCAACGGAGCCCGAACCATTTAGTAATACAGTTACCATAGTCCAATAGTTTTCAAGTTAGTAATCTTTCAATTATGAGTTCTGCCTCTAAAATACATAACAATACTCAAACTTGTTTAATTTACTTCAATGCTCCCCTTTGGTTTTAATTGGACAATGTATTGATTAATCAGTACCAGTGCTACATTGTTGACATACGATCCTTGTGGTAATTACTATGCAAGTGTCTATCATTATCCAAGGCTAACGAGAAGATAAAGTGACATTCCCTATTAGTGTCAAAGCTTCTCAATTACCTAAATATTAGTCCTCAAATCTTATGGCTACAATAACCCAATTTAAATGTTAAGGTTTAAGGGTGGGACCTCATATGAGCACAAGTAGGAGGTAGTATCCCATCATTTAGATGGGTACATCAAGAAATCTGGTCTCACATACATCTCCTAGGTTGAAAAACTCAACACGATCAGATTATCATGACCATCCAAGCAGTTTGTGATTGGTTGGTTATTTTAGTTATCTAATGTGTAAGGGGTATTTTCAAACAATACACGTGGGTTCATACGATGATGACACGTGTCCTCTAATAGCATGTCTAAGTGGCCAACTAGGTATGATGAAGATCTGGCCGACTGGGTATGATGAAGATCTGATCGACTGGGAATGATGAAGATTTGGCCGACTGGGGTATGACGAAGATCTGTCCGACTTGACATGATGAAGATCTGGCCGACTCGGTATTATAAAGATCTGTCCGACTCGGCATGATGAAGATCAGGTCGACTTGGCCGATTACCTCGATCTCACGGTTAGTCAGCCAGATAGAAAACAGAGTTGAACGAACAGGAAGTAGCCACCTATTGTACTTTTAAGGCAAAACACGATTTACGACAGATCATACATAAGACAAAGATTTTCGGGTTGATTGGTATGGCCTCCATCGTGCTCTTGGACACCTAAGGGGTTATATATCTTATAAATAGAGAGCTACAATGGTAAGGAAGGTAAGCAATCTTGAACAAAACCAGACGGATCTAAAGACTTTAGCATCTGATTTTGTGCACATCTCGAGGGAGTGATGGATTTTCCCCTAATGATGCTACTCTATCTTTGTGGGCACTACTCTGTACATATGAGCTACTTGAGTTGAGCCAACCATTAGGCACGTTTTGTTCCAATTATTTTTTACCTTTAGCGAAATAAAACATGGGGATGTGTGAGTTTAGGCAATTTTATTTTTTCTACTTTGGTCCCACTAAAAAAATAAGAGCTAAGGGAGTTTGAGTTGTATAAATAGAATAAGAAGAGAATATGAAAAACATACTTACCTAGACCCCTCAATGGGTGATCAGAAAGGCCAATGGCCTAGGTTAGCGACCTCCATTGTACTTGAGAGGGGCGCTCGCCTAAGATTTGCCTACGTGTCACAGACACGGAAAAAAAACGTAGCTATAATCGGGCGAAAAAACTGAAAACACATTTTTTTAGTTTTGGGCAAGGTTTAAAAAACGGCTGTTATAACGAAAATAACGGTCGTTATAACGGATTCGGACCTACCCCGTTACCTTATGGACCGTTAAAACGCCGCCGTTATAACAAAAATAACGGCCGTTATTTTCGTTATAACAAAAATAACGACTGTTATTTTTTCGTTATAACAAAAATAACGACCGTTGTTTTCTGGAAAATTTTGTGAAAAAAATGGCTGTTATTTTCATTTTTTTCCGTTATATTCCCTTTTTTTCCATTTTTGAAAATTTGAAATTCAAATTTTAAAATTCAAAATTCGAATTTCAGCGCCATTTTTTCCATTTTTTTCCCGTTATTTCAGTTTTTTTCCGTTATTTTCCATTTTCCCCCTTTCCGTTATTTTCCATTTTCCCCCCTGAGCGTTTTTTTCCGTTATAAAAGAAAAAAACAGTAACGCCCCCTGTCTGTTATACCGTTATAACGGTCCCCTTTAAACCTTGGTTTTGGGTTCGAAAATTCCAAATTTTTATGAATTATTGAAAGATTTGGGCGACGTGTGATTGCTAACAAGGATCTCTACATGACCTTAGGACGAGGATGGCACAGTTGTGGAAGATACGGTTTATACCCCCCACAATATGAGCCACGTGGCACATTTTTAGAGGATGCTGACTGTATGGATGTTTGGCCAATCCCTAGGTGGACCTACAAACCAAAAAGAAACCTGATTAGTGATTTCTAAGGGATGTATTGGAGTCATTGTCATGGGTTCATTTTAACCGTGTAAATTTGAGCATTATTGACTATTATTTTGGGTACAAGGATCCAAAGGTTTGAAATCACGAATCAGGCTGATTTTTGGTTCGTAGGTCCACCTACGGATTGGCCAAACATCCATACGGTCAGAATCCTCTAATAGTTTGCCACGTAGCACTTATTGTGGGCGGTCAACACTACCCTTTACCCACTCTAGTCCCCCGATTTAAGAATATACGATGTTATATTCCAGCTATAATGGAGACTCTCGGTACCAATGACGATAGCTTACGGAAAACACGTTAATGTGATACGGTGTAGTCTATATCACTAACATAATGTATGCTCAACCCCATATCTGCCCATGATTGCTACAAAAAGGATCCTGATCTTCCATGTGGGTTGACGGGCCCAGAGTGTGTCGATTGTGGTTAGAGATGCGGCATGGACCCACCTTTCAGTGGCCGGATATGTCTGAGAGATCTAAGAGGTGGGACCCCTTGTTTTTAACTCCCAAAATTTTGGGGAGCATAAAATGTGTGGTAGGGAAGTGACCAAATGATTGACCCACCCTTCAAGAACCTACACACCAAAAATTAATCTGATTGGTGATCTATAACCATTGGATTTTCATTTTTCATCACGTGATTTTTAACCGTTGGATTCAAGTAATTTTGGATGTTCAGATAGAATGACTAGAGATCACCAATCAGGCTGATTCTTGGTGTGTATGTCCATCAATAGGAAATCCAGTCATTCATGGGTTAGTGGGTGCCTATAGAATGACACGTGGCGAATTTTAATCTCTCCACAGCACCACAGAAAAAAACTAGAGCCAGGCTAGATTTTCTCCTACATGAACCTACTGTCCTCCCGTCCGGATGCAATCAGGACCTATTTCATTCAAAGTTCCAGGAGAGAAGGAAACGGGAACGCGAGGGTCCTCTTATACTCTCTCTCTCTCTCTCTCTCTCTGTCAGATCTTCAGATACATTTCGAACGATCGAGCTCGCTTTTTCCAGCACAGGTATCTCTTCTACTTGAATAAATCACCCTCTTTGCTGTTTCCGCGTTTCGATTTCATTTCCGTTTGCATTTAATCCGTCAACTGATCATACCCATTTGATATATATCGTCACTTAGTAAAGAAACCCTAAAATTTAGCTTATCAAGAACTCACATTTATATGGTATTTTGGTCTTTTAACAAATGAATGTTGCATTCCATTCCATCCATGTGTTTGTTGAATGTCCTGAGTTATTTGTTATATGCAATGGTAGGTTGCTGTGAAAATTGCTTTTGTTTTTTCATTGCCCAGATAGACAAAATGACTAGGCAATCAGGGCGCTAATTTGATCGCCCAGGATACCAAAATTGCACATACTCTCTATAGAAGTTTAATAATATTGATAAACTTGAGTGAATACATAGACCTACTCAAAGCTCTTATATAGAGCATTACAAGAGTCCAATAGGAAGGAAATCGTATAATCTCTCAATCAAATCTAATCCTAATGAGATCAAATCTAATCCTGATTGATACTTATCAACTTGGTAAAGATACAGTGCATCTCACTATACTCTAATACTCTCCGTCTATTTATTTATGTTTATATGTATTATATGAATTGAGGAATTATGTTTTGGAGTTCATTTTCTAGCGAAATTACAATATCCGGGAGCCCCATGATATGTTATATATTGTAGTAATTATAATTTGCGGAGTACGTGTAGGATTTGTAATTGTTTGAATCATAAAAATGATTTTGTGGCATTGATGATCTTGATTTTAGGTCCAAAACTGATCAATGCACCAGTGGGGTTTAGAGGGGACACAATTTTTCCCGCTAATGTAGAGTCACATACGAATGTGGCCATCTAGGTTCTAGGCAGGTGCCTAGACTCAGGACTGCCTAGGAGCTACATAAATCAAACCCTTGCTAGCCTCCTAGGTATCTAGGTGCTTTCCGTGTGACAACACTGGTTTTCCCAATCAAATACAATTCCCTTTAGGCCTGTATGGTGACCACAGAAAAGTCGTCTAGAAAAGGTTTTGTAAGCCAAGAAGTGTTGTTCAAGAAAAATGTTATGAATATTTATAGGCATGAATCGTTTCTAGAAAACTTTACTGAAGGCGAGTGTGCTGAAGAATTTCAGCTATTGATATCTTCAAGTTTTTGGATGCTTATTTGCTAACTTCTATTGTTTGATGATGTTCTTTATCTTCAATCAAAAAGAATCATTCTCAATGATCATTTGGAGATACAAAACGAATGACTTAGAAGATCATTATGTTTGCCTTTTGTTGGAGTCTAAGGAAGGAACAAGCAGATTTTCCGGACAAGTATTATTTGTCTGGGTAAACTACAATATCATTCAATGGGCATGCATTGTTAAAAGTTTCCGTGGGATTAGATGGACAATCTTTCCTCAAGGATGGATAGATATCCTAGAAGGAAGTAAGAAGAGTGATGTTAGAATATCTTGGAGGAAGTCGTCATAAGGGCACAGTAAGTTAAATTTTGATGGTTGCTTTGGCAACCCTGGTCTGGTGGGGATTGGGAGTGTTATTAGGGATTAGTGGGAAAATATAGTGAAGGCTATTTGCAACGCAATAGGTTGCTTCGTCTAGTTTAGAATGACGGACTCTGGTGGTTAAGAACTGAATCTGCAACCTAATGGTCGTGATGCAGTACATCAACCAACTGAACTGCAAGCTTGAGCCCAATAACAAGAGATCTGTTACTGTCATTCTGCATTTCAGGCTGTTAGCACCATAGAAATGCTTTTTCCTGATGTTTGTGTTATTCGTACTAGATGAGAAGAGGGTTACTTTTTCCTTTATGGATGAGTACTTTTTTTAAGAGGAATGCTAGCAAGCAGCCCCTTGATGGAGTAGCAGAAATGCAACCACGCAAAGGACAAGAAAAACTGCCTTGAAACCACACCTTTGAACTAATATATATATTTTCTTCGTCTTTTGTGGGGTTGCATTTGTGCAACTCCATTAAGGGGTTGCTTGTTAGCATTCCTCTGTTTTTAAATCAGTACATGAACCAGATATTTCTAGTGTTTTTATGGACTACATTGATTTTCTGGCTCTTTGGACTATGCTGATTTCTTTGCAGGTATTCCATAGGAAGTGCTAATGTAGAAGATCAGTGAGACAGGCTTGTACTTGTGATTTGGAACCGTGATTCCTTGAGCAAATTCTCTTTTCTTTTTCTCGAGCAAATCCTGACTGTGGATAATCAACTCCTTGGTGTGTTCTGCCTACTATTCAAAAGTCCACCTGTCAAGTTTATCATGTCGCTTTTATAAGACTAAATTGTCCTTCTTGGCTATATGGTTTCTCATTCATGACTACGTTGCTATGTAGGACAGATTTTCTGGTTTAAGGTGAATAAAAATAGAAATTTGGAGTTAAAAGTGGTAAGATTATTTTACTGAGTTTTCAATCAAGCGTTTACATAAATAAGCTTTACTATCACGTGCGTTTTTTTTTTTTTTTGGATAGGCGTGTTTACTATCACATATTTATTGCAATGTAAAGTTCTAAGATTTTCTCCAAAAATTGCCCTCTTACCTTGGTGTGGATCCTAGAAGCCAGATTCTTCTACCTACTGCTCGTCGCTGCTCATGATTAATAAATCCGTGATTTGGGAGCTAGAGCTTGGCCAATTTACACTCCTATATCCACAAGTTCACACTACTTACGACATATTTACACTGCATTGAATGATGGTTCGTTGTAATTCATTTTTATCTCATCAAGTTCAACTCTACATCTATAGATTTGTGCTCCTACCTTAATATCTCAGTGACAGGCTTTTGAGACTGAACTATTTGTGAAAGGATTTCATCAAAGTCATAAAATAGTATACCTTTAGTAACACATCCAGATTAATAAAGTCAAGCATTTGATGTTGGATAATTTCAATGATTATTCTTTCGATTTTGAAATGCCAGCCATGGATTGTCTCTTGAGAATGAAGATGACTCTTAGAAGCTTCTAGGGATAGGGGCCCTTCTACATGGCCTAGTTCGTTATTAATAAGATAGCCCAATACAATAACAATGTTTTTTTTTGTTAAGTCATACAAGAACAATGTTATAACTCAACATTATAAGAAAATATAGACATACATATGCCATTGGGGTCAGAAGTAAGCAAAATTGGTACAGTCCAAATAAGAAAAATAATATGTCAAAATAGAACTAAGGTTAAATGTTTCTCAAAAGTAAGATCATAATACTAATAATTGTATAGCCATGTATACAAGTAATAAATATGGTACACATGAATTTCCTGAATATAATATTATGAAAAAAAAATTGCGTATATGGATTGTACTACCAGCATTTTAATTGTGTTGACATATATGTATGTATAAAAGATTCCAAATATATGTGCTCCTGCTCCTGGACTTCCGCTCCTGCTATTGAATTCATTGACAGAACATAGTTGAACTTGACGAGTCAAATCGTGACTGGTTCAAGTCGTTTTGTAGGCCTACTGAGTCAAAACGTCTGATGACTTGCTGGGGTTGAAAGTTGCCCTGTGTTGACCAATTTTCCCACCATTTTACATTAGTGGTATCTTGTTTGAGTTAATAAGGACTGCAATAATGGTATTTTGCGTTGAATCCCTTACAACCCAACATTAATACATTTATCTTTCATATATTTAGAATGATCTTTTACAATTGGGCTCTGTATGGTTGCCCCGAATAAGTTTTCTACAAATGATTTTTTGCATATAAATGTCATAACTTTTTCTGTATCAACACTTTCTAACATACAAATCTTTTTTCTGTCAAACTTTTTGTTGATACAGAGGCTTACTAAAAACATCTTTTAATAAAATTTACGACTCATCCAATTCACTGAATGAACTTCCTAAGTCAACCATCCGTAGATGGTTCGAAGTCACAAGCTTTCCAACCTTGGTACAAAATTGGTGGTTGCAGGTACCAGAAGAAATGGAAGTAAAGCCGACAGTTGCCTTAAGGGCTATGCTTGTAGGGGGGATAGCTGCATTTGCAAAAGTGGCTGGTGCAATGAAGGCTGCAGGCAGCATGAAGTTGGGGGCAGCAGCAGCTGCCATGACAGCAGCAGCAACAGCAGCAATATCGGGATCAAAACAGGAACCAGACGATGCTCCAAAGCAACCTTCACAGTGACCTTTTGCGCTAGGAGTAGCTTTTTGTTGGAAAGATGAGGATGTAGTATAAGAGTGGCTCTCACCGAGCTGACAGGAGACAATTTGGCCGTGTTTGAACTGTAATATTGACAGTAATGGGTTATGTATAAATAAACGCAAGTAAAGATACAGGCATTAATTTGCTCGAAGGGCAGTGTTAGCATCGCTCCTACTGGCTGTGGCCCCTAGGTCCAGACTGCTGATGGTTGTTCCGATTGATGTCAAAGTTCATCTAACAGTCTTGATATTATCATTTTCTGGCAACAAAGCTATTAAAGAGTACTTTTGGCACATTTTTCTTTAGAAATATTAGGTGTAAAAGCAATCACAGGATTGGACATTCAAGTCGGAGACAAATTCTGGTTAAGAGGATCCCATCACCCTTTAATCCTTGATTGGATGGTTATGGGATGTTGGAAACATCATATCCCATGAGTTCTCATGAATTCTTGTGCTGAACCTCATGCTAATTACAGCACCTCTACCTGAGAATCAAATAATGAAGATTGCACATTATGATTTCTGTTTCCTACATTGTTTTTTGAAAGATCCAGGGTCAGATATCTGCACAGCTAGCGTGGGGCATTTATACAGAACTACAGCCATGAGGCCTCCTCATTGAGTGCAGTTACCATCTCCTAGATTGGTGGTTTTCACCTGTGCCCATCTGGTTGTAGCACAGAATGTCTTGAAGCATAGTTTATGTATGGCCGTTTACACAGAGGAGGCTATATTTTTGTGGTGTTCAGTGTTCTGAACTGGCAGTTGAATAAAAAAAATCAGTGAACTGTCCCCTGGAACGGTCTAGGTCACCATAGGCCCAGTTTTTTCAAAATTTTAGTTATATTTTTTTAAAAACAGAAATGCCTGGCCGGTTGTCTTTTGACCAAACAGTTGAACCGGTGAGCCGGCGAGCCAGCCAATCCACTGGTTCAATTGACCAGGTCAGTTTTCAGAACATTGGTTCTAAGTCTGTGTTCTTGTTTCCAGCTACCTTTTTTCCTTTTGAGTGGAAAAGAAAAAGAAATGACCACAGAGAGAGCACTGTCTTGTTTTTGCCAAATTTCTTTTCTTCTATCTTCGAGTGTTTTTATTTTAGAATGTGATGGTATAGAAGCAGTTAGCGATTGATTCTGTATTCTTCCCTTTAACATGATAAATGATGCCTATGCCCTCTTGGTATGAGCAGACGTCCTACATGGGGAGGCCATTAGGGCTGCAACATGGGCGGATGAAGCCATCTTTGGGTTAGGGTTGGGTTGGCCCGAGCCTGGATTTTGACAACCCGATCAAACAGGGATGGGCTAGGGTTGAGGCTTCAACCAAGCCAAACCAATCCTAGCCTGACATACACACATAATCAAAGACATGCTTGAGACAAATCCATGGAGGCAACCTACTGCAAGAGGTGCATCACAACACCAATGGCTTGACTTCAACTCAGTATAAGATGATGAGCAGTTGAAAAACTCATTGTTATGTTGCTGATAATAGAAGTACTTTTTAGTCTTGGCTGAACCCGTGAGTTTCGCCAATGTATAGATTTCGTTATGTTGTAAACTTGTGTTACCATTCGCAATTGTGTTACTATCGGCAGCTGAAGGCAAATTATTTGGCATTTCTAGGAGCAATATTATATGACGAATTTTGAACTTGTAATTCTTGTATGAATAAACTTATAAAGATGACGAATATAAATGTACATATATTTCGTTAATGTGGTCTTATTCATAGGATGTGGAAATGAAGCTATTATTTAATGGCTAGCATAACGGTCATTGTATTGACGCATAACGGTCATTGTATTGACCAATAAACAATTTTAATATGAAAAAAAATTAGTAACCTTTCCAACAAATAAAAAAAATTAAGAAATTGACCAACCCGATTGGGTTAGGCTCGGGCTGGAAAATCTAGGCCCGACCTTGGGTTGGGTTGGGCTTGAGTTCATAGCCTTGAAGGTCGGGTTGGGCTAGGGTTGACCCCCAACCCACCCAAGTTGCAGCCCTAGAGGCCATGGGATCAATCCCATGAGTAGATGTCCCGGTGTTGTTGGCATCCCCAGTTGCTCCCTAGGCTTCGCATGGGCTTTCTGTTTACTAAAAGAATACATGTTTTCCTGACCAATCATTTTATTCACAGAAAACAAAAATAACCAAAAAATGAACATAAATGAGCTGGTTCATAATAAATTGGATGGTAGGAGCTGATTAAAACCAGGGAAAATTTGTTTTTGTCTGCAAAGAAGATGCTTGCTTCCAGACAAACTAGGTTGACTAAGCTGCATTATGTCTACTGCCATTACAAAAATTGATATGGTTGAAAGCAATATGCTTCTTACCTGTAGGATAAATGCTTCACAGCATTGCCTTTGGTTACAAGACAGAATCCTATTTCCAGAATATATAAATGCTTATGCTAATCAAGAGTAATAATGACGAAGATGAGAATCAAATCGAACATAATCAAACTGTTAAAGAAAATGCAGAATGTATGGTTTTAACATACTAGACATCTCTCGACAACTTTGAACTACAATTAACATTTCATGTAGCAGTGGACCTCTTAAGCTCTAGCAAGACAATTGCCTCCCTACAAATTAGGTGGGCAGAGTCAAACTTATTGAGCCCAACAAGTGGAGCTGTGTCATCTCCTGAAAAGAGTCCATTTTAAGTTTAATGCATCGGCAAATTTCACCTCAGGTAATTAAATTTCCACTACAGAAAAGTTAGTACCATTCCAGCCTTCTTTCATTTCGTAGTTCCATTTTTAAGATTGAAGACACATTGAATCATTAATGGAAAATTTATCATCTCTTAGGCATGAGGGTACTGATTCTATTGAATAAGCATCTTGTCTTGTTGAAGAGCTGCCTTTATGAAGTCCAACACAACCTCAGCTAACTCAGCTTGATGTTTAGTGTAACAATGATCTGCGCCTTCCATAATATGCAGTTTGTGGTTGGGTATGATCTTGGAAAACTCCAAGGCATCTTCAACTGGTATGATTTCATCCACAGTACCATGAACTGTCAGCACCCTGTACACAGTTTTAATGAATTTTAGTGATAACTTCAATAAACACTACAAAATCAACCATACAATAATGCAAAATACTACAACAAACAGGTAGTTATTGAAACTAATGAACTGGCAAACAATTGGTGGTTACAATTTTTGTAGTACTGGTCTTTGATGGTCCATATCAATGAAAAACCAAGCTACACATCAACAAATATTTTTGAATGGAACAATGAAAACCTCTTCCGAGATGGCGAGATCCTATATAAAGATAGTTGCCAGTAACCGGACACATGGTAACTGGACCATGTGATAACCACTAATTGGTTATCATATTTTGGAATAAACTTGTTGAAACAAAGTTCTGTTTAAAACAGCGCTCCTGAGTGCAATGAAGCTCTCAAAATTGGAACTTTTTAGATCATAGAAGGACAAGCTCAATACCTGCAACGATTTGTCCTCATAGAGAAAACTTGGCACAGCATAGTGTGGCTTGTAGACAACGCGAAAGATCCCTAGTGGTTCTACATCAGAGAAGTCCAGATTGAGCTCCTTAGCATTTCTTGCTATTGTGAACCTAACCCACTCTTCAATATGATGGTGGTACTCAGGTTGGTAACTAAGCAAGCCGAAGGCTGAACTTAGAGAACTCTGGCTGAGCAAAGCAAGGTGAGGTCGTACCGATGTACTCAATGAATCTCAATATTAATATCATTTCTATCTCTGAAGCCCTGTTATACAAGTCAATGTCAAAGATTCGATTCAGTGTTTTGTTCTCTATGTGAAATGGGTTGACTTAAGAGTGAATCCAAAGACAGCCATTGTCTTGCAGAGAGCAATATCTCACTGCCTCAATGAGTGGTGAGAAACAGATGATAAGAATGATTAAAGACTTAAGGGAGGAGAGTAATCATCACAGAGCTATTCTCTATTGTTTTGGATGAACTGAAACAAGAAAAGAGCTCTTGCTTCTTTGCACTCCTCAAAGAGTAATGGAGTTGAGTGATGAGAGACTGAGGGCTAAGCGATTTACAAGTGCTTTCATATTCCTTTATTTCCAGCGGTGTACAGTCTTAGGTTTTCGGGAAATGGATTCTGTGAAAAGATATGAAAGTCCCGTATGTTGTATTTAAACTATATTTGATGTTGTTATCTTTACTTACATTATTTTTGGGAAGATTAATATTTTTGGAACCTTTATGGATTTGAACAAGAGTAAAATCCTCTATTTTCTCATGTCCTCGTGGCCAAATTGATTCTCATTTAAATGGTCATAAGAAGAGGGAGGGAAAAAAGTTGTCTTAATTCAAATATAAATAATATGGGAGACCTTATCCGGTTATGGTGGATCATCATCATCATCAATTACATTGTCTTATCTAGACCATTTGGGTTTGGCAACATGAGTCATGCTTCACCATTCAAATTTTATTTACCATGTTATGTTGGATATGCATCCAAATGGTACTCATGGAACGATACAATGGACATAACAAATAATTCATTAAAATCTAATCACGATGAGCCACGACGGACAAGTACTTACTTGAATATAGTATTGCCGAATATGCCAACTTCATTTCATGTTAGCACGTGTCTATCTTTTTGGAACACGCCAATCATCTTCGTTTTGAAGATCTCATTTAAAATGGTTTAACAAAAAATCACAACTTTCCTACTAAGCACCAATAAATTCTCATTGAATGATATGATATTATCATAAGGAAACTAAATGCAGGCAGAATGGGATCCATCCATGACCTCATGGTTGAAGGCAGTATGTCGAACGATTAGTTTCGCATGTGAGAACATATTCATGTTTCATATGGAAACTGAGACCAATAGTATTTTTTTCTTTCATTCCAACTCGGCACATATATTGTGACCAAATTCGTCTTGGTATATTACCAGAACGAGACGTCTCGGCGGAGACAAAACGAGACGAAACGAGATTTTGAACCATGCTCACAGCACATCTCAGTCTGTTGAAAGAACAATACGTCTTGACAAAAGCAATATGATACAAACCAAGACAATGGAGAGACAAAGTGAGACAAACCCTTTGTGTCCTTTTAGTCACTCCCGAGACATTCCGAGATGGAATGATATACTTCAACATGATTGTCATACCTATACAGCTATACTATATCATGTCGATACCAATATTGGTACCAAATATTGTATGAATACTTTTATGTCACCAATTTCTCCTTTTCTATTGTGCTATTATGTATTTTATTAACCCCTAACAGTTTCCTTAATCCTTATGTCAATAAGAATATATACAATTTATTATAACAAATTTTACAGTAAGAAGCTTTGAAAATTTCGTTATTTGTCAAAAAAAAATATACTTGGGTTTAAAAACTAAAAAAATTAAAGCAGGCATGAACATATTGGATGGGATACTGCATCTGTGTCTTGGATTTCAGGAAATGAAGAGTTGTATCCCCGTTTCTTGTACCAGTGTCCGTAT
Source organism: Euptelea pleiosperma (assembly GCA_035048495.1). Lineage (NCBI taxonomy): Eukaryota > Viridiplantae > Streptophyta > Magnoliopsida > Ranunculales > Eupteleaceae > Euptelea > Euptelea pleiosperma. The sequence continues at coordinate 11,566,055 of CM068548.1, read as the reverse complement.
CCGTATTCGTATTTAGGCATCTTAGAATGATGCTTTGAACCAGGGCACATGTACTTTAGTCATTTTATTATTTTATAATCATATTTAACCCCAATAGTTGCAATAATTTTGCAAATTCTTAAGTGTTCTTTTTTTCCTTTTTCCTTTTATTTCACCAAAATAACACCTCCCCAGCTTTTTGTGAGTTGTATGCTGAGGGTGAGGATTTAGGCATCAAGTCTCACTCATCAAAGTGTATAACAGTACCTCTCATCTGCAAACTCAAAATTCATGCAACTACACAAGTTCATGAAGTTGATGCGAACAACCACAAGGACAAGCATATTTTGGGATGGGGAAGTTGATCCTATAAATGAATTCAAATTTAATAGAATTTGTGGTCATTTTTCTACAATGTGTTGAGAGAAGATAGCTTGCAATCTTGTATAAGTAAATAAATTTCACGAAATTATCGAAAAATTTCGCAAAATATTTCCATTTTCTAGGTTACCAACAGGAAAGAATACTTACGTCGAAATAATGTTAAATTTCCCGAAATATTTCCATTCATGTCGAAATATTTCACGTGAACAGTAAATTTCGATCAATTGACAGTGTAAATATGTATTATTTCGGTCGAAATGTTTCGACATCTATGATACCCGGATACTTCAAAATGGGTGCCGTATCCGTGTCGGATACTTCCATTTTAAGTGTAAATGCCGTGTCCACATCGTGTCGGTCCCGTTTCCTTGCCGTATCCGGGTAACATAGTTCGACATGTATGGAAACATTGGAAACATTTCAATCTTAGGTAGGAAATATCTCATATTTGATCCATGTAACCCCTTTCCATACATTTGTTTATACAAAAGATCAATCCATTGTAGATTTTTTGGTTCGTGGATTGATCGTGAGGACGAATCAAATCCCGTTTGGGAGTTGTTTCAAATTCGAAATATAGGTAAGGATAATATTTCTTGCTATAAATAAATAGGTTATGTATAAATTCAATAAATTTATGAATTTATGATGCATTTACACTAGATTTGTACACGGATTGAAGATTGTTTAGGGTGAAAATTTGGCCAATTTCATTGGTTTTTATCCTAAACATCCATGATTGTGCATAAATTGATTATATGTTGCATAACTTAGCCCGTTCTACAAGTTGGTTGGGTTAAAAAAAATTCAAAAAAAACTAACCCTAAATTTTTTTTTCAAATAAAGTTAATAGTAAATATGTTTTCTAAAATTACATATAATGCTAAGAAATTAATATAAGTGAATAAGGATTTGTTAATATATTACTTTACGACTTTTTTATAATTAGTAATTAAATAATAGTTATATAATTAAATTAAACCTTGACTAATTAAAGATACTTGTCACGACATATTACAGACCATTATGGTCATTCATTTCCACACTATATATGGTTTATATAATGGTTTGAAAGCTTATAAGTGTGTTTTTATGCTTGTTTCATCATTTCCCAAACTTTCCACAAACATTTCCACAATATTTCCATCATTTCCGCATTATGTTCATCATTTCCACGAAAAATGTATTATTTCCACACTGGTCGAAATATTTCCATTTTTAGACTGGTCGAAATAAACTTCGAAACCGAAATTTATTTCCTTTTTATTTGAACCATATTTGAAACCTAATCTTATAAATGGCCACCATCTTTAACATTTTCCACATAGTAATACTTTTGTACTGCCTAATGGCAATTCTTCCTGCCTCTCTCCCTCTTCTTTCTTTTTCTTTTTTGGACTGATTTACAATTTGCCCCTTAGTCTTGTATATACTTGTTCATACCTTCTCAATGAAATGTCACGAGGATCATTCTCACAACAATCGTAGCTCTTGTTTCGACAATTCCAAGCAATGTGATATTAAAAGCCCCATTGATTTTCGGAATCCACAATCTTCTATCCTCTAGATAGAGTTGTATGGAGGAACATGATTAGTGTTTCCAGCCCCAAATAGTTGGGATAAGGTGCATATGATGAATTGATGATGATGACACTCTTCTATCCAAGGTATCAATGCAATTGGCAAATTATCTTTCTAAAGGAAACTAGAACATCATCAAGAAGTGCAAGGAAAACTCATCTAGAGTTTTTTGTAGGAAGGCTCGCTCTTAGTTACTAGAACCTTCAACCCTAGGTTTCACTCCCACCCCCCCTCCCAATCTAGAATTTTTCTCTCGCTCCCGCTTCCTAAAAAAAATCAACTAAAACATGTTTGCAGCGGCCGTTTCTTCCTCCCTCGCACCACTCCCACTTCGTAAAACTAATACTGAGAAACATTATTTTTCACCCAAGTTCAAAATTTTGTTTCATCTTGGTTTGTCTCGGCTGAGACGTCTTGGAATTTTGCATGGCCAGAACGAAACATTGGGAAAATACCGAAATTTTGAATATATCGAAAAATTGTCTCAATTTGTCTCACCGAAAAACACGAAACATTCAAAAATTTTGTGATATGGAGAAATATTATTTTCATAGTTACCGCTTTGTATTTGTCTTCCCAAAATTAGTATAACATTTGGGTTGTTACTTCATCTGATTGGTTAATTTTTGGTCTAAAAAATCTTTGGGGGAGGGGGGGTTCAAAATGGATATCTTGGGAGAGGAATATGTAACTCTTGTATGGTAGAGGACCATACTATTGAAAGATTAGTAGTACAATGACTACCCATGTTTCCTCATAATATACCAAAAAAGAAACATTAAGTAGTTCTGGTAGTACCATACTTATGGTAGTAGCTAGTCTATGCTGTTGAAAACCACTTCACTCCAAAAGCTTAAGTTGTTTGAATGAGCCCCCGGTACTTTGTCGAGGACTCGAACTCGCGACCTATTGGGACCTCCTGCTCTGATACCATGTTGACAACTACTTTACTCTAAAAGCTTAAGCTAACGAAGGGAGGCATAACAATGTATAGGAGTATAACCTATGATGCCCAAATTCGGATACGGACACAAATACGGGAAGCGGGGATACAACTCGACATTTTCCAAAATCAGGGACACAGATTCGAGTATCCTATTTTGTAGTTCAAAATTTTCATTTTTTCTAATTTTTTCAATTTTTTATGAAGGATACGAGTCAGTGGAGTATCCGGTGTCGTGTCGACACGGATACGATGGCCATGTACAGGTATTTGGGTATCATAGGGTATAACAAAGGCGGAGTGCTGGTCACATAGCCAAACAACACACTCCAACAACACCCCCCTCAACACTTTGCCAAAGACTCGAACCAGTGACCTATTATGACCTACCACTCTAATACCATGTTGACAACCACATTCCTCTAAAGCTTAATCTGTTAGAGGGAGGCATAACAATGTATGTCAAAGGGTCCATGGGTCCAACAAAGGCAGCAGGCCACACAGCCAAACAACACACTCCAACAACATATACTATATAAATGGTACATCTTACCAACCTGGACCATTTAATCTCTAGACCCCAAGTGGGAGACTTCTTACACTGAAAATCAGCTCGATGAAATTATAACCATCCAATAGATTGACATTTTTTAGGATTGAGACCCTTGTGTTTCTAGCCAAAAAACAACCAATTGGTTGGATGATTAAAATCATTTGGTGTGGCTAACTTTTGGCTTAACTCTAGATCGGATCCACAAGTTGGACATTTTGGATTGATAATCACCCCATGTTTGGTAGAGGCCTATATTACTGAAAGCATGGTAGTCTCAATACTACCACACTTTTGATGTTACCTAATCTAAATTACAGAATGGTGCTTATACTCATGAACTTGAACTTTTCAATCATTGGGAGAGATTACTTTGACTGAAAATCAGCTTCATTGGATGACTCGAACCACGAGATAAATTATGACTTGTCAAGAACATGGCCCATAAACCCTTGAATGCTTGAACAATATCTTAATGAACTCTATGGGTGATTCGTGGATGTTTAATTGTAAATATACATTATGGACTAGGCTAGATTTAATTTCGATCTACGGTTCAAATCATAGATCTAAGGTAGATTTATATTTAAAATCGTGTATCTACGATTAAATTTGTTTTTAATTGAAATTTAAATAACTAAATTTAAACTAACTTATTTAATTAAAATTTTAAAATTAAAATAAAACAAAGGTAAAATTACATTTCAAACCTTAATTTAGTACAAACGAGTATTTTAGTGGCTATAGGATCTATGTCGGACATGCAACTTTCAGTATAAAGTATCATAGAGTATTTGTGTATACCAGTAGGTATTGGTATGTATTAGTGAGAAAAGATGTTCTTTTTTTATTAATAACTGATTGTAGGGATCGTTAATTGCTTTAAACATCTTTTTATAAGCTTATTTGTGCATTAAGTTCATTATTTTGAGCTTGTTTCGGTTTGTCTCGCTAATTTTCCAATATTTCGGAATGTTCCGTTCCATGTTTGACCAAGACATACCTTGAGCCCAAGATTTTAAGTCATGCCCGCACCCCAGTTTTACAGAAATAACTTATTTCCAAACTGATGAAATTTCTCATAAAAACATAGAAAAGACTTCTGATTTGTTATAATAACAAGAATGGGAGTACACTTTTTGCCCAATTTTGACACAATATAACCTATTTCATGGTGCAGCACTGCAGCATCTTATGCACATCTCATGCACATCTCATGCAGAAAGTAGAACTGGAAGTCTTTGGGAGCACAAGTGCTAGTACTTAAGATTCCGCTTGTTTATCACCATTTAACAAAATCTTCTAGTCTAACTAGAACACAGCAAAAACTAAAGTAACTTTGGACTACAGAAAGGAAAAAGCTTCACCACTGCCTTCTCGAGAGTCCTCTAAAAAGCAATTGCTAGAAAATTTGTTCCTATTTCTTTGGAAAATATTCGTAGCAATTGCTGACACGGTGCACATAACAACATCAGGCATGCATAATAGATGCAAAGCATTTGGATGGTAATGTATTCTAACCTGCAGTCTTTCTCAATTGAAAGGCATGCTGCATGCATATCAGTACCTAGGCGGTCCATCAAACTCTCTTCAGTCACACGATACTGGACTTCTCCTACAATACAATTAAAAGTTAATGAAGTATACAATCTATCATATACTAAAAAAATTAACCTGTACTGGCTAAATGCTAAGGACTAAGGATTTAAACAAAAGCTTTCACATTGCATCAGGTATAATGATATCCAAACTCGATACTATCAAGCTTAAGAAAAAAACAAGACATTTAATATAACCACCAAAATCTTTAGCTAGCACACATGGAAAATAGGGAAAGAGGGAGCCAAGCTACATTTAATTACAAACAATGGCCTTAGACTGGTTCGTATCAGTCTATATTGATATGATACAGCTATGTGAATAATTTTTGGTCTTTTTACAATGTATCAGGCCGATATTGATCAACAAGATTCGAAACTAGTGCATTAGACAAGCTGGCATACAATACATAGTGTACCGACCAATGTGGTTTGACATTATAGCATATTATACACGCAGCTAACAATATTTTCCAATACACCATATGTGGCCAATTTACAAGCTCATCAAACATGCATATTGTATCACCAACTGGCTAATATTATCCGGATACATTGTTGTGTATTAGACCTCAGCTGCCAATATAATACATAGTGCATCAAGCAATGTGGTTTGAAATATTGTAGTGTATTAGACACTCAACTGCTGATACAATCCAATACACTAGCAAATTGGACCAATATATGGATGGCCAATATACAAACTTATCAAACATTGATATCGTATCCCCAGTTACCGATATACATCCGAACACTGACACTTGAAAGCATGCTTTAAATGCATAAATGTTGGATAATAAAAGATAGATTACCTTCTTTATTCTTAACATCAATAAATCCATCCTTCTTAACTCTTTGCATAAAATCTTTACCCATGCGGTCTTCAATTCCTCTCTCCAGCTTATAGCGGCCAGAAACATTGACAACTGTAGGTACATCATGATACCTAGAAGCATATAGTAGCACTACATTTCCTCCTGCAAGAAGTTTTTTCAACAATATCGCACTTTGAAGAAGCTGGATTACATAAAGATGACTATTTAGCAATTTGAAAAGACTTTCTAGACTAGCTAACCATGCTGGGACACATATGAAAAGGTAGGAAGCAAAATGATATGGTGTTTGCGTCATAGAATGACGGCATCATTGATCATATCCCCCAATAATAAAACATTAAACAACCATCAGATAAGCAAATAGTCATTGTTAAGAAGGTTATTATCTCTGAGTCCCCTTTTAATGGGTAGATTAGTATTCTCCTTTAATTGACCTTTTGCATTTGTTATCTATGATCAATTGACTTAGGACGGTGATTTTATGTTACTTGGATAAGTAGTTATTTATTACTGAAATCTCATGAGAGAAATGATATGGTTCTCAAACTCTTAAGTTTCAATGAAGTACAAAAGCAACTGAAAATTTAGGCTTTTCCTGCAAATTTTCCTCCCATATAGAAGGTGATGTGACAAATGGACATCTGATTCACATCAAACAAAAGGCGCTTGATATACTGAAATACACTCGACATATGCAGTGAAGTATTGTCAGCTAATTCATGCAGCGTCCAGATCTTCTTTTCTAGTCCATGTGGACAAGATCTTAAAATACCTCAAAATATTTACAAGAGCGGGCTTCTTTGGTCTTGCAATGGGTACCTTCCAATCATGGTATATAGTACCGATACGTCAGTCCTTAAGTTTACTAGTACAAAACGGAAGGGGAATAGCAACAGTGACTTCCAGTCCCCATTGATACGGGAGCATTCAACCACGACACCGCTACACCGAATTAGTGCCCAGTCAAGCAAGTGGGCCCCCATGAAGATTTGCTTTCTTCATTTTTAGTTTAATTAGGATATTTCCAATTAAAGTTAGATTTTGTTTCCAATTAGGCTTTTATGATTGATTGCAATATTATGAGTTTCTTATTTTAGTTAATTAGAATTAGGAAAATTCAATTGAACTAAAATTAGGAAAGTCCAATTAGAGAGTTTTATAAATAGGATGTAATCCTTTGATTTTAGGAGATCGACTGAATGAATTATGAATGAATCTTTTGAAGATGATTTAAATGCTTTGTGCGTGATTTCCCCTTGATGGGTTTGGTGTGAGGCCAAGGGAGCGATTCCCGCCACTATTTCTCCTATCTTCATCTATTTCTCTTTTTCCATCTCTCCCTCTCTCTATCACCTCCTCCCATTGTCCCAGAAATCGTAGAACGAGCCGTTGTCCTGCATCGATTTTGGTATTAGAGCAAGTTCGAAACTCCTGATCGTGTATCGGAAAGATGTCTCAAATTAGTTCATTAGCAGCCGAGTTAACTAAACTAGTCAACCAGTTAAACATATGAATCGCAAACTAGATGCGAGGATCGATACCCATAAGAAGGCCCTCGAGGACTTCAAAGAGAAGAGGATCTCTACTGGAGTTCTAATCTGTTTCCGCCATTGGCTCGAAAAGTCACCGCCACCACTACCAACTTTCCCACCTCTTTCTGGCAAGTTATTTGGAGGTTTTGATTACAAACAAAGTGCGGAAACCGAACACGAGGAAGTTTTCGCAGCCATAGTTTCCTCCGATGGAGCTCCAACACCAGTAGCTTCTAAAGTCCTAGTTGAAGTGAAGGGAAGTGAAGCTTCAGATATGGCAAAGCAAGAGGTTCCCAAGGAAGATATTCAGACGTGCGCGGATGTGTTGGACAAAATCAATCAAATAGATGAAGAACTGTTTGATATAATGGAGACAAGATCAACAGCTGTGTTGAAGATCCAAAAGTCTTTCCGAGGTTTTTTGGTAAGAAAGAGCATGAAATCAGAAACTGGAACCGTCAGTGGTTCTGTTGAAAGTGATAATTCCATACCAACTACGGTTGATAAAGTGGAGGTAAAATATGAAGAACAGAATCTGAACGCAACAGCTCTAAAAGACATATATGCACATTTGTCTCCCATACAACATGTGAATATTGCTCGGCATCCTAACAAGCCAACTTTTTTTGACCACGTGTTAAACATTACTAACAAGTGGGTGGAGCTTCTTGGAGATCGAGCAAGTTATGATGATACTGCTATTGTTACTGGTCACATCTTGCAAACCCGACCCTTCCCCTTCGATAGAGGAAGGAATCGAATGGGGGTGAGTCTTTAGCTATCGGGCCCAGCCAAAAAAAATGTCAACAAGAAAAATGTGTCAAAAAAATGGGGATTTGGTTGCTGCTAGACCAACAAGTACAGAATGTGTGAAGAAGGCAATCAAGGAGAAGACCTGGAAAGGACACGATGATCCGCCGCTACACCGAATTAGTGCCCGGTCAAGCAAGTGGACCCCATGAAGATTTGCTTTCTTTATTTTTAGTTTATTATGATTTTTCCAATTAAAGTTAGATTTTGTTTCCAATTAGGCTTTTATGATTGATTGCAATATTAGGAGTTACTTATTTTAGTTAATTAGAATTAAGAAAATTCAATTGGACTAAAATTAGGAAAGTCCAATTTGAGAGTTTTATAAATAGGATGTAATAATCCTTAGATTTTGGGAGATCGATTGAATGAATTATGAATGAATCTTTTGAAGATGGTTTATATGCTTTGTGCATGATTTCCCCTTGATGGGTTTGGCGTGAGGCCAAGGGAGCAATTCCCACCATTATTTCTCCTATCTTCCTCTATTTCTCTCTTTCCATCTCTCCCTTTCTCTATCACCCCCTCCCATTGTCCTAGAAATCGCAGAACGAACCGTTGTCCTGCGTCACCCGCATAATTGGATGGGGATATGATAGGGATGTTAAGGTACATCACTAACTACCTATACTACTATGAAACTAAAACCTGGTTTGGGGCACGCCCCTCACACGTCTAGTTCACTTGATAGCAAGGATTGAAATTTCGGGTTTGACCTGTACTTCGGTCTAGGTTGCGAAATTTCGAACGCGGGAAAACTCTGAAAAAATTTTAGGGTCTGAAATTTCAGTTTGGAGAGAAATAGGTAAGATTTCCTAAAAATTATCAATATTCTCTCTCCATAATATCCCATGAGATATGAGAATCTTAATTTTTACCTTTTTTTTTTTTTATAAGTGAAATTTGTATTAGAAATAAAGGCAAAGAAGGGGAACAAACTGAATTACCTTTAAAATAGGAAAGAAGCATAAATTATCTTTTTATTAGTTAATAATGTGAAGAATCGAAGAGAGGGCCGAAATTCATGGGATTTCAGTTTCGGTCCACCTCGAAACCGAAATTTCGGACTTTCGCCGAAATTTAAAACCTTGCTTGATAGGCTTTGGTTGAAAGCTCAAGATACACACTCTATTTTTTTTCAGCTTACCCTGTAGAGGATATAGAGTACCTTGTGGACCCTTTTGCACATGTGGCCAAGATGAACTCAATCAGAGTTCTTCTATCCTTAGCTGCCAACCTGTCCTGACCATTGCATCAACTAGATGTGAAGAATGCCTTTCTGCATCGAGATCTGACAGAAGAGGTGTACATGAAACTACCACCTGGGTTGACACTTGCTGGAAGTGATGACAAGGTGTGCAAGTTAAGGAAAGCCTTGTATGGGCTAAAGTAATCTCCAAGGGCATGGTTCGAGCGGTTTAGCTGTGCGAACAGACGAGTGGGCTACAAGCAAAGTCAGGCCGATCACATGTTGTTCGTGAAGCACCAGCAGACTAGTACCACGACACTGATTGTCTATGTTGATGACATTGTCATCACTGGGAATGATCCTAAGGAGATAAAGCAGCTGAAGACCTTCTTGTCCTCAGAGTTTGAGACAAAGGATTTGGGGCCACTAAAATACTTCTTGGGAATTGAAGTTGCTCGGTCTCAGAAGGGCATCTTCATCTCTCAACTGAAGTATGTATTGGACCTTCTAGATGAGGCTGGATATTTGGGAGCTCGACCAGTAGAGACTCCAATTGATCAGAACCATCGGCTGAATTTTGAGGAGGGTGACACCCTTGAGGATGTCACTATGTTTCAGCGATTGGTTGGCAGGCTAATCTACTTGGCACACACCCGTCCGGATATTGCTTACGTTGTCAGTTTATGCATGCACCACGGTCATCACATCTTGAGGCAGTTCGCCGAGTTCTTCGGTACCTCAAGGGCTCTCTAGGTCGTGGAATACTATTCGGGCGACATGGACACTTTAAAGTGGAAGCATATACTAACGCAGATTGGGCAGGTTCAGTTACTGATCGTCGGTCTACGTCAGGATATTGTACCCTTGTTGGAGGAAATCTTGTCTCTTGGCGACGCAAGATGCAGCCAGTTGTAGCTCGATCCAGTGCAGAGGCAAAATTTCGCTTTATAGCACATGGTATGTGCGAACTCCTTTGGTTGAGGACCATGCTTGAGGAACTAGGACTCCAGGTGACAGAGTCGATGAGCTTCTACTGTGACAACAAAGCTACTATCAGCAATGCTCACAACCCAGTCCAGCATGATAGGACCAAGCATATTGAAGTTGATCGTCACTTCATCAAAGAGAAACTTCAATAAGGATTGATTTGTACTCCGTATGTGAGAACACAAGAACAGGTTGCCGACATACTCACAAAGGGGGTGAACAAGTCTATTCTTCATACCTTGACTGGCAAGCTGGGCATGATGAATATCTTTGCACCAGCTTGAGGGGGAGTATTGGAGTTTATGTAATACACCCACGTGGGTGTCTCAAGTGGGCTCCGTCCCACTTCTCACGTGGGGCCTTTTTTGGGTTTTCACTGTTCACGTGAATAGTGTTCTTCTTTGTAGGGTTTCTCCCCATCATATATATATATATATATACAGTGTGTGACAGAGAATGAATTTTCATTCTCTCCTCTTCCCACAACATCTCTTTCTAACCTTAATCTCCTTCTCTACCTTCCGCCTCCATTACACTTTTTCCCTCTTCTATTTACAACCTTCATCTACTGGTTACGACCTTATTTACAACACCTTTACACGTGGACCCTATCTGGAATTTGCGAGTGCAAGCGAGTTCATAGAGTAGCGGTATTCTAATTCTTTTGGTGCTGAGGAGACGAGATGGAGTTGTCGTTGTTCTATTTTGTTTTTTTAGTCTTATCTTCTTTTGGGGATGACTGTATCTATGTATCAGGCTACACAGTTACTTACATACTATTATCACACTTTGTTTCTGTTTATATATTATGTTGATCATGTATATATGAGCAGCAGGATTGGTTTATCTTATATTCTTATGTCTTTAATCATTTAATTGTTAATTAACTAAATCATTGGAATATAGACTTTGATGAATTGACTAAGTTCTGATCTGTTTTGTATACCAGGGCTTGAAGTTATTCTAATAGCTTCAGCTCCTGGTATTCGAATGGTTAGGGATCAGTTAGGTTAACCACTCGCCCTCGATTCACATGTCAAGAATTGGGGTGTGACACGTCAAATTTGAGAATTTACGTCAAAGAGGTAAGAATACTCGTTCTCTTCAAATTTCTTGCTAGATCTATGATCTATATCAAGAATCAATGGATCCTTGATTAGATCCATGGGTTTGTTACTTAACTTTCTCTATAAGTTTCAATATTTCATTATTTAAGTAAAAAAAAGAATGAAAATTTCTATTTTTTTATTTTTGTACATTCAAATCCCTTAAATCTGAATAATATATATTATGTGAATGTCTGATTAAAATTCATGATTATTGTGTGTAGGTTGATGGATTTTTTGTGCTTTTTCTACAAATTTTGTATTTTCTAAAATAAAATTTATTAAATAATTATTTATTTAAAAAATGTTCATATGTTTTAAGATTTACCAATATATGTTTGTATCAAAATAAAGTATAAAGAGTGAGTACTTGGAATGAATGCAGGTTAACAAGATAGACTCTAGTTCAGCTTGATAGCAGTGTAAGATATATTCTTAAACCTAAATCAGTTATTTAATGTAGAAAATTTCTTGCATTTATAAATTTATTTTTCTAGCATTGTGTTCAGAATCTTTGAAGCCAATACATTGAGTTCATTGGTTTTGATTCAGTTTCACTGGGTTTCATCCAAAACCGAACAATACCCACTGATATGTTTCGGTATCACCATGAACGATACCATGTACTTTGAACCATGCATGGGATCAGAATATCATTGAAAGCTTTGCTCCATTGTACTGTATATTATTCAAAAGTTTCACATATGTTTCTCAAAATGTAAATTGTCCTTTATCAGTAAGATCCTATAAATTCAACATAAGAATATGAACTATGCCCACCTTTACTATGCCCAAGAATTGCACTTATTACACGTTTCGCCCCAGAAAAATATAGGACTACAGCATGTAAATCATCAGCCTCTCTATTGTAGTTGCCATACTGAAATGAACCTTCACTTTCCCTGGAAGGCACGACATTATCAATTCCGTATATTTAGCAGAATCAATATAAAGAAAAAAGCAGTCTCAGAATTCCCATGACTGGCATTCAGAACAGGGTAATCTACTATAGTGCAAATTTAATGAAAACAGATGGAACCAACATGCATAAAGGCCTGCTGCTAAAAACAATCCGTGCATCATTTCTCATGACACTTGTAGCCTCATAAGTAAACGGGAATTGGAGAAGTCGCAGGTCACGAAATCAAATTCTGTCGAGCCAAAAGAAACATCCGATATAATCCTTTTGTAGTTAGAAAGAGTCATTAAGCCAAAGTATCCATATAGACCATACCAAAGTGAAAGCGATAAACCATATTCTATTAAAATGAATATTAAAAAACCTACCTTGCTAATTCGGCAATTTCTACTATCACCTAACAAAAGAACTATCAGTCTCCATATTCTACACAAACTAAAGAATGAATATCATGTATCTGAAAATTAAGATACCGGAATCAATCAATATTACAAGCTTCTGTAAGCCTATTGTCGCCCAATCCTCACTCCTAACGTAAGAGTAGTGATAAATCCTTTGTACACCTTCCCTTCACACAATGGAAACAACCTCAACGTGCTTCATTCACTCATGATCAAAGAAATAAATTTCACGAAATTATCGAAATATTTCCATTCATGTCGAAATATTTCTCGTGAACAGTAAATTTCGATCAATTGGTAGAGTAAATATGTATTATTTCGGTCGAAATGTTTCGACATATATGGAAACATTTCAATCATAGGTAGGTAACATCCTATTTGAGCTCAAAACCACTATAAATCTCATATTTGATCCATTTAACCCCTTTCCATACATTTTTTTTTTATAAAAAGGACCAATCCATTGTAGGTTTTTTGGTTTACAGATTGATTATGAGGACAAATCGAATCATGTTTTAGGAACTCAAAATATACACAAGGATAAAATTTCTTGCTATCGTTTCTTGCTACTAATAAATAGATTAGGTGTAAATGCATCAAATCTATGAATCTATGATGCATTTACACTGGATTTGTGCATAGATTGAAGATCGTTTAGGGTAAAAATTTGGAAACTTGGAGAAACCCCAATTTCATTGGTTTTTACCATAAACATCCATTATTGTGCATAAATTGATTATATATTGCATAACTTAGCCCGTTCTGCAAGTTAATCGGGTTAAATTTTTTTCAAAAAAATATTTAAACATTCAAAGAATTAAATAAATGTTATAAGTTAATAGTAAATAGGTTTTCTAAAATTACATATAATGAAGACATTAATGTAAGTGAATAAGGATTCGTTAATACCTTACTTTATGACTTTTTTTATAATTAACAATTAAGTAATAGTTATATAATTAAATTATACCTTAACTAACTATATATAGATACTTGCCTCGACATTTTATAGACTGCTATGATCAATCGTTTCCACGTTACATATGATTGTATATTATGGTTTGAAAGCTTATGAGTGTTCTTTTATGCTTGTTTCATAATTTCTCAAACTTTCCACAAAAACTTCCACAATATTTCCATCATTTCCGCATTATTTCCATCTTTTCCACGAAAAATGTATTATTTCCACACTGATCGAAATATTTCCACATTTTAGACTGGTAACTGGTTGAAATAAACCTCGAAATCGAAATTTATTTCCTTGCCCATGATTCATGAAAGATGGTTTTACCACAATTTGGATCATTAAGGGATTATTAATTATGCCACTGATATCATAGAGAAATGCTCTAAATGGACCTGCTGAAGTGATACTTGGACTTCTCGTGGCAGTCCAAACTCTAGAATTTGAGTTGCAAGGCAACTTTCCAGACACCATGATTGATTCTTGATCCATATTAGTAAAGTGAGTTGATCCTTTTACCCCACACATTGGCACTTCGAAGTCCTTAATTTTTGCATTTATCTGTCAATGTTGAATATTCGGACCAGTTTACGAATATTTAGAATGAAAAAGGAGTAGAAATTGCCATCCTTAGTTTATGAGAATCAAATATTAAGAATTTCTATTACTTCTATTACTGATTAAATTCTAAGAATTACCTACAGTGGACACAATTGACAAAATTGACCATAGGTGGAGAGGAATTATTACAGTATAAAGAACCTTCATCTAATGATCTTGATTATGAAAAAAGGGGAGCAAGAAAATTATTAGGCTATGACATGGCTCCTTCATTCAATGGAGCCTCATAGTAATTGAATTGGGAATTAGTGACTTTCTCTTATTCTCTGAGGTAATCTCACTAGAGCCTATCAACTTCAACAAGAAATCACTTGATTTCATTAGTGGAAGTAATCACTGAGAGGGTATTATTTGATCCTCAAAGAAAACTTTCTTCCTGGGAGGGTATTATTTGATCCTCAAAGAAAACTTTCTTCTACGATGAAATCCATCACATTGTTATGAGGATGTAATGAAACATCATATGATTTTAGAAAACTGATGAATTTTCCACTTATTTAAGGGGGGCAATATTGAGTATGAGCCAAGTAGAGTGCAGACCCATGCTCTTTAATTTGGATGTTGGATACAAAGAGGTAGCTAGTATACCCAAAAACAAGTAAAAACCCATAATTAGCCTACACGCTATGTAGGCCATTGTGAAAAAGATTTTCAACCAAAACGTAACAGAGAACCTTAGCTACTATGATGAAGAAAGGTTCAGCCTGTCTCGGTGATCAAACAATTATTGCACCCAAAGACCCCAATTTGTTGTGGAGTGAGTGGCCAAGAAAGATGTATTGTCATGCAAGTCAATAGGTAAAGATCGATCTAAAGTCAGGAGATACATACTCCACCACTTTCGGAACAAACCTTAGACAAATAAGCATGGCAAGTGCATTTTCAAAAGTTTGGACAACAGAAGACAATAGCCGATATTTATTTGAAATCCCACATAAATTAACAAATTGATTGATCTAGGACTTTAATAGGGTAAAAGGGGAAATGAAAGGTTACAACTGGAGTTAATTCAAGCATGACCAACACAAACACTTGAAGACTCCAAAATAATTGTTGGAGCCCTTAAAAGTAACTCTTGGCTTCAATGATGCCTGGGCCAGTCGCATACAGAAAATCTGAGACGAGAAAATCTTGTTAATTTTGTGGAGTAGTCAATCATGGCTTTTACAAGTTTTAAACAATCAAGTCCAACCTTTAACTCGACTAGGGTCTCAGTCAAGTAAACTCAATAGAGATTTTAACCATGAACCCAAACAATGTAATATATAACATGGTAGATATACGAAATTATTTACAGCTCATTGTTTCAAGAAAAAAAAAACTCCAGAAGAAAAGAGCATATTCACCTGGAGTGACTATAAAGTTTAAAATATATGGAATACCAAGTTATCAATGATTACTATATGGGACATAAAATTGCTATTTTGTTATAGCACATATGTGGCACTGAAAAAGAAAAAGAAAAAAACATTCATAAAATTTATCTCTAAACAACCACAAGACAAAAGCAGTAGCCGTAGACGGCGTAGAGAACGTATTTCTAATGAATCGTGAACGGTATAGCTTTCCAATATTCATTACCAACAGCTTACCCATTTCCAGCAAAATCAAAGCGGAATGCACTGATTCCATCTTTTGTTAAAGCAACAGCAAGGTTTGCAATCGTATCGCTTTCCTGCAGATATAATCATATGTAATCAACCCAAATCATTAACCAACCAAACACATCCATAACCTTCTATGAGCAGAAGGAATCAATAGGATTCTGCTAAATTAAACCAAATATAATAAATCACATGTTTACAGAATTTGAATTCTCAAATAGTAGTAGCTAGATTTGGTCCTTCAGAATACCCTAACATAGCCAAGTAAGTTGCACGTTTGACACAGTTAAGTAAAACTATTTCTACCATTCACAAACTTGGAAATATTTGATCCTGTGGCAGAGAATACCATGGATTAATGTTGTGCACAATCTGTTGACCAGGATTACGTAACTATGAAAGTACTAGACTAAAAAGTAAAATAGTAAAATATAAGACTGAAAAGGAAAGAGGCTAAGGATATTTAGTAATGAAACTGCAGACAATTCATGTTACATAACATCTTATTAGTTCCATTACAATATAAGGACTTCTAGAAGTTTTTGCATGCATATGTAATTCCATATTGTAGCTTTCTGAATTTAAATCATCATAAATATACTTGAAAAAATGTTAGAAGTTCGAATTTTCTTGCTACTTTTATCTCTTCAATTATATTGCTATTCCTTTCCTTCTTTTGTTAAGTTCTTGATAGGAAACTAGAACTTCTCAGAAGCACATCTTCTCTTCAAAATCCTTTGGGTTTTAAATGGTATGAATAATTTGATAAAATCACAACTTTTAAGTGAAGCGAAGTATAATACCATGTAGCATTTCCCTTATTTTCATTAAGCAAGCATGGAATCAAATTTATGACCTCGCAGTTGTGACAGAAAGCACATCCAGTTGAGCAAGAAGCTCAACCCCCTAAAGTATAAACTCTTAAGATCTTAAAACTTGTCTAATAGGAAATCAGAACATTAAAGAGGGAAAAAAGTCTACCTGCCGGGAAATAAATAATTAAAAAGTAAAACAACCAGCTTAATCAGGGAAAGAAAACACCATAAATATGGTTTTACATATCAAAAAAAATTGCAACAGGACCTGGGTCTGGTCCACATTGAGAACAACAAAATTTCTCTGAGTCACCTTTCATTAATACTATTACAATTTAGAAAGACTAATAAATAAAAATAAAGGGTCTCATAACATTCATATTGAACCAATGGAGTAGCCGAGTAGGTACATATAAAATGTCAAATTAAGACTGTGACAAAAGTACTTCAAATATTACTATTACCAACCTTTGAGGATCGAAATCCATGACACAAGATTACAAGCTCTGTTGAACCTGTTTCATGTAACATCCCCACAAGCTTTTCACCATAGTTGTTCTGTATTGTAATTCTCTGCTGTTGAAATTGATTCACTGAAAACAAATGGATTCAAGGTTGTAACATACATGACAACATAAAAAATGTTCCAGAAATATTAAGAAGAAAAAAAACAGAATTGCAAGAAAGCTGCCCATGATTCAAAAGTAAAATTCACATAAAATCCATCAAAAGATTAACTCGGCAAAGAATTCAAACTCCTTTCATTCACAACCATAGGTTTCAGTGGCATTCATTATGTTAACAAGGTTAAATCTAACTTGTACGAAAGTATAGTTTCCATAGTTCATCGAAGATTCAGGCTCCAATCTTTCATTTTCCAAACTGACTTCAAAATTCTTTCAAAAACATCATCATTAGGTATACCGTATACCACATTGGCCACGATCATTGGCAGAGGGAATGGAGTGATTCGAGATTATGAAGGTAATTTTATTTCTGTTGTTTCTCACTCCTATGGCCATGTTTCCAACATGATTGCAAGATCCAGACAATTTTAAATGGTCTTAGAATAGCTAAAGCAATTAATGCTAAGTTTTTACAAACTTACAGAGATCAGCAGAAAGCTCCATTGAAGAGAATAAAAAGACAAAATAAAAATCTCAAGTGACAGAGTAATCATTCCTCATTTTCTCTTCATTGAGTCAGATCTGTTTCCTCATTTCTTATGTTGTTAGATTTTTTGACTTAAATTTCAGACTTTTTTTATGCTTATATATATATATATATATATATATTATAATTTGGTAATTTCAGTTCTTAGTAGCAAACAAAGGTTTCAACATTTTTTTTTTAGAGTTTTTTCAACATTACCATAAAAAACATAACTTTTATCAAGAGAATTGCCCCAATCCTATGTTGCATGAACTCTTCCAACAGGTGAAGTACTTATGATGGATTCCAACACTACGGATTCTGGTGCAACACTTTCAATTTATTTTTGTTTTGTCTTTCTTTCCTTGGAAGATATTAATTAACATTGACCATAAACTATGGGTTCTACCTTTACCAACTAAAATAATTTATGTAGCAGATATAATATTACATGTATGTTATCTCTTGTCTATAGGTATAGGATACAAATTATAACATATCCTCCTCTATGATTATATAAGAATTAATTACTATGTTTTGCATTATTAAAACTAATACTGCTGAACCCATGAATCCTATTTTCTAAGGTTCCCTGAATCCAACTCTTTGTACCCATGTCAAACACTAACACCCATACCTGTATCAATGCAACATAGCACAAATCTTCCCAAACATTTTCTGCCAGAAATCCAACACCAGTGCTAATCAAAGTTAGGGATTTTTTTTCTATCAAAGGTGTCTATTTTGATTGTTTATTTTCTGCTATAACTTGAGGAAGAAGTGAGTAATGTAGTTTATGTTCTAAACTCATTCATGATTGAGTTCAATGGAAGAGTCGTTTAACATACCTCATGTTTTGTTCTTATCCTGCATTACTTCAGTTACAACGTTTTATTATTTGAATTAAAGGTTTGTGAAGATGGAGATGAACAGAGTGAAGAAAGTGTATTCAAACAGAAATAGTATCTTGAGAACTTATGCTTGATTTACCTTTTCACAAGCGTCATGCCTTACATAATTAGATCCGGAAAAACAGAGCTCCATTGCTATTTGTTTCATGTCTCACTTACCGTCCATTTCTTCTTCCTTTTCCTTCTTTATTAAGTAACTAAATTTACAAGGAATGTTTTAGAAGGTTTTAATGAATTGGTAACCAATTTTCTTTTCTCTTGATAGCCAAACTAACCAATCCTATAGTATTCAGAAACCATCTGAAGAAGTAATCCTTTCACAACCCCACGTGCAAGGAATTACCTCGCAACCTCCAAACACTAACAACCTTCACTATAACCACAAAGTGTTTGCCCTTGCGATGGGGCTATTGAACAGAGCGGTGAAGCTTTTGCGATTCGCAGAGGAGATGAGAGGGGCGAAGACCTTAAGAGCGTATCAGTGGCAGGTGACCACTTCAAGCTGTGTTATCCCCCCATAATCCCCGATTTCGATCTCTTCCTTTCTACGATACAACGGAATCCTCAGCGGTGGTGGATATTCTCAGGGAAGGTAAGCTGGTGGATTACGATGTATCAAATGATCAGGGTTGCAGATTAGAGAGGGGTGAGAGCTCACAAGGAGATATAGACAATGATCGTTATAATAGGGAGGATGGGGAGATTTCTGAAGTAGAATCTGGGAGCCTGGTGAGATCGCGAGGAGGTTCCACTGCACTTAGGGGCAGTCAGGATGAAGATGACTCATCCTGTAGGGCTGACGTCTCATCTGTACCAGGTTCGCCTATTACCCTTACTACTCTGGCCAGTCATGCCGAGACAGAAGGTGAGGGCGACTGGTCTACGAGGAGACTTATGCTTTTTGGTAAAGCCATTGGAGTTTCTTTTGAGGGAATGGAAGGTACCACCAGAAGACTCTTTAGCAAGTTAGAGAAGGTGGATCAGATGGGCCCAGTTCCAGTTGGCTCCAAGAGAGGGAAGGAGGCTGAGGAGGAAATTAATCCTTTGAATGTCCAGTCGGATTTGGTGGATGTTGGGGCATCTGGCAATAAACTAGGGGAGGTTGCTGGGATTGGGGGAGTGAAGAAGGTCACGATTGTAAGGAATATTTTCATATTCAATTTGGCAAAGATTCCGTTTGACATAAAAACATTCTTGTAACTGTTCCTATGAGCACTAGTGTAGTGTGGAGATGTCGTGGGACGCATACTTCGCCGACTACTTGAAGAATAGAAGACAGAGATAGTAAGAATCAGACGGTTGACGATAGGAATCATTTGAGTAACTGCCGATTTGTCAGTTAAAGATCGTGTACGCTCGATTAGGAAGGTAAGTGACTTAGTGGCTATAGAAATTGGTTAAAATAGATAAAATATAATGGTCAAACCTAATCATTGGACTGACCCAAGTCCGAGTCAAAAATATTGACTATTAAGATAGTCCAATCGATTGGACACTTATCCCCAATTGATTGGACATGGCCCAATCCATTGGAGGACTCTGTGTAATCGATTGGAAGCTACGAGGCATAAACTTATTTCGGCCTAATTTATTGGAGACTCTGTGAAATCGATTGGAGTCTTCGGGACAGAGACTTTTTTGAATCAAATCGATTGGAGACTGTGAAATTGATTGGAGCCTTCGACATAGAAACTTATTTGAGTCAAATTGATTGGAGACCTCTATGTAATCGATTGGAGACCTCTATGTAATCGATTGGAGCCTTCGGAACATGAATCTTATTGAGCCCAATCGATTGGACCCAGAGTACAATCGATTGGACCATGCACAGAATCAGTCCTTATCAGATCCAAAATTCTTGATTCTATTATCCCACGTTCTGCACGACTTAAGGTTATGGAATTTTATAAATACAACCCTTCTATGCCTTCTTTAAACACACACACAGACACAGAGTGACTCAATCTTCAAGAGAAAAAAGAAAATGTTCTATTTATTAGAGTGTCCATTCGAAGAGAAATAAGCTTGTTTCCCATTCACATCTTGTGAGCTTGTTCTCTTCTTGATCAAAGCTAAGTGCTGGATCATTTCCTCAGCTTAGGTCTTTCACTTCTATATTCGACCTAATAGCCTGAATGTACCAGTGTGACTCAACACCATTTGAGCAACCTAGGGTTCAGGGTGTAATGAATCATTCACCTTCTGCAAAAGCGGGAGTGTCGAGAATTAAGATCGGAGGAGCCGATCGACGGTAGGTTTGGGGTGTACCAAACTGAACAAGTGGACAAGGCTTCTTGGTTGGAAGGGCACGCGTGGATTCGTAGCATTGATTCAGAGGACGTGGATGCATCGGCAGTAGGCCTTGGCTAAGGTTGGAAGTTGTATTTGCAATGGTGTTGTGTAGGTAACCTTTGTTTCGTTTAACTTTTCAGTTACTGATACTTTCCGTCTGGACGTGGTCCCATGGTTTTTCCTTGGCTAAGTTTTCCACGTAAAAATCTCTTGTCTGGTGTGATTGTTTGTTTGTATTCTGCAATATATCTTGATTAGATCAAACGACGAAAAGAAAATATACCACGGAAGTATATTCGATTTGAGTCGGTTGTGATAACTTTTATCAAACAACTAAGGCATGCGATTTTGTTCCCCTACCATAGACCAGTAAAACTGTGTAGGTATAAATAATTTTAAATTCATAATCAACCCCCCCCTTCCCTTCTAGGTATATTGGATTAAAGAGAACGGACCGGTGAAATTTCAACTATGACTGATAGGAAGGGCAAACAGAAAGGGCAAGTTAGCAAGGAATTAAATAAACTGGTGAGTCATATAAACTATGATGGGAGATTCCAAGAAGGAAGGAGTGTCAGGAAATCTAGGGCTAACTCTCGTTCCCAATGAAGCTCAAAATCGTA
The DNA here is from genome assembly GCA_035048495.1 of Euptelea pleiosperma. Taxonomy (NCBI): domain Eukaryota; kingdom Viridiplantae; phylum Streptophyta; class Magnoliopsida; order Ranunculales; family Eupteleaceae; genus Euptelea; species Euptelea pleiosperma. The sequence continues at coordinate 11,544,258 of CM068548.1, read as the reverse complement.
TCTTGGAACGTGAGGGGGTTGGGCAGCAAGGACAAAAGGTCTTCAGTGTGGTATGTTGAAAAAATGGAATCCGGTTTTGTTGGTAATCCAGGAAACAAAGTTAGCCATTATGGAAGATAGAGTGGTAGCTGATATCTGCGGGAAAAGGGGCCTTGGGTGGAAAGCTATTTCGGCAGTGGGTTTAGCTGGGGGGGTTTGGGTAGCTTGGGATTCCGAGCTCTCGAAGGTGGAAGATGTTAGGGTTGGTTTATTTTCTGTGTCCATTCTTTGTAGAGATTCCGTAGATGATTTCCAATGGGTGTTTTCAAGGGTTTATGGCCCTACCGATGCCATGTTACGCAGTCAGCTTTGGGAGGAGTTGAACGGAGTGCATGATCTGTGAAATCTCCCCTGGTGCATTGGGGGGGATTTCAATGTCATCAGATTTGTGTACGAGAAGAAGGGGGGGAGAGGTAGTAGAGTCACCCCAAGTATGAGGGCTTTCTCTGACTTTGTTGATAGAAACGATCTGGTGGATCTCCCGCTTGCTGGACCGAAATTTACTTGGTCCAACCATCAGGAGAACCCCATTCTATGCAGATTGGATAGATTCCTGATATCCAGTAGTTGGGAGGATCACTATCCGGATGTTATTCAATCTGCCATCCATAATCCGGTGTCGGATCATTGACCGATTGTTTTGGACTGTGGGGGTATTAGGCGCAGACCATCTCCTTTTCGGTTTGAGCTCATGTGGCTATAGGAGTCTTCTTTTATGAAGGAGGTCGAGTCTAGATGGACCTCTTTTAATTTCTCGGGTCGGACCTCTTTTAATTTCTCGGGTCGGGCGGGGTTCATCTTTTGGAAGAAGTTGAATGCTCTTAAGAAGTGTCTGAAGGTGTGGAATGTAGAGGTTGTTGGGAGAATTGAGAAGAAAATGGGGGAATTGAATCAGGAAATCGGTAGACTCAACATTAAGGAAAAGGAGGAGACTCTTTCTAGCGAAGATTTTAGAATAAGGATTGAATTGAAGAGGGACTTTCTATCCTTAGCCCGCCAGGAAGAGATGAGTTGGAGACAGAAGTCCAGGGTTAGATGGCTCAAAGAAGGAGATAAGAACACAAAATTCTTTCACAGGATCGCGAATGCCAGGAGAAGAGTCAATACTATTCCCCTTATTAAAGTTGATGGAGTGATCGTTGAAGAAGAGGACCGGATCAGAGATGTTATTGTCTCGTTTTATTCCCAGCTCTATTCTGAATCTATATTTGAGAAGCCTAAGCTTGACGGTTTGGAGTTTAACCAGATTGAAGACAGTCACAGTAGATGGTTGGAAAGACCGATTGACGAAGTGGAAGTGCTGGAAGCTATTAAGTCCTTGGGGGGTGATAAGGCAGCAGGACCCGATGGTTTTCCTTTGGCTTTCTTTTCCTCATGCTGGTCCATCGTGGGCAAGGATTTCATGCGGGTGGTGGAAGAATTTCATCGTGATTCGTGGCTTGATTGGAGGGCTAATTCCACTTTCATATTTCTCATCCCCAAGAAGGATGGTGCTGATTCTCTCACTGATTATCGGCCCATTAGTTTGCTGGGAAGCACCTATAAAATTATCGCCAAAATTCTGGCGGCTAGATTGAGGGGTTTTGGGGAGCATCATCTCTCCTACCCAAGGAGCTTTTGTCAGTGGCCGTCAGATCTTGGATGGAGTTCTTATCGCTAATGAAGTCATTGATCATAGACAGCGTGGGAACAATCCGGGCATGGTTTGCAAAGTGGATTTGGAGAAGGGGTACGATCATGTTAATTGGTCTTTCCTTGACTATATGCTTAATCGTATGGGTTTTGGTCTTAAGTGGAGAAGATGGATCCGCACTTGCATTTCGACTGTTCGTTTTTCAGTCTTAGTTAATGGTTCTCCGGCTGGGTTCTTCTCTAGTTCTAGAGGTCTTCGCCAAGGGGATCCTTTATCGCCTAATCTTTTCATCATTGTGGCAGAGGGGTTGAGTCGGCTGGCCTCTAAAGCAGTTGATGGAGGTTTTTTGAAAGGTTTCAAAATTGGTAATGAGAGGTCCGTCATATCTCATCTTCAGTTTGCTGATGATATTATGTTCTTTTTTGAGGCCTCTCGTATGCAAGCTCAGGTTCTGCATGGGATCTTGTGGTGCTTCGAAGTGGTGTCTGTTGTAATCTTGGATCGTAACCAGGATAAGAGATTAGGGTTAGAGATGGAAGAGATGAGAGGAGAAGAGAATTGGGGGAAGAGGAGAAATCGTGTAGAGCTTAGAATAGCCTACACGATTTCACCCAATATATATATTAAGTGAAGTTTTACAATATTACAAAGGCCCCCTGTAGAATATAAGATATTACAAGTAAGTCCCTGACAACAGTGTCTGGTCTCTGACTTAATCTCTCTAAGAGAGAAATGTTCGGGGTGGGGGAGGTGGAGAACTTAGACGAGATTGCTGATCGTTTGTCGTGCAAAAAGGGGAAGCTTCCCACGAAGTACTCGGCCTCCCGTTGGGTACCCGGTCATTGAACGTATTCAGAGGAAATTGGCCGCTTGGAAGAAGGTTTTGTTATCTAAGGGGGGCAGAATTACATTGGTGAAGAGCACGTTTTCTAACTTGCCAATTTATTTTATGTCTTTGTTCCCCATGCCCAAGGGAGTGACTAAGAGCACTGAAAAGGTGATCATGAATTTTTTGTGGGATGATAAAGAAGAGAAGCATAGGTATCATCTGGTTAATTGGGCTTCGATATGCAAACCCAATGTTGAAGGGGGTCTTGGTGTTCGTCAATTGAAGCTGATGAATCAAGCTTTGCTCGGAAAATGGATTTGGCGTTTCAGGGAGGAAAAAGACAGTTTGTGGAGAAAAGTGGTTTCGGCTAAACAAGGTTTGAAAAATCACGGTTGGGAGTGTGGAGAGGTCAATACCTCATATGAAGTGGGAGTTTAGAAAGGTATATCCAAGTTGAGAGAAGAAATAAAAAAAATGAGTAAATTCAAGGTGGGTAATGGGGCTACAGTCAGATTTTGGGAGGATGTGTGGTGCGGGGATTCTTCCTTGGAGGAGGACTTTCCTTCCATTTATGCCTTATCTAACCACAAAGGGGCTAGCGTCAGTGAGGTGGCGTCCAGAGAATCCAGTTCCGTGTCTTGGGATCTGGGTTTTCCTAGAAGAATCGATGATTGGGAGGTGGAGACGGTGGCTGCATTGGTTAGTCGGTTGGAAGGAGTCTAGTTAGTTGAGGGAGCCGAGGATAGAAGGTGGTGGAACCACGAGTCCAAAGAGAGATTCTCAGTTAAGTCTTTCTACTCCTCCTTCCATGAACCACCACAGGGGTCCTTCCCAGGCAATCGTTTGTGGAGCACTCCCATCCCATCCAAAGTCGTGTTTTTCGCTTGGTGTGCTATGCATGACAAGATCCTCTCTGTGGAGAATCTTAGAAAACGAGGTCTTCAAATTCCTAGTCGTTGTATCCTGTGCAAGCAAGGAGAAGAGTCCATGACTCATCTGCTTATCCATTGTAGGGTGTCGAAGGAGATTTGGGAGCACTTCCTCTTCTTTTTTGGGATTTCTTGGGTCTTTCCGCTTTCATTTTCCGATACTTTCACCGGTTGGAACACCAAGGCTTTCTCTTCCCGCGGTCGCAAGCTTTGGAGGATCACCCCTTTTGCTATAGTTTGGGTGATATGGAAGGAGAGAAACCGAAGAATTTTCGAAGATAAGGAAACATCCCTTGAGGAGATTATTATGAACGTCAAAGCATCGATGTATCATTGGGCGTCAGCTATTTCTGAGTTGAATCATTTCAGATTTGAAGATTTTGTTGCCCGGTGGGATCGCCTGGTTTCTTAAGTGTGGTTTGGGGGTCCGGGTGTTGAGTTTCGTGGTTTTTGTAGTCCTTTCGCGCTTTTGTTGTATGCCTTTTGGGCCTTCTCAGCCCTCCTTTAATATATTTTATTTTACCAATCAAAAAAAAAATATAGCCAATCCAAGAGTTTACACCCTCTTTAATATATTCATTATATCAACTCTCAATACCACAGAAAAAACAAAACATGGAACCCCCTCCAAGTGCAGCCTAAAGCATCCAGCTAAGGCTTGTATAGCAAATCATACATTGCTAAAAGGACCCAATAAACAGAGAACCTGGACCATTACCATCAACTAAGGGTACCTTCAGGTATAACGCATTATCATTTCAATAGTCTGAACCAAAACTATTTGAGCATTTCATGGGATGACAGGTAATGAGAACCTAGACTTTCACGACAATAGTCAACGGTACAATTACTTGTCTATGTTCTTCCACATCACCAATCAACCACATACTACTTCCCTAATGTTGTTCATAACATGAATGCAGACAAGAATATGACATACTTTCTCGAAGCAAGTGGGAGGCTTATATGGAGAAGCTCAAACCATAATAGGTGTGCTAACAATGCCTAAGGAAGGAGGCTTGGGTCTCAGACACTTTCGAGACATCAATGTGGCGCTTCTTGGGAAGTGGTTGTGGAGAATGGAGATATGGGGAAGAGGATCAGAGTTTGTGGCATAATGTGATTGGCTATAAATTTGGGGATAGACAAGGTGGTTGGAGATGTCATCCAATTACCTCATCTTATGGTGTTAGTACGTGGAGGGGCTTGTTAGCACGTGTGAAAAATTTTCAGAAGGTCTTATCTTCAAGGTGGGAAGCGGAGATAAGTTTCATTTTTGAGAGGATCCTTGGTGTGGGGAGGACCCTCTTCAAGACGATTTCCCTCATTTGTACAGTTTATCGGATCGCCAATGAGCATTGGCGAAAGACTGGGTTGATAGAAGAGAAGGGTTTGATTCTTGGAATTTTGGGTTTAGAAAGAACTTTAATGATTGGGAAGTAGATAGTCTTGCTTTTCTCTTGGTTAGGGTGGGTGGCATCCCTTCTTTGAGGACAGAGCCGAATAGGATGCTTTGCGGGTGGGAGACCAAGGGAACATTTTCTGTTAGATTCTTTTTCTTGCACTATTCTTCGGTGGGCCAAAAGCAATTTCCTGCGGCTTTAGTTTGGGGGTTCCTATTCCATCGAGAGTGAAGTTCTACGTGTGGACAGCTATTCATAACAAGATCTTGACTGTGGATCACCTTACTAGTAGAGGTATGGCGTTGCCTAATCGATGTGTACTCTGTAAAGCGGAAACGGAGTCAGTGGACCATGTGTTTGCTCACTACAGTTTCACTATGGAAATGTGGCAGCCTTTTTTTCAAGCTCTCTGGCATTGCCTTTGTGACTCCACAGCATGTTCTCAGCTTCTTCCAGGGTGTGGCGGACAACTCTTTTACTGGGACAGGGAGATTTCTATGGCGGACTCTCCCCTTTGCAGTCTTGTGGGCCACTTGGAAGGAGAGGAACCGAAGGATCTTTGTAGGCAAAGAAGAAGGCATCCAGGAGGTGGTCTTGGACGTGAAAGCATTGCTTTTATATTTAGTCCTCGGTTTCCCTTCTCTTCAGAGGGTATTGTTTTGAATCCCTTGTACATAGATGATCTGATCTTTTAGGGCATCTATAATCTTCTCTAAGGAGCTAGGCCCGCCTCTTTTGTGTTTTGGGGTTTTCCCCTTAATGAAATACATACATACTTATAAAAAAAAAAGTTCTTCATGTGGACCACCATTCAAGACAAGATTTTGACAATGGACCATTTGATGATTAGGGGGTAGGACTGCAACTTGGGCGGCCTCAACCCGAGCCTTACGGCTCTAACCCGATATTGGGCTAGGGTTGGGTTGGGCCCTTCAGCACTCGGGCTAGAGCCTCATTTTTTAAAGCTTGACTAATATCAGGTTGGGTTCGGGCTGAGACTTTGGGAAACCCGACCTAACTCGAGCCTGACATACATATACCATATTCAATATTAGTAAAGTTCCGTCGAGGCTGATGTAATTGCATAGATGAGCTTCTTGAACGCGATGCGATGGAGGACGACATGGTGATGGAGATTGATGAAGAGAACTCTTGAGATTGATGAAGAGACATCAAGAGTTTTCGTCGACGGAGAGGAGAAAGTTGCCGTCCAAGAGGCGGCAATACAGGAAATGTTGGAGGAACTCACAGGTTAAGGTTAAGGTTTTGGACTTGATCAAGTCGGTGACAGATTTAGTATTCGAAAGAAGAGATGAGGTGAGAGTTACCGAAAATAATGGCATTTCCGCCTCTGTAAGGAGTCCTAGAAGGTTCTGAAACCAGAAATTCATGGCTTCTTTGATCCTTCTCTCTTTGAAGCTCTACAAATCCAAAGCAAGAGAAATGGCGGAGTCTGTAAATGTACGGCTTCAAAAATCTGCAATCATTACAAATGTTGATATCATGGATCATGCTAGATGAGTGCATCACTCATCTCCACACTCTTCAAGTTTCCCTAAACTGAATTTCGTGTTTTTTAAATACACCCCCAAGTTGAGTCTTTACTCGCTGAGTTAATTCCCGGCCATGTACCCCATTTCTAACTCAGAAACGTAAGATTGATAAGGCTAACAACTCGGTTTGATAAAAAATTAAGATATTGAGCAACCCAGCCAACTCGATCGGGTTGGGCTTGGGCTAGAAAATCTAGGCCCAACCTCAGGTTAGGCTTGGGCTCAAGTTCACAGCCCTAAAGATCGGGTTGGGCTCGAGTTGACACAAACTCGCCCGAGTTGCAACCCTAGTAGGGGGTTGATGATGCCTAATAGGTGTGTTTTGTATAATTCAAGTGTAGAATCAGTGGATCATGTGCATACTCATTGTAGGTATACCTTTGAGGTATGGCAGACTTTCTTTAGTCTATTTGGCATCCCCTATGTGGTCCCTCATCATGTGATTGATTTTTCTATGGAGAAGCAATGAACACTTTTGTGGGTAAAGGGCGATTCCTTTAGCGTATTCTTTCGTTCACCATTCTATGGGCCATTTGGAAGGAAAGAACCACACTGAATTTTCGAAGGGAATGAAGTATTTGTTCCAAAGTTAGTATTGAAAGTAAAAGCTTTCATGTACCTCTGGTTCTCCTCTCCCCGAGTTCAGAGGGTTTTTTTTTTTTTTTTTGAGTCCTTTGTATTTAGATGGGAAAAGTGTTAGGTGATCTCATCCCTCCTTGATTAACGAGCTTGATTCGCCTTTTTGTATGTTCTCTTTGGGGCTTCTCCCCTTTATATGATACATATTTACTGATCAAAATTTTTTTGCACCAAGTGCCACAAATTGTTTGCTCTCAAGATATTAAAGTTGATAAAAAGATTACAGTTTTTACTACTTCCAAGTCAAAAAGTATATGCCAATGATCTCCCCTAGCGGCTTAAATGGAATTCCTACATCATTAAAACACTACATTACATGTGTAATGCATTATCAGTTTATCACACGTGTAAAGTCTTCTGCCAGGATAACTACTAAGCTAGTGTTTGTCAGCCCTGGGCATGTCACATTAACCCTTTTTTGGTAAGATAGGCTCTAACATCTCATAAGTTGGGTTCGATAAAATAAGGAAAATAGATGCATTGCACGTGCCTCCCACAAGAATATAAAAAATAAACAAATAAAAAAGGATATGAGCACGTAAGTATACATGCATTTGAATCAACAGATATCCTAATGACAACATTACGTAAAGATCACCAACAAGTAAGAACCAAATCATGCTGTGCTGGTGCCCATGGTAAAGTTACCGTTATTCCTTTGAGGGGTGTTTGGTAATGAAGTTTATGTTGCTCAATGCTGATTTACATGAGCCATATTTAATTGTGTTTTGATTGGCCATGATTTTATAACTAATCCGCCTCTTATATGCATGATGAGCAATCAATGCTAGTTAACTCTCAAAATTACATGTATAATACTAGGGGGTAACACAAGAAGACTTCAAAATCTGCCAAGATAGACGTTTCACATGTGGCTACTGAGGTAGAAGGACCAAAGTGGTCCACCTCACCCCTCTTCATATGGCACATTTCAGCACAACTACTCTGAGTCCGCCTTCGCTGACTGCGGAGTGTCAGAGAAGCCGCTGATAATCACAGAGTTCTCGGCACATACCCGAGTGCTTTTTGCCACGTACTCGAGTGAATTAAAAAAGAAATCTTAAGAAACACTCGCCTGGGTACGTGTTTCGTCAGGCATAGTGGTTCATCCATACAAAATCCACGTGCCGAGAACTCTGTGATTGTCAGCGGCTTCGCTGACACTCCCCAGTCAACGAAGGTGGAATCCAATTACTCTATGACACGTGGCAAAAAGAGTAAGGATTCTTTCACGTATTTTACTAATTAAAATTTTTTAAAATTCAAGGGATACATAGGGTAAAAGTGCAATCTATATAACAAAACACAGCGGTTGTCTCCCTCTCTTATAGGCTTCATATATCCAAGGGCCCATATCAACCCTTACATAAAGTAAAATTTAGACGGTTGGATTAATTTAACGGGAAATTGTCTTCCCACTTATACCCCTCTTATCGGCTTCACAAAGGATGGCCGAGATCTTATCCCCCAAATGGACTATGGATCTCAGCCACTCACACCCGATTTTGGGAAATGCTTTTGTAGGGGAGTGCCAAGGGCATGGGGCCACCCACTTCTACATAGCAAAACAGAGAAGTCACTTATCCCCCCTCTTATCAGCTTCACAAAGGATGGCCGAGATCTTATCCCCCAAATGGACAGTGGATCTCAACCACTCACACCCGATTTTGGCAAATGCTTTGTTCGGGAGTGCTGTGGGCACATGCCACCCACTAGTACATTACACATGGTAGATTATTTGTGTGACATGGATAAGAGCATTATTGACATAGCCTATCCGTTGTGAAATGTACGGTCTGAATGTGGAAAGAAAACCCATGCCCGGCTTGTGTAGGACCCTATCCTATACAAAGTATGATAGGACCGCTCCCAAAATTCCAAACGGCACCCTATCCTATACAAAATATGATAGGACCGCTCCCAAAATTCCAAACGGCACACTCTTTTGGACCCACTTATCCCATTACTGTTTGGCCCACCCCACTATGGTTGACCTACACACCAAAAATCAGATTGATTGGTGATTTTTGGGCCGTTTGAGCTTTTCTTTATCATGGTGTTAGGATCCAAGATCTTATAAGACAATCGATTCACTTCAAGGGGAATCGTTCCTCCAATTTAATTGATTTCTTATTCAATGTTGTTTTGCAAAAGAGGTTACAACCCTTTAAATAGATTCCTACGCGGACTCCTACTTACCAAAGATGACAACTTGCCAAGATTGGCTTACAAGGAAATTGGAAACTAATTCAAACAGGAAATAGGAATTAGGGAAACAATCAAAATTGGAAATACGAATTAGGGAAACAATAGATATGGAAACTATTAATAAGGCGGGTTCCTAACATCTAGCCCTCCTTGAAAGATGGCTTGTCCTCAAGCCTCAAATTCTGGAAATCAAGCAACGAACTCAATAGTAATCCTCCCACGTAACATCTTCAAAAGGATGATCTACCCATTGCGCTAGTACTCTAGTAACTGCCATGTTGCTACATTTAAAGGTTCCACACTAATGTCATGATCCTCGTCGGATGGAGTAACACAATCAATAAGAAGTTGAGGTCGTTTGCATCTGTGGCCCAATTTGAATAACTCATTGCAATTGAAACAAAGTCCCTTCTCCTGTCTCTCTTTTTGCTCATCAAGTGTTAAAACGTTTAATGGAAGATAATCCCGAAGGAATATGAGTAGATGCTTGTGGCTGAGTGCTTTGTACATTACCATTCATCGGAGGACGTCGAGATGAATAACCCTATAAAACTAAAAGAGACTCCTCCTGATACAGAGCTAAGTCAAAGGCTTGGATATCATCACGTAAACCGGAAATAAAGCAGCTAATTAAATAAGGTTCATGCAAACCTGTCATACGGTTAGCTAACTTCTCAAACTGAGTTTGAAACTCTCATACCGTATTAGTTTGTCGGAGTTTTGAAAGTGCTCCCCCCGAGTCAAGGTACTGTCTAGATCCGAAGCGCGTACATATAGCCTGCGAAAGTTGCTGCCAGTTCATTGGCCCAATCGAACGCTTCATCCAACGAAACCAAGAGACTGAATCACCTGTGAGATGAACCGAGGCTAGGGACACCATCTGTGCATCCGTAAGGCCATTAAACTGCTGATATTGCTCAGCCCGAAAAACCCAACCTTCCGGACCTTCTCCTTCAAACTTTGGAAAATCAATCCAAAGGGGACGTCCTTGTACAACCGAACCCACTTGGATTGTTGCGTTATGAAACGTCTCAAGATTTGGATTTCGAGTCGTTGGGGCAGTCGGTTGTGCGGAAGAGGATGGTTGATCTATCGATGCTTGCAGCAATCGAATCGCCTCTCGGAGTTCCTGCATTTCCCCACTCAACTGATTGATCTGTTCGAGTTGAGGAGTGATTGCATCCAGACGATCGCTGAGTTCCTTGACTGTCACCATGGCGATAAGATCAAATGTTGGCTCTGATACCAGATGTTAGGATCCAAGATCCTATAAGACGATCGATTCACTTCAAGGGAAATCGTTCCTCCAATTTAATTGATTTCTTATTCAATGTTGTTTTGCAAAAGAGGTTACAACCTTTGAAATAGATTTCTACGCGGACTCCTACTTACCATGCCAAGATTGGCTTACAAGGAAATTGGAAACTAATTAAAACAGGAAATACAAGGAAATTGGAAACTAATTCAAACAGGAAATACGAATTAGGGAAACAATAGATATGGAAACTATTAATAAGGCGGGTTCCTAACACATGGATTTTCTTGGGGTTTCAACTCATCCATAAGCCTTTTCATGAAGCTCGTGATTAGAAGGAAAAAAAAAACCTCAAATCCATAAGCTAAAAATCATCAATCAGGTGTGTGTTGGTCCACCAAGGGGTAGGCCAAAGAACAGTGTACCCGTAAGAGTGCACCACGTGACATTTCAAGGAGGGGTCCTATATAGGACCCGGTCCTCTAAAAGCTACAGTCCATCTTAACAGGCAGTACGAATTCTGTAGTGACAGCCTAAGTTACCTTTCTCCCCCAAATTACTACGAGTAACCTTGATCTGATGTTAGATTTCTGCATTATACAGTTGTTGATGTGATATTCAATGAAAAAATGAATCTGGATCGTGGTTTTGCATACCTGGGTCTTGACCTTGATGGGACGAACACGAGAGAGCCATCCTCAAGGAGCTTGTGCGGTGTTGCAGGCGTGACGAGAGAAGGAGAGACGGCCTTGAAGTTGAAGGGGAGTGATTGGTTATTGTGTTTGGGAACACTGACTGCACACTACACAAAAGGCTTGACATCTCTCACAGTTATAATACTTTTCTATGCAGATTGCCCCCTATGCAAGTCGGCGATGAAGGAGTAAAACTTCTGTCACAATCGGATTGCAAATCACCCAAACACAGCAAATGAGTTCTCGGCACGTACACCTAAAAGTAAAAGCAATGGGTACGTTGCAAAGCACTTGTGTACGTGCCGAGAACTCATTGGCTTGTGATTGTGTGAGTTACAATTTCGTGTGATAGAAGTTTTACTCGCGATGAAGTATGATATTGTGCATCCTGGTCCTTAATTTTTTTCACAAATTACTTTTACCCCGCTTATCCAGATTGTTCATTCTTTCCGTGGTCCTTTTCACGTCACTCGGCCAGAAAGGGAATTTGCGGCATTTACCGGGGAAGACTGTAACGCCCTTTACAACTGAAAGCAAGTCCTCCAACTCACTAATAGCGTTAGTAGAAAATAATCTTTACAAAGACCAAAACACCCTTTTTTTTTTTGTATCCAATCTATCTATCTATATAACAAAACAGGGAAGTTGTCTCCCCACTTATACCCCCTCTTATCTATTTAGACAAAGAAGGGCTGAGATCTTATCCCCAAATAGATGGTGGATTTCAGCCATTAACACCCAATTTTGACAAACGCTTTGTTGGAGAGTGCCGTGGGCACTGGCCACCCACTATCTATATAACAAGTGACAGTGGTTGTCTTATACCCCGGCACTCTCCAACAAAGCGTTTGTCAAAATTGGGTGTGAATGGCTGAAATCCACCATCTATTTGGGGATAAGATCTCAGCCCTTCTTTGTCTAAATAGATAAGAGGGGGTATAAGTGGGAAGACAACTTCCCAGTTTTGTTATATAGATGGCTTCAATAATGAGTAGCTGAGATCCACTATGCTTCATATCGATGGCTGAGATTAACTCCCACCCAATTTTGACAAATACTTTGTCAGAAAGTACTGCGGGCACGGGCCACCCACGCATATAACAAGACAACTCAGTTGTATTCTCTTATCTTATCCATCCATCTAATGTGGACGGTTAGATAAAGAGTGGTTGAGATCAAATCCATCGATCTAATGCAGATGGTTAAATTTCAGCCACTCAATCCGTCTCATTAGACCTCAATTTATTCAAAATTTGAATTTCAACACCGTTATTTTTTGTTATTTCTGTTATTTTACTATTTCTCCCTCTGTGCTTTACAATCCGTTATAACAGCTGTTGTAATGGAAAAAACGGTAATGCCTCAGTCCGTTATACCGTTTGAGTGCCAAAGGCACCCGATTTTTACAAACACTTTTGCCAGAGAGTGCCGTGGGCATAGGCCATTTACTATTCTATATAACAAAACACATTGGTTGTCTCCCTACTTATACCTCCTCTAATCCTCTCCCAAATGGACGGTGGATCTCTGCCACTCACCTGATTTTGGCAAATTCTTTGTCGAGGAGTGCCGATGGCACGGGGCACCCACTAGTCTATATAACAAAACAGGGAAGTTGTCTTATCTCTTATCGTATCCTGCTTCATAAGATAAAGAGTGGTGGAGATCAAATCTATCCATCTAATGTGGATGGGTAGATTTCAGCCACTCAATCCCCCTCATTTATTCGGTCACTCCCACTCATTCGACCCCAGTGCGCAACAGATTGAAAATTTGAGTTGTCACCCCTTCCACATGTGCCGGGGAGTGTACTGGGAGAGTTAAATTGGACTGACCCACTTATTACCCTTACTCATTCCAGATGGTGGCACCACCCCAACGAGAGTTGAACTCATAACCTCCTACTTTATGGAGTGGAGTCCTGGTCACCGGCACTCAACCCTTGGTCGATGATGTGATATCACAGGTCATAAGATGATGTAATACTACCACAATGTTGGTCGTTTCTATATGACATTAACGGCTATGTATAAATAAATGCAAGTAAAAAAAGTGCATTAATTTGCTCTAAGGGCAGCGTTACCTTCATTCCTACTGGCCGTTGCCCCTAGGTCCCGACTGCTGATGGTCGTTGGGATTGATGTCAAAGTTCCTCAACAGTCTGGATCTAGGGACAACGATACCACATTATCGTCGTCAGGATGATACTACCATTTTTTTTGGCTCCAAAGCTATTAAAGAGTACTGGGCACATTCTTCTTTTGAAACAATAGGTGTTAAAGGCAATCACAGGATCTGACATGCAAGCCATGAGTTCTCTTGTGCTGAACCTCATGCTAATTACATAACCTCTACCTGAGGATCAGATAATGAAGACTGCACATCAAGGTTTCTGTTTCCTACATTGTTTTAGCTCAAATTAAGAGGAAAGATTGAGAGCTAGCATGGGCCATTTATACAGAACTACAACCATGAGGTCTCCTCATTGAGTGCAGTCACCATCTTCTAGATTGGTGGTTTTCACCTGTGCCCGTCTGGTAGTGACACAGAATGTCTTGCAGCATAGTTTATGTATCTGGCCAGTTGTCTTGTGACCAAACAGTTGAACTGGCAAGCCAGCCAATCTACCGGTTCAATGACTGGGTCCGTTTTTAGAACATTGGTTGTTCTAACTCTGTGTTCTTGTTTCTACTTACCTTTTTTTCCTTTTGGGCGGAAAAGAAATGACAACAGAAAGAGCATTGTCTTGTTTTTGTCAAATTCTTTTCTTTTGTCTTCCGAGTGTTTTTACTTACAGAATCTAAATGCTTAACATGATAAATTTTGCCTATGCCCTCTTGGTATGATGGTTAGGAGCAGACGTCCCACATGGGGAGGCCATGGGATCAATCCCATGAGTAGATGTCCCGGTGTTGTTGGCATCCCCAGTTGCTCCCTACACTTTGCATGGGATTTCAGTTTACTAAAAGAATTACATGTTTTCCTGACCAATCATTTTATTTACAGAATATAAATGCTTATGGCTACTGCCATTAAAATAAATTTGAAATGGTTGATAGCAATATGCTTATGACTTGTAGGACAAATGCTTCACAGCATTGCCTTTGGTTACAAGACAGAATCCTATTTCCAGAATATAAATGCCTATGCTATTCAAGAGTAATCATGACGAAGATGAGAAGCAAGAAAAGAGTTCAGTGGAAGTTTAAGGGTCTCCTGATGCATCGGCAAAGTCCACCTTAGGTAATTAAATTCTGCTTCAGAAAATTTCGTACCATTCCAGCCTTCTTTCACTTGGTAGTCCCATTTTAAGATTGAAGACACATCAAATCATTAATGAAAATTTTATCAGCTCTTAGGCATGAGGGTACTGAATAAGCATCTTGTCTTGAAGATGCATGTATTATAGTGACATGATGTACCCTATAGTGTTTGTAACAAGCTGGAAATGCACGTCCAACTTGAGGGGGAGTGTTGAAATATATAATACTGTTAGTATTAGTGTTAGGACCTTTAGTCCCACATCGGACAAGTTTGTAATTTCTCTCTTAGTCCCTCCTTATATAAAGGGACAAGTCATGAAATCTTAAAATAATCTAATAGAGTTCTATATTTTACATCTTGTCTTGTTGAAGAGCTGTCTTTATGAAGTCGAACACAACCTCAGCTAACTCGGCTTGATGTTTAGTGTATCCATGATCAGCTCCTTCCATAATGTGCAGTTTGTGGTTGAGTATGATCTTGGCAAACTCCAAGGCATCTTCAAGTGGTGTGATTTCATCCACAGTACCATGAACTGTCAAGACCCTGTACATAGTTTTAGAGAATTTTAGTGATAAGTTGCAATATACACTGCAAAATCAACCAAACAATCATGTAAAATATTATAACAAATAGGTAGTTATTGAAACTAATGAACTGGCAAACAATTTGTTGCAATATTTGAAGTAGTACAGGTCTTTGATGGTTCAGATGAATGGAAAACCAAGCTACACATCAACAAATATTTTGAATGGAACAATGAAAACCTCTTCCAAGTACCTATTAGAGATAGTAACCAGTAACCAGACACATGGTTTGGCAAACAAACAAAACCAGACATACATAGGGCAAAAGTAGAAAATGTCCATGGGTACAGAAAGAAGAATGAAATGCCCTTTAGAATTCCAACTCAAAAATGAGAGGTGACATCAAGAAGCAAGAGTATGCTCACCCAGCTGTGAGTGAGCAATCACAACTACTAGTTCAAATCTTGGGAAGCAAAGTGTTTGGGGTGACTCAATTGTATTTACACACAAGTTACTTAACCATAATGGAGTAGTTTTGACATACAAAATTTTTATACTCTGGATCCTCTTCTCATTTTGCTTTGCATAGTGAACAGTGAAGGTGGGGTAAGCCAACGTTTCCACCATATGTTCTTGTGTTTTTTGTGTAAAAGGTGTGCATGCTATGTTGTTCTTGTGATTTTGCTCTTTTTCCTATATCTGCTAGATAGGGAGAAGTATCACAGGTTCATTTAATGCAAGGAACCAATTGCGAGAAGCACCTGGGTTTCTAGATGTTACTATTTTTGTTTGTAGTAGTTCAAAGCCTGGGAGAGAAAAACAAAATCCGTAATCTGCAGTAAGGACAGAGGGAAAAACCATTTTACTTCACGACCCAAAGTTCACCATTACATGACCGGATAAACAAGCATTTTGGATGGAGTCCTATCTACCACTGATGGACTGAGAAGGGATTAACTCTAGAGTGGAGAAGGCTTCGAGGTTACCATAGAAATGCATATAAATTGAACCAAGTGCAATTTAAGGTTGTCACAACAGAGTTTTTCTCGAAGGAAAAGGGTCAGTGGCATTTTCTATTCATGGTGGCTACTGAAAACTTTATGATATGGAGCAATTTTCGATTTGGGCATGTGGTCCCAGTCAGGGTCACCATCTGTACATAGCAGAGTGAGAATGTTCTAATTAAGTTTCTTTAAAACTCACAATGGGTGATGACCTCGCCCAAGGATCAATAAAATTACATGGCTCCAGATGGCCCTTCAGCTTTGAAACCCGTCGGCTATTCACAGAGATCTCCTGGAGTTATTTCTGCCATTGAGAGCTCTGCATATCCATTTGGGAACATTTGCAGATATAATGACTCATGATAGCATGTAGAGTCCAATAACAAAAGAGGTCTCATCACAGTTATATCTTCCAAATGCAGCCCATTCGCCTTCCACCCAGCTTTGTGCTTGTAATTGGTTCCATTGCCCTCAGCCAAGGTTTAAAATCTTCGTCTTGTTCAGCATTTTGATAAGCTAACAGAATGAGACGGAACAATATATTGCAAGAATCTCGGTACGTCTCGATACACAAAGTTATTACATTAAACTATTTTTAATGCTTAATTAAGCTAAAATATGCTGTTCGATGACATAATCTACTTTCCACGGTAAAATAATATTACTTGTAGTCATAGTCAATGTTTTATTAATTAAATTAGTTTTCCAACATAAGACAATACATTCCCCTACGTATCATAATGAACCTTAGCAGACTGAGATGCCTCAAAAGAAACATTCCGAGGCAGAATGATTCTCACAACCATGCCTTTAGCTATGCCATGAAGAATCGCACTTGACAACCTTTGTAAGTTGTAACATGAGGGAGATTAACCAACTCTCACAATTATTTCTACAGTCTCTTCATTCATAGTGGACACTAGATGCCATTTCTTTGTATGCCTGTATAGCTATTGCATTTCTACATCTCACGTTACATCTCAGTCTGTTGAAAGAACAAGACGTCTTGGCAAAGACAATACGATACAAACCGAAACAATGGCGAGACAAACCCTTTATCCTTTCCAGTCACCCCCGAGACATTCCAAGAGGAAATGATACCTATAACACCCAGATACTTCAACATTATTGTCGTACCTCGTGTCTATATTCATAACTCCTAACAGTTTCCTTAATCCTTACGTCAATAAGAATATAAACATAATGTATTATAACAAATTTTACAGTCAGAAGCTTTGAAAATTTCATTATTTTGAATAAAAAAAGTAAAGATACTTAAATTTAAAAACTGAGAATTAAAGCATGGTATGAAAATATTGGATGGGATACCCGTATTCGTAACCGTGTCTTGGATTTCAGGACATGATGTGTCTTATCTCTGTCTCCCATACCAGTGTCTGTATCTGTATTGAGGGCACCCGAAACCCTTGGTTTTTTAGCTTATTTTTTTATTATGTAAAAGCCCTTTTGAAACTTTTTTACTCTCTCTCTCTCTCCAGACCAACTTTCACAACTCTCTCAATCTACAGAAGTTTTACTCATTTGGAGCAAAACTTGTCAGCTGGTCACAGCCCATGAGCCCACAATAGGAGCCACGTGGCACACTCTTAGTGGATGCTGACCATATGGATGTTTGGCCAGTCCCTCGGTGGACCTGCAAACCAAAAATCAGCATTATTAGTGAATTCTAAGCGTTGGATTGAAGTCATTTTCATGGGTTGATTTTAACCGTAAGAATCTGAGCATTCTTTGGGTGCAAAGATGCAAAGGTTGTAAATCACTAATCAGGCTGATTTTTGGTTTGCAGGTCCACCGAGGGACTGGCCAAACATCCATGCGGTCAGTATCCACTAAGAGTATGCCACGTGGCTCCTAGTGTGGGCAGTGACTGTCTTCGGTCACAACCCGTTGTGACAGAAGTTTTCTCTCTGATGGGTCCTTCTCCTTCAATGTTTGTGGGTGCTTTGACGGGGGCACCCAAGTTTGAAATCTTAGTGCGGTGTTCTCAACAGGTCAGGGTGCACTCACATTTTGTGGGGTGCGACTAAAATTACCCATCTTAGAATGATACTTTGAACCAGGGCACGGGTACTTTAGTCATTTATTATTTTATAATCATATTTAACCCCAACAGTTGAAATAACTTTTAAAATTCTTAACATTACAGTTTTTATTTTTTCCGTTTCCTTTTTTTTCTCATCAAAATAACACTTCCCCGGCTTTTTGTGAGTTCTATGCTCAGGGTGAGCATCAAGTCTCACTCATCAAAGTGTAGTACAGTACCTCCCATCTGCAAACTCAGAATTCATGCAACTACGCAAGTTCATGAAGTTGATGCAAACAATCATAAAAACAAGCATATTTTGGGCTGGGGAAGTTGACCCTATAAATAAACTCAAATTTCATAGAATCTGTGGTGATTTTTCCACAATGTGTTGAGAGAAGATAGCTTGCACAATCTTATATATTATTTGACCCATATTAATTTGTCACCTAACCTTATAAATGGCCACCATCTTTAGCATTTTTCCACATAGTAATACAAAATGTTCTTTGTGTACTGCCTAATGGCACTTCTTCTTGCCTCTCCCTCTTCATTCGTTTTTTTATTTTTTTGGATTGATTTACAATTTGCCCCTCAATCTTGTATACACTTGTTCCTACCTTCGGAATGAAATTTCATGAGGATCATTCTCACAACAATCGTAGTTCTTGTTTTGAATTCCAAGCAATATGATAGTAAAAGCCCCATTGATTTTTTGAATCCACAATCTTCTATCCCCTATATTCCAACCCCAAATGGTTGGGACAAGGCACAGATGATGAATTGATGATGAAGAGACTATTCTATCTGAGGTATTAACGCAATTGGAAAAATATCTTTCTGAAGGTAACTAGAACATCATCAAGAAGTGCAAGGAAAACTCATCAAGAGGTTTTGTAGGACGGCTCACTCTTAGTTACAGGAACCTTCTACCCTAGGTTTCACTCCTGCTCCCCCTCCCAATCTAGAATTTTGCACAGCGCTCCCGCTTCCTAAAAAAATTCAACTAAAACTTGCTTGAAACAGCCACTTCGTCCTCCCGTACCCGAGTCCTCCCCTGCACCACTCCCACTTCATGAAACTAATACTAAGAAACATTATTTTTCAGTCACACCCGAGTTCTACTGAAATAACTGATTTCCAAACTAAGCAAATTTCTCATAAAAACCTAGAAGACTTCTGCTTTTGTTATTATAACAAGAATGGGAATACACTTTTTGCCCAATTTTGACACAGTATAACTTATCTCATGGTGCAGCACTGTAGCATATTATGCACAGCTCATTCAGAAAGTAGAATGGGACGTCTTCGGGAATTCCTCAGACAACATGACCACAAGTTCTAGTACTTTAGATTCTGCTTGTTTATCACTATTTCACAAAATATTTTATATAAATTGCGAATTGAGAGTTGTTAGGAAACCTAGAACACAGCAGAAACTAAAGTAACTTTGAACTACTGAAAGGGAAAAGCTTAACCACTGCCTTCTTGAGAGTCCTCTAAAATGCAATTGCTAGAAAATTAGTTCCTATTCCTTTGGAAAAATATTGGTAGCAATTGCTGACACAAAATGCACATAACAACAACATCAGGCATGCATAGTAGATACAAAGTGTTGGACAATAATGTATTCTAAGTTTCTAACCTGCAGTCCTTTTCAATTGAAAGGCATACTGCATGCATATCAGTACCTAGGTGGTCCATCAAACCCTCTTCAGTCACACAATACTGGACTTTTCCTACAATACAATTAAAAGTCAATGAAGTATACAATCCACCATATACTAAAAAATAATCTGTATCGGGACTAAGGATTTAAAAATAAAGTTTTCACATTGCATCAGGTATAACAATATCCAAACTTGATACGATCGAGCTTAAGAAAAAACAATACAGTTAATATAACCACCAAAATCCTTAGCTAGTACACATGGAAAATAGGATAAATTATATCAAACACATGAAAATGTGCAAGAATGAAAGAGGGAGCCAAGCTACGTTTAATTACAATGGTTTAAGGCTGGTTCGTGTCGGTCTATGTTTATATGATATAGCTATGTAAATAATTTTTGGTCTTTTTACAATGTATCAGGCTGATACGGTATACTACATAATGTATCAACCAACAAGGTTTGAAACTAGTTCATTAGACTAGCTGCCATACAATACATACTGCATCGACCAATGTGGTTGACATCATAGCATATATGCACAGCTACTGATATTATCCAATACACTATATGTGGCCAATTTACAAGCTTCTCAAGCATCCATATTGCATTGCCAACTGCAAAAATATATCTGGATACAGATACTTGAAATCATGCTTTAAATGCACAGGGGCTAAAATAGTATATAGTGTATCAAGTCATCAACCAATAGGGTTTTGTTTGATAAAATACATATTGCATCAACATATGTGATTTGACATGGTATAGTGTATTAAACACTCAACTGCTGATACGATCCAAATTGGACCAATATATGGATGACCAATATACAACCTTATTAAACATTGATATCGTATCCCCAGTTACAGATATACATCCGTACACCGACACTTGAAAGCATGCTTTAAATGCATAAATGTTGGAGAAAAATGATAAATTACCTTCTTTATTCTTAACATCAATAAATCCATCTTTCTTAACTCTTTGCATAAAATCTTTACCCAAGCGGTCTTCAATTCCTCTCTCCAAATTATAACGGCCAGAAACATTGACAACTTTAGGGACATCACGATACCTAGAAGCATATAGTAGCACCACAAGTCCTCCTGCAAGAAGCTCTCTCAACAATATAGCACTTTGAAAAAATGGGAATACGTAAAGATGAATATTTAGCGATTTGAAAAGTTTTCTAGACTAGCTAACCATGCTGGGACACAGATGAAAAGGTGGGAAGCAACATGATATGTGCTACATAGAACGACGACATCATTGAACATATCCCCCAGTAATACAACATTAAACAACCATCACATAAGCAACTAGTGATTGTCAAGAAGGTTATTATTTTTGAGTCTCCTTTTAATGGGTAGATTAGTATTTTCCTTTAATTAACCTTTTCCATTTGTTATCCATGATCAGTTGAATTAGCAAGGTGATTTTATGTAACTTGGATAACTAGTTATTTAATACTGAAATCTCACTTACGAGAGAAATGATATGGTTCTCAAACTCTCTAATTTCAATAAACGACAAAAGCAACTCAAAATTTAGGCTTTTCCCACAATTTTTCCTCAGATTCAGAAGGTGATGTGACCAATGCACATCCCAATTGTTATCATATACGTATTTAGTCGTATTTTACATGTAAAGGGTAGTTTTGTAAATACCTCTTAGTATGAGGGGTATACTTGTCCATGTAAGATGGTTTTCATATAAATAATAGTTTTGGAGTCATGTGAGCTAAGTATGACATCCCCTTCCTCTCTTCTCTCTCTCTTCTTCTTCTTTAACCTTTGAAACCCTAAAAGCTAGTTCAACTAGGTATTAAAGCCACCGGAGATACCAGCGGAGAAGATCGCATAGGGTTTCAGCTCTGAGAGGTGTTGACATCATCAGTACCGTACAGTAAACGTTAGTAGTTGTACGGTTACACGGATCTCAAGGTCTGTCCTTCTTGGTGGTTTGCTATTTTCTGAGATTTAGGGTGATTTTTTTGGAATTTTTTGAAGCCACTATGATGGACTTTTATCCCTTCTTTGCCTGAAAATCGAGAAAAATAATTTTCTCCTCTTTTGATGTGTCTGATCTGTTAGGGGTTCTTTACCTTGGTTTGTTTCTTAGATCTGAACCCCTACTATATTATCAACCTTTTCAAACATCCCTCACATATTTCCGTGGAGCATTGAGCATTTGGCAAGGAAAACTTCCCCTTGGAGTTCCCATCGGCCCTTTTTTGGCCTTATTGGGCTACTAAATGGGTATAAACCCTATCTGATTGCCGGTGCACTTCTGGTGTATGTTTTTTGCAATGTTCTACTTGCATTTTCTTCGTTCTTGCTGATTTGAGAGATGATGTTCCCTCTCCATTGTTTCGCTGGCCGTGGTGTTAGCTTTTTTGTGGCTATTCTTGGCTAGTAAACCCCCGGGGTGTGTGTTAGTAGGGCTATTGTGTGTCTACAACCCCCTTTCGATTGTTGTTTTTTTTTCGTTTGAGTAGTTACGTCTATCGGAGGGCCCCCTGTTGAGTCCACGGTGAGCATGGAAGCCACCTCCAGCAGTGTCGGAGGGCCTATGGTGCATCACATCGCGTTTGAGAACCCTAGATTATAGATTACTACAGTGAAGTTGGATGGAAAAAATTACTTGGAAACGTCCTAGGTAGCCAGGATGTTTATTGACGGCCGTGGGAAGATATATCACAGGTCGTGTTGTTGAGCCTGCTACGATTGGGGATCCTTTGTACGAGAAATGGGAGACTGAGAACCTCACAGTTATGTCTTGGCTCTTTAACTCCATGTAGTCTCATATCAGTCGGGACTTCCTGCTCTTGCGCACTGCTCACAAGGTTTGGGAAACTACTTGCAAGACATACTCTCAGCAGCAAAATATCGTCCGAGCCTTCCAGCTGAAACATAGCATCTCTTGTCTTCATCAGGGCGAGCAGTCCCTATCTGATTACTTTGCTACTCTTCGGAGCATGTGGGAGGAGTTGGAATACTATCATGCCTTCCATCCATCCGGTGCAGAGAATATCACCAACTATCAGAAGTATGTGGAAAATAATCGGATCTTTGAGTTCCTTTCAAGGCTTAATTTTGAGTATGAGTTAGCCAAGGCTCAAATCCTGAGCAGCCGAGTTGATCTTCCCTCTCTCAATGAGGTGTATTCCTACGTTTAGAGTGAGGAGAGTCGACGGACTGTTATGACCCCACCTTTGGCTCCAGAGAGATCAACGCTTGTCACAATCTCCTCGACACTTGATCGATACGCTCTTGCTTCAACATCTCAACCTCAGCGCTTTCAGAGGTCTAGGTCTTTTCAGCCTTCTGCTTCCGTCCAATTGTATGCTCCACCTATTGAGACGTCTTCTTCCAAGGAGAGGCCCAAGTGTGACCATTGTGGTCGTCTTTGGCTTGTGAGGGACAAGTGCTGGATCTTACATGGTCGCCACTCGCTCCGGCCAACAGTGCTTCTCTGGTGCTCATTCTGCCAGGATGGATACTTTTGGGACAACACCAGGCCAGCATCTACCGAGTCATACTTCTACTAATATGACTTCACTGGCTCCTGTGTCAGCGTCAGAGATTGAGACTCTTCGACGCTTATTACACTAGTTGGATGGTTTTTTTGCCAGTCCGTCTACCTCTTTCGCACAACCAGGTACAATTAGTACTGCTTATCATGTGTTCGTTCCTTCACCCAGTCTCACCTGGATCATTGATTCAGGTGCTTCGGAGCACATGACGGGTATATCTTCCTTATTTTCCACTTATTCCATTTGTTCTGGCCGTGATAAGGTTAAAATTGTTGATAGGACTTTATCCTCTATGTCTAGAAAAGGGAATGTTCTTCTCTCTTCCCAACTTCCTTTGTCTTCTTACATGTTCCTAAATTTACGTCCAATCTCTTATCTATTAGTTCCCTAACTCGGAAGTTGAATTGCAGTGTGACCTTTTCTTCAACTTGTGTCTTTTAGGACCTGGAGATGAAGAGGACGATTGGCACTGGACGTGAGTCTGATGGCCTGTACCTTTTGGATGGACGACTTTCTGAGCCCACAACACTGTAGTCACTTAGTAGTAGTAGTCGTAGTAGTCTGGAGTCTGTGTTATGTTAGCATGCTCGTCTGGGGCATGTCTCTTTTTAGTACTGATGTGTGGGGCCCCGTGCCCGTGACTTGTTTGGATATCGGTACTCTGTTACCTTTGTGGATGACTTTAGTGGATGTACCTGGGTGTACCTTATGCGAACCAAAGATGTCGTATTCTCCATTTTCCAAGAGTTCCATAAGATGGTTACCACTCAGTTCCATACCTCAAGATTCTTCGGTCTGACAATGGGGGGGGAATACCTAGATGGGGCCTTAAATCCAACTTTGCCTCTCATGAGTCATTGCATTGTTCATCAGACCTCGTGCCCTTCCACATCTCAACAAAATGGGACTGCTGAGCGAAAAATCGTCACCTTCTTGAAGTTGAGCATGCTCTCCGGTTAGGCCTGCAGGTTCCAAAACACTATTGGTCTAAGTCTGTCTTACTTGCAACTTATATCATCAATCGTATGCCCTCTCGGGTTCTAGGATTTCAGACCCCCCTATCTCTCTTGCTTCCTGACCGTCAACCTTCGTTGTTCCTCCAAAGGTCTTTGAGTTTATTTGCTATGTCCATATTCATCGTTCTTCGAGGGGCAAGTTAGATCCGCAGGCCTTGAAGTGCATCTTCTTGGGGTACCCCTCTAATAAAAAAAGGTACAAATGATATCACCCTGCTACCCGTCGTTGTTTCATCTCTATGGATGTCACCTTCGCCGAGTCCATCCCTTTCTTTGGTGAGCAGACCTCTCTTCAAGAGGAGCATGATATTGCAAAAGAGAGTGTCCCCAGTCTTATGCATGTCCCTATTCCTACGTCGGTTCCTATTCCTATGCTAGGACCTCAGTCTAGTAACAAGGACACCTCCACTACTGCAGTTGAAGTGCATGTATACGTCAAAACCAAGAAGAAAGGACAAGCCACTATCCCTACGCCAACACCTGCAAGTCTCCCCTCGGATCCAGTTCCAAGTATTGTCTCAGTTCCTAGTCTAGTTCTTGAACCACATGCATCTCCTACTTCTGATAATCATGTGAGCACTGATATTGATCTCCCTGTTGCACTTCGGAACGGTGTTCATACTTGTACAGAACATCCTGTCTCACATTATGTCTCTTATCGGTCCATGTCTCCGTCTTATCAGAATTTTGTTAGTATTGCCTCCTCTATTTCTTTGCCTTCCAATGTTGCTGATGCACTCAGTCAACCAAAGTGGAAATAAGCTATGATGAATGAAATGCAGGCTCTTGAGAAGAACAAAACATGGGAACTTATTCAACTACCTAGAGGAAAGAAACCTGTGGGGTGCAAATAGGTCTTTACAGTGAAACATAAAGCTAACGGGTCAGTCGAACGATACAAGGCACGACTGGTAGCCAATGGATTCACCCAAACATATGGGATCGACTTTATCATGAGACTTTTGCATCTATGGCCAAGATGAACTGAGTCATAGTTTAGCAGCCAACCTGTCCTGGCCTTTGCATCAACTCGATGTGAAGAATGCCTTTCTGCATGGATATCTGACAGAAGAGGTGTACATGAAACAACCACTTGGGTTGAAACTTGCTAGAAGTGACGACAAGGTATGCAAGTTAAGGAAAGCCTTGTATGGGCTACAGCCGTCTCCAAGGGCATGGTTCGAGCGGTTCAACAATGCGATCAGACGAGTGGGCTATAAAGAGAGTCATGCCGATCGCACGTTGTTTTTGAAGCACCAGCATGCTAGTACTATTGTTGATGAAATTGTCATCACTGGGAATGATCTCACTGAGATAAAGCAGCTGAAGACCTTCTTGTCCTCGGAGTTTGAGATAGGATTTGGGACCACTAAAGTATTTTCTAGGGATTGAAGTTGCTCGGTCTCAAAAATGGCATCTTCATATCTCAACGGAAGTATGTATTGGACCTTCTGAGTGACACTGGATATTTGGGAGCTCGACCAGTAGAGACTCTGATAGATCAGAACTATCGGCTGAATTCTGAGGAAAACGACTGTCTTGAGGATGTTTTTTTTTTGATACGTATAACTGTATAAGAATGTATTGAAAAGCCAAAATAACATTACAAGGGAATAAGCTTTAGGGTCGAGTTTACCAACTAAAAACTTATGTCTAACAAAAACACAAACACAAACAAAAGAAAATACAATCGACATGTTGCTATGTTTCAGCGATTGGTTGCCAGGCTGATCTACTTGGCACACACCTATCCAGATATTGCTTATGATGTGAGTGTTATCAGTCGGTTTATGCACGCACCACGGTCATCACATCTTGAGGCAGCTCAGAGTTCTTCGGTACCTCAAGGGCTCACCAGGTCGTGGCATACTATTCGGGCGACGTGGACACTTTCGAGTGGATGCATATATTGATGCAGATTGGGTAGGTTCAGTTAATGATGGTCGGTCTACGTCAGGATACTGTACCTTGGTTGGAGGGATCCTTGTCTCTTGTCGAAGCAAGAAGCAGCCGGTTGTGGCTCGCTCTGGTGCAAAGGCAGAGTTTCGCTCTATGGCACATGGTGTATGCGAATTCCTTTGGTTGAGGACCATGCTTGAGGAACTGGGTCTCCAGATGACAGAGCCGATGAGCCTATATTGTGACAACAAAGCCGCCATCCACATTGCTCACAACCCAGTTCAACATGATAGGACCAAGCATATTGAAGTCGATCGTCACTTCATCAAAGAGAAAATTCAACAAGGATTGATTTGTACCCCATACGTAGGAACCTACGAGCAGGTTGCCAACATACTCACAAAGGGGGTAAACAAGTCTATTCTTCATACTTTGATCGGCAAGCTGGGCATGATGGATATCTTTGCACCAACTTTAAGGGGAGTGTTGGAGTTTATGTAATACCCCACGTGGGTGTTCAAGAGGGCTGCGTCCCACTTCCCACGTGGGGGCCTTTATTCGTATGTTAGAGGGTTAAGTGGGCCAGCCACTTAACCCACGTTTTCTTATGTTGTGGGAGTTAAGTGAGCCCACCACTTAACTCCACATTTTTGGCTTGTAGGGTTTTACCCTTGTTATATATATATATTTGAGTGAGAGAGATTGAACACGATTCAATCTCCTCTTCCCACAACTTCTCTCTAACCCTAATCTCCTTCTCCGCCTTCTTCCGCCTCCATTACTTTTTCCTTCTTTTCTCTACTACATTCCCTCAACTGGTTACAAGTTACAACCTAATTTACAACAATGTTTTCGGAATTTTTCGAAGCCTCTATATTGAGTTTCATTGGTTTTGTTTCGGTTTCACCGGGTTTCATCCAAACCCAAACAATACCACCAATACATTTCGATATCACCCATGAATGGTACCATGTACTTTGAACCATGCATGAGATCAGAATATCATTGAAGGCTTTGCTCCATTGTATTGTATATTATTCAAAAGCTTCACAAATGTTTCTCGAAATGTAAATTTTCCTTTATCAGTAAGATTCTATAAGTTCAACATAAGAATATGAACTATGCCCACCTTTACTATGCCCAAGAATTGCACTTATTACCCGTTTCGCCCCAGAAAAATATAGGACTACAGCATGTAAATCATCAGCCTCTCTACTGTAGTTGCCATACTGAAATGAACCTTCACTTTCCCTGGAAGGCAGAAGATTATCAATTCTGTACATTTAGCAGAATCAATATAAAAGAAAAGTGCATAGTTTCAGAATTCCCATGACTAGCATTCAGAACAGGGTAATCTTTAGTGCAAATTTAATGAAAAAAAAGGAACCAACATGCATAAAGGTCTACTGCTAGAAACTATTTGTGCATCATTTCTCATGACACTTGCAGCCTCGTAGGTAGACGCTTATTGCAGAAATCACATGTCATGAAATCAAATTCTGTTGAACCAAAAGAAACAAATCTTTTCCAATATAATCTTTTATGTAGTTAGAAAAAAACCATTAGGCCAAAGTATCCATACAGACCATGCCAAAGTGAAAGCGATGAACCATATTTCTAGTAAAATGAACTTTAAAAAAAGTACCTTACCAATTCAGTAATTTCCAATATCACCTAACAAAGAACTACTAATTCCGTATTCTACACAAACTGAAGAATGAATATCCTGTATCTGAAAATTAAGATACCGGAATACATCATTATTACAAGCTTCAGTAAGCCTGTTGTCGCCTAATCTTCACTCCTAACATAAGAGTAGTGATAGATCCTTCATTCCTTTGCACATCTTCCCTTCATCCGATGCAAACAACCTCAATGCATTTCATTCACTCATGATTCATGAAAGATGATTTTACCACAATGTGAATTGAACTTCAGTTGTCACAGAACATGTTTAAAGGATCATCGATTATGCTACTGATACCTGGACTTCTCTTGGTAGTCCAAACTCCAGAATTGTGAGTTGCAAGGCAACTCTCTAGACACCATGATTGATTCTTAGTCCATATGAGTAAAGCGAATTGATCCTTTTACCTCACACACTTTAAAGTCCTTTAATTTTTGCACTTACCTGTCAATGTTGAATATTCGGACCAGTTTACGAATACTTAGAACGAAAAAAGAATAGAACTTGCCATAGTTTATTAGAATCAAATATTAAGAATTTCTATTACTAATTAAATTATAATACCTACAGTGGACACAATTGACAAAGTTGATCATAGGTGGAGAGGACTATTAGGGATGTCTATTGGCGGTATAAAGAACCTTCATCTAATGATCTTGATTATGAAAAAAGGGGAGCAAGAAAATTATTAGGTTATGACATGGCTCCTTAATTCAATGGAGCCTCGTAGTAGTTGAATTGGGATTTAGTGACTTTCTCTTATTCTATGAGGTATAATCTCACTAGAGCCTATCAACTTCAACAGGAAATCACTTGATTTCATTAGCGGAAGTAATCACTGGGAGGGTATTATTTGATCCTCAGCGAGGAAGAATTTTCTTCTACAAAGAAATCTATGTTGTTATGAGGATGTAATGAAACATCATATGATTTTAGAAAACTGATGAATTTTCCACTTATTTAGGGGGTCCATATTGAGTATGAGCCTAGTAGGGTGCAGACCCATGCTCTTTAATTTGGATGTTGGACACAAGGAAGGAGGTAGCAGGTATTACCCAAAAACAATTAAAAGTCAATAATTAGCCTACACGCTATATAGACCATTGCGAGAAAAAATTTCAACCAAAACATAAGAGAGAACCTTAGCTACTATGATGAAGAATGGTTCAGCCTGTCTCTGTGATCAAACGATTATTGCACCCAAAGACCCCAATTTGTTGTGGTGTGACCGTGTGAGTGGGCAAGAAAGATGAAGTATTGTCTCACAAGTAAATAAGTAAAGATAGATCTAAAGTCAGGAGATGTATAATCCACAACTTTCTGAAGTACCATTTCTATTTTAGATTCAAACTCTTATAAAACCATGCGATGAAAATCCAAACTAGATATGAAACCTTAGGCGAACAAGCATTGCACGTGCATTATTGTTTTTCCAAAAGTTTGGAGAACAGAAGAGAATAGCCAATATTTATTTGGTATCCCACAAAAATTACCAAATTGATTGATCTAGGATTTTAATGGGATAAAGGGGGAAAGGTTTCGACTGGAAATAATTCAAGCATGACCAACACAAACACTTAAGACGCCAAAATGATTGTTGGGGCCCTTAAAAGTAACTCTTGGCTTCAATGATGCCTGGGCCAGTCACATACAGAAAATCTGAGACGAGAAAATCCTTTTAATTTTGTATAGTCAATCAAGGCTTTTATAAGTTTAAAACAATTACGTCAAACCATTACCATGACTAGGGTCTCAATCAAGTCAACTCAATACAGATTCTAAACATGAACCCAAACAATGTAATATGACATGGTAAATTAACAAAATTATATACAGATCAGTGTTTCAAGAAAAAAGCTCCAAGAGAAAAGAGCCTATTCACCTGGAGGCTGGAGTGACTATAAAGTTTAAAATATAAGGCATACCAAGTTATCAATGATTACTATATGGGACATACAATTGACTGGTTTGTTATATCACATATGTGGCACTGAAAAAGAAAAAGAAAAAAACATTCATGTAATTTATCTCTAAACAACCACAAGATATACGCAGTAGCCGTAGAGAAGGTATTTCTAATGAATCATGAAAGGTATAGCTTTACAATACTCATTACCAACAGCTTACCCATGTCCAGCAAAGTCAAAGCGGAATGCACTGATTCCATATTTTGTTAAAGCAGCAGCAAGGTTAGCAATTGTATTGCAATCCTGCAGATAGAATCATATATAATCAGCCCATATCATTAACCAACCAAACACATCCATAACCTTCTATGAGCAGAAGGAATCAATGGGATATTGCTAACTGTAAATCATGTATTTACAGACTTTGAATTAACAAAAAGTAGTACCTAGATTTCGTCATTCAGAGTACCCTAACATAGCCAAGAGAGTTGCATGTTTTCACACAGTTAAGTAAAACTATTTCTACCATTCACAAACTTCGACATATTTGATCCTGTGGCAGAGAATACCATGGATTGATGTTATGCACAATCTGTTAGCCAGGATTACATAACTATGGAAGTATTAGACTGATAAGTAAAAGACAAATATTAGACTCAAAAGGGAAGAGGCTGTTGTCAGGGACTTACTTGTAATAAGTTATATTCTACAGGAGGGTCCTTGTAATTATTGAATAGTTCCCTTAATATATATATGAGGTGAAATCGTGTCGGCTATTCTAAGCTCTACACGATTTCTCCTCTTCCCCCAATCTTCTTCTTCTCTTACATCTCTCTAACCCAAATCTCTTTTTCTAGTTACGATCTAAGTTACAACAGAGGCTAAGGATATTTTAGTAAGGAAACTGCAGACGATTCATAAATATACTTGAAAAAATATTAGAAATTAAAATTTTCTTGCTAATTTGATCTCTTCACTTATATTGGTATTCCTTTCCTTGCTTTGTTAGAGTTCTTGATAAGAAACTAGAACTTCTCGGAAGCATATCTTCTCTTCAAAATCCTTTGGATTTTAAATGGTATGAATTATTTGATAAAATCATAACTTTTAATGAAGTGAAGTATAATACCATGAAGATGAAGTGAAGTATAATACCATGAAGCAGTTTTCCCTTTTTTTTCATTAAGTAAGCATGGAATTAAATTCATGACCTCACAGTTGTGACAGAAAGCGCATCCAGTTGAGCAAGAAGCTAAACCCCCTAAAGTATAAAGATTCTTAAGATCTCAAAACTTACATAATTGGAAATCAGAACATTGAGAAGGACAAAAAGTCTACCTGCTGGGAAATAAAAAATGAAAAAGTCAAAGCAACCAACTAAATCAGGGCAAGAAAACACCATAAATAAGGTTTTACATATCAAAACAAATTGCAACAGGACCTGGGTCTGGTCCACATTTTAGAACAAAAGAGAACACCAAAATTTCTGTCACCTTTCTCCAATTATTATAACCCTTAGCAATTTAGAAAGGCTAATAAATAAAAATAGGGACTCATAACATTCACATTGAACCAATGGAGTAGCCGAATAGGTACATCTAAAATGACAAATTAAGACATATAATGACAAAAGTAGTTCAAATATTACTATTACCAACCTTTGAGGATTGAAATCCATGACACAAGATTACAAGCTCTGTTGAACCTGTTTCATGTAACATCCCCACAAGCTTTTCACCATAGTTGTTCTGTATTGTAATTCTCTGCTGCTGAAATTGATTCACTGAAAACAAATAGATTCAAGGTTGTAACATACATGACAACATAAAATATGTTGCAGAGATATTAAGTGTAAAAAAATATAGAATTGCGAGAAAGCTGCCCATGATTCAATAGTAAAATCCATCAAAAGATTAAGTCAGCAAAGAATTCAAACTTCTTTCATTCACAACCATAAGTTACAATAGTGCTCATTACGACAAGAAATCAAATCTAACTTGTAAAAAAGTATAATTTCCATAGATCATCGAAGATTCAGGCCCCAATCTTTCCTTTTCCAAACTGACTTAAACAATTCTTTCAACAAGATCATCATTAGGTATACCACATTGACAATGATCATTGGCAGAGGGAGTGGAGTGATTTGAGATTATGAAGATAATTTAATTAATGTTGTTTCTCACTCCTAAGACAATAAATGTATTTCAACAACAAAAAAAGTCCTTAATTCCTCGAGATCAGCTGAAATCTCCTTTGAAGAGAATAAAAAGAGAAAATAAAAATATCAACTGACAAAGAGTAATCATTCCTTATTCTCTCTTCAATCAGATCTGTTTCCTCATTTCTTATGTTCGATTTTTTTACTTGAATTTCAGACTTCTTTTATGCTTCTATATATATTATCTAAATTTGGTAATTTCAGTCCTTGGTAGCAAACCAAGATTTCAACATTTTTTTAAAACAACACCACCATCAAAAACATATCTTTCTTCGAGAGAATTGCTAAAATTCTATGTTATATAATTACTCTATTGTTATATAATTAAGAATTAATTACTATGTTTTGCATCATTAAAAGTAATACTGCTGAATCGATGAATCCTATTTTCTAAGGTTCGATGATCCAACTCTCCAAACCCATGTCAAACACTAACACCCATACCTGTAGCAATGCAACATAGCACAAATTTTCACAAACATTTTCTGTCAGAAATCCTAAACCAGTAATAATCAAAGTTAGGGGTTTCTTACAATCAAAGGTATCTATTTTGATTGTTTACTTTCTGCTATAATTTGAGGGAAGAATTGAGTAAGATAGGCCTGACATTACATAAGTTGGGTTCGATAAAATACGGAAAATAGATGCATTGCACGTGCCTCCCACAAGAATATAAAAAATAAACAAATAAAAAAGGATATGAGTACGTAAGAACACATGCATTTGAATCAACAGATATCCTAATGACAACATTACATAAAGATCACCGACAAGTAACAACCAAATCATGCTGTGCTGGTGCCCATGGTAAAGTTACCGTTATTCCTTTGAGGGGTGTTTGGTAATGAAGTTTATGTTGCTCAATTCTGATTTACATGAGAGCCATATTTAATTGTGTTTTGATTGGCCATGATTTTATAACTAATCCGCCTCTTATATGCATGATGAGCAATCAATGCTAGTTAACTCCCAAAATTACAGGTATAATGTTCGGGGGTAACACAACAAGACTTCAAAATCTGCCAAGATAAGAGGTTTCACATGTGGCTACCGAGGTAGAAGGACCAAAGTGGTCCACCTCACCCCTCTTCATATGGCACATTTCAGAACAATTACTTTGAGTCCGCCTTCGCTGACTGCGGAGTGCCAGCAAAGCCGCTGATAATCACAGAGTTCTCGGCACGTACCCGAGTGCTTTTTGCCACGTACTCGAGTGAATTAAAAAAGAAATCTTAAGAAACACTCACCTGGGTACGTGTTTCGTCAGGCGTAGTGGTTCGTCCATACAAAATCCACGTGCCGAGAAACTCTGTGATTGTCAGCGGTCCCAGTCAGTGAAGGTGGGATCCAATACGTGGCAAAAGGAGAAGGTTTCTTTCACGTATTTTACTAATTAAAATTTTTTAAAATTCAAGGGATACATAAGGTAAAAGTGCAATACATTACACATGGTAGATTATTTGTGTGACATGGATAAGAGCATTATTGACATAGCCTATCCGCTGTCAAATGTACGGTCTGAATGTGGAAAGAAAACCCATGCCCGGCTTGTGTAGGACCCTATTGATGCGGGAGCATTCTACTACGATCGTTTGCGCTACACCGTATCAATGCCCGATCAAGTGGATCCTATTTATTATTTATAGTAATTCACGTTTTTACTATTTATAGTAAATCATGTTTTACCATTTATAGTAAATTCTCGAAATTACTATTTATCGTAAATCACGTTTTTACTATTTATAGTAAATTTTGATTTTATTATTTTTAGAGAACCCTACGAAGATTTGTTTTAATTTAACTAGGATTTTCAATTGAGATTTTGTTTCCAATTAGGATTTTATTATTGATTGCATTAGTTTTATTAGGAGTTTATAATTTCAATTATATTAGAATTTGGAAAGTTCAAGTAGGGAGTCTTATAAAAGTTGATATACCCTTTGATTTTAAGAATGAAAAATTATGAATGAAGAAATAGAAATCTCTTTGAGAAATCTCTCTTGTGGTGTGAAGCCATCTTCTCTTGGTGCGAAGCCGAAAGTATCTATCCCTATCTCTTTCTCTATTTCTTCTCTTATTCTCTTCTCTTTCTCCATCTCTATTTCTTTTTTAGTCAATTTATTATGTAAGAAAACCCAAATCATACCATAGTGCTGCGTGAATAGTGACGTGAATAGTGTCACATGAATAGTGTCGTGAATAGTAAATTCATCTTCATTCATTCTCAAATCGCAGAATGGTACCCCGTCCTACGTCAAATTTGGTATCAGAGCCAAGTTCGAAACTCCTGATCGGAAAGATGTCTAATATTGGTTCGCAATCTTTGGTAGCCGCGTTAGCTAAACTAAACGATGTGATAAATCGTTTTGAGAGCGGACTAAGCAACCAGATAAATCGTATTGAGAGCAAACTAGATGCAAGGATCTCTGCCAGAGTTCCAATCAGCAACTGCCGTCTTGGAAAGTCATTGCCATCACCACCGGCTTTTCCACCTCTTTTTGGCAAGCTATTGGAAGGTTTCACAACAAAAAAAAACCTTAAAAAGGTCTCAAAGCATGTCGAGAAAAAAGTAAACGAAAAAATAAAATCCATTGAACAAGAGGGTGTTTTACCATTCAAGGAAAATGAAAAAATCGACGAAGAAGAAAAGGTCAAAGTTGAAGAATTAGCCAGTTTTGAAGCTCCTATAGTTGAATTAGAAGAAAAGACGTCAGATAAGCAGATTGATCTGCCTACAATTGTGGAGAATGAAAACGTTGATGATTCCCCTGGTTCAGTGCTCCAACTGAAGATAGCCCAAAAAATATAGAAAATCCCGATCCAAAACTAGATGTTTCTGCTGTTTTAGAACCAACAGTTGAAAATAAACCAGATGGAACAAGCAAAGATTTCTTGTCAAAAGAAGGCTAGAGTTGAGGACATAGACCATTTTTCAGAAAATTTATACATGTCAAAGATGCAGAAGAAGCTGAAGGGAAAGTACTCCAAATATCTCTTCCACTGGAAAAGCCAAGTGCAATATCTCAACTTGAATTCGAGGTCGAATTCTTTTCAACCAAGAGGGTTTGATGCGGGAGCATTCTACTACGATCGTTCGCGCTACACCGTATCAATGCCCGATCAAGTGGATCCTATTTATTATTTATAGTAATTCATGTTTTTACTATTTATAGTAAATCATGTTTTACCATTTATAGTAAATTCTCGAAATTACTATTTATAGTAAATCACGTTTTTACTATTTATAGTAAATTCTGATTTAATTATTTTTAGAGAACCCTACGAAGATTTGTTTTAATTTAACTAGGATTTTCAATTGAGATTTTGTTTCCAATTAGGATTTTATTATTGATTGCATTAGTTTTATTAGGAGTTTCTAATTTCAATTATATAAGAATTTGGAAAGTTCAAGTAGGGAGTCTTATAAAAGTTGATGTACCATTTGATTTTAAGAATAAAAAATTATGAATAAAGAAATAGAAATCTCTCTTGTGGTGTGAAGCCATCTTCTCTTGGTGCGAAGCCAAGCTAATTCGGTGCGAAGCCGAAGGTATCTTTCTATCCCTATCTCTTTCTCTATTTCTTCTCTTATTCTCTTCTCTTTCTCCATTTCTATTTCTTTTTTAGTCAATTTATTATGTAAGAAAACCCAAATCATACCAGAGTGCTGCGTGAATAGTGACGTGAATAGTGTCATGTGAATAGTAAATTCATCTTCATTCATTCTCAAATCGCGAAACGGTACCCCGTCCTACGTCACCTGTCCTATACGAAGTATGATAGGACCGCTTCCAAAATTCCAAATGGATGTTACGATCCTAGAGGTTAAGACTTAAACTTTCCACACCTCTATCACCTAGGTGCTTTTGGTGTATTGGAAATGACGAGCGATGGGTACGGGACCAGATTCCAAAACATGGAGGCTGAGATCCGGTCTCTTAAGGATAACGATGAATCGCATAGCAAACTGCTAGTCGAAATACTACAGAAATTGACAAATCTTGAAGCGAGGAACGTTGACACTTGACACAAACCAGTCACAGTTGAAGCAACATGAGGATGATCAACCCGGAATTCCTCACCCTCCTCAAGGAGGTCATGCTCACCAACGTACACCAATGCATTCCGTTCGCCTTGACCTTCCACGTTTTGGTGGCGAAGACCCTGATGGGTGGATGTACACTACCGAACAATTTCAACGATTTCACAAGATACCGGATGACCAGATGGTGGAGTTAGCATCCATGCACTTGATGGTGGATGTTATTCATTGGTTCAGATGGATGGAAAAGACGATGGGAACGATCTCTTGGCTCCAATTTTCACATGCACTACGCATAAGGTTTGGGCCACCGGAAAGCAAAGATGCTGGCAGAGCTTTAGCGAAATTACGCCAAACTTCTACTATCCGTGAATACCAAGCACAGTTCGAGAGACTTATCAACTGCAATTTGCGACTACCAGAATCATTCCTAATTGGGTGCTTCATCTCCGGCCTATGAGACGACATCCGGGTAACTGTTCGAATGTCCAACCTGTCACACTCAGCCACGTGTACCAACTGGCCGCCTGGCATGAAGAGTCAGCGCATGCTCAAAAACGATACAACCGACCCACATCAGCAAAAAAAAATTCCCCACCCAATGCGTTGTCACGCTCCCCACATAGAGGCCACCGCCAAGGACAACCCACCACTGCCCAAGAAATTGACACCGACCGAACTCCTGGAAAGGTGGAAGAAAAGCCTCTGTTACAACTATGAGAGAAGTACAGTCCGGGTCACCGTTGCCAGGGCCAACTCGCCATTATTGAAGGATTTGAACCCGAGAACGATGTCGAGGAACACCACCAGCCAAGCGATGAGAACTCACCCCAGATCTCGATGTATGCATTCGCTGGGTCAACCGATCCTCGTACTATGCGCATCCACAGTTTGATCAAACGCCTTCCCATTTGCATTTTGATCGATTCGGGGAGCACCCACAATTTCTTCAATGTGGGGTTACCTAGGCGAATCGGTTGGCCTGTGCATAAAGACAAAACATTCGTCGTTGCATTAGCCGATGGCAAAACAGTACCTAGCAGAGGTATGTGCCACGGTCTACCCCTCCATCTGGACCAATTCTCTTGTTCTATTGATTGTTGCATCTTACCACTTGGGGCATATGACATGGTGTTGGGAATGGAATGGCTTCCGATGGAATTTGCGAACTTACGGATGTCCTTCCAATCACACGATACAACTTATTGCCTCCACGGCCTTCCCTGAAATCGTGAGTAACCACTTGATCCAGCGGCTTGTCAACATAAGCAAATAGGGTATTCTCGTTCAACTTTATAGCACAGAGGGATTCGATTCCCACCCGCCTATACCAGCAGATTTCACCACCATTCTGACACATTTTGCGGACGTGTTTGACGCACCCACAGGCCTACCCCTAGTTCGCACTCATGACCATCATATCGAGCTTCTACCGGGAAGCAAGCCCACCAATGTTCGCCCATACAGGTACCCCTATTTTCAAAAAAATGAAATTGAAAAGATTGTACATGAAATGCGCTCTACAGGTATCATTCGGCCAAGCACCAGCCCATACTCTTCGCCCGTGCTTTTAGTCCACAAAAAAAGATGGTTCTTGGCAGATGTGCGTTGATTACCGCGCCTTGAATGACATCACCATCAAAATCAAGTACCCCATTCCAGTTTTGGATGAATTATTGGATGAGCTTCACGGTTCCCGCTTCTTC
This sequence comes from Euptelea pleiosperma, assembly GCA_035048495.1. Lineage (NCBI taxonomy): Eukaryota > Viridiplantae > Streptophyta > Magnoliopsida > Ranunculales > Eupteleaceae > Euptelea > Euptelea pleiosperma. The sequence goes on along the minus strand of CM068548.1, from coordinate 11,506,559 downwards.
ACCAAGTTAGACCTCCGGTCCGGCTATCATCAAATCCGAGTGCATCATGAGGACATTCAGAAGACGGCATTTCACACGCATGAAGGGCACTACGAATTTCTCGTTATGCATTTTGGCCTTACCAATGCGCCATCTAGATTCCAGAGCTTAATGAACGACATCTTTCAGAATCATCTTCACAAGTTCATCATAGTTTTCTTTGATGATATCCTTATCTACAGGAAGGATTGGGACACCCATTTACAGCACGTCACCCTTACCTTCGGGCTTTTACGGCAACACAAGCTCATTGATAAGCGTTCCAAATGCACATTCGGAAATCCTCGTGTTGAATACCTTGGTCATGTGTTCAGCCATGAAGGGGTACGCACTGACCCTCAAAAGATCGCATGTATGCTCGACTAGCCTGAGCCTCGCACCATCAAAGGTCTGCGTGGTTTTCTCAAGCTCACAGGTTATTACCGAAAATTCATTGCTCGCTATGGACAAATCAGCAGCCCTTTAACTGCCCTTCTTCGCAAGGACTCCTTTCAATGGTCCGATGACGCCTCCAAGGCTTTCGTTGCTCTTCAAGATGCCATGACTCGTGCTCCCGTTCTTGCTCTGCCTGACTTCACCAAGCCCTTTGTCCTTGAATGTGACGCTTCCGGCACGGGAATTGGTAGTGTTCTTATGCAACAAGGCCAGCCCATCGCTTTCTTGAGCAGGGCCTTGTCCGGTAAAAGCCTTGGCTACTCCACGTATGAAAGGGAATTATTAGCAATGGTGCACGCTGTCGACAAGTGGCGCCCTTACCTCTTGGGTCGCCGTTTCATCGTCAAGACTGACCATGTAAGCCTTAAACATCTCCTCGATCAACACATTGTCACTACCGCACAACAAAAATGGTTGACCAAACTTATGGGCTATGATTATGAAATTGTTTACAAGAAGGGTACCGAAAACACTGCGGCTGATGCTCTTTCGCGAAGGTTTGAAAACGGTGCCATTTTTGCCCTCTCTCCACCCATTTGGGCCAGCATGGAGGATGTCAAGAATGGCTACAAGGACGACCCAATTTTGCAACCTCTCATCCACCGCATCACCACAACGAGCGAGGTTATTCCTCACTACTCTTTTCATGATGGGCTCCTACGCCACAAGGGCGGAATTGTGTAACCTTCTACCGCGTCACTTCGCTTACGTACCTTGAAGGAATTACACGATACACCTTCCGCCGGCCATTCTGGATACAAAAAAACTTACAAACGGGTTGCACGCACCTTCTATTGGAGAGGTATGAAACATGACATTAAAACTTATGTGCAAGAATGTGATATCTGTCAACTAAATAAATCTGAAAATGTGCACCCGCCTGGCCTACTACAGCCCCTTCCCATTCCAGAGGGCATATGGATGGACTTCTCAATGGATTTCATCGATGGCCTACCCAAATCACAAGGCTACAGCGTCATTTTCGTTGTTGTTGATCGTCTTTCCAAATCTGCCCATTTTGTGCCACTTTCGCATCCCTACACCGTTGCAAGTGTCGCAGAAGCCTTTATCAACAACATTTTTAAACTACACGGCATGCCAACTTCTATTGTGACTGTGAGTGATCGTGATTCTGTTTTTCTTAGCACCTTTTGGAAGGAACTTTGGCGTTTACAAGGCACTCAGTTAAGAATGAGTACAGCTTATCATCCCCAAACTAATGGCCAAACAGAAGTGGTGAATCGCACTCTTGAGACGTATCTTCGTTGTTTTACAGGCACTAAACCACGTCAATGGGTCGAGTGGTTAGTATGGGCGGAATGGTGGTATAATACTTCTCCTCATGAAGCTACAAAAATGTCCCCTTACGAGGCGGTTTATGGTCAACCACCTCCGCCCCTCGCCCCATATGATGGCGCCTCTTCAGTTCATCAAGTGGATGTTCAATTACGTACTCGCGACTCTCTCTTACGCCTCTTGAAGGAAAATTTGCATGGGGTACGGGAACGTATGAAATCGCAAGCAGATAATAAACGCACCGAACGGGAGTTTGCAATTGACGATTGGGTATTCTTACGATTACAACCATATCGCCAGTCTAGCGTTGCTCTTCGGCATTCTGTGAAATTAGCTCCTCGATTCTTCGGGCCGTTTCGAATTTTGGAGCGCATTGGGCCCGTTGCATACAAACTCAAGTTACCGGACGGGTCTTGTATACATCCAGTCTTTCACGTATCCTGGCTTAAGAAGAAATTGGACTCTCGTGCAATTGCCTCCACCAACTTGCCCCAAATCGACGAGGACGGTATAATCCAGGTGGAACCCCTCACCATTCTTGACCGTCGCATAGTTAAGAGCCGGAACCACGCTGCCACGGAAGTTTTGATTCATTGGGCTGGAACTGCACCTGAAGATGCCACTTGGGAATTATGGTCCACAATCCAGCAACGCTTTTCAGAATTCAACCCTTGAGGACAAGTGTTGTTTAAGGGCAGGGGAATGATGTGCACCTCATTACTCTATAGTCTATACACCTCACCTGTACATTATCATACACCACTCCTTAGAAACTTTCCATAACCCCTATATCCTTCACCCATCTCTTATTGCTAATTATCCTTTTTTACTTGGAATAGGTTTTCTCTTATTTAGTAAGTGTTGGTTAATAAATTGTAACTCATTCGTGAGCAAGAGACAGATTTGATCATTGTTCTTGAGAACTTAAGGAGGTTCAGGCTTCCTCAAATTGGCCATATCTATCAATTTAGTTTTCTTATTTCTATTTTACTTACCTTGTGATCGTTACGAATCTGAGTATCGTAACAATTGGTATCAAAGCCAACTCCACGTCATGGGTTTAAGTCATGGGAGGGGCAACCTGAGGAAAGGGCTACCCGGGGGCTTGCTCACAAAAAGTGAAAAAATAGGGGTACCGGAGTGAAAGCCGTCTTAGAGTGGGCCACCGTGTGGACGTTGAACGTTGGCCTTCGAAGCATGGTGGAATGTTACGATCCTACACCTCTATGGTGTATTGGTTGGATATTAACAATGGCACACTCTTTTGGACCCACTGATCCCATTACTGTTTGGCCTACCCCACCATGGTTGACCTACACACCAAAAATCAGATTGATTGGTGATTTTTGGGCCGTTTGAGCTTTTCTTTATCATGGATTTCGTGGGGTTTCAACTCATCCATAAGCTGTGTTGGTCCACCAAGGGGTAGGCCAAAGGACAGTGTACCCGTAAGAGTGCACCACGTGACATTTCACGGAGGGGTCCTATCAAACTTTGTACAGGACCCGATCCTATAAAGCAGGAGTCCATCTTAACATGCAGGGTACGAATTCTGCAGTAACAGCCTAAGTTACCTTTCGCCCCCAAATTAATACGAGTGACCTTGATCTGATGTTAGATTTCTGCATTATAGAGTTGTTGATGTGATATTCAATGAAAAATTGAATCTGGATCGTTGGTTTTGCATACCTGGGGCTTGTCCTTGATGGCACGAACACGAAAGAGCCATCCTCGCGGAGCTTGTGTGGTGTTGCAGGCGTGGCGATAGAAGGAGAAGGAGAGACGGCCTTAAAGTTGAAGGTGAAAGGGAGTGATTGGTTATTGTGTTTGGGAACACTGACTGCTACACAGAAGGCTTGCCATCTCTCACACTTATAATACTTTTCTATGCAGATTGCCCCCTATGCAAGTCGGCAATGAAGTATGAAACTGTGCATCCTGGTCCTTAATTTTTTTCACATTTACGCCGCTTATCTAGATAGTTCATTCTTTCTAGATAGCTCATTTTTTGCAAACGCTTTTGTCGGAGAGTGCCGTGGGAACAGGCCATTTATTAACCCTAGTTCATCAGGCAATGAGGAGGCTCCTAGTTCCTCTCTCAGAGTTATGACTGAATACCCTTGCTCATTCCAGGGGACTCATTCCAGGGGGTGGCACCACCCCAAGGAGAATTGAAATCAAAACGGGCTATGTATAAATAAATGCAAGTACAAAAAGAGCATTAATTTGCTCGAAGGGCAGTGTTACCTTCATTCCTACTGGCCGTTGCCCCTAGGTCTCCAGACTGCTGATGGTCGTTGGGATTGACATTAAAGTTCATCTAACGGTCTGGATCTAGGGACAACGACACCACATCATCGTCCTCAGGATGATACTATCATTTTTTTTTTTTTGTGGCTCCAAAGCTATCATTCTTCTGTTGAAAAATTAGATGTAAAAGCAATCACAGGATCTGACATGCAAGTCAGAGACATTCTGGCTAAAAGGATCCAATCACTCTTTAATCCTTGATTGGATGGTTATGGGATGTTGGACACATCATATCCCATGAGTTCTCTTGTGCTGAACCTCATGTTACTTTCGTCTTCCGAGTGTTTTTATTTTAGAATGTAATGGTATAGAAAGTAGGTAGCGATTGACTCTGTATTCTTCCCTTTATCCATTAATTTTTATGAACTCTCAGATTTTCATGTGATTTTAATCGAAATCGTGCCATTTTCTGATTTACACTGAGCTAGTGCTTAACATGATAAATGTTGCCTATGCCCTCTTGGTATGCTGGTTAGGAGCAGACGTCCCACATGGGGAGGCCATGGGATCAATCCCATGAGTAGATGTCCCGGTGTTTTCCTGACCAATCATTATATTTAAGAATTAACATCTCAAGTACCAGTGGACCTCTTAAGCTCTAGCAAGACTATTACCACAAATGTTGGCTAGGGCGATGCCCATGCCCAGAAGTCCTAAAAATTAGGTGAACAGAGTCAAACTCATTGTCAGGAAAGAGTCCAGTGGAAGTTTAAGGGTCTCCTGATGCATCGGTAAAGCCCACCTTAGGTAATTAAATTCTGCTTCAGAAAAGTTCGTACCATTCCAGCCTTCTTTCACTTGGTAGTCCCATTTTAAGATTGAAGACACATCGCATCATTAATGAAAAATTTATCGGCTCTTAGGCATGAGGGTACTGAATAAGCATCTTGTGTTGAAGATGCATGTATTATGGTGGTGTGATGTACCCCATAGTGTTTGTAACAAGCTGGACATGCATGCCCAACGTGAGAGGAGTGTTGGAATATATAATACTGTTAGTATTAGTGTTAGGACCTTTAGTCCCACATCGGACAAGTTTGTAATTTCTCTCTTAGTCCCTCATATAAAAGGGACAAGTCATGTAATCTTAAAATAATCTAATAGAGTTATCTATTTTACAGCATCTTGTCTTGTTGAAGAGCTGTCTTTATGAAGTCGAACACAACCTCAGCTAACTTGGCTTGATGTTTAGTGTATGTGCAGTTTGTGGTTGGGTATGATCTTGGCAAACTCCAAGGCATCTTCAGTTTTGGGGCCAACTCGATTGGGACTCTTACCCTAAGTGTGAAAAGTCAGGCCGAGTTTCAGATTGGGCTCAAGTTTCGAGCTCAGGCCGGGTTTGGGGGATTAAACCCATTTTAAAAATTAAAGGCCTTCAAAACTCTTAAAAGGTCAAATAATAGAGAAATAAAATATAGAAAAATAAAAAAAATCCAAGAACTTCATTGAATGTATTAAAATATGTGTACAATGGGCATAAAAAATTTAGGAATAGGTGAATAACGTCAATAACTTCATTAAATTTAAATTTTTACAATGTACATTACAAGTACTAGCTATTTCAGGGGTGGGAACTACATCAAAATAGGCAGAGTACATCCCAACTAGGTTGACACCCACTCAGCTCTCTATCATATGTATACCTGTGCCAACAACACTATCCGACAAAGTGTTTGTCAAAATCGGGTGTGAGTGGCTAAGATCCACCATCCATTTGGAGGATAAGATCTCAGCCACTCTTTGTTGAAACCGAATTAGAAAAGATAAGAGATATGACAACTTCCTTGTTTTGTCATATACTAGTGGGTGCCCCGTGCCCACAACACTCTCTAACAAAGCGTTTGCCAAAATCGGGTGTGAGTGGCTGAGATCCTCCATCCATTTGGAGGATAAGATCTCAGCTACTCTTTGTTGAAACCAAATAAGATAAAATAAGAGATAAGAAAACTTCCCTGTTTTGTTATATCGATATAGATTATCCAAAATAAAAACATGACTAATCTAATCAGAAGTCCATTTGCTCAATTGTTCTTCCATCCTTCTAATTTCTTTTTCTTATGCTCCACATCACACCCCACATGCCAAATTTGAACTCACCAAGTACTAACCTTTTGGTTGCTAGACAAGCCCTAGCCTCCCACGGATGGGCATATTTCTTGTGGACATAATCGAATCTAAATGCATCCCAATATCTTCAATGTTATGATTATGAATTTATGACCTATCCAAAGACCGACTTAAGTTCCGCACGGAAAATTGCCTTTCCTAATCCTTGTTTGTATAAAAATTAAAAGGATTCAGACCTCTTCACTGATGTGACTTCTTCATAGTGGCTGCTGATGTGGTAGGCCCAATTGGGTCCATGCATTTTGCCACCTCAGCATCTCCCATGTGGCAAGTTTTAGCCCAATAGCACTCTTCCATGTGGCAAAAAAACAGGCATGTTGGTTTGGTCCCTTTTTTTCCTTTTCAAAATAAATAAAAAAACCTCAATGGTTATAATCAATCAGGAAAAGTGTAGTGCATGGTAGGGAAGTAAAACTTTGCTATTCAGCCCTCGAGCATTTTCGCTCATCAGCTCTCTGCTAGACATGTAGCCCCTATAATCCTAATAAATCGAACGATTACTTGATCAAACTGCTCTAAGAAGTGCATAATGAAGTTGCTTTTACAGAGATGACGCCTGTCATCAAGTTCAAACCATAAATCATGTCCCACGATATAATACACCTTTTGTGCAGTAACAATAATGTTTTCCAGAATGCTAGGTTATGCTCTAACCAAAAACCCACAACACAGTGAGGTGGAGAGTGCCAAACTGATTGAAAGAACCCACTGGAGCTGCATCATGGCCTCGCCGAGTCAAATGGAAGTCTAAAGTGTCTCCAGGTGCATGACAACTTCCAGCCTGTAGTAATCAAACTCCTCGTCGCAACATCAAAAGTGAAAAGGAGCATGGTAAATAAGCTTAAACTAATTAAAAACATGCAACATCAGGCCTCTACCTCAGAAAACTTGGTACCCACTTGTGCTTCTTTTGCTCAGTGGTCTCTTAATTCTACTAATATTGAAGACATATCACAATCTAGAATTGATCTGTTTATCTGCTCTAGGGCATGACAGAACCTGGTTAAGCAAATCCCTGTCTTGCTGCAGGCCCGCCCTTATGAAGTCTAACACAAATGAAGCTAACTCAGCCTGATGTTTGGTGTATTCATGATTAGCTCCTTCTATGACGTGCAGTTTGTGGTTGGGTATCATCTTGGCAAATTCCAAGGCATCTTTGGCTGGTACGATTTCATCCGCAGAACCATGAACTGTCAAGACCCTGTATATAATTTCAGTGATGAGTTACAATAAAAATCTAGAAAGTAAAAGCACATTGTAAAATACCATGAGAACAAAAAGGAAACCATTAATTTATGTGGTACAGTTGAAAACTAATGATCCATAAAAGAATTGGTTGCAAGTTTCAAAATTGATGTCGGAGGCATAAATCCATGCGATTAGCACACAGCCAAGATCTTCTTTTCAATGGGAATTAGAAGATCATCTATAAGTGCAGGTAAAGGTAGATTAGACCCAGATCGAGTTTCTAATTGAAAAAGTTTTCTATTCTCAATGAGTTCAGAAGTAGGTTTAGAGCCTGTTAGGATCATCATTTTTGCACCTGAAAAAGATATCTTTTGCATGAAAAAACTTAAGGAAATATTTTTTTTCTGGCTAAAAACATGGCAATCAAGCAGCAAACTGTGCCTTTTTCTTTTCTTCTATTAATAAACTATGCTTTTATTATATTAACAAGAATGTTAATACTCTTTCTGCCCAATTTAAAGTCATTATAATTTATCTCATTATGCTGCCCATCAGCAACTAGTAGACGGATTGCTCAGAAAGTAGAATGCTTTTCTTTTGAAGGAATTCTTCAGAAACATGAAAAACTCAGCCATAAATTGTACAGAAACAGCTAATACTGAAGATTTTTTTATTTCAATTTCGCAAAATGAATTTTGCCAAGCTTTCTATTCCACATGTATTGTGAAGTGAGAGTTGTCAGGAGAGTAGGCTGTACTGGAAACAACATAACATGGACTATAAAAAAGGATAATTTAATCACTGCCTTCTTGGGTGTTCTCTAAAGAGTGTAAGTGCCATTTGCCACAAAAACTAGTTAGTACATACAGTTCTTACGAAGATAATGGCTCCAACTGTAGACACATGCACTTGATCAAGCACTGTCAGACATACATAATAGATGCAATCTGTTGGATGAGATGTATTCTAACCTGCAGTCTTTTTCAATTGAAAGGCATGCTGGATACATATCAGTCGTTAGGCGATCCATCAAACTGTCTTCAGTTACACGATACATAACTTCTCCTAGAATACAATTACATGTCAATCAACCATCCAATTTATCATAAACTAAAATAATATCTGTATCAGGTGAATATAAAGGACTTATCGAGCCTAGGAAAACAAAAGACAATTAATATAACCATCAACTTTTAATTTGAAAGATACACAGAAAACCCAAAAACTAAAAAATGCTAGTAGACACATATAACTTGTTGAAAAAGCATATCAAGATAATTATATAAAATTAAGTCTATAGCAGAGAGCCTAATCAAATTTAACTTCAAATGTATTAGGGTAATGTCAAGCATATTTGTGCAACTCTTCAATATTAAATCAACAGCTTACCTGTTTTATCCTTAACATCAATAAATCCATCTTTCTTGATTCTTTGCCTAAAATCTTTACCCAAGCGACCTTCAATGCCTCTCTCCAGATTAAATCGGCCAGAAATATTGACAACTGTACGAACATCATGATACCTAGAAGCATACAGGAGCACCGCGTTTCCTCCTGCAAGCAATATAGCACTTAGAAAAAAGAGGATTACATAAAGACAAAAGTTTAGCATTTCTAACAGGTATTCTATACAAGGCAACCATATCAACAAACAGATGAAAAAGTGATAAACATGATTATTTGAAGCAAGAAGATGCATATGGAACTCGATATGAAAAAAATACTACCCACCTCTTCCCCTTGGTTTTTTTTTTTTTCTGCAATGTGCTTTTATAGTTTATATATTGGGTTTAATCCACTATCTTGCATAAAAGACATTAGCAACAATTAATTATCGAATTTCACCCTAGTTGGGTTTCCTGTTCAAATACATTGTTCTGTCCTATTAGTTTTTATTTTTCATTTTCATCAAATAGCAGTGTTCTCATTTTATTGTTTTGTTATTTCATTAGAATTCAGTGTTTCTTGTGCTGTAGATTATCCATACATAAAACACGTTTAAAAAAGCTATATTGTTTCATTCATTTGTTCTTTACTTTATTCAGTTTTAGGTATCAAGATATCATGTAGAAAATTGTGGTTTGGGGTATTTATTCTGTTCCTACTGCACTTTTAACGTTTTCTTAAGAACAAATGAAGGTTGTTGTGCACACCAAAATAAAAAATGAAGGGAGTTGTAGAAATATTCTATTGGTGCTCTTCTTCATCATCAGCTCCTCTTGTTCATAATGCAATTCTCAGCCCATCTTTTTTGCTGATTCGTACAAATCTTTGACCTGTTAGTAGGTGCAACTTGAGAAGATTTGGGATTCACATCTTATGAGAAGTTTCTTGAAGAATGGGGTCTGGGGATGCACAAAGGAAACTGTAAGTCTGTAAAGACAACTGACTATTTTTCAAATGACCACAGTTTCTGTCCTGGTGCACACCTGCAAACATTAGAACGGATATTAGTTGTTTTATGCATGGTTTAAAAAATGGCCGTTATAACGGATTCGGACCTCCCCCGTTACGTTATGTACCATTTTAACGCTCAGAAAAAACGGCCGTTATTTTCTTTATAATGGCCGTTATTTTCTTTTTCCATTCTAACAAAAATAACAACCATTATTTTCTGAAAAAAATTGTCAAAAAAACGTCCGTTTTTTCCCATTATAAATTTTTTATTGAAAATTTGAAATTCAAATTTTGAATTTTAGCGCCGTTATTATCTGTTTTTGTCCACGCGTTACAATCTGTTATAACGGAAAATGCGGTAACGCCCCCAGTCCTTTATACCGTTATAATGGCCCCTTTTAAACCTTGGTTTTAATTTTTGGTCTCTTTTCTAAGACATTAAGATTTTTTCATGTGTTTCAAGTGAAGCTTCACAGCTCAGTAAAAAGATCATCTAGCAAAGAGGACAAGGAATGCTGGTAATTGTGGAGTTGACGCTTGAAATTTTTAATAACATAAGTTCTGTTGCTCACTGAAATCCACAGGCTACAGACATATGCGTACTGAACTGTATTCCATTGTCCATTGTCAGATTTGTGAATTACAGCATCCAAATATCATGAAACGGTATGGATAGATAGTTAGTTAAAGCAAAATATTACTTACCTATTCTAGATCAGAAAGAGCAATATCTTAGTGGAGGTATTGTTGTGCCAACAAATTATGATTTCACTTACAGAAATGCCATCGAAAGTCAACTCATTGTTAACCCAAAACGTAGCTCATAGACTTGGAATGTCTTCGAAAGCTAGCGCCATTAGAACAAATATTTTTCAAAATGTAACAAAATTTTCATTCTTCCATTTATCAGTAAGATTCCATAAATTCAAGATGGGAAAATAAAGTGGCACACCTTTACTATGCCCAAGAATTGCACTTATTATACGTTTCGCTCCAGAAAAGTGTAGGACCACAGAACGTAATTCTTCAGTCTCTCTACGGTAGTTACCGTACTGAAATGAACCTTCACTTTCACTATAAGGGAGAGCATCATCAGTTCCTATATATTCAGCTGAATCATTATAAGGTGAAGTGCATAGTTTCAGAATTTCCATGACTAGGATCTGAAACTAGATAACATTTACACCTGATCTTAGCCAAAAGCTGAGAAAGGTAAATCTAGAGTAGATAGCATCTAAAGAACTAGATAACATCAGAAACTAAATAACATCAAAAGAAAAATTAACTAAGAAACTAGATAACATCTAGAGAAAATTTAACGAAGGAACTATCTCATTTAAAAGCCTGCTACTGGAAATATACATGTAGTCATCACTTGTAGCCTCAGAAAATCAGTTTGGGGAAATTTCAAGTCATAATCACATTCTGCGGAGCCCAGCATCATAGTTTCTATTCCCATTATAATCTTTTACGTAGTTAAAAATCACTACACCAAAATATAAGTACCAACTACCAAGTGAAGACCAAAAACCATATTCTAAAACATAAAACAAATATAGAACACCTTTAGAGATTTACCTTGTTAATTTCTACTCTACTGGACACCCAATTTCCATACTCTCCAAAGATGGAGAATGAAGATCCCGTGCTTCTATATTAACTAATAAAAGAAAAGGTCAATGAAGTGAATTGTCAAGCTCCGAATCTGAGCACCCGAATCCAACCCAAATGCCCATGGATCGGCCCATTTACCCACGACCCAGATATAAATATAATTATTTAATTATAAAAATGAGTTATTTGTGGGTTACTACAGTAATGCCGTTAATAGACACTATCCCAGACTACATATACTAATTGGGGTATATAGACGGGTGTACCCCATAATAACTACTCCCTAGGGTCCATAAAACATTATTATCATATAAATTTATAAAATTAATGATTTATGAAAATTGATGAATTTACACAATTACCTTTACTTAGATCAAAATTACCCCTAAATGAAAATTAAGAGTATTACAAGCTACCCCTTGAAAAAAAAAATCCGTCCTCAAAAGTGGAACTATCGTGCTTTCGCTGCATACTCTGATGCTTAATCCTTAAGTGTATCTATTAAGTTCTGATTAAAGTTTCACCCAATTATGTCAATTTATGAAAGTGATGAATTATGCATTTAATTTATTAGTTTCATCATACAAGGATTCGATATACATAATCAGAGTTTAGTGAACAACCTAGAGTTTAGATATCTAAGTTCAATAAAAATTCTAGAGTTCAAATTTCTAAATTCTACATAGAATCTTAGAATTCAGATGTCTTTATAAGTGACCCTATAATTCTTATGTCGCTACGTTTGATCATATGCCCGTGGATCGGCCCCTTTACCACCAATAGATTCAGGGCGTGACACATGTGGTAAGTTAATGTAATACCACTAGAATGTTGGTCGTTTCTATATGAAAATGATGATGTCATAAAGAAGCATATGAAATCATCAATCCCATATCCAGTGGCTTTCATTAAGGTGGAAATACATTTACTTTATCACTAGGGCTATTATACCAGAGTCCAAAAAAAATACAGTTAAACCCTTGCTTGGCTATAAGATACTAGACAATAACTAATATAAAATCATTACAAAAAGAGCCTATTAACTTGAGGAATCTTTAATATTAAAAGAATATGAGATAACAAGTTCGAGGGTTCTATCAATGTGTACAACATGACATATACAGTTAACTAATTTTTAATATAACATATGCTAGCACTAACAAATGAGGGGCTTATGTGTGTGTCCAGGCCATTTACAAACTTGTTTTTTCTGATAAGCAAGGTGAAATACTACAAATGAAAAAGGGGAAACCTCAATTTACAAACACTTCACAAAAGATTGCACTAATGAGAAAACAACGACATTAGTTGGCAAAGTTATACAAAAAATCAATCTCCAACATTAGTGCCATGAATTATGGCTCAAGTATGAAGTGAACATAATAAACTTAATACGTGTGTGTGTCCAAGCCATTGTAAACTTTCTAAGCTCGATCATTTTAGTGAAAGGACAATTGTTGGCAGTTAAAGCCACTTGAATAATTCTGTAAGAGGCCCGGATACCCTCATAAAAAAATATAGAATGTTTAGGTCTAATAATGTATCTTTATGGTCTAGCAATGTGTCTTTGTAAGCAAGTGGTGCTGGAGATTTGATTGGATGAGTCCGTTTTGTGGAGATGTGATGTACAATTATAGATACAGGTTCAGTGATTTGGGGTGGGATAGTAGAGAAGTGTCTATGCTACGATCCTAGGTTAAGACCTTAGCTTTCCGCTCCACTATCACCAAGGTGCTTTTGGATTATTGGTTTGGGTCTTAACATTTGGTATCAGAGCCAACCCCACCTCCAGGGTTCGAGTCACGGGAGAGGCACTATGGTAAATAAGAAAAAAAAGGAGCTCACCATAGTATGGGATATGGAGGGCCCGCCATAGTGCCCTACCGTGATTAGTCTCGGAAGGGGCGAACTAGGGAAAGGGCTACCTGGGGGCTCGCTCAAAGAATGAGAAAATAGGGGTACCAGAAAAAATGCCGGGGGCCCGCTCACAAAAAAAGTGAGAAAATAGGGGTACCGGAGTGAAAGCCACCTTAGAGTGGGCCACCGTGGACGGCGGCCTTGAAGGGTGGTAGAATGTTACGATCCTAGGTTAAGACCTTAGCTTTTCACTCCACTATCACCAAGGTGCTTTTGGAGTATTGGTTTTGGTCTTAACAGTCTAGGCTTAACGGGTAGAGGCATGGAAAGAATCATTCAGTGTTAGATGTCTTTATTATGGGTACCAGGTTCAAGGTGAATAAGTTTCGGGGAGATGTTTAGTGTGGTGAAGTCTCATTAAAAGTTGTTTTCCCTACATTGTATAGTGTCTGTACAAATAAGAGTGCGCTACTAATCGAGGTTTTATTAAAGTTAAAACTATGAGTTCCTCTTCTTTTATTAAGATTCATTTCTTTCTTGAAGCAACATTCTTACTGGTGAAGTTGAGGAAAGAATGTGGAAATTACTTATAAAAAAAGAATGTGGAAATTGATCCGAAATGGGATATTTCTCGTTTAGTTCCTGTTCTATTCCCACCATACAGAAAAGCAATCTGGCAACCATGTGTTGAAGAAGTACAGAAGATGTTGATCCCATCTAAAATTGGTTTTTTCCTCTTGGATTGTGGGTCAAGGAAAAGTTCTAATGGCCAATATCCTTGCTAATTCACTAATACATGCTTCATGTCTGCGTAAGCCGAGTAGACCGTCAACCACTTGAACTTGCATGGTGACTTTGCTTGTGAGATTTGGTACTGACTCATCCAGCTATTTGGAATGACTTCATCTTCTTGGAGTCCTTCAAAAGCTCTTTTGTAAAGTGGAGCTCGGGTGCTTTTGGAATGTGAGGTAAAATTTTATGGAGTTTGACACCTTATGTTTTTTTCTCCTTCTTTTGGAGTGCATAGCTTGAAAGGAATAGAAGGATATTCCAAGACAAAGTATGCCCAGTTTCTAATGTTTTCGAGGTCATTCAACTAAAATCCATCAAATGGATAAGAATTCCAAGGTATCTCTTTTTTCGAATTCAAACAAGGGTAGTTTGAGATCATTGCTAGTGGACATAGTCTAAAAGAATTGGCGAATCTGACTTTGGTGGGGTCGGATCCACATAGAATCAAGCTTGATTTTGATTCTTTATTCTAAAAGAAGGCATCTCTTTTTTTCAAATTTAAGCATGGGCAGTTTGAGCTCATTGCTGGTAAACCTAGATTGAAAGAATCGGCTAATCTGATTTCGGTGAGGTCAGATCCAGATAGAGTCAAGCTTAATTTGGTGTCTGTTCCTTCAGTAACCATTAAAAAGGCTGGTATTGGAGGAGCCTTTAGTAGTAATTTGGGAGCCACTATTAAAGTGTTTTAAGGTTCACTGCGGATCAAAGATTCAAGTGAAGCTGAAGCCTCTGCTCTATTACAAGGTTTGAGGATTCTTTTAGGCGCCAGCCATTGTTGAAGGCAACTAGGCTAATATGCTAGAATGGGCAGAAGGCAAGGTTGTGGGTCCTTGGCGACTTGCTAATATACTCTAGATCAAATTAGGGATATTGTTTATAGATTGGATATTTTGTACATCCATATACAGTGGATGCTAATACTACAGTGGAATGTCTTGCTCAAAATGGCGCTATTAGGACTTTTTTGTGTATTGGGGATGATATCCCCTGACTTTTCTTCTTTTATTCATTAATAGAACTTTTCTTATTACTGGAAGAAAAAGTAGTCACAGAAGATATTTCAAATGAACCTGGAAGAGGCATATCTTTTATGCTACCAACTTACCCATTTCCAGCAAAGTCAAAGCGAAAAGCACTGATTTCTTCCTTTTCTAAAGCAGCAGCAAGGGTAACCAGAGATTTGCATTCCTGGTAAAAGAAACATCTAGAGCTGTAAAATCATTTCTACCACCAACCCAAACCATTAATCAAGATCAAGAAACACATCTATATCCTTGTATGAGTGACACAAATCATACGAGATACAGCTAACTGAAAGAAAATAAAGTCGGGGAAATATCTAGAGACTGTTGTCAAAAAGAATCAGCCATATTTGTTGCAGCTATATATGCTAAGAATAGCCAAGTTGAATTATGCATTTGTATTGTTGGTTTTATCCTAAGGCCATTTCTACCATTCACAAGCTCGGAATTTTATCCATTGACAGTGTATGGTCTAGATTGATGTCATATGCAATCTGTTAACAATATTACACTCAAAAGAGTAAAGGGTAGAGATAATTGAGTAAGAGAGCTGCAGACAGTAGATGTTACAAAAGCTTCTCCTTAGTAACAGCAAAGAGAGCTAAAAAATATGCATAGGTACAATGATTAATTATGGGGGCTATATATTTTTTGAATTTCAAGTATCATGCATAAAAATGCATTCACACTTAAATACATGTACCTACATCCATGCTGAATGCATATATGGGTGAATGCCAGACAAAAAATTTCTCCCATTACAATTCAAAAGGCAGATTTTTTTTGGCTGTTTAAATTAGATATTAACAAAATACAGAATCTGGAGATAAAATTAACATTCAAATTGAACAACTGGAGTAGAAGGATCGTATAAAATACATCGAACTAAAGTACTTCAAATGTCGCAATTACCAACCTTTGACGATCGAAATCCATGGCACAAAATCACAAGCTCCGTAGAACCCGTTTCGTGCAACACCCCGACAAGCTTTTCACCATAGTTGTTCTGTATTGTAATTCTATGTTGTTGAGTCACTGAAAACAAATGAACCAAATTTGTAACTCACATTGTTAAAAATGTCACAAAGATGTTAAGAGAAAACAGAATTCCATATGCCGAAAGTGAAAAAAATCCAACGTAAGTCATTCAAAATACCAAAATCAGTGAAGAATGCAAACATCTTGAATTTGAAAGGCTAACTAAGTCGTAAAAAAGTAGAATTGACATAACTCAATGAAGACTTACAACCTGTTTGGATCGCCATTTTTGTGCTCAAAAAAGATAATTTTTTAAGAGCTTGGTGTGTAAAAAATATATTTTTTGGCGCAAAAATGGCAATCTAAACAGACCCTTAATCTTGAAATCTTAAAAACTTCAAATCCCATTTACCCATCTTGACGAATCTCGACCAAGAATTAAGGGAGTGCTTATTCTTCCACAATCGAGCTCAACAATCGTCAAATGGCAGTAAAACGAGTTGTAGAGACGCTTTTTTTGTAGACAGAAGAGAATACTTTGCAAAAGTGAAGATTAGAGCAATAAAAAAACCCTGATTAGGGGATTTACGGCTGGAATCAAACAGTTGAAATTTGTTCCGCGAGAATTCTCAAACAAAAACTTTTGTTTAGTTTTCAACCTTTTCAAAACAAACCATCCACAACTTTCCTGGATGAGAGCAAATTTGGCGTCTCCCTCCAAAATGCCACGTGGCATACTCTTTTGGGCCCATTGAGGTATGGATCTTTGGTCCTCCCCTTGTGGACCTACAACTAGAAATCAGCCTAATTGGTGTTTTTTAGCCGTTGGATTCGAACATTTTTCTTGGGATGATTCTAAACGTTGGATTTGAGCATTTTTTTGGGGTACTCAACCGAGGGCTAGAAATTACCAATCAAGCCAATTTTGGGTGTAGGTCTACCAAGGGAAGGGGTGGGCCAAACATCCATTGGATCAGTGGGTCCCAGAGTGTGCCATGAGGCATCTTGGAGACAGCGTCTGTAAATTGTGTAAATTGTCTGATCAAGCTGATTTATGGTTAAGGAGGTCTCCTCCATGGCTCCATGGGGTCGTTTATTACACAATCCAGGTTAACACGACAATCCACGGATTGTGAGATTATGGTCTACAATTAGCTAATTTTTAAGGCTCCATTGGAAACTGTTAAACAACAGTTTCTTAACAATTATATTGAAATGGATTCTCAATCTAAAACGAATTCTGCCAAAAACATCCATGGCAGAAGCATCTTCAAACCCTAGCTCGTCAATCAGCAACAGAGATGGGCAACAATGACAGGGGACACCAGTGGTGAGAGAGGGAAGGGGCAGCAATTATGAAAGAGAGAGGTGGTGAAAGGGGCTACAGGTATATATAGAGTCGTCATGTTGGAAAATAGTAGATCACACAATTTAGATGGCATTGTGAATAACACAATAGTCTACCAAGATCCATTTTCTAATGATCAAATTTTCTACAGTAAGAATCTTATTTAGGGAAGCAACCCAAGCAAAGAAGCGAACTGTCAACAGGACTTTTGAAAAGGAACTGGCATTTTGCGACCACTTGGCCATGAGAGGTCTTCTTGGCAATTTTGGTCCAGTTTTTTTTTTTTTTATAATCCTTCACCGGATACGTTGGTGGCTATTAGTATACGAAGATAATCTTTAGAACCGGTAATGTTAAGCCGGTTTTAATATGAATTTTCAAGGATGGGAGCATGGTTGAACATTTCGTTCGAAGGATGCGTTTGGTTATGACCATAACTCTGTTCAGAATGGAGTTTGTGTAATTGTAAACCTTCTTTTTCAGAGAATACATTGATATCCCCAAAATCACAAAATTGCGCCTTTTGAGAAGAATATACCTCATGCTACACAGGTCTTGTTAGAAGAGTTATTACAATGTTCTTAAAGTAGGATAAATTATTTTCAGAAATTTGCAACTCATTTTTCTTTAATTTCTATAGTTGATCTTAGTACATATTGCTAGCTAGTTTGCAGGAGGAACCAACTCAGTTGGGGTTCATGTGATTCGCCTGACTTTGAACTACTGTCGAGCTTAATTACCACAGAAAAGTATGGGGATGATTGCTAGAGCCTAGAACTCGAGAGTTGCATAACACCATTGTTTATCCATAGCTACTCTAACTGAACAGATCTGCTTTACTGATATGTCCCTCTGGGCCGTTCAACTGGTTAGTCCCCTCTAGGATGCCCATAGGCCATCATTTCAAACCATCCATCTTGATCACCTGATGAATGGAAATCTTTTCCCAAGCATTAACTATATTCTTTCAACCATCCATTTTTAAGCTCTCGAATAGCATCGGAGGCTTAGTATTAAATCCTTGCCTATGGCCACCCGAGAGAGGAACACTGAAAGAATACTGATCGATACATAGGTGGGCATTTGTACAACAAAGCATAACAAAGGTATAACACTTTGTACAATGTATAACATACGATACTGATGGTCGCACGATGATAGTAACATAATTCAGTGCATCCCCTTTCTTTTTCTACCAAAAGATTCTTTGAAGGTGGTGAATGTGAATATCAGATTATAATTTCTGGTCAGTCATACATCAATCGAGTAGAAGATGAGCGCTAAGTTCCTCAGAAGATCCCTGACTAGTGACGAGAGGATTTTTCAAGCACTTGCCAACTGAATCATGACACATTGGCGATGCTCTAAGCATGGCTCCAGTGAAATTTATATTTACATGGTATCAAAGCTGATGTACTTTCGACCCACACGTAAAGTCTGATTGATCAACCGAGCTGATCACAAGCTCAGGGTTCGGAGCTTCTATCTCTAGTATGACCTGTGTAACAGTAACCAGCAGAGGGTTAGTCAATGTTAAAGCAGAGCAGATGACATTTCTTCAAAAAGAAAACCAGAAAAAGCACAACAGAGTTTAATGTTCCTCAGTTGATTAATGAACCAATCATAGTAATGTTCTTCTGTCTTTTCATACGACAATTTGCCATTAATCAATGGGATACAGTAACCAGAAGAGGAAAAGCCAACATTACATTTTACCATGCTAAGGATAGGATAAAAATGAGTGACATTAGAGTACTAGAAAAGATAATAGTATTGAAAAGACAAACTTTCGTTGTCTAAAATCTTACCGCAACATTTTCCCCATGTCGAAGGACTGGAGCAGGAACATAAAGGTTGCATTGTGGTCCAACCAACTGCAAAATGATTCATCCAACAGTTTCCAAAGAAGAAATTAAGAACACGAGATCATAGTTTCACAAATCACAACCACAATTACTAGAGGAGAATTTAGAGTGCATGATTTTTACCGGCCAGAATCTTCCTATATTAAAATCGTTGACAAATGCAATCCCTTTACCCCAGCCACTGAATTGTATGAATGTGTCTTTAACTTGTTCTATTGTGTCAATAATGAAACGACCTTCATAAAATTCTGGTTCTTTTGAGGTGATATCTGGAAATATAAGGCAAAGGTGATTTAATCATCTTCATCATTATTCATGCCCTCATTGATTGACACACGCATGCAATATGAGATTAATCTTTGCAAGAAAACGTGGTTTCATAAACAGGCAACCAAACATAAATCTGGAATTGATACTAATGAAACTTATGCAATAGCAACAACAGCTTAACGACTGATCCCCATCTCCATGATTTGCCAAGTGCCTGGTGCATCTGTCTTGGACAACCTAGTGGGTTAAATAGGGAAGTTCACCGAGGTAGCATGATTTTCTAATTGTTTATATGACAAAACTGATATTTTTTTTTACCCGCGTAACTCAACTTGAATTGAAGCAAACTGACTCCATGTGAATGTCCTCAGCTATGTAATTATGGCCATTGTGTTCACAATGGTCAAGACTGCATGCACCATATGAGCATTGTAGAAGCACTTCAACCGAAGTTGCTGTCTTCCATTTGTCCCACTGAATGGGTGAATAAGGGTAACACGCCAAATAGTAGGTTAGTTGTGGAAGCTGGCAATCACAACTAGCAGTACAATACAAGATCTGATGCAGTTACTCTGAGAGCTGATAATACAGAACCAATACAGCTAAACACCACGAGGCAGTCTGTGAGCTATTGCTAGCTATTCTACATTGGCATAGAGACTTAAATAGGAATTGCCGTGGCGTCTATGTAACAAGGACACCGACACGGGTGTCTGTGTCCGACACGACAACCTAAAAAAACCTGATACGGAGACACGTCCGTACATATATTTATTAAAATATATTAATATATATGAATTCTTAAAATTATTAATAATATAACAAAAAATAGAAAATAAAGCAGAACATATTTATTAGTTTATTATTTTATGGAGGATGGAACACACCAACCCACTTTTAGAAGTCAATTTTATATTAAAAATTATTAAAACAAGGGGCGACACGGCCATAAGTGTCCAGATGTGTGTCGGGAAGTGTCGACACGCATGTCCCAGTGTCTAGGTGTCCGACATGGCAAAAAACCATAAAAGTGCAGTGTCCTTGTTACATAGCGTGGCGTCAACACCAAAGTGATAAATGATAAACTGACTTACATACACATCAACAACACAAGAAAATAAAGAAAGAAATTGTAATCACTTTATCAGTTAATAAGGATTAGGGTTTGTTGACTTCGTAATGCAATAATAAGGATGTCAAAAACATACTAAAGGGACTGCATTGCATGAAATATAAATTGTGAAGGGAAATTCCAAGAAGCACTCCTCTCAATCCCAGCTTCATTGTTACTAGTCACACTGTCACCTAAACTTCTCAGATGCACTCAAACTCAAAGTAATGCCTCCAGGAAACATATTCTTAACCCAACACTACTCTAGAACCATGATGTGTATAATGAGTAAAATTAGGAGCACATCTTTATGGACCTCATACATTTGTAGCTCAGTTGACTGGTCATTACATGAAGGAACATAATCTAGTTGAAATAACAAAAATAAATTTCTCCATAGAAGCTAGACATGCTAGAAACTTCAAGGTGGCTTTCTCCAGATTAAAAATTTTATTCACAGTTCATTGTCTCCAGCTTTCAACCACATGCACGAAAATCTAGTCTTGAGCTCAAAAAGATTTAATACATCTCTGACAGTTTTGATTCCATGCACAATTTGACCAGATTTCTGGCATCATCATCATCAAAGGCGTGTCCCAACAATTTGGTTCAGCTACAAGATCCTGTTATACCCTTCCATTCTATTCAAGATCATATCCTCTGTTAATGCATACACCACCACATTTGTATTCTTGCATAAGAACCAAAATGTCACAACTATTACAGCTCCACATACTCATTAAAGTACTTGGAAGAAGAGATGGGCGTTATATCCACATATAATAGCAAGCATCTTTGGATCTTACATATGCTCCTAATGATGTGTAATTTGATGAGCCTTCATATTCACATAATAACAAGAATTCTAAAATTACAACAGATATGTATGCCTTCAATGAAAGAAATAAAACATATCCCCTGGGAACATCTTGTCGACATAACATTAAAGATGGAGAAAGAAACATGTCGCTTATCAGGGAAAAATATGCGGTAGTGTTGTTTCGTTCTTTTTTCTTTTTTTTTCCCCGGATAATCATTGTTTGGTTGATATTGTTCCTTCTTATGTCGTATATGTTCCAAAATAAGAGTTGTCAACTTACTAGGGTAATCTTTTAAATTATTATGGGCAGATCTCTTGAGAAATATGTAGTAGTGTTGTTTCGTTGTTTTTTATTTCCCGGATAGGCATTGTTTGGTTGATATCGTTTTTCTTGTCATATAAGTTCCAAAATAAGAGTCGTCAACTTACTGGGGTGATCTTTTAAATTATCACGGGCAGATCTCTTGAGAAAGATGTGGTAGAGTTGTTTCCTTCTTTTTTCTTTTCTTTTTCCTGGATAAGCATTGTTTGCAAGTTCATTCTTATCTTATGTCATGTATGTTCCAAAATAAGAGTTGTCAACTTACTGGGGTGATCTTTTAAATTCTTATGGGCAGATCTCTTAGCTGCAACTTGCATAATGGGATTGACTTTCAACAGCTTATTCAGGTTGTGAAAAGAAATTGGGAACATCTTCCATCCATGGAGATTACTGCCATCCAGAATAACAGAAGACAATATTCCCTGTAAAAGAAAACCAGAAATCACCCGATTGAAGTAATTATCTGTTAATAAAATTTAGGAAGCTCTACTATCTACAATAAGGAGAGAAAATATTACAAAATCAAATACTATTGTACATACAGGTATTTCAGTAAATGTAGCACACTTTACCTAAACAGAGATAACTATATATTTATAATGTAGATGTTTAATTCAGTGATAGTATAGAATAGGCAGGTATTTTCTCCATGGTGCAGACGTAGTCGGTCGTATTTCAGGTAACTAAGAGAGTTGGACTTCTACTTACCGACAAAAAAAATGACCTTCAGTCCAGCATTTTGAGAAATTAAAAGCACTACCACTAAGAAAAGTTTTGAACTGAATTGACTCAATTGGAAGCCCTCAAATGGGACACATTTAGAGATCATTGTTCAAGGAATAAATTTCGATTTCGAGGTTCATTTCAACCAGTCCAGAAATGAAAATATTTTGACTAGTGTGGAAATAACACATTATTTGTGAAAATGGTCGAAATAATGCGGAAATGATGGAATTATTGTGGAAAGTTTAGGAAATGATAAAATAAGCATAAAAACACATTCATAAGCTATCAAACAATAATATACAACCATATGTAGTGTAAAAATGAATGGCCATAGCGGTCTGTAATATGCTGAGGCTGATATATGGTAGTTAGACAACTAAAAACAACAAAAATGACAAATGGAAATGATTATAATCATCAAATATATCAAATTAAGTCCATTATATCAAAATATGCATGGATTTGTTGCATTAGGGTTTCCTAGATGTTTAATAATTTTTTTACAATTTTATTAATATTTAAATTTAATTATTATTTAAATTCTATTAATTATGAAAAAAGTCATGAATCAAGGTATTAACGAATCCTAATTCACTTACATTAATGTTTAAATATTATGAATATTTTTAGAAAATCTATCTACTATTAATTTATAGCATTTGCCTAATTTTCTGAATTTCAAAATATTTCCTATGGAAAAATAATTACTTTTTTGGAAAAAAAAAAAAAACCCAACAAAGTTGTAGATCAGGTTAAGTTATGCAACATATAATTAATTCATGAAACACCATGGATGTTAAGGATGAAAACCAACAAAATACGTCCCAAATTTTGAATTTTCACCCTAAACGATCTTCAATCCATGCACAAATCCGGTGTAAATGCATCATAGATCTATAGAGTTGATGCATTTACACTTTATCTAACCATTTATAGCAAGAAACAACAAGGATTTCAGTTAATAACAAGAAATTTCATAATTACATTTTGAATTTCAAAAAAAAACCAAAAAATGGGCTTCTTTGATTCATCCTCACGATCAATCCGTGAGGTTTTTAACCAAGAAATCTAAAATTGATTGGTCATTCTTTTATGAAGAATAGATGGGGAGGGGTTAATTGGATCAAATATGGGATTTGGGGTAGTTTTGAGCTCAAATGGATGTTTCCTACCTTCGGTTGAACCATTGAAATGCTTCCATACATGTCAAAAAAATTCAACCGAAATAATACATAATCATACATTTGGTTGGTCAATATTTACTGTTTATGCGAAATATTTCAAATGAATCAAAATATTTCGCTAAATTTATCCTTTTTTTCATGTATATATTCTTCCCTATCGGTTATCCAGAAAATGAAAATAGTTCGCGAAATATTTGATAATTTTATGAAATTTATTTCCTTGTCATTGTCTAGCAAATAAAAAGGTGCAAAGGACTTTAATGGGCATATGATATGTGAAATAAAAGTTGGAAAACTATAGATGCTCATCGGACAGCGAGCTACACCTCCCTAAACGTGCATCATTATTTTCTTGAAACTGTATATGATTAACCTCTAAAGTAGATAGCTCAAACAATCTGGTTACATCGAGATGTTGGTTCCGATACAAAGGAGAAAAGTATGGAGACTTGAGCTTTCCACACATGGTTCAAAGTTGCTGGTTTCATCCTGGCATCATCCATGGACTGAAACTCTGTAAAGAGATATGAAGCCAAAATGACGTTCAACTGTGAGTTTTCCACGTTTAAAACACAACCGGTTGGTATACTTGTATGTATTGGAAGATAACAACCGAAACCAGCGAAACCTGTGACAAAAACATGTGATACCCAAATACATGTGTATTTTGCCTCAGCCTCGTACTGATTAAACTTGTGAGCTCAAGGCTAAGGCCTGAAAAAGCATGAGTGAACTTTGGCTGTTTGAACATGCTTTAGTTACCAGTTATAAGGGAATGGCCATAAGTGTGACCAAATAACTACAAAATTCTGTTATGCAGAGTTATAGCATTTAGTTTTATTTGAAAATGGCAGGAAGAACTTCATTAATCAGTGAGCACTGGATCAAATTAACATAATTCTGATCACTATAAGGCTCATTAACCATATATGGCCGAAAAGCATTTGTAGTTTCAAGAAAGTTTACCTTCCTGTCATATGTGTATGGCCCATAATTCACACGACCCATGTTTTCAACCTAGAATAATAGCAAAAAGAATATATTAGACAAAATGTCCTCAATAGCTGTAAGAGGAACTTGATGTAACATGAGTTAAGTTAATAAGCCTCATGACTGATCTTTTCTTTTTCTTCGACAAGTTCCCAGATCGTATGGCATAAACCAACACGATCACCACAATATTACAGATATTGCAGCTTGCGGTTTGCATGAAATTTATCGAGTATGGCTTTCCTCCCACCTAAGATATTGAGATTTTCCAAAATCCAGCTTAAATTATGGAAGCTGTATGAACCATCCAGAACATTTTCCAGCATTTCAAATCTCAAATTAATGCAAGTATTCAACTTATCAATAATTTAAAAGGGAAAAGAAAAAAAATATGTAAATAAATTGTTGGAATATATAACAGTGTTAATAGTAGTGCTAGTATTAGTGTTAGGACCTTTAGTCCCACATCGGACAAGTACGTAATTTCTCTTAGTCCCTCCTTATTTAAAGGGACAAGTCATGTAATCAACACAATCTAATAAATATATATTTCACAACATGGTATCAACTATCAAAGCAG
Source organism: Euptelea pleiosperma (assembly GCA_035048495.1). Taxonomy (NCBI): domain Eukaryota; kingdom Viridiplantae; phylum Streptophyta; class Magnoliopsida; order Ranunculales; family Eupteleaceae; genus Euptelea; species Euptelea pleiosperma. The sequence goes on along the minus strand of CM068548.1, from coordinate 11,481,288 downwards.
GATATTTGATCCTCTCATCGTCTCTTTTAATAGAAGTCGGTCTTCCGGCAGGCGACCGCCCGCCTACCGGTCGTCCGCCGGGCCTAAATCTAGTTGTTGGTTTGTGCATCTCGATAACGGTCTGTTGTTTGAGGTGCTGAAGCATGTGGATGCACAGTCTCCATCGTTCTCGCTCTCAACGGCTTTCGTTTGGCCCCTCTTGACAACGTCTCCATATCGTTGCTGTGTCATTGCCCTCTTAATGTGGCGGCCCCTCCTTATGTGTCGCTGCACAGAACCATCTCTTGGCACCGTTGATAGTTGTCTCCAAGCAGATCTGGCACCGATGGAGTTGCTGATGTGTGTGTTGTTGTTGTCGTGTCCAAGGGGTATGTGCTGCTGTGTCGTGTCCATTTTTTCTGCCATTGTACACCTGTAGTCCACCTGGTTTCCTCGTATATTGCTACACTATAAGAGGGGCTGTTGATGTTGTATTACTGCGGCCCCCTCGCACCTGTTTGAAGTTGTTCTGCACACCAAGAGTCTGATGTGGTGTCCCATTATGTGTAGTGTTGTCTTTTGGAGGAGACACTGGGTGTAGACTGTGTAGTACAGTTTGTGTGGTGTCCTTTTTCGTCTTCGTTGTGTTTTCTTCGTGTCATAGTTTCCTTTTTGAGTTATGAGTCTTCGAGTTTTCTATTTTTTGTCTATGTACATATCACGTACCAAGTCTTTGATCATTTGACTCACCGAATCTGATGTCTTGTTTGTTGGCCCAACTTGCTCAGTTCTTTTCGTGTAAGTGTAGTAAGACGTTGCTCATCTTTATCCCAAACCCTTGTTGTATGCTTCTAAGAGCTTTAGTCCGATCTATGTGACATTGTTGTGCCCGGACTGTGTGGTTCCGAGGCTATGTTGTGTTGTGCCCAGCCTGTTTAGTGCCGAGGTTGTGTTGTGCCCTAGTACTATTGATACTAGAGGCTGCCCTAGTATTGTATAATACTAGAGGCATTGTGTTGTTGGTGTTCTAGTAGAGTGTTCCTAGTTTGCAGTTGTGCTATGTTCCTAGATCGGTGGTTGTAGTTTTACGATATTGTGTGTGTTAGTTTGGGGATGGTTTGTGATTCATGGTTCGTGGCTGGGGCTTCTACCTTCTCTACAAAAGCAAGCATTGGATATCAAGAAGTTCTTTGGGCAGTCCCATGGAGATCATCCCCATGAGATTGAGGGGGGCAGTTGAAGATGCATGTATTATGGTGGTGTGATGTACCCTTATAGTGTATGTAACAAGAGCTTGAGGAGTGTTGGAATATATAACAGTGTCCGATGTCTTGTTTGTTGGCCTAACCTTTAGTCCCATATCGGACAAGTATGTAATTTCTCTCTTAGTCCCTTCTTATTTAAAGGGACAAGTCATGTAATCAACACACAATCTAATATATATCCGTTAACATAAACAAATTACCAAAACAAATAGGATGGAATGCAGTGAAATTTCTACTCAAAATTCATTCAACATTCTCCAAATTATAAAAAATAAAAAAAGTACAGATTGAACTTATTTAATTTTCGCACCATATACCATCAGTTGTCCCCAAAATACACCCTTATGCCTTCTTTACACCAATTTAATATGTCTACTTAACATGAGTTCCCATAGTCACGGAGTGGGACCTTTACAGTTTTCAGTTCATATAATAGCTTTTATTATTCCAAAGTAGACCTCGTAAACCTAAAATCAACCAGGTAGAAATGAAACTGCTAGAAAGTAGTATACCAGAACAGATAATCTGATCTTAGAGACACACTCAATATGGGGAATGCCAAGCTCTTTATTTGACCATCTTTCAATTGTACCAACAAGTGTTGGAATTCCTCCATTAGCTCCAGATGCACATGAAACAAACACTTGTGCTCTGTCATGCACCTGCAATTTGTAGATGTTACATTTCACGTCGTTTCTATCAGCTATGAATTGATAATGGGTAAGAAAACGAAATAGATTTCTAATCAAATGAGTTACGAAATACTTCCACACAGCTATAATGAGAGAGAGAGAGAGAGAGAGAGAGAGAGAGAGAGAGAGAGAGAGAGAGAGAGAGAGAGAGAGAAGAAGAAGAAAAACCCTGAACATTCAGAGGTTCCACATAGGCATGAAACAGCATCAGACCCAGGCACTAGGTGTTGGAGATGGGAAACCTAGAAAGCTAGCTACTTTGACATGTCCATGTAGTTATATTTTCAAATGGAAGATATATAATTAGATAATTTTAGTTAATAAAAGAAAATAGAATACATAAAAACTATAAAACTGATATAGAAAATACTACCAAAAACAAATGAAACAATAAACAAGGTTTTGACTTAGTATCCATGTTAAGGAAGTACCCAATGTGCATTTCCAAAATGGTAATATTTTAAAAAATGGTGTCCTTACCATCCTTGACGAACCTGTACCCTCCCAACTCACTCAAGCTGGAGCAGTTTTGTCTACCAAATGCTTATGCAGTTATGACCAGGTTTTTAAGATTTACTTACTGGAATAGAAGTTCTACTCCATCGAGGAAATCAAGATTGACAATCACCCAATTTAATATTTACTGAACTAGATCACCAAATCATCTGACTTCTCACAAACAAACCGGCAATCAACCCGAAGTTCTACTCCGACCAAGGAAATCACAAATAAATGTGATGGACATAACACCAATGCTATCTACATAAAAGGTATAGGAAATGAAATCTGAAATGCCCACTCAACCACACTGCAGATAGTAGACATGACCTTATCCTCAGGTTATGTGCAAGACTTAGATACAGTGAATTGTTTGTTACCATGCCAAGAAATAGGATAATCTTCCAAGAAGATGCAAGATTACTAGATCATCTTGTCAGTCATGCACACAGGCCGGGTTGGCCCAATTAGCGCTGAGCCTAGTCCATGTTGGGCTGCATATACCAGTCCTGGGCCTGACTTTAAAGCCCGCTACCTAAATGGGTGTTGGTGCCCGACACTGATGCGAAGTGCCAGACGCACTGGGCCCCACAAACCCGATACATCAACTTGTCCTCACAGTTCATTCCTTATGATGAAAGATATATCTTTTAAAATACTTCGGTTCATGTTAAGTATACAGCATAGAAAGAATGTATTTAGATTAGGGTCAGGCCTAGGGGACCCCCATTTTTCTGACCCCTCTTGGTGTTCGTGTGCTTGGCCATGGATTTCAAGAATCCAATGGTGCTTGTCAGTGCCAAGTTGACATCACTTTTGGGGGCGCTGACAACCACCGTTGGATTCGTGAAATCCACGGCCAAGCGCACAAACACCAACAGGGGTCAGAAAAAGGGGGTCCTCGGGGCCTGAGTCTTTAGATTAAGCTGATACACATTAAAGTCATACAAAACCATCTATAATTAATAGCTGAAATAAAAATAGTTGAATAAATTAAGATTAGTTTGAAAGGTGTGTAGCCATGTGTCCGACACGTGAATACGGAAGGTGTCCGACACAGCAAATTCTTAGAAAATGGAGTGTCCTTGTTACATAGCATCTAATTAAATGAGTCACAGACGATAGAAAGCAAAAGAAGGCTCAACTGTACCTTTGGTATGGAAAGAATGCTTCCATTTTCCTTTGCTGGATACTCTGACACATATAATAAAAATCCGAACATCTGGACATATATTAATATATGCATGATCAGAAAAAACTGTCATATGACATCCTTGAATTGTTATAAACTGACTTTAGCAATTTAACTTAACATGCAATGAGAATGTAGTTCCTATATACCTGACCCGCTGATTCCATAGAAACTGGGTTTTCAGCATCAACCACGTCCACAGGATCACATATGGTATCAAGTACATCAAATAAAGATGCAATTTTCTGTACTTTGATTCGTCCATACCCTCTCTTTTCATTGTTGGGAGGAATTGGAGAAAGGGATACTGTACTGTATCGCTTTATAACCCTCCTCAGTTCTGAAAGCAGTATCACATTCATAAATAGATCGTCTTGTTGAAATTTCATACATAACTTTCAAGAGAACTCTGAGGAAAACTGTCATTGATAATACATGAATCAAATATAAATAATAAAGATACATTTAGAAGTCATGTACGACTGCATATGTATGATGTGTGTAAATGTCCACAAATACAGCTTGAGGAAAGAAAGGAAATCATATACAAAAGATTAAACAAGTTTAAATAATACAGGACCATGTAGTTATACAGAAGTCTTCAATGTAGTTGGACTTCTTTCCAATTCATTGTATCAGACTTGAGGATGGGATGATGATTTGTGTTGGCCGTGAATATCAAGGATTAGGGAGTTTCCAAGGGCTAGTTGCTACATGTCGATCATCAGAAAGAGAGAGAGAGAGAGTGACGCAAGGAAATAAATTTTGGTTTCGAGGTTTATTTTGACCAGCCCGGAAATGGAAATATTTCGACCAGTGTGAAAATAATACTTTTCGTGGAAATGATAGAAATAATGTGGAAATTTGTGGAAATAATAAAACAAAAATAAAAGCATACTCATAAGCTATCTAACTATAATATACAACTATATGTAATGTGGAAATAAATGACCATTGCGGTCTTTAATATGTTGAGGTAGGTATCTGATATTTTTTTTTTTGATAAGTTGGTATCTGATAATCAATCAATGTATTATTTAATTAGATAACTATTAGTTAATTGCTAATTATAAAACAAAAGTCATAAATCAAGGTATTAATAAATCCTTATTCACTTACATTAACGTCTTAATATTATACATAATTTTAGAAAACCTATTTATTGTTAACTTATAACATCTACTTAATTTTTTGAATGTTTAAATATTTTTATGGAAAAAAATTTAACCCAACCAACTTGTAGAACGGGCTAAGTTATGCAATATATAATCAAGTTATGCACAATCATGGATGTTTCGGGTAAAAACCAATGAAATTGGGGTTTTCCCCAAATTTTCACCCTAAACGATCTTCAATCTGTGCACAAATCCAGTGTAAGTGCATCATAGATTTGATGCATTTACACCTAATCTATCTATTTGTAGCAATAAATGATTTTATATTTACATACACTTCGAATTTGAAAAAAACTCCAAAACGGGATTCGATTCGTCCTTACGATCAATCCGCAAACTAGGAAATCTACAATTGATTGGTCGTTTTTATAAAAAAAAATATGGAAAGGGGCTAAATCGATCAAATATGGGATTTGTGGTGGTTTTGAGCTCAAATGGGATGTTTCATTTTTGATCGAAATGTTTCCATACATCTCGAAACATTTTGACCGAAATAATACATATTTGCACTGTCAATTGATCGAAATTTACTGTTCATACGAAATATTTTTGACATGAATCAAAATATTTCATGAAATTTAACATTTTTTCTTTCCTGTCGGTTACCTAGAAAATGAAAATATTTCAAGAAATATTTCGATAATTTCGCGAAATTTATTTCCTTGAAGAGATGATATCTCCATCAAATGATGGCTAAAGGACCACTCAAGTTGGTTGTCATTGACTTCTATTTCTCAGTTAGTTGATTAATTTTCAAAGTGAAACTTATTATTCTCTAAATAGATGGATAGTGTTCCAAAAGTACAAGTGATGGGAGTTCTAATTTTTTTATTGCTGTCGATGTGATTTTATGGTCCTACTCTTATCGCTCGTCTTCATGGAGTTCCTTGGTGATTTTATTAATGATCAATGATTAGTCCAGATATACTTGGTTATATTTAGTGAGATTTGAAGATGAAGTTTGACATATTCAACCATTCTATAAGATGATTGAGGTGCATTCAGCTCATAGATCACCATTTGTATGTCCGGTCATGGGCATTAATATTTTAATTGTAAAATAAATTATACCACTGGGAAATTCAGCAAGTAGACCATGATGTCTTTATTAGTTGCAAATATTTTTCTTCAAACATACTAAATGCTGTCCAACTTTTTTTTTCAGTTATTTGCAAGCACTATAGTATGTGAACCATAAGTATAGCTGATATTTTCCTCCTTAAGTGCCTAATAACTCTGATCAGTTTCCTTCAATTTATGACGCCATTTCTTTGCTGACTGTCCAAACAATACAACACTTGCGGGACAACAGATCACCCCTCGTGAACACTACCAACTAACTAAACTTACCATTTATGTTCACGGAAGAATTACAATTGATACATTCCACAGGTCTCTCTTGAGAATAAAACTAATAAAAATCAAGAAGCAGACAATACCATCAAGCATTTAAATTGTTTGGAAGGGCATTCAAAACAGAATAATGCAATTATTTTCTCATCTTGAGGCTGTTCATTTCACTTTCTTACCTTTGCATAAGCATTTAGCTAACATTTGTGATATATGCTGCTTAGTTCTAGTATAAACACAAAAGATATATTATTGGATACCCATTAACATACAATAAAGTAGATCAGAAGATACCTTTGAACTTTGCATTATCCACGTCACCAGATTCCTTAATCGGAGCATCCTGGAAGAGAAGCAAGTCAGTTTGATATGTAATATAAGTATTTCAGAAAAGAAGCTACAAGGATCATCAGATCATGTCAGAATCTTTCATAGCATTTCTCACATAATCGTAGGAAGTAAGGTCAGGTTTGTAATCAGATTCATCTGCACCAGTGTTCGCACCATTAAAAAATCCAAAATTTGTTCCACCATGAGCCATCTGTAATTTTAAATAACAACATCATTGCAATTCCATGCAAACAATCACTTCCAAGTACCAACATTGAAATTGGGAGCATACATAAAGCACAGCAGAACCATTTCGAGACAAAATGGTTTCCAGGGCAGTTGCTGTAGAGACAGCATCAGTCTTTGCGTTCTTCTCTCCCCAATGTGTAAGCCAACCCGTATAAAATTCCCTGAAAGGGCAAGTACCATGAGCATCAGACTGCAATGGTCAGCATATATTACAGTATAAAACAAAATACTAACGCAGAAAGAGGAGGCGATCTTCCTGGGGCATTAAATTCCTTCTGCAACTTAAATATTGGCCAGGGATCATCACCGGTTGTGAAGTCAACAGCTATAAATCGAAAATCAAACAAATGTTAATAAATGGAACATGCTATGCTATTATGGAAGTATCTGAAATGTAATTGGCTTCTTAAGTAAATGTAAATCTCTGTCAATCATCCTACAAAACTTTTCTTCCCATTTTGCTAGCTAAACAAGAGTTCCATTGAAGTATAAAAACTGATATGTCGAGATATCTCTAAATAAAGTAGGACATTAGGTTCATTAGGTCATTTGTTTATTTTTTACTTAGGTACCCTTCACTTGTACATAATGTAAGTGGTACTACTAGATAAATAAGTCATATTCTATCCTCTCCACCCTAATTTTCTGCTTCTCTTCTATAATTTTTCCAGTAATCCGCCCTCTATTGTCATCATAACCAACGACAAGGTATTAGAACCAGTTCTTTAAAGGTTGAACAAATCCTAACCCTAAGGCTAGATCAAAAGATATTGGGTCCAAAAATCCTGGATCTCTTAAGAACAAAATGTCGACCAACCTGTAAAGGTTGCAACCCATAAAGATAACTAATCATAAGACTGACCTTATTTAAATCTAAAAGTGGAAAGCCTGTGTGTATTAGGGTTTCAATCACTAGTATGGCGTAATATGTCTCCTGCTTCACTACGAGGACATACTCGATGCTCGTCAGTTCTAGCTCTGATCTTCCAGTCCCGTGCTTCATGATCAAAGAGATTTAAGGTTTCTATAGATTTAAATTTCATGATCCGCTCTTTTGCTTTAGCTCTTATTGAATCTAGAGAATTATACTGCTCTTCCTCTCTAGCAAGTTTCATATAGGGGAATCCATTTGCATCAAAGGTAGTATTTTTTCTCTGGATGGCCACTCTCAACAAAATTTGAATGGTGGATCATTTGATAAATTGGCGTAAGATTATGATTAACATGTGTTTTCTATGTAAAATTGGTAGTGAATCAGATGATCATCTTCTTCTTCATTGTGCCTTTACATTACAGGTTTGGCAATATTTTTTCCAGGGATTTGGATTCTGTCAAGTCATGCTAAAAACTTGATTGAGTTCATTTGAGGATGAACCACTGTCAAGTTCAGGGTCGCATTCTGTGGAGACTTCTTCCCTTTGCTATTTGCTGGAGTGCTTGGCAAGAAAGAAATAGCAGGACATTTGAAAATAAGTATGTGTTGGAAGATTGGGTCAAAGCTGTTTTCTGGAGTTCGATCCTTAAAGAATTCAATAGAGTTTCCTATGCTGTTTTTTCTTCAAATTGGGGGACTTTTGTCCAAGGAAATATCTCAAGGGAGTGATTTTGTAACTTTTGACTTTGGTTCTCCTTTTTTGGAGGACCCTCTTTCCCTATTTTATTCTTCTTCTCTGTAAATATCTTCTCGGGGATTCTTCCCCTCTTTAATGAATACATCTATACTTACAAAAGAAAAGAAAAGAAAAACTCACAAGACGTAAACGACTCAATTCTAGTGTTAAGCATCACTTATCAAGTTTGACCAATCTGGTACACAAATATCACACCAGTTTTCAATTATCTATCATACTCCTAAAAACAGTATATTAAGGGTGCAATAGCAAACTGTCAGAATGTGGTCTACCATTTCTGTTGGCCCAACCCCATTTTCGGTGCATTTGAATGCATCAAAAATTTATCACAGCTTTTATACTTTCATAGTCTTCTCAAAAAGGAGTTCCCTAAATGAGGAAGCTCACATTTTTGCCATGGAAATTTCAAATAAATTGCTAAAAAATGCTAAAATCCCAAACAATAATGATAAGAGACCAAAAAAAATTTGCGATTAATTTTTACCTAGCTGAGTTGTTATGTCATGCATAAAAAAATATTCATAATGTTTCAGAACACTAAGGCCGTGTTTGACTGCACAGAAATTTTCCCAAGAAAATACATGTGGGAAATACCGTAAATATGGCTGATTGATTGCAAGATGCAACTGAGAGCACATATTTCAATCATGTGAGAAAATAAAGGTGTATTTTCAGCTGCAATTTAGAAAGCATAATGTCTATAATCAGTTCAAGTTGAAAAGCCACCATCCAAGACAACTGTGGTAAAATCATTGAGCATTGCATGCTGAATCAATCAAAGTAGCAACTATCTTTCCTAAATGAGCCTAGACTTGAAGTGCTAAGGTCGTATATAAAGAGGAAAATTGTCATTTAGTAGAAGGTTATTGAAAGAAGAGGTTGAAAATAGAAGAGAAGAAGAAAGAGAAATTAGGGTAATTGGACTGGTGCTTTCCAAGGCAATTTTACTAGCGAAAACAAGGTCATGAATCGTGATTAACATGAGGATCCTTAGAACTGAGAAACCAAGATACTGGGAGTAATCTTATAGCCTTCCCACTTCACAAAATATGGATAATACACATACTGTTGATCTTATCTTGGTCTACCATTGCTTCTTTCCACTAATAAACATTTTTTTCCAACTGACCGCAAAGAATAAAATATCCTAAACAGCTCATCTGTTTATGATTTGTGCGTGTGTCTGGTGTGTGTGTGTGTGGGGGGGGGGGGGGGGGGGGGGGGGGGCACTCCTGACGATGGGTGGGTCATCAACTGTTTAAGGATAGAAATTTAAGCTTTGACCAGCATGAGTCAGACACTAAATGAATTTAAATTCCATTTACTAAGAAGACAAATTAAAAAATCTTTAATTTAAATTGTTTATCTCAGTGGGTAAATATATCACAATGAAAAGCATAAATTGAATTATAATAATTGCATTTACTAATAAGATACTTGCTCTCTAGATCCTAAATTTAAGTTGTGTTGGTGTTGAGCAATCCACTCCATGACAAAGGGTCATGAACTGTTGCAAAAATTTAAGCTTTGACCAGCAGGAGTCAAACATTACTTTGGAAGTACTAAAATGAATTTAAATTGCATTTACTAAGGAGACAAATTCAAAAATCTTTTATTTAAATTGTTTATCTCAATGGATAAATATATCACTATGAAAAGCATAAAATGAATTTTAATAATTGCATTTACTACAACGATATTCATTGGCTCTCAAGATCCTAAATTTAAGTTTTTGAAATGTGTGGATTAACCAATCGCAAGCTTAACCTGAAAAAACATTAGCTCCACGGATGGTTCCCTTCTCAAGATTTTCCCTTGAACCTCCATCTGTCGTATACCTACAAGACCATCAAGAATCAATCAAACACCTAAATACTATGAAACAAAGTATTAAGAAAAAAAAAGAATATAGAATGAATGAATGAAGAATACACCAAAGTTTTCTTTTGATCAACAGCCAAAATATAGGTGATACCATCTTTTCAAGGAAGAATAAAGGATACTACATTGCATGTGGATTAATCACACAGAACATAAACCATGTGGATAAAAAACTCACTGATGACAGAAAGGCACGTAGAAAATATCGACTTTTGCCAAAAATAATTCAATATAAGCAAGGTGCAAGGACTTACACCAGTCCATATTCAAACCACAAAGAAATAATTAGAACTTAATATATTAGGTAGCAGTAGGACTAAAAATTAGATAATACTATAAAAAAATCGTGATTTTTAACATGCAATACGAACATATATCAGAAGTATATTTTATTGTGTTATGTTTGGTTTGCCCTTCAAATAGTGCAATTTGACAAGATTTCAATCAAAACTACGATTATGACCCATCAACCAAGGTTTGATATTGGCTTCGACCGGGAGCCACGGATTCTTTTTCACTTTTCCGAGTCATGATGCTGCCTCAAAGGTGCAATAGCCAACTTAGTGTCTCCTGGGAACTTCAACGTTTGACGTCTCCACTGAGCCCTCCCCCCCCAACTTTAAGAGTGTCTCCTGGGGACTTCAAAATTTGAAGTCTCCCCCACCCAAAAATGCCACATGGAGCTCACTCTATGGTTTACTAGCCTTATGGATGTTTGGTCCACCTCATGGTGGATCTACGTACCAAATATCAGCTTAATCAATGATTTCTAATCTATGTAACAAGGACACTGACACATGTGTCGGTGTCCGACACGACAACCTAAAAAAATATGATACGGAGACATGTCAGTACATATCTTTATTAAAATATATTAACATATATAAATGTTTAAAATTATTAATAAAATAACAAAAAATAGAAAATAAAGCAGAAAATATTTATTAGTATATTATTGTATGGAGGGTGGAACACACCAACCCGCTTTGAGAAATCAATTTTATATTAAAAATTACTAAAACAAGGGGTGACACAGCCATAAGTGTCCAGATGTGTGTCGGGAAGTGTCGACACGCGTGTCCGGGTGTTGAGGTATCCGATACGGCAAAAAACCCTAAAAGTGCAGCGTCCTTGTTACATAGTTTCTAATAGTTATATTTTAGCATAAAAAAATGGTCAAATCCAACGGATATAAATCACCAATGAAACTGATTTTTGATGTGTAGATCCATCAAGAGGTGAATCAAACATCCATGAGGTCGGTGGGCCCTAAAGAGAGCACTCCGCGTGGCATTTGGGAGGGAGACTACAAAAGCTCGGACTCCAACTTTGAAATGGACCACGATTGTCGGTTGACTGTCAGGGGGCTTGTAAAGTGGAGAGGCACTGGTCACCAATTTTGGCCACTGACGATAGTGATGAAAAGTGAAGTCCAAAAAGAATTGACAGGTTGTATGTGTCAAGAGTAGAGGCGTTGATGAGCAGTATAACCATGTGTTAGGTAGTTTCCTACTTTCATCAACCATCCAAAAGAACTAATTGATGGGATCGTTGGAATCAATTTTTACGTACGCTACTTAGGAGAAAAAAATTGGCTCTCCAATGCCTATATGCATCCCAAATAATGCTCGACTCCCACAATTAAAAATAAACCTATGAAAAAGACTCCAATCCAACTATTAGAATCACTAATCAGCCTGAGTTTTGGTCTGTAGTCATGTAGGTCCACCTAGGAATGGGCCAAACATCCATATGATTATTGTTCTCTTAAGAGTGTCATGTGGCTCATACGGTGGTCCGTTTTACTCCCAACGTTGGAGAATAATTAAAAAAGTTCGACTTTACGATCAAAATAACTAAGATGCCCCATTTTATGTAGGGATAATTTAGTTAATTAAAGATGTCACTAGCAGTTACTGACATTGTCGGTTGACCGTCGCTTGCCGCTTGCCCACCCTTGAATAAAATCTTGGCTCTGCCACTGATAGTTGTTGTTGGAGTGTGTTGTTTAGCTGTGTGGCCAGCACTCCACCTCTATTTGACCCATATACCCTTTGATATAAATAGTCACACCTCCCTCTAACAGCTTAAGCTTTTAGAGTAAAGTGGTTGTCAACATGGTATCAAAGCAGGAGGTCCCAGTAGGTCGTAGGTCGTAGGTTCGAATCCTCGGCAAAGTGCTGAGGGGGGTGTTGTTGGAGCATGTTGTTTGGCTGTGTGGCCAGCACTTCGCCTCTGTTAGATACATGGACCTTTGATATACATAGTTACTCCTCCCTCTAACAGCTTAAGCTTTTAGAGTAAAGTGGTTGTCAACAATAACTAGGGTGGAGCAACAATCATTGGACATGTTAGCCCAGTCAATAGCTAAGAATGTAGAGCTTTGAGATGCCCATGTGAATAGTACAAGACTATTCTTTTTCTTTTTGATATGTAATGAAATTTGCTTGAATTAGAACAAAAAAGGACTAAAGATTACTTCCAAAAATTTCTTTTACCAAGAGTAGACTTCAGATACCCAAAAAAAAAAATTGATCACCATGAGGGGTCTTAGATGCATGTATAAACTAAATAACGATACTGTGGGGGAAAATCTAATGGTGCTTGGACTTTCCAGCACACCTCAACTTGGACTGGGCCAAGAGCTTTATCTTGGCTATTCTAGGATGAACTCTTGGGGGGCCTGCATGAAAACACTCCGATGCTCAAGTTAATGGTTGGGGGTAATAGGGAGAACTCAATAGATAATGGATGATCCATACCTTAAATGGGAAGGGACCTATTTATAAGTAGTGGACATCCTCCATGCATCACTGTCTAGTGCACGTGGAGGATGAAATTCGATCCATGATTTTCAATAGTGAAAAGGACAAACAGGTACCTTCCTTCTCTATAGATCTTTCTAATATGACTCAGCCATGGTCCAAGCCACAAATTATATTCCTTAGGTAGATAAGAACGGGTAGTAAGCTTCTTGTGGGGATCATGGAAGGTCGGGATACTCTACCGTAAAGAGCAGCCTTTAGAGGTTGAGGTACTGTGACGAGGTCGAGGTACTGTGATGAGGTTGAGATGCTGTGATGAGGTTGGGAATGGTGTGTTGAGGTTGAGAATGCTATCCGACTGACTGTAGGTATATGCCCAACCTCTTGTAATGTTATTTTCCAACCTCTTATAGTTATAGGATATATGCTTGACTTGATGTAAGGATATATGCGTGACTTGATGTAAGGATATATGCCCGAGGCAAACCAACTCTGCTCGAGTTAGGCTAGTTCTGTCCAAGGTAGACATGTTTTGTATGCGTAAAAAATGTAACAATTTCCATATTGTGACAACATATGGTTCTGATGTGATACGCATTTTTAGTACCTGCAATTTGCACCCTTGGGCGGTCAAACTTTTTGCCCAGTAGGCCATCTGAGAAGATATCCAATAATACTGTGAAGAAGGATGAAGAAGTATAGCTGAGAGACCTACGAAGAAGTCTTACAAACTCCATGGGCTGAGAGTCCAACGAAATCGGAACTCAGTATGCCTTTAGGTGTTCAGATGGCGTGCTCGGCCGACCTGTTGGTCCGTCAAATACATTGAGGGTCCAAGGCAAAACTCTTTTAGGCCCTTTAACTCGTGTATGGTGAGTCTGAGGTGAAACTCTTTAAGGCTCCCAAGGAAGGCTAAGTTGTCAGAGTCATCACACTTTAGACCACTAATCTATTTAATCCCTCGAGCACATTGTGGGTCCAAGGCAAAACCCTTAATCTTTAGGCTCCCAAGGAAGGCTAAGTGGTCAGAGTCATCACTCTTTAGGCCACTAATCTATTTAATCCACCGAGCGCATTGTGGGTCCGAGGAAAAACCCTTAAGGCTCTCACGTTGAGTAACCAGTTGTCCTTCGAGAACGTTGAGGGTCAGAAGCAAAACTCTTGAAGCCTTTAGCTCGAAAAGGGGTTGTCCACCCTTCGAGCATGATAGGGGTCTACGGCATAACTTGTTAGGCCCCCAACTCAGATATGGACTGTTCACCCGAGATGTAGTAGTTAGGGAAGATACTTGAGGTGCAGTAGGTAGAGAAAATACCCAAGTTGTAGTTGGTAGGGAAGGTACCCGAGGTGCAGTAGATAAAGAAGATACATGAGGTGCAATAGTATGATACCTGAGGTGCAGTAGGTAGAGAAGATACCCAAAGTCCAGAAGAAGTATTTAAGGCTAAAAACTATTGAGGATGAGTTTGAGGACTGCAAAAAGGAGTCTGAGGACAGCTGAGAATGACTTCAAGGATTATTGAGCCCCCTTCCCCGCACGACCAACTTGTCGCCCTTAGTAAATATGTTTCTTTCAGTCTGTGACAAAATCTGCGGAAGTCCCTATGGTGTCCAACTTTTCCCACACACAACTTGGGTACGTCAAGACCTTTTTTCTTGGACTATTCTTCTTCGACGAGTACCTGGGGAACCTACATGCAAACACTCTCACGCTCAAGTCAGTGATCGAGGGTAATAACGATATCTCAATAGAAGAGATTGGACGGTCTGTACTTTAAAGGGGTTAGTACCTATTAAAAGACAGCAAACCTCCCCTATGCATTGTTGTCTAGTGCACGTGTCGTTTTGACTTATAAAGTCTGATCTAGAGGTTGAGGTACTATACTGAGGTAGGTCAGGAATCAGGATACTGTATTTTCTTTTAAAAGTAATTTAGAGATTATATATTAATCATCAAGGGAAGAACCCACTGTACAAGGCAGAAAAGGTGAGAAAAAGTCTCACAAAAAAAACGGCTAGACTATCAGGGCCCAAAACGTAGACTTTTTTTTTATGAGTAGAGAATTTATTAAAAGGCCAAAAGACGAAGAGAAGCATACAAAAAGCCTAAGAGGTCGAGATGACCTACATACAGCAAAAATAACAACTAAACAAACTACCTAGCTCCCCTCTCTAGATACAATCATCTCCCAACTAGGGCTGCAACTTGGGCGGACTCAACCCGATGTTGGGGTTGGGTTGGGTTGGGTTGGCCCTTCGTTACTTGGGCTCGGGCCTAGATTTTGTCAACCCGATCAAAATCGAGTTGGGCTCAGGCTGAGGCTTGGAGAAGCCCAACCAACCCGAGCCTGAGTTGACAACTTAATACACCTAGCCTAGGGCTTCGATCTCCTCCCCCAATTCTGACTTGACGAAAACCCCTCACCCCCTCTCTCTCTCCCTCAAACCCTAACCCTCCCCTCCCATCTTCTCTCAAAAACCAGAATGAATCGGCATGATTGGTGCTTTTTAAACTCTGTTTTGCCTTGAAGTCCTCTGCTGAACTATTGCTTGCTGCTAAACCATTGAAATTCTCTCTCTCTCCACCCTCATCCTCCTCTCTCTCATCTCCTTCTCTCTCCACTGGCGTAGTCTCTAAAGAAATGGCGCTACAGATTTGGCGGTGAGAAATGGCACTACATGTTTGCTAGCTAGCTACCTACACGAGTAATGCCGGAGGAACATTACTACCGTGCAGCTGCCGAAGGAGCATTACTATTGTGCCGTCGTCGGATGCGTAGCTTGTATGGAGTTTTTATTTTTTTTCAAGCTAAAATAAGGGAGGGGCCTGCAAGTGCAAACCCGACCAACCCGATCGGGCTGGGCCTCGGACTGGGATTCTTAGGCCCGACCTTGAGTTGGGTTCGGGCTCAGGCTAGGAGTCTTGAAGATCGGGTTGGATTCGGGTTGACCCCTAACCCGACCCAACCCGCACGAGTTGCAGCCCTACTCCCAACGGAACACAAAATCTTCGAAAAAGAGGCCGCCACACTCAACGAAAGCTTTGGACCAATGATACATTAAACCCTTTATATTGAGGATTACACTGGCCACCTTAGTTTCCTTGCCGTCAAAAACTCTACGATTTCTCTCCTTCCAAAGGCCCCAACAAATCTTCAAAACGTAGACCTTTGAATTCCTTGAGAAAAATAGAGTAGCTTTGATCTTCAAAACTAGAGCGTGTTTGTCGTCTTGTCTTAGAACATACGACCGTTCCACTCTTTAAGATAACCCACCTAATAGCAAAAGGGAGCATTTTCCATAAGATGCGACCATTAGTTAGGAGAGCTTCAATGTAACACCCCAAAATAAATTCATTAATGTTACCTGGGCAAATTCAAGAATCTTTAAATAATTGAAATAAATAACACCACACCCCTAGTGAATTAATAACTGGCCCGCCGTCTCTCCACTCAACCTACATAGAAAACAAATATTGAGGATGGTTTTGTTCTTGCTAATGAGGTGAGATCCACTGTGAGGATTTTGTTATGAACTGCGGTCCATACAAAGAAAACCACCTTGGATGGAATGTTAGGGCCCCACACTTACGAGGCTGGATAAGTAGAAATTGATATCATATCGATGAATAGAAAGACTTTACTATGAACACCCCTTTGGAGTTTGACTTCCAAATCCTCCTATCAGGTTCTTGAATAACAATATGCTCTTTACCAAGACGCTCAAGCAATCTAGCCATATCAGTCATCTCCTGTTAGAGTTCGTTATTGTCATTTAGGGTAGTTCTGTCATTTTACCTTTTTATATACTTTGGGTTCTTATCAATAAGATTATTAAGAGGCCGAACAATACATGTTTAACTCTCTTTTTCTCTTTCCTACTTCTCTTCTCCTTCTCTATATTCCGACATGGTACTAAAGCACGTACATGAACAGGGAATAGTAGCCCTAATTCTTATTATCTGAGTCTCCTTAAAATCCTAACCTCCTCTCCTTCATTTTTCTCCTTTTTTCTACAGTTAAGATTTTGATCTAGGGAGAGCCGTAGGCTAGGGTTTCCTTCTTTAAGGCTGCAATAGCCTATGTATAGGTTGTTGCAAGCCCTAAAGTGTTGCTTGGGACTATTAGATGATGTCGCAGCCTATATAAATATTGCTGCTGCAAGGACTGTAGGTGTTGTTTAGTACTATTTCGTGCTTTTTGGTGACTGTTTTGCTGTTTCGGTGATTGTTTGGTGACTATTTTGCTATTGTTTGGTCTTTGGTGTTGTTTTACTGATTGTTTTGTGATTGTCAGTGTTGTTTTTGTTGCTAGGTTTTGTTGTTCTAACCTTAAAGTGAAGGTTTAGTGATGATTTGTTGCTTCCGCAATGGTGGGTTTGAGTGTTCCCACACTACTTTGTGATTGATTATCCTTGTTCTTACGATAAGTTTTGTTGATTTCCACATACTACAGCTACTTTGGGTGATGGCAAAACACCCCTGGGGTATGTCAGATGGAGTTGGAGCTCAGCTCAAGTCGGCTAAATTGAACGGTACCAATTATTTACTGTGGTCTCAATCCGTGAAAGTTTTTGAGTGCAAAAAAAGAAAGTAACATATATTACAGATGAGCCTTCTACTGATGATGATAAAGGGTCTAACGATTGGCAAAGTGAAAATTCCCTAGTTATGACTTAGTTGTGGATTAGTATGGAGTCAAAGATCTCCATGAATTGAATGTTTCTTGACACTGCCAAGCAAATTTGGGATTCCATCAAGGTGATATACTCACAAGACTGGAATGTCTCTCGTATCTATCAACCGATTGAGATAATGTTTAACTCGAAACAAGTAGACAAATCCGTCAATGGACATTATAGTTCTCTTCGTGGTATGTTGGAAGAATTACGGATTTATAAACCCCTTACCACTGATCTCGAGCAACGGAAACAACAGCAGGAGAAGTTTCATGTTGCTTTATTCCTCTTGAGAATGAATTTTGATTACTACTCAATTAAAGGGTAGAGTTTAGCTAGTGAATCTCTTCCCAGTGTAGCTAATGCTTATTATCTGTTACAAAGAACATCTATTGGAACTCAAGCTTTGGGTTCAAAGGAGAATTCCTTGTTTCTACTGGGAGGTCTAAGGCTTCCAAAGGTCATGGTGGACGTGGTTATTGGTCGTGGAAATGGCAGAGGTCGTGGTGCTAGTCGTGGTGAGGCTTTGAAGTGGCATTGTACATTTGTGGGTAACAACCTAGTCACTTGGCGGAATAAAAAATAGAATGTGGTGGCTCGATCTAATGTCGTGAATGAGTACAAGGCTATAGCCCATACCACATGTGAGATGATGTGGGTGCAATCTCTACTCTGAGAGATGGGTTTAGTTGTTCTTAAGCCTATGTAGATGTATTCTAACAATCAAGTGGCTATCTTTATTGCAAGTAATCCAATGTTCCATGAAAGAACTAAGCACATTGAGGTAGACTACCACTTCATTCAGAACATGGTTATGAGCAAGCAGATTGTTACTTCGTAAGTCAAAGGATCAGCTTGGTGATGTTTTTACTAAAGCCTTAAGACAACGTCCATTTTCAATTTTGTGCAACAAGTTGGGTATGCATGATTTGCATGCTCCAGCTTGATGTGTGTGTGTGTGTGTGTGTTGGGGGTGGGGGAGATTGAGGGTAATTTTTCCTTTTAACTTTTTATGTACTTTGCGTTCTCATAAATAAGATTATGAGGAGACCGAACAATACATGTTCGACTCTCTTTTTCTCTTCTCCTCCTTTCTCTTTATTCCTACATCTTCCAATCATTAATTTTCTCAAGCCTAAATTTCAAGAGCTGCCAATGGACCCCGTAAAACAATCCTTCGCAAGAGAACCTTTGAAATCGGATAAGGAATAAAATTTATGAATTCAATGCACAAGGGAGAATCACCACAACACGAGTCCTCTCAAACTCTAACCCTTTCTCTTGATCCAATCTTGAACTTGGTGCCACTGATATATTCTCCATACACCTTCATGATATCTTTCCACACACTAAAGCCATAGGAAAGTGGAAACCACACTCCTATCCCAACCGGAATACCTACTAAGATGCTCAGTAGTTAACAAATTTAGTAAGATGCTCTTCAAGCATGTAATAAATAAAACAATGTAACTTCCTTCCGTGCTATTTAGTTGTAATTGTTAACAAATTTATTTGAATTCAATATATTAGGTATAGTTTGTCATTTACCCACATTTTACCAAACTAAACTCACCTAAGATCTAGCACAATATGAATATGGATGGTGTGCCTGAAATACTAATAAACAAAATAATATGAAGTTAACAAAATTTACAAAATTATATCATCTCGAAGGTGTCCTCTAGCCAGGGTAACCAGGTGATGAAGATAGCTTTTGTCATCTCCGTATGAACCATACTCATTTTCAATCTGCCAAAATAGTCTCTGGTTAGAGTTCAATGGTTTAATATAAATAAATAAATACAAAGGCAGCATTTTTATAAAATATATAAACAAATTTCAAGGGTTAAAAGTTCTACTTCTAAATTATAAGTCTCAACGAGTTGGAAAGATATGCAAGAAGCCTCAAAGAAATGAGACAATGGCTTGTGTAAACCTTCTTAATTGCTAAAGGACATGTTCATTTCCAGGTACAAAAAGGATAGGTGCATCTGAAAAGCGAGGATCATAAAGGGCCTTTATTTGTACATTTTTCCTAATGCAATTCAGATTAGGCCTCTATCCATTGCTCTATAATTTTTAGGATTTGGGGATGTCTTCACATGGACGGTGCTAATGAATAATTTCTCACAGTTGAACATCACATTCATGAAGGTCATTTCCTTTCTATCATATGCATGATGAGCAAGGAAAGTTGATGCAGTGCAATTAGCGGATGATTACTTGGAGCGGTTTGTTCAGAAGAAGGCCAAACGCGCACATTAACTTCAAATGACCATAACTTTGCGCTCGTAGCTTGGAATCGTTGTTATTGCATAAGCACATGATCATCTTGGTGAGCTCTACGAGCTTAACAGCGTATGCTGTTTCTGCAGTTTTCGGGGCGAAAAAAGAGTGGAGAAAAGGTCAAATCACAATTTGAAAGTTGTTTTGCTATTTTTCAAAATTTTCTATTTAGTGTTTTAGGTGTCTTTTAGGTTTTGATTTATTTTAGGTCTTTGTTAGCAATTTTAAGATTAATAGGAGAGTTTTACTTGGAAATTAAAACTTTCTACTTTTAGTAATTTACTATTTGGGTAAAGTTTGGGTTTTTGTCTATAAAAGAAGGGTTGTAATTGAGACCTTTGATTATTGATTGATTGATTTTGAATTGAATAGATGTGAGATTTCTCTTGTTTAGGGGGCATTTGGGAACGAGAAGTAAAAGCACTTCTACTTGTAGTAGAAGTTACTAGTTGATTTTTTACGTCCAAAAAAATCATAGAAATTAAAAGCGTTAAGAGGCTTTCTAATTTTTGAGAAGTAATTCTCTTAGAAGTTAAAAGCTAAAAATTTTAGCTTCAGTTTTAAGTTAGTTTTTAACTTTTCAAAAGTTAAAAATATGAAACACATCCAAACTAACTTTTTAACTTTTTGGCTTATAAAAGTCAATAAGTTACGTATTTTTGTGTGGCCAAACGCCCCCTTATTTTCCCATAAGTTCTTTGGTGTTTTCTCCATGAATTCATCCGGGGTCTATGCAAGGTCGTGATTCTTGTCTATAGTCATATTCGTTCAAGGCTTACTTTTCCCTTCTTTGAGATCTCCACTGCATTTGGAACGTACCTTGCATAAGTAATCGCAGTTCGAAAGTTGTCAGTGCTATTTTTAACAAGGTTTTCTGTTTAATGTTTTAGAAGGTGTAGGTTCCAATTTATTTTAGCAAGTCTTTGTTAGCAATTTTAAGTAAGAGAGTGTTAGTCGAAAAGGGAAACTTTCTATTATTAGTGATTTTACTATTTTCGGAAAGCTAGGGTTTTTAGTCTATAAAAGGGTTGTAATTGAGACTTATGATTATTGATTGATTGATTCCGAACTGAATAGAAGAGAGATTTCTCTTGTTTATTTTCCCATAATTTCTTTGGTGTTCTCTCTGTGAATTCATCCAAGGTCTGTGGAAGGTCGTAATTCTCATCTGTAGCTGGATTCATCGAAGCCTTACTTCTCCCTTCTTTGTGATATTCGTTGCGTTTGGAACGGACCCTGCATTAGATGGTATTAGAGTTGCATTGTTCCAACAACATGCCTCTGAGAAGACGTGTTGGGCGAGATACTCCTTTGGAAGAAGTGAATGAGCGTGATGAAGTAGCAAGATTTGCACAACAGGTTGAGGCAATGGCCCAGCTGATGGCCACCTTGACAACTATGGTTCAGCAAAAAAAAAAACCAACCCCCAAATACACATTTCGTGGAGATCAATGATGAACTCGACAACAACTTTGCCGAGTATGGTCCAAGGGAAAGGGGGCCAATAGTTGAAAATCCCATGGAGAATCGTGACTCTAGACGATAGGAGTCTGGGTTGAAGGTCGACATACCTGAATTCAATGGGAGTTTGGAACCAAAAGAGTTCCTAGATTAGGTTAATACCGTTGAGTAGGTTTTGGAGTTCAAGGAGGTTCCTAAAAACAAAAGAGTTCAATTGGTAGCCACGAAGTTTCGAGGACGAGTCGTCGCTTGGTGGCAAGTGGCAACAAACCAAGCTCACTCAAGCCCGACGTGGAAAGACAAAGCTCAATTCGTAGGAGAAGCAGATGTGTTTGGTGTTCTTGCCTCATAACTAAACGAGGGTGTTGTACAAACGACTCCAAAATCTTCAACAAGGTGCTATAACAATTGACAAGTAGATAATGTCTCAGCACATTTGAGGAATGCAATAGCAATTCTAAGAAACTTTGAACTTGTTTGATCCATTCTTGCTTTCTAAAGCACATCAGAGGACATTACACCTCAAAAAATGAACCGGCCAGAGGGGAGGCAACATTATGTTGTTCAATAATAGCACGGGTGGCCAACGCAATGCTAGTATATTGCCCATGACTTGATCAATAGCCCAACAAGGTACCACTGGTAAGCCAGGCAGATTGGGACAACTGAGTAAGGCACCATCTTACATGTGCGAGGAGACGGAACATAGAGCAGCCGAATGCAGGAAGGGTAATCGAATTAGAAAGGGTTTGTTTGCGGCAAACAAAGAACTCGTCGATGAGCAATTCGGAGACTTCAAACAAGATCATTTGTTCGATGCTAATGACGAAGACCAATCTCGGGATAAACATGTCTAGGGCAATCAAGGTTCGATATTGGTACCACGCAAGCATGTTTGGCAGATGGAGATGTGTGGCTTCGGAACAACATCTTCCATTCCACTTACACCATTGGTGGGAAAGTTTGTCGCCTCGTCATTGATTCCAGAAGCTATGAGAATATAGCAGTGGTGGAGGTTATTCAAAAGTTGAAATTGGACACCCAACAACAATTTTTTTGGTAAGTATAAATTTATTGAAATAACATAAAAATACAAGAGAAGGCTACCTTAGAGGTCGAGGAGACCTACCAAAGCCAGGCCTCAAAGAAAACAAAAAGAAAGTAAAGAAATCAGGCACTATGCCCTTTCACTAGTACAAACTAATCCCCATCGAACAACAAGATCTTCAAAAAATAATTCCTTGCATTCCTTAAATGCTTTAGACCAATAAAGCATCAATGCCTTAATGTTGAGGATGATATTTGTCACCGCTTCCTCCTTGCCTTTGAACACCCTTTGATTCCTCTCCTTCCATAGCCCCCAGCAAATCGCAAAAGGTAACATATGCCATAATATACGTCCTCTGTGCGAAAAAGCCAAAATATGCCAACTTGAGATGAGATCTAACAGCGAGTCCGGGAGAACCCACGCCACCCCAAAGTCCATAAAAAATGAATTCCATACTGACTTCACCACCTTGCAATGAAGAAAAATATGATTGACGGATTCCCCGCTTCGCTTACACATCGAACAATAGTCTACAATAAGAATATATTTTTTTTTTTGATAAGTGAAAATATATTAAATGGCCGAAGCCACAAGATACAGCCAGCCAGAGAGAGGCAGGTCGAGATGACCTACACAAAGCCCCGGCAAGAAAACAGAAAAAACCAAACCCCCAAGTGACCGACTACAATAGTCTACAATAAGAATATCTCTAGCTCTCAAGTGACCGACTGTCAAAATTCTATCTAAAGATGATGTCCAAAGAAAGAAAGCGATCTTCGTCAGAATTTTTGAACCCCAAATGAAAGAGGCCGGATACCCATCGTCCCCAGACTTGCAAAAAGCCTTATAAAAGGAACAAACCGTAAAGCAACCATCTTTCGACCAGCCCCAAACCCATCTGTCCGACTCAGCATGGTTAAGATGACAATCTTGGAGTCTACGTAGTAGTCTAGATCCCCCTTCAACCTCCCAATCATTGATCCTTCTTCTAAACCCAAAGTTCCAAGCGTAAACTTCCCCATCTCTCTTTGAACAATTCATTACCGGACAATTCTTCTTATTAGATAATGAATATAGACCGGGAAACTCCTCCATAAGAGAGACATCTCCACACCACCTATGTTCCCAAAATCTAACTCTATCCCCACGACCCATGAAGGTCATGGGCTTTTTTTCTCGATTTATCAGAGACAAGATTTCTTAACCACTTTTGGAGGAGCTTATGGAAACTTGCCAATACCAAGATGGATTTTAATAGTACTTATCATCCACGGACAGAGGTCGTCAATCGTTCGTTGGGTGATCTATTTCGTAGCTTGGATAAGACTAATTTAAAATTGTAAGACCAGAGTCTCTTTCAAGCTAAATTTTCCTACAATTGTTCTATAAACTAGAGTTTGAGGTTCAGATCATTTTATGTTGTTAATAACTTTAATCCAAGGTCCCCTTTAGACTTAACACTTGCCTAGACGAGAAACGAGTCCATGGGAAAGCTGACTTTATTGAGCAACTTCAACATATTCATAAGGAAACCCAGTAGAATCTCCTAGACGCAAGTACGAGGCTGCAATTGACAAGAAGTGGCGACTTGTGGAGTTCGATGTTAGCGATTTTATGTGGGTTTATGTTGACTAAACATAGATTTTCGCTTGGGGAGTATATTGCTTGATGCACGGAAGATTGGTCCACTGGAGATTCTTGAGAAGATCAATTCAAATGCGAATTGATTGAAGTTACCAAGTCATGTTCACATGTCTAATGTGTTTAATGTGAAGCACCACATTTTATATCATGGTGATAGATCCGACGATGACGCTTTGAATTCGAGGGTGAGTTCTGGACGATTATTTGGAGCAGTTTGATTAGAAAAAATGCCATTCGAAAGGTCAAACGACACCTTGTCTTCAAACGGTCATAACTATGCACTCATACCTCAGAATCACAATTATTGCAAGTGCACGTGATCGTCTCGACGAGCTTTACGCATTTAACAGAGTTGTCGTTATGGCCATTTTCAAGGCGAAAAAAGACTGGGAAAAAGGGTCAAATCAAAGTTTGAAAGTTGTTCTTAACATCAAGAGGCTGATGTTTCTTTGGTCTAAGAGGTTTCCAGAATGCAGGGGTTCATTCTTCGGGGACTTTGTATTTCGTTGGGGTCTTCTACGTACTTGGGAGGGTAGTTAGTTTGGGTTTTATTTGTGGTTGCTTGTTTAGCCTTTGCCTTTTGTAGGTCATCTCTGTTGTCAGGGACCTACTTGTAATATCTTATATTCTACAGGGGGCCCTTCTAATATTGTAAAACTTCACTTAATATATATATTTGGTGAAATCGTGTAGGCTATTCTAAGCTCTACACGATTTCTCCTCTTCCCCCAATTCTCTTCTCCTCTCCTCTCTTCTATCTCTAACCCTAATCTCTTATTCTGGTTACGATCCAAGATTACAACATGGTATCAGAGCATGGTTATGTAACCATGGCTCAATCCTAGAGGTCTGAAGAACCCTAGGGATTGCGAAATTCGATGCGAAGGGCTTTCCAAAGAAGGATATCATCTCCCATGGATAGCCGCAGGCTTTAGAAGAGTCTGAAACCCTAGCCGCCCACTCCAAAAGGTTGGAGAAGTTCTCCCAGGCGTAGCCGCCCACTCCAGAAGCCTGGAGAAGAGCTATCAGGCATAGCCGCCCACTCCAGAAGCCTGGAGAAGAGCCACCAAGCCTAGCCGCCCCTTCCAAAAGGTCAGAGAAGACCCTCTGGACCTAGCCGCAGGTCTCAGAGGAGTCCAGAACCTCTCCCTAGTGCTACCGCACCTATCCAGGAACCTTTCTTAGGTCCTCGGAACCATTCACAAGTTTCCCGCGGGTGATTTTTCTCCAATAGAAAATCTATAAAGGAGTTGTTCCAAAAAGGCCGGAATCCTGCGAGCAACGCGAGCAGGAGGCTTTAAAAATAAAAAGAAGGTGATCTGAACCTCCGCAGCAGCAGTTCGGGTGATTTCTTATCAGAAAAGTCTTCTCTACTACCATGAGTACATCTGAGGAGTCATCTTCTGCCAAGTCAAAGATTATTGTTGCCCTACCCAGTCTGGGAAGTCATGGTGATCACAGCCCGGGCCTACAGATCACTACGGTGAAATTCGACGGGACCAACTACCTCGCATGGTCTCAATCTGCCAAGATGTACATCACCGGACAAGGCAAAGCCGGTATATCACTGGACGCGTCACTGCACCTGATTCCTCCGATGCTGCGTTTGAGAAGTGGGAAGCGGAAAACTCGATGGTCATGTCATGGCTGCTTCACTCCATGCATCCATCGATCAGCACAGGCTTCCTCTTTCTCCCGACTGCCAAGGATATATGGGACACTGCATCTCAGACCTACTCCCAAGATGGGAATTTTGCTAGGATGTATGAACTTCAGCAGGAGATAGCACATCTGAAGCAAGGCGATCTTCCTTTGGGATCATACTACGCTGCGTTACGCAGCAAGTGGGAAGAGGTAGATCACTACCAGACCTACACCCCTGCATGTACCAAGGATGCTACGGAGTTCCGGAAGATGATTGTGCGCGGACGCATATTCGAGTTTCTTGGCGGCTTGAACCAGAGCTATGAACAGGTTCGAGCAAACATCTTGGGCAGAGATCCACCGCCGTCGACCATTGCACAGGTCTACTCCTACATCCAGAGAGAGGACAGCAGGAGGAGAGCCATGAGCTCTAAGACAGATGCTGATGTTCCTTTATCTGAGAAGTCTGCCTTGGCCACTCAAAAATTGAGCAAACCCACATCCAAGAAGGATGAGGATCTTGATGATCGTGATCGACTCAGATGTGATCATTGTGGCAAGCGTCGCCACACTCGGGAGACCTGCTGGAGTCTTCATGGTGGTCCCGCACAGTTCTTTAGGGGAAAGCAAGGCTCCTCAAAGAAGCCCTCTGGTAGCAAACATGGAACCTCAGCTGCTCATGCCACCAATCAAGATTCCTCTGATGTGACCCCTTCCTCTAGGCAGTCCGACACCTTCTCTAGCATGGACATTGAAAGGCTTCGACAATTACTTACTCAGCTTGATGGCTCTTCCCCACCTACATCATCCTTTGCTCAGACAGGTACATCCCATTCAGCCCACCATGTGTCTACGGCACCCATTGGTCCTTCCTGGATCATTGATTCTGGTGCCTCCGATCATATGACTGGTATGCCATCCCTTTTCTCCACCTATAAGATCTGCTCGGGTAAGGACAAGGTCCGTGTGGCCGATGGCACCTTCTCCTCTATCTCAGGGAAGGGCACTATCTCTGCCACACCTACTTTGTCTTTATCCTCTGTACTTCATGTTCCTAAATTCACCACTAACCTGCTTTCTGTTAGCCATCTTACTGAGAGCCTAAACTGCAGTGTTACCTTTTTTCCTACTCACTGTGTTTTCAGGACTTGGAGACGAGGCGGACGATTGGCAGTGGTCGTGAGGATGGTGGATTGTACCTGCTCGATAGCCAGCCGACTTCATATTCTGTTGCACATCAGTCTAGTGCCAATGTCAGTAGTTCTAGCGTTAATAAAGACCTGTTAATGCGATGGCATAACAGGCTAGGTCATTTACCGCTTTCAGTCATGAAGAGTTTGTTACCTCAGTTTGCGTCTATTCCATTTTTTGAGTTCAACTGTGTAACTTGTGTACTTGCAAAACAATGTCGGGTGTCTTTTCCGACCAGTAATAAAAAAAATACGTTTCCTTTACAGCTTGTGCACTCTGATGTTTGGGGACCCAATCCCACCACTTCTATCTTTGGTTTTCGCTACTTTGTGGTTTTTGTGGATGACTACAGCCGTTACACTTGGATCTACCTTATGAAATCAAAAAATGAGGTACATACTATCTTTCAGACCTTCCATAAAATGGTGTGCAATCAATTGGGCACCACCTTAAAAGTCCTACGCATTGACAATGGGGGGGGAATACATGTACAGTGGCCTTGCCTCCTACTTTGAAGAGCATGGAATTCTTCATCAGACTTCATGTGCCGATACACCTCAACAAAATGGGACCGCTGAGCGAAAGCATCGCCATGTCCTGGAGGTTGCTAGGGCACTTCTTCTTGGTACTCGGGTACCCAAGGGTTATTGGGCTGACGCTGTGTTGACGGCATCCTACTTGATAAATCGGATGCCCTCTCGTGTCTTGGGGTCAAAGTCTCCCCTTTCACTCATGTTTCCTTCCTGTCCTGTGTTCTCCATTCCACTTAAGGTCTTTGGTTGTGTTTGTTATGTTCACGCCCATCACAGGAAGAACAAGTTAGATCCGAAAGCCATTCGATATGTGTTCCTTGGCTACTCGTCCACTCATAAGGGATATCGGTGTTTCCATCCCTCTACCCGTCGTCGGTTTGTTTCTCTAGATGTTACATTTTTTGAGAGTCTTTCCCTTCTTCTCAGTTGATCGGACTTCTCTTCAGGGGGAGCTTGGGAGTATTGACGAGCGTCCGATACCTCCACAGGGGGAGATTCCTCAACCAGTACCCCTTGATTTGCTTGATGAGTCTCCTGTACCCTTGTCCTTATCTCCTACTGACACTGTGCCACAGGATCCGCAGCTGAAGACATATGCCAGACGACGTCAAAAAGAGAAACAGTCCACCATCCAAGCTCACTGCCAGGAAATCCAACTCGATCCAGGTAATCGTGTCCTCAGTGATCCTCATGATGATATGTCTGTTGCTCCTACTATCCTTCCCATAGACATTGATGTACCTATTGCTCATCGGAAGGGTGTTCGGAACTGTGTTACCAAGCACCCTATCTCTCACTTTGTTTCCTATCAACAGCTCTCACCATCCTACAGGGCATTTGCTACTTCCCTATCCAGTGTCGCTCTGCCATCCGGTGTCTCAGATGCCCTCAGCCAGCCTCAGTGGAAAGCAGCCATGCTAGAGGAGATGACAGCTCTAGAAAAGAATGGTACTTGGGATTTGGTTCCATTGCCTAGAGGAAAGAAACCTGTGGGGTGCAAGTGGGTATATACAGTGAAATACAAAGCAGATGGAAGCATCGACAGGTACAAGGCCCGTCTCGTTGCAAAAGGGTACACACAGACTGATGGGATTGACTACCAGGAAACGTTTGCTCCAGTGGCCAAGATGAACTCAGTTCGAGTTCTGTTATCTCTCGTGGCAAACTTTTCTTGGCCCCTCCACCAGTTGGATGTCAAGAATGCCTTCCTCCATGGTGATCTAGAGGAAGAGGTCTACATGACAGGTTCTCCAGGGTTCAGTCCGACTGGGAATAAGAACTTGTATGCAGACTGAAGAAAGCCTTGTATGGGCTTAAACAGTCACCAAAGGCTTGGTTCGAGAGGTTCAGTTCCGCAGTCAAGAAAATTGGCTACTCGCAGAGTCAGGCGGACCACACTCTCTTCATTAAAAGAAGTCAAAGTCGTCTTACTGCTCTTATTGTATATGTGGATGATATCGTGGTCACAGGAGATGACCCAGATGAGGTTTGTAGATTGAAAAAATACATCGGCACAGAGTTCGAAAT
The DNA here is from genome assembly GCA_035048495.1 of Euptelea pleiosperma. Lineage (NCBI taxonomy): Eukaryota > Viridiplantae > Streptophyta > Magnoliopsida > Ranunculales > Eupteleaceae > Euptelea > Euptelea pleiosperma. The sequence continues at coordinate 11,452,270 of CM068548.1, read as the reverse complement.
CAAGGATCTGGGAACCTTGAGATACTTTCTGGGCATTGAGGTTGCTAGGTCAAAGCAGGGTGTGTTTATCTCACAGAGAAAATATGTACTTGATCTCCTTCGAGAGTCGGGAAACTTGGGAGCTAAACCAGCCGATACGCCTATAAAGCAGCAACATCGGCTGAATCCTGTTGATGGGGATCCCATTGCTAATGCAGGCCAGTTCCAGAGACTTGTTGGGCGTCTCATCTACCTTTCGCTGACACGACCAGATATTGCATACGCAGTCAGTGTCATCAGTCAGTTCATGCATGCCCCTCGCTCTCCACATCTTGAGGCAGTACACCGAGTGTTACGCTATCTTAAGGGGGCTCCAGGGAAGGGTCTCCTGTTTAGTAAGAATGGACACCTGCGAGTTGAAGCTTACACAGACGCTGACTGGGCAAGTTCAGTCACTGACAGACGTTCCACATCAGGGTACTGCACGTATGTGGGAGGTAATCTGGTGTCATGGCGCAGTAAGAAGCAACCAGTTGTCGCCCGCTCCAGTGCCGAAGCAGAGTACCGTTCTATGGCTCATGGTGTATGTGAGCTTCTATGGTTGAAGACTATGCTCAGTGAGCTCGGATATTCTGTCAAAGGGTCTATGCAACTGTATTGTGACAATAAAGCAGCCATCAGCATTGCTCATAATCCAGTTCAACACGACAGGACAAAGCACGTTGAGGTAGACCGTCACTTCATCAAAGAGAAACTTGGTCAGGGACTTATTTGCACACCGTATGTCCATACTGCTGATCAAGTTGCAGATGTGTTAACTAAAGGTGTTACTAAAGGGATCTTAGAGCACCTGTTATCCAAGCTGGCATGATAGATATCTTCGTACCAGCTTGAGGGGGAGTGTTGTCAGGGACCTACTTGTAATATCTTATATTCTACAGGGGGCCCTTGTAATATTGTAAAACTTCACTTAATATATATATTGGGTGAAATCGTGTAGGCTATTCTAAGCTCTACACGATTTCTCCTCTTCCCTCAATTCTCTTCTCCTCTCCTCTCTTCCATCTCTAACCCTAATCTCTTATTCTGGTTACGATCCAAGATTACAACAATCTCGCCTCTTTAGCTTAGGCTTGTTATCTTTTGGCGCCATGGTTCAAAGTCGTTGGTTTCGTTTCGGTTTCGGTCGCGGGCGAAACCGAAACGTTTCGGCAGTTTCGGTGGTTTCGGTCCGAAACTTGGTGAAACCATAATGAAAGAGTTTCGGTAGTTTCGGTAGTAGTTTCAGAAGTTTCGGTGGTTTCGGTCCGAAACTTGGTGAAACCAAATTAAAGAGTTTCGGTAGTTTCAGTCACAGTTTCGGTAGTTTCGGTGGTTTCGGTCCGAAACTGAGCCGAAACTTTGAGTTTTCCGATACAAACCCGTATCTTGTATCGGCATGTACCGAAACCGAAACGTTTCGGGCGAAACGTTTCGGTTTCGGCCGAAACTTTAAACTATGTTTGGCGCTGACCCCAATAAAATTTATACTTATCAAAAAAAAGTTGTCTTTGCTAGTTTTAACAAGTTTTCTATTTAATGTTTTACGTGTCTTTTAGGTTCGATTTATTTTAGGTTTTTGTTAGCAATTGTAAGATTAGTATGAGAATTTTAGTCGAAAAGGGAAACTTTCTATTTTTAATAATTGAGACTTTTGATTATTGATTGATTGATTTCAAATTGAATAGAAGAGAGATTTCTCCTGTTTATTTTCCCATAAGTCCTTTGGTGTTTTTTTCTGTAAATTAATCTAGGGTCTGTGGAAGGTCGTAATTCTCGTCTGTAGCCGAATTCGTCGAAACCTTACTTCTCCCTTCTTTGTGATTTTTTATTTCCGTTGTGTATGCATCAAAAGTGCTAGTAATCTCTTTATTCATTAGAAAGTTGCTACTTGTTAGAGGGGTGTGGAAGTTCTTCAAGTCTCCTTATTCATTAGAAAGTTACAGGGAGGATGGAGATTCTTCCTTTCTCTTACGAGATCAAATGAACTTGCTTTATAGATTAGTCTTCTATCCCTTTTAGGGTCGTGAAAAGTTCTCTGGGGAAAACTCACTTTACCATTTTAGGGGTTTTGGAAGGAATGTAATAATCGTATCTTATAGAGTAAATCTTGTTTAACTAAGGAGATTTCGAAACGTATTAAGAAGATGTCTGGTGGAATTCATTCTTATCTTGAAAGAATTTCACTACTTTAAAAATTGGACTTTGAAAGATGTTCAAAGCCAATAAGCCAATAATTAAATTGGGAGTTGAAGTCCAAGGCATCTCCAATTTGGCATCAACCCAAAACTGACTAGCCCGAGCCTAATTGATGCAGGACACCTAACCAATACTCCCAAAAGCCGCGACTGTTGGTAGCGTGAGATTAAATTCCTTTATCTCATAGCCCATATCCAGGCCCTCGGTCGAACCCTCCTTCGTGGGTCCCATTTCACACATGCCATCCCACCTCGAGTGTGCCCCATATACGCAGGCTGCCCCATTCGAACCCGGTATGAAAATGCCCCTGCATTAATCACCCCCGGTGAGGAGTCTCGAACACGAAACCTCCCGCTCTGATACCACTTTGATACAGGACACCTAACCAATACTCCCAAAAGCCACAACTGTTGGTAGCATGAGATTAAATTCCTTTATCTCATAACTCAGATCCAGGCCCTCGGTCGAACCCTCCTTCATGGCTTCCATTTCACACAGGCCATCCCACCTCGAGTGTGCCCCATATACGTAGGCTGCCCCATTTGAACCCGGTGTGAAAATGCCCCTGCATTACTAATTATGATAGATGTTCTATTGGCAATCTTAGTCTAGTCACAAACAAGACGAGCTCTTAGCGATGACCAAGACATAGTTTGGAAGATCTTTTAAAATATCTCGCAATTGGTTAATTCAAATGAAGCATAACTACATGCTCTTTCGCAACGTCTCAAGATACTTCAAATCTTTCTTTTGGGACCTTGGCACCCCCCCCCCCCATCGTATAATGGGCAATATGAAGGGTTAAAGATTCTTAAAGATTCGTAGATATCCAAGAGTATATCTTACATCATTGGTGACGATTTGATAATAGCTTTCTTTCATTCTAACAAAGACTAACAACCCTGACAAATCTCTTGCAAGAATTGGTTTATTTAGACCCATCTTTGTATTTTGGGAGCTCAATTTCCTACACTTTGTATCCTATTTTGCTATGAAATTGCAATTATCAAAAGACAAATTAAGCAAGAAGCACTAAATCCACATACCTGGACCATGATAATAGGACCTCCATTGTTATAAAGAAAAGGAGCTATCGTAGGAAGCAAAATACCCCACCATCTATCAACCTGTGACAAACCATGATTAATAACTGCAGTCTACCATGCTATCAAACCTAGAAACAATCACATATGACTGAAATAACAAAATATGTTTACATGATAACCTTCAAAATCAAGTATGCTAACTCATCCAGAAAAACATACGCTTGATATTATTCTAAATCATTTTATCATAATTTAAGTACAATAAAAAGCCTCAAATGGAAACACACTCAAAACTTGAGTGAACACTAAGAAGTTTAACTTAAATCATTGCATAACATGACAGGCCATCCAAACAAAAAAGTACAAGACATGAATGATTATGGACATCCAAGCAAGCCAACTTTCTGTACTGCAAGATATCCTAAGTGATTACATCAAAATGCTATATAAGGTCCTCAAAGAAAAAAAAACATTTTTTTCATAAAGGAAAACGAAAGAAACTATTAAAGGAAAAGAGAGAGAGAGATGGGCCAAAAAAGATTTCTTAAATATGAGCCCAAAAAATAAGGCCTTTAAGGTCACCTTTTCCTTTTCTCATCTTTTTGAACAAAATCATTAAAAAAAGGAGGCCTAGTTTGGGTTTGTTGTGCTAGAAATTAGACACACGTGTTTGTTTCTTAGGAATGGTTTTGGTGACAGTCATCCACATTTTCAATTCGTGCGTGCGGAAATGACAAATAACCATACCAAATGCATCTTGCCCAATAACCCTCGAGATCTCAAAATCCCCATGACCCATCTCACACAACTCTTTCTCTCCACCCTTCTCCTACACCTTCTCCGCATCGACATCTCCTTTCCCAACAAAGCTTTGGGATCCACTTTCTCAATCAAGGGGCCGAAAGGGGAGCGAGGCGGTAAACCAAGGTGAGGAGCCCCCAAAAGAGTGGGATCGACTGTGAATGATTGTTGGGTCTCAAAGAAATGGTGAAGAAGAAGAAGCGTAGGAATTTGGAGGACTGAAGATTTCTGAGAAATCTCAGTCTTCTCCAGATGTGGATGTTGAGGTGGGATATTGAGCTGGTTGATCTTTCCTGCAAGGATTTGATGAGGAGGGGTTTTCTTTTGAGCTGTAGAGGTCATCTTGTGATCAATCGGAGAAACCCAAAAATCGACCGAAAGATTGTAATCGAAGTGAAGAAGAGATAAGAGGAATTTATTGAGAAATACAAGTAAGAAAAGGAAGAAAGCAAGCCAAGAAGAGAATTACATGGCTACTAGATTCTGAGAAGAAAGATTACAAAAGAGAGAGGGAGAGAGAAGTTTGTTCCAACCACACGGCAACTTCGATGTTTGAGAATGTCTTTATCTAACAGTGACAGTCGTTTCTGCACAAATTGAAAATGTGGAAGACTATCACCAAAACAATTCCCTTGATAAAATATGACATAATTGTTGGAGGATGGTCTTGCTATTTTACTAATTGTTATGTCTTTATCTCTTATTTTCTTATTCTATGTAAGGGCCCACAATAAGTAATATATTATATTTTCTTTGGAGTGTGTACAGTTAACACTCTCCAGCAATTCTTCCCTTCTCTCTCTTCTTTCTCCTCTCTTCTTCTCTAGGGTTTTCTCCATTAACCCTAGAATATTTCAACTATAATATAATATACCATTTTCTCTGGTAAACAAGTTTGTTGGTCCAAACAATTAGCCACAAGTAATTACATCCAAGAGAACCCTTTCCTACACATGCTACAATTTTCAAGCAGACAATTAAGATGTATGCTTTCCACATTATTTGTATGGTAAGATCTCCCTACTTCTTAAGAATCAAAGATATGATGTGAAAACATACCAATTGAAGGAAAGCAGGATCAGATGATCTTAGTCTGAGAGCTGGTTCTATAGCAAGCAACCAAGCAGGGAAACCTCCCAAATCCCACTCTGCAACCAAAAGATGCATTTGAATGGGAACCAACAAACAATAAAAAGAAAAGTGCATTTTATACTCGCTTGTTTTATTAGGGAAAAATTTCAAAATATTTCATATATGTTGCTAATGTAACTTTGACTAATAGCTCCAAGAAAAGCAGTATCACGTGCAACATCAATATCTGAGCATGGTTTAAAAAGGCAGAAGAGGCGTACACCTCGAGGCACGCCGATAAGAAAAAGCCTTGAGCTAGAGTGAGGCATAGCCTCGAAGCGCAACTGAGGCTTAAGCGTCAGTTTAGGCGATAAATCCCTAAATCGTTGAGCTATTTTTTCATTTTATTTTATTTTTTGCTTATTTATGTTTTTTATTTCAAAATACCCCCTCTACTACTCTTCTATGCTAAAAACGACCTACAAGGTCCATATTGGGCTATCCAAAACTTTCCTTTTTGGGAGAAAACCTAAATCTACTCTTTGAACCCTAGTTTTGCCCATTTTAGAGAAATCCTCCTAGAAAGCCCAACTCTTATCAGAATCACAATCCGTCACTTCCTACGGTTTTCTTTTGAGGAACCTCACAAAACTCAAGCAAGAAATCAAAGCATTGGAGAATTTTGACATATGTAACCATATTTTGGGTTTTTGCCTTATTTTTCATAAATATGTGTAAAATTTTATTATTTTTCGGGCAAACTGTTCCTTATGTACTCGCAACTTCAGTTCTCAAAACGTTATATTTTCAATTGGGGGGAGAGGGGAAGATGAAGAAGATAAGAAGCAAGTGCCAATAAACTCCCTTACATACTACCATCACACCAATAAAAATTAACATAGAAGGAAAACTTCAAACAATTTGCTGCATTGCAACACCTATAAACACCAATAACTAAGCCCACTTGAACCACTATAACGCTGTAATTTTCATAACATTCAAAAATGGGGCCGTAAATGCTCACCTGCACATATATATGGCCCAGCGCGAAGCATAACAAGAAACCCTAGCTTCTGACAAAGCTTGAGAAAGGATTCTATATCTGCAATACCCTCGAATACCAGTTCACCAGGTCTGGGTTCATGCAGATTCCAAGGAACATAAGTTTGAATTGTGTTCAAGCCCAATGCCTTCGCTCTCAAAAGCCTATCCTCCCAGTACTGGCAATGCTCGTCAAATAATGATAATTTCTAAGTACAATTCAGAGACCATTACAATGTTGGGAAATGGATGAATTCGAAGAATTACCTGAGGAAGAACGCGGAAATAATGCAAGTCACCGCCGATAATCTGAAACGGATGACCGTCTTTCCAGAACATGTCGTTGGAGATCTCGAAGCTTCGAGTGTTAACCTGTGTGAATCAAACAAAATTTGCACCCAAACATCTCTTCAAATGAGTAATCAACTTAAGATTATAGTTGTGTCTGCTTGTGTGTGTAAGGGAGAGAAATTAGAGTTTAGAAAGAGATAGAGGGAGATTTGATTGTCGTGGTGTTATAAGTTTTGGAGGTGTCAAGGAAAGAGGGAAAGATGGTGAAGCGAGAGAGTACCACAGGGTTTTTGAGGTGAGAAGAAGAAGAGAGGGTGGGGAGGGGAGCCAAGGCAGGGAAGAAAGCCCCAAAAGCTATCATGGCGAGGAGAAGGAAGAAGAATGTTGTTGTGGTTGTGCTTCGCTTCCCTGCCATCATGAGCTTAGAAACAGTAGAGACACCGCTGCTCCTGTTTCTCATGTCTGAACTCCGAGCTTAATGTTGACAACGAAACCTTCCAACCACAGAATTTTAAATGTTTTCTTCTTCTTTTTCTTATTTTTGGAATCTTTTAGATACCCCTATTATCTTTGAAACTAGTAATTAACTAGTGATTTATGCCCGTGCTTGCCATATAAAATGGTAAGATAAAATTAATTAATAGAGAAATTTAATAGTTGAGACTTGAGAGATTTTAGGAATGTATAAAGATTTTGGGTCAGCAGATGATCTCCTCACCATATAGATCACCCCAACAAAAATTCAGCCCATTCTGAAATTTCTAACACCATCGAATGTGGGTTTCAAGTTAATTGTAAAAAATAGACGGTCCATAGTTCTTCAACTTGTAAACCATGCTACGAATATCATAATGATTTGAATTTTTGTGAGGGTTATCTCCTCACCATAGAGACCATCCTCACCAAAAATCATCCCATTCGAAAACTTCTAATTTATATATTGGCTCCCAGACAAAGATTTTATAGTTATGAAAATAGAAGAGGAGAGAGACGTTTTTAGTGGAGAGATTTTATGGATTGTGGGTAGTTTTCAAAGTTGTGGAAGTAGAAGAGAAGGAGAAACGTTTTAACTTGTAGTAATGATCAAGGTTTAAAAAACGGCCGTTATAACGGATTCGGACCTACCCCGTTACGTTATGGACTGTTAAAACGCCCAGAAAATAACGGCCGTTATAACGAAAATAGCGGCCGTCATTTTTCCGTTATAACGAAAATAACGATCGTTATTTTCTGAAAAATTTTGTGAAAAAAAATGGCCGTTATAACGGAAAAAATGGTAACACCCTCAGTCTGTTATACCGTTATAACGGTCCCCTTTAAACCTTGGTAATGATCACATGGTCTGGGGTGCATGGACTTAGTCATATTGCATTGTGTCATTTTTTCATTGGTAAGGATTTGCAAGAGTAAGTGGTACAACTCTCCAACCACATCAATGTTTGGCCCACCCCTGGGTAGACCTACATACTTACTCATTAGTGCTTTATCGTTGATTGATCGGGCTTTATGAACAGGCCAAGTGTGTGTTCTAATTAAGCCCATCCATGATTAAAAAAAAAAATTTGAATGTAGTGGAGAAAAATCATCAATCAGGCTGATTTGTGGTGCACAGGCCTTGCAGAAAATTTATTAAGTGGCGGGAGTTTTGAAGCAGCAATTAAGGGGCAATGATGGCACACCACATATATGCATATTATTTTTTAAAAAGTATTTTTAAAACCAAAGCTTAAACCCAGGGTACATGTGGTGCAAGATCATTGGTGCATTATCCCCGCTTCAAAAATCCCACCGCTTGAAAAAATTTCTCCAGGTCGTAGGCCAAATGGGCCCAAAAGAGTGCTACATGGCACTTTTGTTAGGGGAGTGCATCAAACTTGCTCTCGCTATGGGAGAAAAAACCAAACTCTCCATATTATTCATTGTGTGCGCCCATGGTCCATCTTGGTGGGCGCATGGCAGCAAAGGCAATTGCGGCTGGAACAATTCTTGACCGGCAGCAGCCGGACCAAAGACTATTTTTTTATTTATTTTCTACCAAATTATATTTCTTATTAACACAATAATAAATGGTGGAGTAAAACTTCCCGTGACCACCACAATATAAGCCACGGGGCACACTTTTAGAGGACGCTGACCATATGGATCAATGTTTGCCCAATCTTTGTGATTGGTCTACAAACCAAAAATTAGCCTGATTAGTGATTTCAAAACTTTTGACCCTTGTACCCAAACAATGGTCAATAATGCTCAAATTCCCACGGTTAAAATCAACCCATGAAAATGATTCCAATCAAATGCTTAGAAATCACTAATTAGGTTGATTTTTCATTTGTAGGTCCACTTAGGGATTGGCCAAACATCCATACAGTCAGTGTCGTCTACAGATATGCCACGTGATTCATATCGTGTAATTTAATAGAACAAAGTCAACAAACCACCAAAACATAAAAATAAAAAATAAACGACAAATTAAAAACAACATTATTATTTGAGGTTCTCAGATTCAAAGGTTATAAATCACTAATTAGGCTGATTTTTTCTATGTAGGTCCACCTATATTCCAAGAGCTCTTCTTCTATGGAGGTGGCCTTCTTACAAAGTTTAGGGTGACCCCTTTGGCCACTTGACGGTGGACTACACACAAAAAACCAGTATGATTGGAGACTGGTAACCATTAGATTTTGGTCATTTTTCAAAATCAATAGACATGTTTATACAACCATGTTCAAAAACAGCAAGAAATTTCCATTCAGTTTTGTTTTTTAGGTCCACCAAGAGGTGGGCAAAACATTCATGGATCGGTGGATACAAACAGAGTGCCTCATTGTATTTGAAGGTGTGATACGGCCAAAAAATAAAAATCTATTGAGGCCATCCACTAACCGTGCGTCTCTGATGCTTTCAATAGCACTTATGTTCTTCTTGGGTTGTGCTTCTTATCGCTGATCCGACTTGTGATGCCTCTCATCTCCATCATTGCCATGCCCTCTCTTATAAGGTAAAGAGACGTTTGAGAAAAGGACGATAGACAGGAAAGGGAAACCACGAATATAAGGGAAAAAAATTAAAGAGGACATATTTTTGGGAGAAAGGAGATGTTTTTGGTTGAGAGAGGAGATGCTTAGAGATGGAGAGGCATTTTGGAAAGATGAGATATGTTTACGATGGAAATTTATTTCGTATTTAACATTATTTTTTACAAAGCCTAAAACACCCTTATTTTCAAGTAGATTACTAAACTAAGAAGACTTTTTTTGGAAATACCAAATAAGATGGAGAGTCATTTTGGGAAGGAAACAAAGATGGTGAGGAAACGTTCAGGGAATAGGGAGAGACGTTTTGGAAGGAGGAGAGAAGACAGAGTTAATATAAGTTAAGAAAGGAGAGAGGAGAGAGAAATAAGGGTATTTTGGAAAAAAACGTTGAAAAAAAGATGGAGAGAGCACCACCTCAGCAGTGCCCAGCTTTAGTATAGATAATAGATTGCCCGTACTGATCACGGGCACTTTTTTTTTTTTTAATCAACCATTTAATTTAGGGAATTTTTGACATACCACACCCTAAACTTTGTAAGAAGGCCACCTCCATAGAAGAAGAGCTCTTGGAATATAGGTGGACCTACACACAAAAAACCAGTATGATTGGAGACTGGTAACCATTAGATTTTGGTCATTTTTCAAAATCAATAGACATGTTTATACAGCCATGTTCAAAAACAGCAAGAAATTTCCATTCAGTTTTGTTTTTTAGGTCCACCAAGAGGTGGGCAAAACATTCATGGATCGGTGGATACAAACAGAGTGCCTCATTGTATTTGAAGGTGTGATACGGCCAAAAAATAAAAATCTATTGAGGCCATCCACTAACCGCGCGTCTCTGATGCTTTCAATAGCACTTATGTTCTTCTTGGGTTGTGCTTCTTATCGCTGATCCGACTTGTGATGCCTCTCATCTCCATCATTGCCATGCCCTCTCTTATAAGGTAAAGAGACGTTTGAGAAAAGGACGATAGACAAGAAAGGGAGACCACGAATATAAGGGAAAAAAAAGGAAAAGACGTAATATGAGTGGTTTTAAATGAAACGGCTGTTATGAGTTATTAAAGACAATAAAACTTAAGAATTTTTTTTTTAAAGAGGACATATTTTTGGCAGAAAGGAGATGTTTTTGGTTGAGAGAGGAGATGCTTAGAGATGGAGAGGCATTTTGGAAAGATGAGATATGTTTACGATGGAAATTTATTTCGTATTTAACATTATTTTTTACAAAGCCTAAAACACCCTTATTTTCAAGTAGATTACTAAACTAAGAAGACTTTTTTTGGAAATACCAAATAAGATGGAGAGTCATTTTGGGAAGGAAACAAAGATGGTGAGGAAACGTTCAGGGAATAAGGAGAGACGTTTTGGAAGGAGGAGAGAAGACAGAGTTAATATAAGTTAAGAAAGGAGAGAAGAGAGAGAAATAAGGGTATTTTGGAAAAAACGTTGAAAAAAAGATGGAGAGAGCACCACCTCAGCAGTGCCCAGCTTTAGTATAGATAATAGATTGCCCGTACTGATCACGGGCACTTTTTTTATTTTATTTTAATCAACCATTTAATTTAGGAAATTTTTGACATACCACACCCCCCCCCCCCCCATGTTATCTTTAAAATTTGACATACCCCCGCACAATTTGAAAAAGCTGACATACCCTATGACTTGGTCCATTGTCATTTGACCAGTGTTGACCCGAGTTGACTACCAAATTTTTTATTAAATGGCAAAAATGCCCTTTTCTTCAACCTTGGAACAAGGGTTTGGGCAAAAACCCAAACCCCAAATCAAACGGTTGTGGTGGACGGCCAGCCAAGAGATTCCAAAGGGTTGGCCGTCCATCACCGGCGACCAACCAACCGGAGTCTCATGGCTAGCCGGCCACCACTCTGGCAATAATTTAAAACCCAAGGTAATAATAAAATAAATAAATAAATAAACAAACAAACAACATAAAATTTTAGTTTTAAAATTTTCATTAGCATAAATGAAAAACAAGACAAAGCAATTTATATTTTAAACTTTGGAGATGTGGATTTTGGAAAGATGGGTTTTCTTAATTTAAAAATATTCCTTCGTGAGTTTTATCTATTTTTTGGAGGTTTTTTCTTCTCAATATTTGCTTAATTCATCAAAAAATTAAAAAAAAAAAATCCAACTGGGTTTTAATTTTTATTTTTAAGGGAATTTTTGACAAAAAATTTGACATACCCCCCCCACAATTTCAAAAAGCTGACATACCCTCCTATGACTCGGTCCACTATCATTTGACCAGTGTTGACCCGAGTTGACTACCGATTTTTTTATTAAATGGCAAAAATGCCCTTGTCTTCAACCTTGGAACAAGGGTTTGGGCAAAAACCCAAACCCCAAATCAAACGGCTGTAGTGGACGGCCAGCCAAGAGATTCCAATGGGTTGACCGCCCATCACCGGCCACCACTCCGGCAATAATTTAAAATCCAAGGTATAAAAAAATAAAAAATAAAAAAGCATAAAATTTTAGTTTTAAAATTTTCATTAACATAAATGAAAAAAAGACAAAGCAATTGATATTTTAAGCTTTTGAGATGTGGATTTTAGAAAGATGGGTTCTCTCAATTTTAAAATATTCCTTCATGAGTTTTATTTATTTTTTGGGGGTTTTTTCTTCTCAATATTTGTTTAATTCATCAAAAAATAAAAAAAATCTCAAGTTTACCAACATGGGTTTTAATTTTTATTTTTAATCTCCGTCTTCTCATGTTTGATTTGGGATTTAGGTTTTGGCTTAAACCCAAACCCTTGTTCTAAAGTTGAAGACAAGGGCACTTTCGTCCTTTAATAAAAAAAATTGGTAGTCAACTCGGGTCAACACTGGTCAAATGACAGTGGACCGAGTCATAGGGGGGTATGTCAGCTTTTTCAAATTGTGGGGGGGTATGTCAAATTTTGAAGATAACATGGGGGGGTATGTCAAAAATTCCCTTTAATTTAATAAACAAAAAATTATAAAAAAAAAATACAAAATTAAATCTATTTGTTGAAAAGAATACTTGTTTTCAAAAATTGTAAAAACGAATACACATAGCCGTTCGAATCGGCGTCAACTTTTTTAAAAGGTAATACCCAAAAAGCCCTTTAAATAGCCGATTGAATTGGAGCCAAATTAGATTTGACGCCGATTTAATCGGTGCCAAAATTGATTTGGCTCCGATTCAATCGGCGCCGGAATGGATTTGGCTTTGTTTCAATCGGAGCCAACTCAGATCTGACGCCGATTCAATCGGCGCTAGAATTGATTTGGCTCTGATTCAATCAGCTATTCGACCGTTGCGCACATACCCGACCGTTGCTCACAAACTTTTATATGTATGTGTCAATTTGGGCTCATCACACGTTTCAAACGGAGTCAAAATGAGTTTGCAATGGCGCCAAATCAGATTTAACTCTGTTTGAAACAAAGCCAAAATGGCTTTGGCGCCGTTTCAAACGGAGCCAAATTCGTTTTGACTCCATTTCAATCGGAGTCCAAACGGTGAGGGTAAGATCAGATTTAATCAAAAAAAGTTGTTTTGGCGCAGAAGGAAATGGCGCCAACTTATTGACGCCGATAGAAACGGCTATGTGTATTCGTTTTTATAATTTTTGAAAACAAGTATTGTTTTCTACAAATAGATTTAATTTCCTATTTTTTCACAATTTTCTGTTTAATAAAACAACAAATTACACGTTAGGGCTACAATTATGTTTTAATCACAAATTACGTAGAAAATTATTTTGTGTACGTTGTACTACACACCAAGGTTTAAAGGAGGCCGTTTTAACGGTTAAACAGACTGGGGGCGTTACCGTTTAAACGGCCAAAGGCAAAAATGGAAAAAATGGAATTTCACGGAATTAAACAGATTTTAATGATTTTAACGGAAAAAATGAAAAAATGGTGTTGAAATTCAAATTATAAAATTTGAAAATTAAAAAAAAAGAATTTAACAGAAATTAAACAGATTTAACGGTTGTTTTTTTCACAATTTTTCAGAGTTTAACGGCCGTTTAAACGATTTTAACGGCCGTTAAAATGAAAAAATGGCCGTTAAATTCAAAAACGTTAAAACATGTTTAAACAGTTTTAACAGAAATGGGCTTGGGGCGTTACCATTTAAACTGCCGTTAAAACTGTTTAAACGGCCGTTTTTAAAACCATGCTACATACATACTCAACATTTTAATATAAGAAGGATAAAATATTTATAAGGGATAATTACTAGAATTAAAAAAATTATAAAATATTAATTGACTAAATAATAAATATTTAATAAAATATATATGTTACATAATTTACAATTGAGAAAATTAGCACTAGATGTCCAACACAATTAGAATTCAACTTATACTATGTTAGAAAAAATTATAACATATAAAATTATATTTAATGATTTAATATATGTAATTAGTAAAAACGATTAGGAAAATGCCTGAATGATAAAATAAAGTTTTTTACTAAATAAAATTATTTTCGAAAACAAAATATTTAACATCAAGTGATTTTTATTGTCAATTAAGTAAGATTGTATTAATTTTAAATAAAAATCCATAAAACTTTATTGTTCAACAAATTAAAATAAATTTAATAAATATTTGTTAGCTATTCTCTTAATTTGTTCTAGGATTTGTTTCAATTATTATAAAATGAGGGGTAGGTTTTAGAATAAATTCATAATTCTGATCCAAATATTAATGTAGAATGTATGGTACAAGAATATAAATCTAAACGTAAAACTTTTTGAATGTTACCAACAAACTTTAGGTATACAACAATGTAATGTAACATTATCTTTTCAAATAAATTTTTATTACATAGAATATTATCAAGAGGAGATTAAAGAACTTCTACCCAATGTAACTTGGTATTTGAGTTATAATGTTATTTGGATACTAAAGTGTTAAACGCTTTTGATAAAAATTAGGAACATATTAGATTGGTGGAATGAAGTCTTACTAAGGTTAATATTGCATTCTTTCTATAATAACTCGTGATTTATTAACCATTCATATTTATATAGTTGCATCAGAATCAACGTAGTGCAGGTGAAAAAGTTCTAGATCAATATATACAGGAGGAACTTAACTAAAATTAGAGACTTAAAGTTTTGTTGGTTGTTCTTCTATCGTGCAACCTGTGGCCTTTGATTCGATCCGGGTATTCAAGCACACCGCTAAGATGCTCAGTTGACTCCTTTACCTTAATCTTTCTATTACACACGGTCTTGATGACAACAACTCCATGCATGCATGTGCGTTCGAATCCCATGTGTGGTTCGGGTGCACATCGTTCTCTCTGCTGAAAACCATTGTCACCATGGGGGGCGTCTATCGTTGTCGTCAAGGCCATGGATGAGCCTTCTCAATCTACCTCCCTTAGTTGTAGTTAAGGTTATGATTTTAGAGCGAGGTTTCGTAAGTCTCAAATTCCACGATGCAACCAAACATTAGATTTCCAATGTGAGGAATTTTAAATTTTAAAATTATTTTGCCAACTGCACTAGCACATCAAAGTATCAGTATTAAGAGTGCGAGCAGAAGCAAGGTGATTAGATACCGAAGGAACCTTGGCCAGAACCACACGTGAAAGTTTCCCTACATGTGGCTCGTCCGTGATAACTCTTTCGATTTTGCGTGAACTAGCGGACCGATCACTAAGTGGAGATGTTCCCTTCAGCACGAATTACTAGTTAATTAATAGAGTTAAGACATAAAAAAAATTGACAAAAAAAATGATGTTGCAAAGACAAGATTTGAACCTGTGACCTCAAGGTTAATCATTCTTTCTCGAGTCATACAAGGAAAAAACCATTTTTTTGAAAGGTAAAGGAGAAAACCATTTTTTTGAAAGGTAAAGATTGCTTTAGTAATGGCTTGGAGGCTAAGAAGACCTACCAAGGCAAAAAGAAAACAAGAAGAAACCGACTCAAAAAGAAAGCAAACAAGGGGACCCAACAAAGACCCTCAACTCTTACCTACCAAAGAAGGCCAGCTGAACACCATATCCTCAAACCTAACCCCTCTCCCTTCCTTGACACCCCAAATTTTCAACACAAGAGCTTCAAGAGAACAACTTCCCTAGAAGGGGGGTTTAGAGTCAAAAGCCTCTTGCCGAGGTCGCCAAACGCCTTGTAATGCCAAGATAAAAATAAAATCTTTGATCCACAGAGGAACAGCCTAGCTAAAACTGAAGTCTCTACTAAACTCAAACCAAATCGTCTGTGCTACTCTACAATGCAAGAAAAGGTGGTCGATGGACTTCCAGTTTTCTAAGCACATGGGTCAATGATCTATCACCCCGATCCCCGAGGAGAAAACCTTCTATACATCTCTAGGGGGGCATTGTTCATCTACATCTATCCTCATCATCTATTGTATTTTCATTCAAATAGTCTACATGAAGGCTCTATGGATAAATGGTGGTTCAATTCGATATTGTTTGACGGGGAGTTAGAACACAGGTGTAGGCTAAGTAAATCAATGGATAGTCTTAGCCCTACTGGAAATACCAGTGGAAAGTGAAGACTGATCTTACTTTAGGTTCGACAAGCACTTCTAGTTTCGTAGAACGCAAGATTATATGTTAGATACATAAAGAAGAGACTTCTAGAAAGGTAAGACTTTCTTCTTTGGTAGGTATTGTGAAGAAATGGAGTATTTAATTAGATTTGTTTGAAACCCTAGACATATATATATATATATATATATAGCAATATAACAAGGTCATGAGGCTTTGTGGAAAAAGAAAAATATATTTGAAGAACGTTACATTAGTTCCCGTCACGTGTGATCCTAACATGGAAATTTCAAACTGTCCATTGAGACATTGACAGATAACGATCTCTTATTGGCCATACATCACGTGTCATATCCCATCATGTCTAGCACTTTTCTCCATGAACGATGGCTCGAGGTTTTTATTTATTTATTACACTTTTGAAAGGCTCAGGCTCCAGTTACCGCCCTAAAATGACTGGCTCCTGTTACAGGACACAATATGAGCCACGTGGAATACTATCAGAGGACTCTGACTGTATGGATGTTTGGCCAATTCCTAAATGGATCTATAACCAAAAATCATCCTGATTAGTAATTTATAGGTGTTGGATTGGACTTATTTTCATGGGTTAATCACAACTGTGGAATTTAAGCAGTATTTGTGGTACAAATATCCAACGCTTAGAAATACTAATAAGTCTGATTTTTGGTTTGTAGCTCAACCTAGGGATTGGCCAAACATCCAAGCGGTCAGAGTTCTCTAATATTATTCCACGTGGCTCATGATCTGTCCTGTAACCTGAGCCTGTCATTTTAGGGCGGTAACTATATTAAAAAAAAGTAAAAATTGGGTGGAACATGTAACATAGAGATGGGGTGAGAAAGTCCATAGTCCAACCGGTGGACTCCATAGGTCTTACTACGTCAGCTAGCCATAATTAGCCTATATAGATATGGAAAAGGATGTAACAAGGTATACCTGATACTTTTTCAAATGCGGAAGCACGTTCTTTTGTTATGCACCACTGCCATCTGGGCCCATTGACGGGATGGATGTTTCTCCCGCCCCTTGATGGGTATAGAAACCAAACATCAACCTGATTGGTAATCTCTAACCATTAGATTTTAGTACTTTTTAAGGCGTGTTTATAACCGTTGCATTCAACCACTTTTTGAGTACTAAAAACAAACGGATAAAAATGATCAAACAAGCTGATTTTTCGTACGAATGTTTACTAAGGGATAGGCTAACCATCCATGCGATCAGTGGGCCCAGATGGCAGCGGTGAGTAACATTGAAAAAATCTCAGGTATACCTGGTTTCATCACGAATCCAGGTGCCAAGTTTCAACCATTGCCCTCGGCCACGTGGAAAAAGGAAGTGTTTTTTGTTTTGTTTGTTCACATTTTAGATTAAAAAAATTCAAGGGCTGTCATTAATCAAGAATCAAGACTTTTTTATGGACAGTCCCTCCGTCGAGAAAAAATTCGCTGGAGGATCTTCTAATGCATTATCCCACTTTTTTTTATTTTTAATTCAAAATTAATTAAAGATTTTCCCAATGGTGCCACATATTTCTCCACCTCAGTGTGGTAATTTTCAGCCAATAGCACTCTACCATGTGGCAAAAAGGGAGTTTTTAATTTAATTACCCTTTTATTATTTAAACGGAAAATTTCTTAAAAAAAAAAAATTTTAAAATATTTACAAAAAAGAAAAATACTTTTCTCAAATCCCAAAAAAGAAAACTAAACACCATTTGAAAGGGTGTTTCATCAGGCTGTCAGTCGAATTAGTCGACGATTGACTGATGGCTGACACGCCTAACAGAAGCTATTTGAAAGAGCGTTTATTCCTGAAAAATAATTTTTTAAAAAACATTTTTATGGAATAAACGACCTTTCAAAGGGCGTCTGTAAGGCGATGACTTAAATTCCTCTTAAGTCACTTTCATCTATTCTCCCACCATCTCTCCTCTCTCTCTACTTTCTCCGGTGAACTCTTCTATCTCTCTCCGGCGGTCTCATCACGCGCGGCCTCCTTTCTCCGATTGAGTCCTTCAACGTGGCCTCCTCCGATTAAAACTCAGGTATGTTATTATTATTATTTTTTTTTAGGTTTTTTTTTTTTGGTGGGGCTTGGGGGACCCCCATTTTGGCGTACACAGTAAAAATCGGCGGCCCATAATTCCTCAACTTCTAAACTAGTCTACGAATACCGGAATGATTTGAATTTTTGTGAGGATGATCTCCTCACCATAGAGATCATCCTCACCAAAAATCAGCCATTGATTCATCTTTTGGGTACGCCAAAATGGGCGTAAAAATTGGGGTTCCCAGATTTTTTGGGCTCAGGCTCCGGTGTTACAGGACACAATATTAGCCACGTGGCACATTCTTAGAGGACTCTGACCGTATGGATGTTTGGCCAATCCCTAAGTGGACCTACAAATCAAAACTCAGCCTGATTAGTGATTTATAGGTGTTGGATTAGACTTATTTTCATGGGTTGATTTCAACTGTGAGAATTTGGGAGGTTTTAACATGGTATACCTGAGATCTTTTCATTTGTCGAAGCGGCATTTTTGGTAGTAACGGTTCCCAACGGCCGAACGCCCTTTTAAAGGGCGTCTGTCAGTTGTCAAACGGCAATCAGAACCTAATAGATGTTTTTTAAAAAGGCGTTTGTTTTTGAAAAATGCCTTTTAAAATGACGTTTTTCACTGACAGATGCCCTTTAAAAGGGTATTTTCTAGATAAAGATGTGACAAGTAATTAAAGGACGTTTCGTTATTTTTTTTGGGATTTGAGAAAAGTTGTATTCTTTTTTGTAAATTATTTAAAATTTATTTTCTTTTAAGTAATTTTCCGTTATTTAAACGTACGCATATATATATATATACATATACATATATATATATATATATATATACATATATATATATATATATATATATATATATATACATATATATATATATATATATATATATATATATACATATATATATATATATATATATATATATAGGGTCAGGATCGGGGGACAACAATTTCATACAACATTTTTGACAACAATTTTGGCGTACCCACATGGAAGATGAATCAATAGCTGATTTTTGGTGAGGATGATCTCCTCACCATATAGATCATCCCAACAAAAAATCAGCGCATTCTGAAATTTCTAACCCCATCAAATGTGATTTTCAAGTTAAAGATAAAAATAGATGGTCCATAATTCTTCAACTTATAAACCGATCTACGAATATCAGATTGATTGGAATTTTTGTGAAGATGATCTCCTCACTATAGAGACCATCCTTGCCAAAAATCACCCCATTCCAAGACTTCTAATTTATGCATTGGCCTGTGCCAATTTTTGTTTTCAAAAATGTTGTATGAAATTGTTGTCCCCCGATCCTAACCCATATATATATAATAATCAAGGGCTGTTGGAAAAATGCAATACACCATAGGGCATGGGTGTGACGTGGACGAGTATGGACAATCCAAAGGGTATATTTCAAATAGATGATCTAAATTAGCCACATCAGCCCTCCATGTGGCAAGAATGTATCCATTGATGGAGAGAACTTTTGCTGCTATCCATTAGAAGCAAAAATTGACTTTTAAAACTCCCAAAAGTCCCCACGTAACAAAGAAGACAAAAAAAATATATATTAAATTCAATTAACCTATGTTTTTCTTATTTGTTATGCGACAACTGATGACTTTTCGGTAGTGTTAGCATCGAATTTTGCTGCTAATTGTTAGCAGCAACAATTTTCTTGATATAAAGCATATTTAACCTAGAAGAATAATTTTTTTTTTCCCTTTTTTTGAAACCGTGGGTAGCCGGGTGTCTTAGAACACCCGACTAATTCCCCGGGACACGATAGTCACCCTTTCCGCACATGCCGGACCGTACTGGGGGAGTTAATGTGGACTGAGCCAGTTATGTTATTTATCATAGACTCATACTTGTAGATATTTTGGAGTTCCATGTTTAATATCAAGCAATGGGGGCCGGGTTGATTTGACTATCGTTCAACATATAATTATAACTCAAATTCGTCGAGGATTCAAGGAAATTATGGTCGGAGAACGACTTCCGCAATGCAAAACAAAAATTTTCGTATCTTGATCGCTTTACAAATGCATCGTGTTCCTTGCATGCCAAGTATGAAACATAAAACGCATATCAATCACAATCGCAATCCTTAAAATGTATTATTTTATCTATCGAAAAAAAAAAATATCGGGTTATATTTTTTTATTATTTATTACCGTTGACTAGTCTACGACGACAACTTCTTTATCAATTGATGTGAATAAGAAATAAGATAGCACGAGAATGATTCGTGCTATTCTTACTAATAGAATGACTAATGGACATGGGGCCCACATGCAAATGAGTTAAGGGTTGATTTTGGGTGAGGGTGATCTCCTCACCATGGAGATCATCCTCACCAAAAATCAGTAATTTTTAAAACTTCTAACCCTATCAAATATGGACCTAAATTTAACTGTGAAAATGGATGGTCTAAAATTTTTCAATTTGCAATCCACTTTTTCACAAGGCTGCAAATGTTGGAATGGGCTGATTTTTTTGTGTGGTTGATATCCATGTTGAAAAGAATATCCTCACCCAAAATCAGTTCTTAACTTATTTGCATGTGGGCCCCATGTCCATTAGTCATTCTATTAGTAAAAATAGCATGAGTCATTCTATCCCAGCCCTAGATATATAAAAATATTTTAGATACAAAATGCAGGTTAAATACCAGATGAAAACAACAATTATTAAGGATTTAATACTTTTACTTCTAAAAGGTTGAGTTAGAAACCAAGAACATTCTCTCTTCTTTCCTCCTTGCTTCCTTTCTTTAGGTTTTCATTATTTTTGACGCAAGCAGTGGCGGCGTCAGGCTTTTGTTCAAGAAGGGGCAAAATCACTAAAAATTGCTGTTGACCAAAGGAAAGGAGCAGTTTAGGAAGTAAATATATCTTTTAAAGAATTCTCAAAGTGTAATATGGTCTGTAGTTCACACCATCACCACAATGGCAAAACTTTAGGTTTTTCTCCTAATGGTGTTCCCTAAGGGCGCCCGCGGGTGCGAGGTCGATTGCCTTTAGAGCCAAGGATCATGTGATCGAATCGCAGAATAGGCCCCCGCATGTGTAATGTCGTTCATGATAAAAATTAAGGCTAAAGTTTGTCCATTCTTGACAAGATATCTTTCCGGGAGGAATGATGGTTTGAGACCCCATTAAGGTCCCAACACAGTGGGTAGAGGTTCTTCCATTTTGGTTGGTTGAGGGATGAGGAGCTCCCCCACATAGGTGTTATTTTGTTATTGGGGTCTCTTAATTTAAGATATTGATTAAGAAGAAGAAGAGAAGAAGAAGTAGTAAATGTTGAAACATGATTTGAGTAACTTAAAACCTTTAATTTTCATAATTTGATCAATGTTTTTACTGACCCAATGCTTTCCTCGGAAAGAAGAACACATCATAATAATTTAAAAGAACGGTTACGGTAATAGTATACCATTACCGTTATTTACGGTTAAATTAAATGCCAGTGTTTGGTAAACAACAGTAACGGACGTGTACTGTTACATTATAACACTCTTTTTACACCACTAAAGTAAAACTGATTGAAACTAACTAGAAACATTTGAAAATACATTGGACATTCATCGGAGCCATACGTCTCTATCTTAAGGCCATTAAGGCGGTCACCTAAGACCCCTCAGTGAGAGAAGGCCCCCATCCCAGGTTCCACTACAAGCCTTTTTTTTCAGGTCCACTAACCACATGGATGTTTAGCCCACCCCTTGTCGGATATGCAAACCAAAAATAAACCTGATTGCTTATCTCTAGCCATAGATATATTTTAGTACTTTGTAGGATTGATTCTAGTCCTTCGATTCAAGCATGCATGTTTTTTGGGTAGTAAATCCAATGGCTAGAAATCATAAATCAAGCTGATTTTTAGTGCGTTTATCCACAAATAGGTGGGCTGGACATCCAAGCAGTCATTGGACGCAAAAAATGATGTAGGGCGGCCACGAGAGTCCTCTGCATCTAAATTTTTTGGGTAATTTTTTTTATCATCAAGAATAATTGTTAAATAAAGATTTTCTATTGTATAGAGAGATATTAAAGTTTTTAATCTATTAATATCGTATATTAATATATTAAATATAAAAAAAGGTTTTAAATAGAATCTTCGTCTTAGGCCTCAACTTGTATGAAGACGGCCTGACATTTTCGTATGTACAGTGAGAACACATGAATTCTTGCTTACATGACACGAGGATTGACTCGTGCCTCCTGTGTATGGACGGGTGCGGGGGTATGTGTGGGCGCGCGTGTTAACTGTCAGCTCTTGATCCCAACCACTCACTAGGTGGTGGTTAATGGGACAAACCATATAACAGCTACGCAGAGGGTGGGGGGGGGGGAGGGCATAAATGGATATTATAAGTTAATGGAAGGGTCATTTAAGGCGTGCGAAGGGAAGGATGAAAGGGAACAAAAGAAAATGAAGCCCACTCCTGCCCTCCTCCTTTGACTCTTTTCAAATCTTTCTTCTATTCCTCGCGAGCAAAGACTTTGACCACTACTTTTCTGCTCTTGGCTGGCTCGCTCTTCTCTCCTGACTCCCTCTCTTCACTACTTTTCAACTGTCCTCTCTCTCTCTCTCTCTCTCTCTCTCTCTCTCTCTGTTTCTCTCTTTCTCTCTCTACCATTTCCTAATTTTCAAGTAATCAAGTCTCTGTCTCTGCAGCCTTAGTTTTCTCTTGAAGTCCTCTATTTTTTATTGTTTTTTTATGCATTATACTCTCTCTCTCTCTCTCTCTATAGGTAAGGTGTTTTTGTCATATTATATTCAAGATCCTCTCTCTAATTATCCTCACCATCTCATAGTTTTCTAGACTCTCTCTCTCTCTCTCTCTCATGATTCGTTAATCCTCACCGTCCCATAGTTTTCTTGAATCTCTCTTCCTCTCCTCTTCCTTTCCTTCTCTCTCATATTATTTGTTACTTTTCTAGTCAAGACTCCCTCTCTCTCGCTCTCTCTCTCTCTCTCTCCCTCTCTCTTTCTCTCTCTCTACACAGACACAAACTGACAGAAACAGAATCTAAGGACTTACAAGCATAGAATAAAAATCATAGTAACAGATCAGCGATCTCATGCAGCAGTACTGTTAACAGCTCCTTAACCTTATGGACGCGGTCTTCTTCCTTGATGAAGAAGCCCGTGCCCGTTTCATCAGAACATTAGCAGAAACAATTGGTTGCACCTACCTTTGCTTATGGTCCTATTATCCCCTTACATCCAAGTAAGTGCCCTCTTTAATTTCTCTCTCTCTCTCTCTCTCTCTCTCTCTCTTGTTCATCCATCTTAAGCTTTCTATGATCACTTATATATTCATTGATTTTCATCAGCGTTTTATTGTCCATGGGAGGGTGGTACAATGACGAAAGCAACCAGCCCAGTTCTTCATCTGGAAGTCTCGCTCGGAGGTTCTTCAATGCTTATCTACAAACATCATGCACTATCGAAAATGGGTATGTTTGATTTTTCTTAGAAAATAGGTATGCTTGATTTTTCTTAGATGTAAAGATCGGAAAAAATTTCCATTGCTTGTGTAGGTAATTCTTTCTTTTTTAACAGTTTCAGCTGTGTCCCGGGACTTGCTTTTAAGGAAGGGATTCCCTATATAGAATTGAAGGAATTGGAGCTTATGGGTCGGGCTTCGACCGATACTCAACGACAATTCTATCAGGTAACATTTTGTGTGGGAAAGAAGGAGATATAGTTATTTTTTGATTTGAGTTAGGTTTTGTGATTGAGAGTTGCTTATATTGTGGGTTTTTTTTTTTTTTTTTGCGACTGTTTCAGGAAGCGCAGATTAAGGTTTGTCCACAATCTTTAATTTTCGCCTTTTCGAGTTTGAGGCATGGGAAAAATGGTGAGATTGATCAACTGATCATGAAATTCTTTACATGACAGACTGCGGCATTCATGGGGTGCAAAAGTGGAGAGATCGAGATAGGAATGTCAAATATAATTAGTCGGCAGGTATGAAAAAAAATTATTACATTCTCAATTGGTGTTCTTCTATGTCTGTCATAAGAAATTCTAGTTAATAAGGTACACATAAATTACTATTTTTCAATTGGGTTTTCTTTAGCAGATTAACATGGAAATGGCGATGAAGAACTGGTTTCCTGAAGACTTCTCTCAACAGTCTCAATTCAAAGAGCCTCCTCGCCAACCCGATCAGAACCGGCCTTCATCGTCTTCTTCATCATTGAGATCATTATCTGTGGGTAGTCCGGAATATTCATCTCTTTTGTTCAGCATGCCGAGTAGTTCTTACATGCCCGAATCCCGAAAGGAAGCACCAATTGAGCAAGCAATTAGACCAACAACCATACCAATTCTACCACACCAACAAACCATGCAAACCTACAATCGGCTTCGTAACATTCAGTTTCCAAATCCGGAGAGTGACGATGCGGCAATGACAAGAGCCATGCTCGCCGTTATATCTTCTCCATCTTCTTATCAACCCCAACAAAATCAAACCTACAGTTCTCAAGTAAGCCGAGAAACAAGTGCTTTTAAGAAATATATCTCTGTACTAGCCCCAAAGGTCCAAATGAAAGCCAATTCGCGCAAGCAAAATTTGTTGAAACGCGCAATTAGATTCTTTAGTGATTTGAATTTAAGGAATACAATTGAAGCACAAGCACATGGAAACCGCCCGCCAACAAGCACTCAGTTGCACCATATGATGTCCGAGCGCAAGCGGCGAGAGAAACTCAACGAGAGCTTTCAGGCATTGAGATCGCTACTTCCTCCTGGTTCCAAGGTATATATAATTTGAAATACTTTCTTTGAAATGCATGACATTAACATAACTTCTTTGAATAACCATTCAAACACCACGAAAAAATACAGAAAATAGAAGAGAACAACAACAAGATTGCGCGCTTAATATCTTTTTCGAATTTGATTTTGTTTTTGATAGAAAGACAAAGCGTCGGTGCTCTCTAATACTAGGGATTACCTGAGTGCTCTGAAAGCTGAAGTTTTTGAGCTCAAACAAAAGAACCAGCTATTGGGAGCACGACTTTCGCCTTCAAGAGAAGCTAGTAAAGAAGCTGGTGGTTCTTCAAATGAGAGAGTTGACATTCGGATTACTCAAGCTTCCGAATCAACATCTGAAGAGAGAGAAATCGATCTGCGAGTGACTGTGAGGGGAGATTCTAATGTTATGGATTTGATTATCCACATTCTTGAATTCCTAAAACAGGTGAAGGATGTTAGCCTGGTATCCATGGAAGCAGACACCCAGCTGCAACAAACGAATTCATTCAACCGAGTAATCTTAAGATTGAAAATCCAGGTACGCCAAATTAAGATACAATTAGTATAGAAACACCCATATGGAAGGAACTGATCACTAAATTCTTCTAAAACACATTTTCTAATTAGTCTACTATATATATATATATGACATGCTGTTTTTCCATTCAATTCATTCCTATGGATGCAAAAATTTGGTACCCGCAATTCCCTATCAGGATCAGTCGTGGTTTTATAAACTCTATCAATGGTATGGACAAATCCGTTGCTTCATGGGTTGCTAACTTGACGATAGTACTCGGCTTTTAAGTGCGGCTAGAATATCTTTTACATATTTGGATGAAGCAACGGATTAGTCCATAACATTGGTAGAGTTTGTAAAACCACGACTGATCCTGAAAGGGAATGAATTGAATGAAAAAAACAGCACTATCAGTATCCATATATATATATATATATATATTGTTTCATGATGAAGAGGGTATATATCTACTAGAAGCTGTATTATTGTGAACTAGTATATTGATTAAAGAAGCTGGTAATAACATAAAGATCTTCCTCAAAGCATAATGGGGTGCTCAAGCTGTTGGAATATCATCTGATATTTATTTGAAGCCTAGACTAAGCTATTGGAATATCTTGTCATCAACATCAAATCTAAGGGCTTGATCACCACAGCATAGTTCTAGGCACTGCATCATCCATTTTGTTGCCTTGATTCTTATGTTTGAAGAGAGAAAAATGAAAAACTAAAGCATGTATGTATGTTGTGTGGTATGAGTGTATATGTGTGTGTGTGTCAAGGACTTAAATTTTGGTTTCGATTAGGTTTCGGTCCAGTTCGAAACCAGAATTTCGATAAAACTTTAGAAAATAAAAATGTAATTAAATGTTAAGATTTTATCAAATCCCTTAGGCCGTGTTTGATTACCAAGTAGGAAAATTGCATTTTCCTTGGGAAAACACAACTGTCCATTGTTAATTAGCTAGCCAGTAGAAATCTATATAATTTTCCCTAACAAGCCATTTAAATCTGGATAATTTTTCCTACTAAGCCCGGAATTCATATCCCATCCAGAGAGGTGAGAATTCATTTCCACCAGAAAATACACCTCTATTTTCTCACATGATTGAAATATGTGTTCTCAATTGCAATCAATCAGCCATTTAAGGCATATCCCAGATGTATTTTCTCGGAAAATTTTTTCGTGCAATCAAACACAGCCTTATTTATAGGAATAAAACCTGATCTCTTTCTCTCTCTATGATCTCTAAGATTAGGAAATCTTAATTTTTGTATCTTAAAGTATTGAAAATAATATATTAATTATCTCTTTTTACACTTGTATAGAATTTTAATTTTATCCAAAATTTCAAAATATATCGTGTTTCGGTGAAGCCCGAAACCAAAATTTCGGGCCATATTTCAACAAAATTGAAAACCCTAGGTGTGTGTGTGTAAGAGAGAGATCTAGAGAGAGAGAGAGAGAGAGAGAGAGCGTGTGTTTGTGGGTGTGAAAGTGAAAGAAAGATAAATAAAACCCTAAAGCGTTTGAGTAGTAATTTCCATGCATGTATATTATTCAAATACATGTTGCTTTTAATGGAAGCTAAAAGGAAGCTGACAGACTAGGATTTGTGCTTTTTTTTGCAGGGGAACGAATGGGACGAGTCGGCCTTCCGAGAAGCCATTACAAGGGTTGTTGATGACTTGGCACGGTGACAAACGGGCGACCAATTCTTAATCACCACCACTCATCAAGGAGCAGGTTCTACATGATATATACCATCTTTTTTATCTTATCATATCCAACGACTTGTCGCCCATTTTGACTGCTCTTTGATTTGGAGGCCGAAAACAACCCATGATCATCGTACACAAAAGAATTCAAAGATGGCCAACGTTAAAATTAAAGGAGATAGAGAAACCTCACAAAGTTGATACCTGCCATATCTAGCCAAGACCCCCGCCAACGTGGCTCCATGTACTGCTAAGCCAAATATTGGACCGTACCCTTGGTGGGCCGCACCCAGTTGGCTATCTCCTCACTTTAGGGTCTCAAGAACATTCTTTTTTCTCGATAAATGAAATAATTAAAATTAGCTAAGAGACGGCAGGTTTGACTGGCTATCTTATGTGTGTGTGTGCATGTATTACTATATATAGACTGAATTTGAAACGTTTCTTATATCCCAATTTCGTTAAGAGGAAGTTCAAATTTGGTGTGTTTGGTTGGAGGCGTAGTTCTGTCCCGCGCGGCCATATATATGGATAATTTTGGGTCACTTACAGACATCTCTTGTTTGGTTTAAGTGGATCGAGAAGCATATTTTTCGTACAGTTTTTTCACATATCAGGCATATATAGATGCTTATCTATTCTACTTATTAACGAACAAAGGGGGGGTCTTGCGTGTCTCACGCTATCCCCAAAATATCCCTGTTTTCATTTTTTTTTTTAAATTACTTCTATTGTTAATAAGTAGAATACATTAAATAGGGGTTCTTTAGTCTTTACGCATTATTATGAGAATGTCGACCTTGTTTTGGTTGTTTCGTTTATTTCTATTAACAGGGCTGTTTTAGTCTTTACCCACCTTAAACGTGTGTCAAATGCTCCTCTCCACCTCGCACGTGCCGTTTCCTCGTCCACATAACCCACAACCAAACACACCCGCTTTTGCAAACATGCTTTGAGAATCAAGATTTCAAAGGGAGAAGCATCTCTTGTTTGGTATGTTTGGTTGGAGGCATAGTTCTGTCCCGAAACATATGGATAATTTAGGTGGTCACAGGCATCTCTTATTTGGTTTTAAAGGGAGAAGCATATTTTTCATACAATTTTATTTCACATATCAGGCATAGATAGATGCTTATCTATTCTACTTATTAACGAACGAAAGGGGTTCTTACATGTCTCACGCTATCCCCAAAATTCCCAAGATATCCCTGTTTTCATTCCTTCATTTTTTATTAACAGGGTTGTTTTAGTTTTTACCCACCTTAAATTAACGTGTGCGTCAAATGCTCTGTCCACCTCTTTAAAGGACACCGGCCCCTAGAGTCATGCACGTGCTATCACCTCGTCCACATAACCCCACAACCAAACACACCCTCTTATGCAAACATGCTTCAAGAATCAAGACCTCAAATACCAGGGTGGGGTTGCACAACAATTATGTAACAATGACATTTTTATTTTTTTTATTATTACGAGTGTACGTAACAGTGACATTTTATGATGATACCACATGGACGTCATGTTCTTCAATCAAAAGTCGACAGATAATCATAACCATACGATTAATAGACTTTCTTTTGGTTGGGGTTGGGGGATTCCGATTGATTCTATTGACCAATCAATACAGAAGTAGGCGCGTTCGGATCAGATAACAGAGGCTATCCAATCAAAGTGATTTTGGCTTCGTCGTCAACGTGTCAACCATTGATTAAGTGTCTAGATCAATGAGAATGAAGAAAAAAACTCTTTTTTTTTTTGTAGAATTTCAAAGGGGTTATCAGTGATCACCACCATTCGTCATGTGAGAAATACAAATATGTTCTTAGTCCTTCTTCACCTACACTTAGTCAAGTTTGCAAAAACCTTAGTCCATAAAGGGATGTTTCCTCAAAAGGAATTGCACAAAATGCCAATCTGGTTTTAGATCTGAGAAATTTCCCATAACAAAGGTTCAATGTATCAGCCCCAGAGGAAAAAACGCCCTTGATTTTGTACTTGTAGAAATGTCTTTGATTGAATGTTTGTTCAATGGGGTGACATTGCAAAGAGTTACTTTAGCAGAGACCATTGATGTGCTGACACATAATCACTTTTCATATTTTTGTAATATAATTTATTAGAAAATATAGAAAATCCGAGTTCCCGATTATGTGTCAATATTTCATTGGTCTGCGCTAGAGTTATCTTTTAGCAGCAGCCACCCACTGGGAAACAATTTTCCAATGTACTTTTTTCTTATTCCAGTCAACACTTTCACATTTGACAGAAATGCCCCCACATTTAATTTTTTCTTTTTTTTGAAAAGACAGCTTTATTAGAGGGGTATTTTCGTTAAGCATCATGATCAAGGGACACAAAATTTCACACCAAAAATTTGCTGGGGGCCAATATATAAAAGTTTTGGAATGGGATGATTTTTGGTGAGGATGGTCTCTATGGTGAAGAGATCACCTTTAAAAAAATTCAAATCATTCTGATCTGCGTAGCCTAGTTTACAAGTTGAAGAATTATGGACCATCTATTTTTTAGTGTTAACTCGAAACCCGCATTTGATGGATGGGCTGGATTTTTTTTGTAGGAGTGACCTATATGGTGAGGACATCATCTCTCCAAAAATCAGCTATTGATTTATCTTCCATGTATGCCAAAATTGGTGTGAAATTTCGTGTAAAAATTTGTGTCCCCTGACCTGATCCTTTCGTTAAGTATGAATAATGTTAACGGGTGGAAAAATCAATTCTCTAAAGATAACAACAATTTTCTTAAGATATTTACAAGAGGACGTCTAGAGCTACACCCACTTCTTACACCCGAGGTTGGGGCCCACATGGAGATCATGTTGGACAATCCAACTGCACAATGAATTGTTCATACTATGGTTACCCTTCGCACAAAAAATCAGGACAATTCGACATTCTTAACCTCATGAAAATATGACTTTCATTTTAAAAATCCAGACCATCCAATTAAACTATTATATTTGGTCAATTTTTTATAAGGTTAGCGATGTCGAAGTGAACTGATTTTTGGCAACAATGATCATCACGGCAAGGACAACTCAATGTATGGTTGGATTGTCCAACATGATCTCCATGTGGGCCCCAACCTCGGGTGTAAGAAGTGGATGTAAGAAATGGGTGTAGCTTTAGACGGACTCCAAACCCATAAGTATAAAAATTTACTTTCGCCTAAAGATTAAAAAAAATTCTTAGAGAAAATTTTTGAAGTGTGATCATGCGTCAATGATCACCATGGATGTCAAAGGGTTGGGCTAGGGTAGGGCCTAGCCCTACACTTGCTTATAAGAGTGAGGCCCTAGCCCTTAGCCTGAATTGGCTAAGTCCTATCCCTACCCTCAAGGGCCAGGGCCCCGTCACAACCTAGAAAAAGAGTATTAAAAAATTATAAAAATTTAACGTAAAAAAAGTGGATGCTTAAATAATGTATTTGACTTGGTAATGTGTTTTCTCAGTTTAATTTATGTAGGTTTTTTATGAATGATCATAATTTTTCCGTTACAAGGGTGAACCGTTAAGGTTTGAAAATGAAACATTTGTCTTTTTAAAAACTTCGATAAAATAAATGATATATTATAAATTTATACTATAAAAAGTCATTTTGGAACAATTTTGAACCATTCTTAAAATTTTTAAAATAAAAACAATTTTGGGCCGTTCATAATTTTGAATTGGCTCAATATTTTTAGAAATGACCCAAAATTATATATTTTTTTTAGGATAATTGTAGTGTCCAACACCAATATCGTCATGACACATGTACCTAAGGAAACCGGGGACCATGCCACCCAGTTTTCCCCCATTCTTTTATATGTTTTATTTTCAAAAAAGGGTTAGATTCCCTAAGTAGCCTGGAACTCTCATTAATGGTTGGAAGTGTCCAACAACAGGTGACTTTGGAACAACCTATTTTTTTATTTACAAAAATAACTTAATTTAGTTTTGAATATACCATGGACCCTTTTATGGAATATAAATATAAAAAATAAATAAAATAAAGGGGATTTGCTAAGGGCCGGTACGGTTAGGCCCCATTGAGTGTGACCCTTGCCCGTACCTTATTTAGAAAGGCCTTACATATTTGTGTTTGGCCCGGCCCTAAGCTAAGGGCTTGAAATTTATTAAAAAGCCATCTTTTTAGGACTTTCAAAGGGTAGGGTAGGGAAGTGCCGGGGGCCCCTTACAAGAGGGCTGCATTGACGCCCCTAATGATCACGTGCCACATATACCCATGGTTACTTTTTAAAATCAAAGTCTAAACAATGGAGTATATGTGGGGTGCGATCATTGGGCGCATGATCGCTGTTTCAAAAATCGCCCCATTTTGAAAACAAATATCCAATTAGCAGGCTCCCTTTAAAATTACTTTTTGTAATATTTTAATAATATTACATGTAAATTTCCTTTGGGCAGCCACCCAACATAAATAATTTTCCACTACTTTTTTCTTCTTCCTGTCAACATTTTCAGATTTGACAAAAATGCCCCCAAATTTGTTTTTTTGGTTTTTTTTTGAAAAGACAGCTTTGTTAGAGGGGTATTTTCGTTAAATGTAAAAATGTTGACTGGGGGAAAAAATCAATTCTCTAAAGATAACAACAATTCTCTTAAGATAGGTGCAAACCCAGAAGTAACAAAATTTAATTTGGCCTCCACCATCTCAACCTAAAATCAATTAGTAGGCCCCACTTAATATTACTTTTGTAATATTTTAATAATATTTGACAGAAATACCCTTCTCATTAAATTATTTTTGTATTTCTTTTCATAAGTCTATGAAGTATGACCTTTTTTATGAGCTCTGGAATCAATTCCCAATTTGCTTTTGAATGATCCTTCCTCTTTTCCTTCCTTGAATTGAAGAAAGGCTCAAGGTGGGTTCCAAAAAGTTTTTTTTTTTTTCCTTACATGAATCATGCCATGTATTTGGCCTCTCAAGAGGGAGCATCACTGATCAGTCTATGAAACAAACAATAAAAGACAAATCCTACTTTAGTTGGAAGGAAGTCACTGTTAAACTAATGGGGAGTCAAATTTTGCCATAGATCCTGACCCACCATTTAAGTGTCTCCAATTAGATCTCCTTGGTCAAAAATCAATGTGATGACTGAATACTCAGAATCACATTAGTGGCTATGCCTAAAATCAACATTCAGATTTAAGGAAATTTTGCTCAATGTTTCATATAATTCATCACATGGGAATTGAATAGCAGGGTTTAGAAATCTTCTCAAGCTGGGTCAAACTAAATCATGTTTTCTTACAGATTAGAGTGAAGATCAAAGCGGTGTGACTTTTAACTTTTGAAGAATTGAAGAATTCTTTTTTCTTTGTTGGAAAAAGATGTAACAAGTTATGCCTGAAACTTTTTCAAATGCGGAAGTACTATTTTTGTTACGATGACAAGTTGTCATCGCATGGATATTTATCCCACCCCTTGGTGGATATACACACCAAAAATCACCTTGATTGGTAATCTGTAACCACTAGATTTTAGTACTTTTTAAGGCGTTCGTATAGCCTTTGAATTCAACCATTGTTTTTGAGTACTAAAACCATCGGCTAAAATTCATCAAACAAGCTGATTTTTGGTATGAATGTCTACTAAGGGGTGGGCTCAGATGGCAGCAGTGAGTAACAAAAACGCGTTTACGCATTTCAAAAGATCTCAGGTATACCTTGTTACATCACGACCCATTTTTTTTAAAATCAAGATCTGATATCTATATAACAAGTGACAGTGGTTGTCTCTCCACTTATATCCCCTCGTATTGGCTTCAATAAAGAAAGGCTGAGATCTTATCCCCCAACTGGACAGTGGATCTCACCCTCTCACACCCGATTTTAACAAACGCTTTGTCAGGGAGTGCTATGGGCACAAGCCACCCACTAGTATATATATATAAACTAAGGAACAGCACATGAGTGATTGTAGGGCTCTCATCAACATTGATGACATACCACAATATTAGCCACATATATATATATATATATAAACTAAGGAACAGCACATGAGTGATTGTAAGGCTCTCAACAACATTGATGACATACCACAATATGAGCCACGTGGCACACTCTTAGAGACCACAGACTGTGTGGATGTTTGGCCCATGCCTAGCTGGACTTACATACCAAAATTCAACTTGATTAGTAATTTCTATCCGTTGGATTAGAGTCTTTTCCATGGTTTATTTTTTACCGTGGATTTCGAGAATTATTTGGGGAAGAGGAAGACATCACGTACACCGGAATAGAGTTTTCAAAAGTTTTTATTAGAGTGCGCTTCTACTGACATTTTTTTTGGTCTTCCAGCCCATGATAATGTTGGACATTTTTTTTGAGGAATAAGAGAATGCTTTTGCTTTTTGACCTCCCTATGAACAAGGGGGTTCCAAGATACCTTTCCGACAAGGTGAGGTTTTTGATATTCGTGGTAAAAATTACGGCCCAAAATTGTTCCCATTTTGAAAATTTTGACCTCCCTATGAACAAGGGTGGAAGATATCATTTATTTTACTGAAGGTTTTAAAACAGACTAAAAGGTTTCATTTCAAACCTTAACAATTTACCCTTGTAACGAAAAATTATGATCATTCATTGAAAATCTACATAGATTAAACTGAGGAAACACATTACCAAGCCAAGTGCATTATTCAAGCATCCACTTTTTTTACTAAAAAAGTTTATATTTTTTACTCTTCTTCTAGGCCCTGGCCCTACCCTGAACCGGCCCTAGCCTTTGAGGGTAGGGCTAGGGCCAAGCTAGGGTCTCACCCTTATAAGTGAGGGTAGGGCTAGGGTCGGGCTAGGCCCTACCCTGGTCCAGCCCTAGCCATAGACAAACCAAGGCCCTGACTCCAAAACCCAATTCTTGTGGAGTGTCATTCAGGAAAAGGAAGGCAGAACAATTTCCTCCAAAACCCACAAAAGTGAAATCCAGGATAACATCCCAAGGGATCTTTACACTCCTAAAGACTTTTCTGGGGTCAAGTAGGAATTCCGTGATGACTTTTCCGACCACGAGGAAACGCCATTTACCTTTAGGGTCTGTTTGGTAACCCGGAATTGAGCCGGAATTGGATGAATCACAAATCTCTGTGTTTGGGAGGACCGAATTCCGTGAATTATATTTCCAATTCCGTGATTTTTCAGGAATTCGAAGTTTTAGGGGGGAGAAGAAACTTCTAATTCCTGGAATTCTATTTCCGGGCGAGAAATTCAAAAGAATTTTTATCGGGCTCCAACTCTTACACTCATCCCTAGGTGGACTTATAAATAAAAAATCAATAAGATTAGTTATTTGAAACAGTTTGATTGGTTTTTTTTATTTTTTGTTGATTCTTAACCGTGTGATATCTAACATTATTTGGGGTACTTAGATCCAAAGGTTAGAAAATTTTAATCAGCCTGATTTTAGCATGTAGGACCACCTACGGATGGGACAAACATCCATATCGTCAGTGGTCTCTACTAATGTGCCACATGGCTCATATTGTGGTCCATCATCAATGGATTACAAATTTGTAACCGTTTGATTGATGTCTTTTATGGGTTGATTTTTAACCGTGGGATATATAACATTAGTTGGGGGGTACAAAGATCCAAGTTGAGAGATAACGAATCTACCTGATTTTAGTTTGTAAGTCCACCTAGGGATGTATCTAACCGTTGGATTGGTATCTTTTATGGGTTGATTTTTAACCGTTGGATTTCTAGCATTAGTTGGGTTATGAAGATCCAAAGCTTATAAATAACCAACCAACCTTATTTTTAGTATGTAGGTACACTTAGGGTTGTGATAAATATCCATACAATATTAGTGATTTATAACCATTGGATTCGTGTCTTTTACGGGTTGATTTTTAACTATAAGATATCTAGCATTATTTGGGGTACTTGAATCTAAAGATTAGAAATAACTAAACAACCTGATTTTTAGTATGTAGGTCCACCTAGGGATGGGATAAACATCACTACGGTCTATTGTCTCTAATAATGTGCCACATGGCGCACTCAAAATGTGTTCCATCAACAGTGTTGATGACTAACATCTGTATTTGTTGCTTCATGTGCCACTTAGGCTTTACCCATTGATATTTTGACACAAGTTAATAATAGTCAAAAAATTATCAAAATAATTTTAATTATTATTTATTAAATTTGTTCTTTAAATTAGCATTGATAATATTTAATTGACTGATGGCAAAAAAATAGCAGTCGTTATAACACAAAGTTCATGAGATGATATTTCTCTTATGTAGATGGATAGAAATTTCAGTTCTGTGAGATGTCCAAACAACTCAAATTAGAATTCATTGGGAATTCCAAGTAATTTCCAATATGCAACCAAACACAAGAAATTACAATTCTTTGAATTCAAATTCTTAGAAATCACAAATCCTGAAATTCTATTTTCAATTCCAAATCCATGTCTAGTTGCCAAACAGACCCTTACCTCATAGCAGAATCTCCGAGGGCAAGACTACTTGGCCTTCTACATAGGCAAAAGACATTTCCCTCTCCAGTTCTGCACTCAAGGGAGCAATGGACGACTTTTTTGTGTGTTCCTTGAATCTCTTCATAGATAAACGACAGGTTTGATGAGGGAAACGAGGATAATACTGATGGGATGGCGGTTGATGGTTTGGTCGGTATGGGAGAAGATTGACAAGCTGGGCGAAGGTTGACACCTGGATAAAGTAGTAGCGATGGACTGCCGGTAGGGTGTACGCAGAGGTATTACACAATGTGTGGGATCAGTAATAATTACAGGTGTTAAAATAAACCAACGCCAAGAGGGTAGGAGGGGAGGGAAGGGAAGATCAGTTCAGCTCTAGAAAAGGTTGGGTAAAGTTTAGATGGATGAGAGGGATATGCAAGGCTAGGTTGAAACATTGGATCTTGGTGAGGCGGGACCTCATCGGAGCAGAAAAATGGGAGCAGATTGTCTATTACTTTTGAAGAGTTTATTCATGGGCATGAAACTTCTACATCAGATATGGTAATGTTACTGCCACCGATTTTCTACATTTCGTGTTCACTTTCAAAGTCATGGAATAGACCTTATCAAAAAAAAAATGATATGATTACATGAACAAAACTTCAATTGGCAGCAAGCAACTAACTACGGTTTTAAGGCTGCCTTCCCATCTCTATCTCAAAGATAAGAAACTTGCATGCATGCTGAATCTTGATAATATCAACTGGGTGACTGAGTCTTACCAGCCCCATATGCATCAAGATCCTACAGGAGCGATGCCTTTGGCCTTTGCAGCTGATGCTGCAGCAGCAGCAGCGGCAGCCGCTGCTGCAGCAGCAGATGCCGCTGCATTGGGTGCGGACTTTAAACTGCTCTGTGATGCAACTGTTTGTTGTTGCTCTTGCTGCTGATGCTGAGAGTTGACTTGCGCAAGCAGAGCCTTGATCTGACTCCCAGTAAGCGTTTCGTGCTCTAGCAGAGCATTAGCCAGTGCATGGAGCTCCCTGTTGTGGGTTGTCAGAATAGTTTTTGCATTATTGTAGGCCCTATCCAAGAATTCTCTGACCTCTTTCTCGATAAGAAGCCTAGTCTCAGTGCTCATGCTCTTCCCATTGTCATCATAGTTGTGAGAAACGAGCCCAACCTGCTTGCTCATCCCATACTTTGTAACCATTGCTCTCGCCAGAGACGTTGCCTGCTGGAGATCCGAAGACGCACCAGAGGTAACTTCATTCTCTCCAAAGATGAGCTCCTCTGCAACCCGCCCACCCATGCAAACATCCAGCCGAGCAAGCATCTGCTTGCATGAGATACTTGTCTCATCCTTGTCAGGTAACTGAGCAACCATGCCAAGAGACATCCCTCGTGGAACAATTGTAGCCTTGTGAACTGGAAGAGCCCCGTCCGTATGGATGGCCACAAGGGCATGACCACCCTCATGGAAAGCTGTCAGTTTTCGTGACTCATCGGAGATTACAGCTGATTTGCGTTCACTTCCCATCATGATCTTGTCCTTTGCGTACTCCAGATCATCCATGCTCACTGCTTTAGCTCCGTCCATCGCGGCCTTGAGAGCAGCCATGTTCACCAAGTTTGCAAGATCAGCACCCGAGAATCCAGGTGTTCCTCTGGCAATGATCATCAGATCAACATCATCAGCTTTGAGAACCTGTTAATGGTATTTGGGTATAGAAATCCGAAGTCAGTTTACGTCTTTATTTCCTTTCCATGTAGAAAGAGGGCTAAAAGATGATGAAATCTAGGTACTCATTGGGGATAGTCAAAGGGCAATCTACCAAAAAGCTAGTCGGTGCACATGGTGCACATGCAGAGGGATTGGACACTATTTCAACTGGTATCACCAGAGCAATCTTGGCATTAATAGACTGAGCAGATGACCATAACCATACATACATCTAACATATGCTTATGGTTATCCTAACCAGTCTTCTTTTGGCCTAGAAGATAGCCTAGTTCGGACCCATTGAATAGTGGATCCTTACTCCCTGCGTGTCCACATGTACCCACTGATGGACTATCTTTAGGGTCTACCAAACGGCACTGTAAGTTTCCTCTGAAAATAAAGTAATACCTTTGACATGTGTGATTCCATGATCTGTCTCCGTCCTTCGACATCTGGATTGGGGACAACAATGTTACGGTCAAAGCGTCCAGGTCTAATCAGTGCTTTGTCCAAAGATTCTGGGAAGTTGGTTGCAGCAATCACAATAATCCCCTCATTTTGTTTAAAACCATCCAGTTCAACCAACAACTGATTCAAAGTCATCTTCATGTATTGCTGGTCTTTCGGGTTACGGCTCCCTCCAATTGCATCTATCTCATCAATGAAGATTATACAAGGAGAACGCTTCTTAGCTGCAGCAAAAAGATCCCTTACCCTCCTGGCTCCCACGCCCACAAACATCTCCTCAAACTCACTGCCGCTGCACGAAAAGAAAGGCACTCCAGCTTCTCCTGCAATGGCTCTAGCTAACATTGTTTTACCTGTGCCAGGTGGACCCACAAGCAAAACACCTTTCGGGAGCTTGCCTCCTAGACGGGTGAACCGCTGCAACAATAAAATGCTAAAATAAGAAACGTTGAACCTTCAGGCACGGTTAAGAGACTCATTTCTACATCATAAAGAAAAAGGCCTGCGAAACCATTTTAAAGGAAAACTCAGTGGGCAACTTTGTAGTCACTAAAGTACTTCAGACGAGCAATATTCTGCACAGCTGTCATGAAGGAATAAATAGAAACTAAACATGGCCAATTATGTTAGTGACACCCCCAAGGAAGAAAACTTAGGGATAGAGATCTGAAGGAGGTTGCTGTTATAAATACTACAGGGTCATTAAGACAGAGAATTTCAGTGCAAGAACAAGAATGAATAAACTGGTAGTTGATAATGAAAAACTGCTTATAGAAATGAGACTGTTTTAGTTTGATGACAACTCCCTCTAGGGAAGACTATGAGATAGATTTCCATGGACGGGTTCAGAAAATCTCCCTCCTATTTTTACGATAAAAAATGGACAGTTTCCTGCTCTTGGAGTAGAGTTTGTGAAGTTATTGGATCTGAATTTTGTTCCGAATTCATTGCTTTCCATGAAACAGAAATGCTGTTGCCTACCCAAAAAAATAAGAAACAGAAATGCTATGGGGGTTAAAAGTTAATGAAAATACAGGATTCGGGCAGTTAAAAGAGATTTATAAAAGCTCTGCAGTTTAATAAGTGAAGTTACTAACACATGACATGACTCCAACTAATGCATGAAGGGTTTGAATCACGTAAAGAGCACTCACTCCATGCTGAAATTTGTGTCACACCCTAACTTGCACAATTTCATATAGATTTTATTCATGGATTTTTCTTTGTACAGGAAGATGTTCAAATTAAAAGAAGTCAATGTTCTTAAGAGCATTAAATGATACTATGATAGTGAGAGAGGATTTGCATCATCATCTACCTAAGCACTTGGTCATGTAAATAATGGAAATCTTGAGATTACTTTGAAATTTGTAGGAAGAATTCTTAAGAGCATTCGTTAAATGATACTGAGTGGGGATTTTACATCGTCATCCACTTCAGCACCTAGTCCTGTAGATGGTAGAAATCTTAAGATTACTTTGAGTGGCAGATGTTTAGAAAATTTATAGGAGGAAGATCAATGGCAGAACTACTACTAGTATAATAATAATAATAATAATAATGGACTTATTAACAAAAATAATGTGATAAATACATTAAATGAGAAAATCAATGAAAGAATAATGAAAATCCCAGACGTGTTTTTTGTAACAGTAACGATGAATCCAAAAGAGATAAAAACCCAGACATAAGAATTGAACACAGTAGAGGATTTCTGACATCTCCTTTATGGTCACTGTAACTGCTAAAGAAGCCAAAATTCTAACAATATTTCTACACCTTTGAATGTAAAAAGACAACGCAGCATACTGAGAAGAAAAACAGTTAAAGATTCAAAAAATTCATAACATAGACGATAATGCATTTACCTTAGGATCTCGAAGATAATGAACAATTTCTTCCAGTTCAGCTTTGGCCTCATCAACACCCTTGACATCGTTAAATTTCGTGTTAGATTCCATGCTAGGCTGTACCTCTTCATTTAATCCAAGCCCTGAAAAGAATATTATCAAAGAGGACATTTAATCCGTTTGAAATTATATCCGAGTCAATCACTTAATCTAGATGAAGCGGCCAAACATCACAAAGGAATGGTAATACCTTTACTGATTCCTCTATCCTCGATGAGTGCTCCAACACCTGAAATTAGGAGAAAGGCTAGTGCAATAGTGCGGAATGTACGCCACAACTGCTCTTTGAAATGCCCACCTTCTGCTGTCACCATATGAATAGGATCACTAGCAGTACCAAGGATAACATCTTTTCCGGGCCTTCCCACATTCCTCGAAGCTGAAAGGCCACCGAAGCTTTCTTCCTCCCTTGGTGCATTAGAAATTCCTGCAGGCAGCTTATGTTTACTACTTTCCAGAAGAAGTTTCAAGATAAAACTAACTTTCAAGTGCTGCATGAAACCAAATATAAGCACTGCCAGGTGAGAAGCAATGAACAACTGAAAAGAAAGCAAATAGGCAACAAGTAAAAACCACCAAATGCAATGAACTTTCAAATAGCGCCAACATCTCTTTAGTAATAAATGAAGATGCATTCCCCTTTGCAAAAAAGATAAAATTTCACCTTTTCAACCTGTAAAAACTGAATTTAAGAGACAGGAATACTTCTTTTCTAGTTGCCAACCAGAGAAGCAATCTCCAGAGTTCTTAAACTTCATTATTCTTTCTTTATTGAAAAGTGGTTTGTTTACAAGGTATTATTTGCCAAAAAGGGCACTAAAATCATAAACCCAAGGGAAAAGAAGAACAATACAGACTTTACATCGCATTCTTTCTTGTCCTTTGTCGCTCCCATCCCAAATAGCAAACCACGACCAACTCATTAAGAGATATATAATGAGTGTGTGTTATGAGTTATGTCTTGTTTTATGTGCAGGGAGGTCATTGCACTTACTGTAAAGTGCAGGGAATAATGTGTAATTAGTCTAAACTTTATTAAATATAAAAGTGGGACGTATGGGACTCTTCCCATAATGTCACCACCTCTTCCCTATTTTCTTCTCTCCCTCTTTCTCTTCTAAGTTCCGACATGGTATAAGAGCATTGAATTTTTTTTGGTTTTTATCTCCCCTTCTCAATCGTACAGCACACCCAACCCTAGGGGTGGGTTTCCCTTGCTGCCGCCAGCACTAGAAGTGAGTGTTCAGTGTTGCCGCAACCCCTATAAACCCTAGGTGTCCACCTGCTGCTACCGCCAGCAGTAGGGGTGGGTTTTCATGGTTACCGCCACCCTAGAAACCCTAGGGTAGTGCGATCTCTACAACTACATGTCCCGGAGACCCTAGGATAGCCACTCGGTACGTCATGCTCAAGAAATCCTAGAGCCCTCATCTGCAAGTGTTACAAAACATAAAGATTGGTAGTATGTGCAGGTGTCCATGTGCTAGCGCTGCGTGGAAGAATAGTCGCAGTCTCCTCAAGTTGTTCCCGTTTGGTATTGTTAGTCGTATAGTTGGTGAACTGTGGTAGTTTGTGATTATGGAAACCACAAATGTCTCATCTAGTTCTATTTGTGGTTAGTAGTGGACCACTCAGTGTCATGAGTGAGAACTTGAGTCTTCAAATAACTACAGTAAAACTTGATGGCACAAACTATTTTTGAGTGGGCACAATTTGCGAGATTGATTATTAGTGGCAAAGGAAAAATGGGGTACTTTAATGGAAAAGTGAAGCAACCGAGTTCGTCTTATCCTGGTTATGATCATTGGGAGGCAAAAAACTCCATTGTTATGTCTTGGCTACTACATTCTCTGCAACCTCACATCAGTCAAGGGTTTCTGTTCTTACGGACTGCAAAACAAATATAGGATTTCATCTCCCGGACTTATTCATAGGTAAAAACTGTGGCAAGAATCTATCAGTTAGAACAATGTATCTCTCATCTGAAGCAAGGGGCGAAGATGTTTGCAGATTACTTTGCCACCCTTCGTGCCATGTGGGAAGAATTAGATCACTATCAACCACTGGAATGGCATTGTGTTGAAGATGATGAACAATTCCGAAAATAGGTCACTTTTCAGTTCCTGGCTGGCTTGAACTCAGAGTTTGTGTTTCCCTGCGTGCAGATCCTCAGTAGAGATGAACTCCCATCTCTGAATGCAATCTACTTATATTTAAAGTGAGAGTCGCCAAAGTGTTATGGACCAACAGTGCCTCCCTTTGGCAGTGATAAATCAACTATAGTAATCCATAACCAAAGAAGTGGACAACAATCCAGTAGTGCAAAACCTGGGAAGTACCCTCAAAGTACTGAGAATAAAGAAAGACCTAAATGTGATTATTGTGGGAAGTTTGGAGACATACGGAAGAATTGTTGGGAGTTAGTTGGCCATCCTACCATGTTTCCGTAGAAAGGAAAACCTTCATCATGCGTCTAGCCTTGATTCCTCCATCCCAGGAGGAGGCGATTCAACTATTCCTGGCTCACAGTCTACTAACCCGACGGAACTGGTATCTATTCCTCTGGTAGATCTTGATCGCCTTCGGAACCTCATGTCACAACTAATAGCCACCACAGCCACCTCCTTGTTCGCTCACTCAGGCACCTTTGCTTCCACCAATCATGTGTCTGTTATCAGATACGTAGAAATACGTATTTATCTTGTATATGGGTAGTTCTGTAAATACCTCTTATGAGGGGTATACTTATCTTTTTTTATGTAACTCTTTCTATAAATAAGATTTATGAGGTCATTGTGAATTAATCACAATAGACATCTTTTCTCTCTCTTTCTTCTCTACTCTCTATTCTCTCTTCTCCAAACCTAACCCTAACCCTAACCCTAATTCCTCAAATTCAACTTGGTATCAGAGCCATCCGCCGCCGAGGCTTGCCGAAGCACACTTTTGGACAAACCAGGGACAATCTGACGTCTGCCGACGTAATCTGATCGTATGGCTGACGTCATCAGCCATATGAACACGGAAATCGAGGTTGACTGAAAACCTCACCACTTGATAGAGGATTTTTTCCCCTGTTTTTCTACCATTTTTTTGAAATTTTTTGGATCCATTTGGGGTAGTTTCTGATCATTCTCTTGAGTTTTTTCAAAAAAATCAGTTTGTGAACCAGTCGATTTTTGGGGACCTAAATGCCTTTTTTAGGGGGACTTTTTGCTTCGATCTAGTCCCCCCCAACCTAACCAACATGTGCATACCCTATTCGAAGGGTTTCATCGCGATTCGAGGGCTGTAGGAGGACTTCTCCCCCTACTACTTACCGCCGGTACCATTTTTAGCCTATTTAGGCTTTCGGCTAGACCTCAATCCTCCCTCTTTCGATCTCAGATCTTGCCTTAAGGCTTTCTAGTGGCTCTAGGATGTTTTTGATCATCCATAAGGTGCCATTTGCTGCCATTAGTCATTCTATGATGCTTATTTAAGGTCTTTTTTGGTGTTGTTTGATCACCGACACTACTCAAGGGTATTATTTCCCTTTGGATTACCTTCTTTTTTGGTATTAGGGTTCTTTGGGGGATATCCTTGGTCTGTTTGTTCTTTGAGGCTTCATCAGATGGGTTTATGTCCTTTGGTGTGGTTGTTTATGCCCTTTCTGGTCATCTATTGATCTTCGGTGTGGTGTTAGTGTTCTTTTTTTGGCTAGTTCCTCATGGCAGATCCTTCACCATCTCCCGTGGTTCCTTTACCTCTTTTGGTTTCTCCATCCAGGTCAGACGTGAGCACAGCAGTTCCCTCCAGTGGAGTTAGAGGCCCTATAGTGCAGCACTTAGCCTATGAGAACCCAAGTTTGCAGATCACCTCAGTGAAGTTAGATGGCACGAACTACTTACGCTGGGCTCAGGCTACACGGTTGTTCATTGGGGGCCGTGGGAAACTTGGCCACACTACAGGAGATACGGTTGAACCTCCCAGATCTGATCCCTCTTATCGACAGTG
The DNA here is from genome assembly GCA_035048495.1 of Euptelea pleiosperma. Classification (NCBI taxonomy): domain Eukaryota; kingdom Viridiplantae; phylum Streptophyta; class Magnoliopsida; order Ranunculales; family Eupteleaceae; genus Euptelea; species Euptelea pleiosperma. The sequence continues at coordinate 11,408,564 of CM068548.1, read as the reverse complement.
GCAGATAGATGATCTCACTGTCATGTCATGGCTCAACTCTATGGAGCCTGAGATCAGTAAGAGTTTCTTATTCATGCGCACAACGCAAGAAATTGGGGAGATCACTGAGAAGACCTATTCGCAGCAGCAGAACGATGGATTAGCATTTCAGCTGAGACAGACTATCTCCCACTTCCGGCAAGGGGAGAAGTCTCTTTCTCAATACTATATTGCTCTTCGTACCTTGTAGCAGGAGCTTGATCATTATTACTCCTATCAACCTCTCAACCCCACAGAGATTGCCCCCTTTTGTCGATATATAAAGAAGGGCCAGATCTTTGATTTTCTTGCTGGCCTCAACCCTTCTTATGAGCTGGCTCGTGTTCAGATCTTGAGTAGCAGGGTGGATCTTCCCTCTCTCAGTGAGGTGTACGCCTATCTTCGGAGTGAAGAGAGTAGGCGGATCTCTCTTCAGAGTGAACATCTCCTTCCAGAGCGATCAGCGCTAGCTGCCTCTCCTGCTTATCAGCCTCAGCAGTCACAGCAGCCTCAGAGAGGCTCATCTTATCAGACTCCTATCTCAGCTCCATCCTATGCTCCTACTGGACCTTCTTCTGGGAAGTCTTTGACTCGAGAGAGGCCCAAGTGCGATTTCTGTGGCAAGTTAGGGCATGTGCGTGCCAAATGTTGGAAGTTACATGGTCGCCCTAGCCAGCCAGAGTCTTCTGGTGCCCATACTGCCAGTGTGGATACTTCAGGTCCAGCTCCTCCTGAACAGTCTCTGACTCTCTCTCCGACTGGTGGTATCTCAGCCACAGAGCTTGCAGGCCTTCGACGATTGCTTCAGCAGCTGGATGGTCCTTCTGCCACATCGTCCACCTCCTTTGCCCAGTCAGGTAACCCTAGACCTGCTCATCATGCGTCTCTTCCATCATCCAGTCCCACTTGGATCATTGATTCTGGGGCTTCAGAACACATGATGGGCATGTCTTCCTTATTTTCCAGTTATACTATCTATTCTGGCCGTGATAAGGTGAAGACAGCTGATGGCACCTTATCTTCTGTGTTTGGGAAAGGGAATATCCTTCCCTCTCCCCAATTGCTTCTTTTATCTGTTTTGCATGTTCCCAGATTTACTTCTAACCTACTTTCTGTTAGTACTTTGACTAAATCCCTAAACTGCAGTGTCACTTTTTCCCCCACTTCTTGTGTCTTTCAGGACCTAGAGACGAGGAGGACGATTGGCACTGGACATGAAGCTAATGGCCTCTACCTTCTGGATGGACACCTTCCTGAGACAATAGCACTACAGTCTTCTACGAGTAGTAGTAGTAGTAGGATACATGTTTTGAACTGGCATGCTCATCTGGGGCATGTATCTTTTCAGTATTTGAAACTTTTTTCCTAGTTTGTTTACTTCTGTTTCTTTTTCTGCTTTACACTGTGAGACATGTAAGCCCTCCAAGCCTTGTAGATCCAATTATCCATCCAGAGATAATAGAAGTTCTACTTGTTTTGACATTGTGCATTCTGATGTATGGGGACCTTCCCCAACTACTTTTATCTTTGGCTTCCGCTACTTCATTTTCTTTGTTGATGATCATACTAGGTGTACATGGGTTTATCTCATGAAAACTAATGATGAAGCTCATTCCATCTTTCAGGGTTTTTATAAGATGATCCAAACCCAGTATGGTATCTCCATCAAGGTTCTTCGTATTGACCAGGGTGGAGAATATATGTTTGGGGGGCCTTCAACACTAGCTTCTTGACCATGGGATTGGTCATCAAAATTCTTGTAGCTACACCCCTCAACAGAATGGTGTAGCTGAGAGAAAAATACGACATTTGACTGAGATAGCTAGATCTCTTTTGATTGGCTCTCATGTCCCCAAGACCTATTGGTCAGATGCCGTGTTGACGGCTGCTTACTTGAATAACAGAATACCCTCTCGTGTTCTCAATTTTAAATCTCTTCTTCAGGTTCTTTCGCATGATTCTCCTATTTTCTCTGTTCCTCCTCGCATCTTTCGGTGTGTATGTTATGTACATATCTTTGGTCCTCATCGAACCAAACTAGATCCCAAAGCACTCAAGTGCGTCTTTCTCGGTTACTCCTCTACCCATAAAGGGTACAAGTGTTACCATCCATCCTCTGGGAAGAAGTTTGTATGCATGGATGTCACCTTCCGTGAGGAGCTTTCTTTTTTCTCTCCCATCTCTCTTCAGGGGGAGAGTAGTAATGAAGAGAGGTGGAATGTTCCTCTTCCTGCTATATCCCTATTTCCTCCTCTAGAGTTTGAGCGGCCTCCACCCACTCATACTACTACTGCGATGGATAGTGATCCTGGAGCTCAGAAGGAGCTCAAAGTCTATAGCGGAAGGGCAATAGTCACAGCTGATCCAGGACCAGTGGTTCCTTCCTCGGATCCAGGTAATCCTCCATCTCTCCCTATACCTGTCATTCCCTTGTCTACTGATGATTCTGATCTTCCTATTGCTATTAGAAAAGGCATCAGAAGTTGTACTCAACATCCTTTGAGCAACTTTGTTTCCTACGATGCCTTGTCACCTTCATACAGAGCTTTTATCTCATCAGTTTCCACCATTCCCACTCCATCTTCCGTGGCAGAAGGGTTAGCACACCCTAGATGGAAAGCTGCTATGGTAGAAGAAATGAAGGCGCTGGATAAGAACAAAACTTGGGAGCTTGTTGACTTGCCAAGAGGCAAGAAGCCGGTTGGATGCAGATAGGTGTTCACAGTGAAGTATAAGCCATACTAGTTGCCAAAGGGTACACTCAGACCTACGGGATTGACTGTGGAGACCTTTGCACCTGTGGCAAAGATGAACTCCATCAGGGTTTTGTTGTCTGTAGCAGTAAACCAAGTATGGCCTTTGCATCAGCTGGATGTGAAGAATGCGTTCCTTCATGGTGATCTGCATGAAGAGGTCTATATGGTACCTCCTCTAGGGTTCACTCCCCCAAGGGACAGCAGCAAGGTGTGTCGACTGAGGAAAGCCCATTATGGGCTTAAGCAATCCCCCAGAGCTTGGTTTGAGAAGTTCACTCTAGCAGTGAAGAAGCTGGGATATACTCAAAGCCAAGCCGATCACACCTTACTTGTGAAGCACCTAGGGAAGAGCACTACGGCCCTCATCGTCTATGTTGACGATATCATTCTGACAGGGAATGATGCAGAGGAAGTGATCAAGCTAATGGATCATCTAGCAAGAGAGTTTGAGACCAAAGATCTGGGACTTCTCAAGTACTTTCTTGGCATAGAAGTTGCAAGATCCAGCCAAGGGATCTTTATCTCACAAAGGAAGTACGTCCTAGATATATTAAAGGACTCTGGCAAGCTGGGAGCTAAGCCAGTGGAGACCCCCATAGAGCAGAATCACCTGCTAGCCGACTCGAGTAGTACACCTTTACAGGATGTGGGGAGCTTTCAGAGATTGGTTGGAAGGTTGATCTACCTCTCCTTGACTCGTCCAGACATTGCCTATGCAGTCAGTGTTATCAGTCAGTACATGCATTCTCCTAAGAAAATTCACTTAGAGGCAGCTCACAGGATATTGAGATACCTCAAGTCTGCCCCTGGCCGAGGCCTCCTTTTTCAGAAGAATGGCCACATGAGAGGAGTCATATACTGATGCAGACTGAGCTGGTGCCAAGGATGACAGGAGATCTACCTCAAGCTATTGCACCTTTGTTGGAGGCAATCTGGTTACCTGGAGGAGCAAGAAGCAAGTAGTAGTTGTCAGATCCAGTGCAGAGGCAGAATTTAGGGTAATGGCCCATGGCTTGTGTGAGATACTCTGGCTGAAGATGTTGGTGGCTGAACTTGGCTTTTCAGTCTTGAGACCCATGAGCTTGTACTGTGACAACAAAGCGGCTATCAGTATTGCTCACAATCTGGTGCAACATGATCGGGCCAAGCACATTGAAGTGGATTGCCACTTCATTCAAGAGAAGATTGTATCTGGGGAGGTTTGTACCCCCTTTGTGAAGACGGATGAGCAAGTAGCAAATGTCTTCACCAAAGGAGTTCCCAGTTGGCAACTTCATAGATGTTTATGCAAGTTGGATATGAAAGAGATTTATGCGCCAACTTGAGTGAGAGTGTTATCAGATACGTAGAAATACGTATTTATCTTGTATAGGGGTAGTTCTGTAAATACCTCTTATGAGGGGTATACTTGTCTTTTTTTATGTAACCCTTTCTATAAATAAGATTTACGGGGTCATTGTGAATTAATCACAATAGACATCTTTTCTCTCTCTTTCTTCTCGACTCTCTATTCTCTCTTCTCCAAACCTAACCCTAACCCTAATTCCTCAAATTCAACTGTGTCTACATTCAAATCTCCTTCTTGGATGATTGATTCAGGAGCATCACAATATGACGGGTATGTCCTCTTTTTAGTCATATCGTTTTTGTTCGGGTAATGATAAAGTCTATCTTGTTGATGCCTTGATGGTTCATTATCATCTATTGAGGGGAAAGGAACAATCACAGTTTCCTCCCATCTACCTCTTTCTGATATCCTCCATGTTCCTAACCTTACTACAAATTTGATATATGTCAGTAGTATTACAAAAACATTGAATTGCATTATCATTTTTTTTCCTTCTCATTGTGTGTTTCAGGATTTGACAACGAAGAAGATGATTGGCAATGGTCATGAAGCGGAAGCTTGTATTTCATTGATCTATTATCAGAACCCCATCTCTCTAACTTGAAGTAGTCGTAATGAAGTCAATAAAGATCGAATAATGCATTGGCATATACAACTAGGTCATGTCTCTTTCAAGTATTTAAAGTCTTTATTTCCGTCTTTGCTTTAGTCTCAAACTATCTGATTTTCATTGTGAAGTGTGCCAACTGGCAAAACATTGTCGTTCATCTTTTCCCTCAAGTATCAATACAAATAGTTATCATTTTTCTATTGTACATTTTGATGTGTGGGGGCCTTCGCCAGTTTCTTCTTTGCTGGGTTACCACTACTTTGTGACTTTTGTGGATGACTGCCAAAGTTTAAAAAGGCTAGTTCGAGAACTGAGGCATTTTTGTCTAAAAAAGGCGAGGCATAGCCTCGAGGTGGTACTAAAGCGTAAACCTCAATTTTTTTTAAAAAAATTGCTTAAAAAATGCTAAAAAAATATAATTAATTCTACAAAAATCAGAAATAACGTTTCATGTGAAAAATAACTTAAATAAGCATAAAAATAATTGAGGCTATAACTTCTACTTTAGGAGCGACGCTATCAGGAATGCTTGAAAAAAAACAAGAGTTTCTTAGAAACCCTCTCACCATCTTCAATCATATTACAAAAAAAACAACAAAAACAAACAATTAAAGAAGGAAAAATAATAAAATTTACATGTATTTATGAAAAATAAGGCAAAAATCCAAAATATGGTCACATACCTAAAAAATTATCCAATGCTTTAATTTCTTGCTTGAATTTTGTGAGGTTCCTCACAAGAAAACCATAGGAAGTGACGGATTGTGATTCCAATAAGATTTGAGATCTCTAGGATGATTTCTCTAAAATGGAAAAAACTAGGGTTCAAGGAGTATTTAGGATTTCACCCAAAAAACGAAAGTTTTGGATAACCCAATATGGACCTTGTAGGTCATTTTTAATATCGAAGAGCAGTATAGGGGATATTTTGAAAAAAAAAAAAAATAGCCCCACAATTTAGGGATTTATTGCCTAAACTGAGGCTTAAGCCTCAGTTGCCCTATAGCCTTGAGGCGTACGCCTCATCCAACTGAGGTTTAAGCCTCAGTTTGGTACCTCGAGGCTCTTTTTTACCACCTCACCTCAAGGCATACGCCTCTTTCGCCTTTTTAAACCATGATGACTGCACAATGTGCACTTGCGTATATTTGATAAAACATAAAGATGAAATCTACTCAATATTCAAGAATTTTTATATTATGATTCAAATCCAGTTCGACACAAAAATCAAGGTTCTTTAGTCTGATAATGGTGAGGAATACTTTTATGGAGGGTTGAAGACATTTTGTGCAAAACTCGGGATAGCACAACAAACATCATGTGTGCGGACTCCCTTTGAGGTTCTTTATCCCGAACGTCCATTGTTTTCTATTCCTCTAAAAACATTCGGGTGCACTTGTTTTGTTCATATGTCTCCTTCTTTGAACATCAATCTTATTATTCTAGACCTGTTGCTATTCAGAGGAGTGGTTTATTCCATCTAATAATCTTGTACCCCTGTGTCATCATCATCCCCACTTCTCCCCTTACCAATCCCTCTCAACACTACACCACTCCCGAATGTTGTTGTACCAACAGATCAGCTCCCTCCAAGCAGAGTTTCCCATGCTAAAGGGGACCTGAAAGTATACTCACGGAGAAAGAAACATGCCACCGTCGATCTGCCTTGCCGCATCCCCTCAAAGCTGAGTTAGTCCTCCTGTAATTCTCCTACCATTGTCGCTCCTGATCTTGATCTTCCTATTGTTGTCAAGAAAGGTAAGCATATTTGTACTTTACATAATATTTCTCATTTTGTGGCATACCAGTCATTGTTTCCATCTCACAGCTCTTTTGTAATATCTTTGGCATCTACTCCCATTCAATGTTTCCCAGACTTTCTCTCATCCCAAGTGGTGGGCGGTGATGGAAGAGGAAATGAGAGCTCTGGAACCACTTGGGATCTAGTACCACTTCCTAAGGGTAAAAAATCTATGGTCAAGAAGGGTTATGCTCAATCCTATGGTATTGATTACCAGGAGACCTTTGCACCAATGTCAAAAATAAATTCAATAAGAGTTCTCTTATCACCGGCGGCCAATAAGTCTTGGCCCCTTCATCAATTGGATGTGAAGAATGCATTCCTATATGGTCACCTTCAGGAAGAAGTCTACATGGATACTCCACTAGGTTTTCAATTTCCCAATGATAATGGCAAAGCATGTCGGCTTCACAAATCGTTGTATAGACTTAAGCAATCCCCACGAGCGTGGTTTGAACGCTTTCACAGTAGAGCTGCAACTTGGGTGGGTTGGGGGCAACCATAGCCCAACCTGACCTTCAAGGCAAGCCCAACCTAACCCAACCCGAGGTCGGGCTTAGATTTCGCAGCTTGAGCCCAACCCAATCAGGTTGGTCGGGTTAGTCAATTTCTTAATTTTTTCTATTGGTTGGAAAGGTTGCTAATTTTTTATATTAAAATTGTTTATTGGTCAATACAATGACCATTATGTTAGCCATTAAATAATAGCTTCATTTCCACATCCTCTTAAATAGGACTACATTAATAAAATATATATACACTTATATTCGTCATCTTTACAGTTTTATTCATACAAGAATTACAAGTTCAAAATTCTCCACATAATCTTGCTCCTACAAATGCCAAATAATTTGCCCTCAACTGCAGATAGTAACACAAGTACGCATGGTAACACACGTTTACAACAGAATGAGACCTACACATTGGCGAATCTCATGGCTTCAGCCAAGACTCAAAAGCACCTCCATCGTTAGCAACATAGCAATGAGCTTTTCAAGTGCTCATCTTCTCATACAGAATTGAAGTCGAGCCATTGATGTTGTGATTCACCTCTTGCAGTGGACTGCCTACATGGATTTGCCTCGAGGATATCTTTGATAATGTGTATATTATATACATATATATATATATATATATATATATATATATATATATGTGTGTGTGTGTGTGTGTGTGTGTGTCGAGCTATATATGTGTGTGTGTGTGTGTGTGTGTGTGTCGAGCTCGGGTTGGGTTGAAGCCTCAATCCTAGCCCAAACCGATTTGATCGAGTTGTCAAGTCCAGGCCCCAGCCCGAGTACTGAAGGGGGCCAAACCAACTCTAGCCCAACGTCGGGTTGAACCTGCCCAAGTTGCAGTCCTATTTAGCAGTGTTATGCGAGAGGTTGGGTATAAGCAAAGCCAAGCAGATCACACACTCTTTGTCAAACATACAACTATGGACACAACTCTCATTGTTTGGACTGCTGAAATACTTTCTAGGCATCGACGTGACACGCTCCTAGGTAGGTATTTTCATCTCACAAAGGAATTATGTCCTTGATTTACTAAAGATGACGAGAAAACTCGGCACCAAACCAACGGATACGTCCATTGACCCAAATCACAAGTTGAGTGATACTGATGGTGAACATTTGGTCAATGTGGATGGCTTTCAGCAGCTGGTTGGGAAATTAAATTGCATGTCGCTCACTCGCCTCAATATTGCTTATTCTTTTAGTGTGGTCAGTCAGTTTATGCGTGCTCCGAGGACCGCCCATCTCGAGGCTACCTTACAGATCATACGATACCTGAAGGGTTGCCCAAGGAAAAGATTATTATTCTAAAATCATGGTCAATCGCAAATTGAGGCGCAAACATATGCGGATTGGGTTGGATCTCCCTTTGACAGACGATCTACCTCTGGGTATTGTACCAAAAATTTTGGCAATTTGGTTACCTGGCGTAGCAAAAAATAAATCGGTTGTGACCCCATCAAGTGCTGAAGCGGAATTTCGGTCTATGGCACATGGTCTTCGTGAGTTACTTTGGTAACGGTTACTTCTCAAAGAGTTGTGTTGTCTGTCACAAAGCCACTGACCCTGTATTGTGACAATAAAGTTGTTATAAGTATTGCACACAATCCCGTCCAGCATGATCGCACCAAGCATATACAAGTTGACCGTCACTACATCCGAGAAAAACTTGCACCTGGTGATATCTGTACACCTTTTGTGCCTACAGATCAGCAATTAGCATGTCTTGATGAAGGCAGTTAGCAAGTCCTAATTCAATGTTCTTGTTGGCAAGCTAGGTATGCGCAATATCTTTGCACCAACTTAAGGGGGAGCATTATGAGTTACGTCTTGTTTTATGTGCAGGGAGGTCATTGCACTTACTGTATAGTGCAAAGACTAATGTAATTAGTCTAAACTTTATTTAATATAAAAGTGGGACGTATGGGACTCCTCCCATAATTTCACCACCTCTTCCCTATTCTCTTCTCTCTTTCTCTTCTAAGTTCTAACAGTGTGAACAAATATTTGAAGACTTTGAGCACAACAATAAAAAGCTCAAGGCCCTAGTAAATTATGATAAAAGAAAAATTCCTCCTAGGAAGTAATCGTAAAACTTTCTCTTATTACATTCATAGAGGCCCTGATGAGCTAGCATCAGATTGAGGTATGAACTACTAAAAGAGCCTCCTTGGCTCATGAGACTAAAGTCTCACATTCCTAACCTTATGAATAAGGGAAACAAGATGTCAGAGATAGCCCTGTCAAGATATCGTAAACATTGTAACTTAATTAAGTGCCTCACACATAACGCATGAGGTTGTTTGTTTCACACAAATTGTAAAGCAATGTACAGCAATATATCCTACTAATAATGACATTCTAATATTTCTCTACTTTCAGGAGGAAAAGTTGTCTTCCGATCCAATTGATATCCATGAAAGAAGGATTCCACTTGGTATCACACCACTTCTGCTTCTAATCATAGAATTTTCTCATGCAAAGCATTTAAAATTTGAACGATCACAAGACAGATTTAATAGTCAACGAGAAGTTATCCACAATCTATGACGTTAAACAGCAGATGTCAAACAGCGACACTGAGAACACCTCTTCACAAGGCATACATGCCAGTGTTTGGATATCATAGTTGTCTATATGAAAGGTAACAATCTAATCATTTTGTATAACCTATCAGAAATGTAATGGCATGAACAAATATCATCACTAAAACCAATAGTGTTACTGTTCCAACACCCACCTCTTTGCAATGTCTTGAGCAATTCACTTTCATTCAACCTATCAACTTTTACTAATGCTTTAACATATTCAGCAAGTGCTGACGGGTTAGAATGTAGTGAAGGCTGACTTTCAAATAGTCTTATCAATCCTTCTGGATCATTTCGGCGGTAAAGCTCTTTAAGCAGTGTAGCCTCATTTGCTCCATCTGCATCACGTACTCTGCGAGCAAAGTTGCCAACATAACTTGACTGCAACCTTTCCTGAAGATATAAAAGCCTATGGCCTGCAGAAACAGAAAAAGATCAAGGAAGGGTTTGTCTGGAAAAATGCTTCATCATTCATGTAATGTATTGTTCAGAAAATGCACTAACAAAGAAAATCCCAATTAAGAAACAATTCTTCAAATTAAACCATAGCTACAACTCATACAATGGATATCAAACAATCTACCTAGTGACAAAAATGTTTGGCTGTGGAATGTACCGAAAACCATATGTGGAAGATAAAGAAATATTCCAAAAACATAGAAGCTAAAGAAATCTTTAGGTAATTGATGCAATGTGTATCAAACGTTCAACTCTTGTACATAATGGAAGGGATATCAGCACCTTCAACTTTTCCTACTTGGACTTATCCAGAAACAATCAGCTCAAAAGAAACAGTGCCCTCACTTTCATTGCCAAAAAAATCAAATTCAACAAGAGCCAAAGTAAGTTGGAGATTTCAAGGGGAGAAGAAGACAACTATTGCTGTTTAACTTATGAATCAGTGTATTGAGTGTCAATGACTTGCCTCAAACAAGGAAAATAAATCACCAATAATCTTTGCAAGAACAAAACCCATCTATGAAATGATGGAAACGGCGTCCATCTCTTACAATAACTTCACGTCTTGTCATCTTAGAAAAGAACTTGGTCCAGTTATGACAATCTCCACAGACACGAAGATTCTTCATGACTCTGATGGGCATGTTGTAAGGTATATTAGCATGTCCAAATGCAATTGCTAGCTTCTCGCTGTGTCCATACAGTATATGCATCTTCTCTTCTTCATCTACATCTTGCAACACAAAGCTCTTATCCGGCATGTAGCCCTCGGTCTCCATTCGTAGACACAAATCCTCGAGAATCCCATAAACTTCCTCCAAGCCTGGTTGCAAGGTGTTCCCTGCTGCGAACATATATACCTTCTTCTTCACCTCAATCCAACTGTGGCCAGGGCTTTTCTTTAAACCTTTTGTCTTTGCTAATACTCTCACCTTAGCAGAGTCCTCCCATCTTCCACACACAGCATAGAGATTTGAGAGTAGCATGTAGCTCCCCGCCGTTTCTGATTTAAGTCTAAAAATCTGAGCGGCAGTCTCTTCTGCTACCACCGTATTTCTATGCATCCTGCAGGAGTTCAGCAGAGCTCCCCAAACACAGGCGTTTGGTTCCATTGGCATCATCTTCACAATCTCGTTTGCCTTTTGCAGTAATCCAGCTCGCCCAAGAAGATCAACCATACAAGCATAGTGCTCCATCTGACGTGGGACCATAAACTCACTGACCATTTGATCAAACAGCCTGCAGCCTTCAGTGACAAGCCCAGCATGGCTACATGCAGATAGAGCAGCAACAAATGTGATTCCATCTGGCCTCAATCCGGCTCTAACCATCTCATCAAAAGTGATAAGAGCGTCCTCACCAAATCCATGCATCCCATACCCCGCAATCATTGAATTCCAAGAGATTAAATCCCTACCCTCAATCCTATCAAATACTAAACGCCCCTCTTTCAGACTACCACACTTAGTGTACATATGAACTAGTCCATTTCCTACCAATATGTTCTTATCCATCAGACCTTTAACCACGTGGCCATGGATTTCCCTGCCTAGACCCAACGCCGCCAACTCTGCACACGCTGAAAGAATACTAGCAATTGTGACTGAATTGGGATAGACCCTCACATGCAGCATTTGACGAAAGAGTTCCAGACACTCATCTACTCGCCCCTTCACAGAAAATCCTCCAATGACTGCACTCCAACTTATCACATTGGGTCTCATCATCGGGTCCTCTGACTTCTCCAACTGCGAGAAAACCTCAAAAGCCTCCTCACATAAACCAACTTCTACAAAGGAGGATATCAATGCATTCCAACTCACTAAATTCTTGATCTTTATCTCCGAAAACAACATCCTTGCATCCTTTGTATTTCCATGTTTACCATACACGCATATAAGCGAATTTTTCACAAACATATAATCCTGAAAACCACCCATAATGACATATCCATGGATCTCCCTACCCTCGTCAAATGCATCCAAATCGGCGCAAACAGATAAAACCACCGCAATTGCTTCTCCAGTCGCCCCATTTCCTCTCATCCTCATCTTAGCGAACAACCCCATAACTTCCTCATGCCGTCCACATCGAGCATGAGCAGACAAGAGTGATGTCCACGTCACAAGATTCGGTTCCAACCCTTCCGATTCCATCCTCCCAAACATCTCAACAGCGCCATCGCAATCGTACTTTTGTGTGAAACCAGAAATCATAGCATTCCACGAAATATAACTTCTATAAGGCATTCTATCAAACACTCGATAGGCGTAATCCATATACCCAAGCTTCCCATACATCCCAATTACTTGGTTCGCAACATGAAGATGGAATTCAAAACCGGATACTAATATATGACCATGAACAATTTTGCAAGATTCTGAATTACCCATCGAAGAACAAGCTCTAATAACTAGAGGGAAGGTGAACCCATCTGGGTCGACGCCTAAATTTCGCATTTGAAAGTACAGTCTAAGGGCTTCTTCAGGGTACCCATGAGAGAGATTAGCTCTCAATATGGAATTCCACAATAGTAAGTTATATTTGCAATTAATGGGGACGTTGTGAAAGACTGCTCGGGCATCGGCGAGAAGCCCAAATTGGCTATAAAGTGATATGAGTCTTGCGGACAAGAACCCAGATCGATGGGTTCCAAAAAGGATGATTTGGGTGTGAACTTGTTTGAATTGTTGATGGGCGGTGCACTGTCGGAGGAGGAGATTGAACAAATCGTGAGTGTTGGTGTTGTGAGGGAACTGATCCGATTCGATCAGGTGCCGATGATGTGAGCAAGAGATCATGGAGCAAAATTGTGATGGGAGGAGATGTTGTAGAGGGAGACATGGTGGTGGAATTGAAATCAAACATCGAGAACCATGAAGCATGAAGCGGGCTCTCTTTTTTTGGGTAAATAGATCATTTCGACAATAAAACTCTTTAAGCAAGGTAGCATCATTTGCCCCGTCTGCATCACGTACTCTGCGAGCTAAACTGCCAACATAACTTGACTGAAAACTTTCCTGAAGATATACAAACCTATGCCCTGCAGGAAAAGAAAAAGATCAAGGAAGTGTTGTTTGTAAAAGTGTTTTATCATTTTTTTATGAAATGTATTGTTTTAAATATGCAATAATAAAGAAAATCCTAATTTAAAAACAATTTTCAAATTAAAACTAAATCTCTCATAAAGATAATATACCCTTCTCTTCATTAACGAAGATCAGCAGTACATCTCTTTATAACCACTAGAGATGAGAAAAATCTTTATAATTTATTGTAGGAGAAGATTAAGTTGGACAATGCAGGATCTGCTATGTATTTTGGAAAGTTGAAACAACAAATCAACTATACGTGGATCCTAAACAAAAACTCAAAACCATCAAACAATACAAACCTACAACCTACAGAGGGTAAGTAGAAAAAAGTCGATTTACATAAAGTATGAGCAAATCTGAAAAGACCTCAAAAATCTGTTCGATTTTTTCTTTTTATTGGTAAGCCGTCAAACAATCGTTCTTTTTTTTTTGATCAGTAAGATAAAATATTTTAAGGGAAGGGCTGAGAAGGCCCCACGAAAGCAAGAACAACAGACAAACAAGGAGGCACAAGCCAACAAAACCACACACCCCACCCCAAAAACTAGCTCACCAACCCAGCTCAAAGGCTAATACATCAATTGATCCCACCGGCAAACATAATCTTCAAATCTGAAACCTTGAAGCACAGGAATGGCTGAACCCCAATAAAACAAGGTGGCTTTAATGTACAAGGTAATCTTTTCTAAGTCAGCCTCCTTATCTTCGAAAGTTCGACGATTTCTTTCTTTCCAAAGTTCCCAGCAGATAGCATACGGGATAATCCTCCAGATCATACGCCCACTGTCAAAGAACGCATTGGAGTACCATCCTTCGAAAATCTTGAACACAGACTTGGGTAAAACCCAAGACATACCACAGAGGCAAAGAAAGCGGTTCCAAATCTGCTTTGACTCGCTACAATGGATGAGTAAGTGATTCGTTGTCTCCTCCTCGGCACGGCATAAGATGCATCTACTAGGAAGCTGAAAACCCCGTTTTCTCAAGTTCTCCACTGATAGGATCATATTCAACATCGCACTCCAAGTAAAGAATGATTTTCGAGAGGATAGGAGTCCTCCATACACACTTAGCTAGGAAGGCACTATGGGTAGGACCCTTAAGGGATAAGTAGAAAGATTTAACCGAAAATCTGCCCTTGGGATCATGGATCCACCATCTATAGTCTTCTTCGTTATCCGATAGCTTGACCCCTTTAAGCCGATTGATTAAGTCCACCAAAGTGTTCACCTCCCAATCGTTGATCCGTCTTCTCAAACTCAAGTCCCAAGAGAGACTGCCATTCTCCATAGATGAAACAACACGAACCGATTCTCCCTTACGATTCGAGATGGCATAGATCAAGGGGAATTCATCTTTGAGAGGGAGGTCCCCACACCATCTATCTTCCCAGAATCTAACTCTATTCTCATTTCCCACTTTAATTTGTTGTCGTTCTTGAACGCCCCAAGCAACTTGGAGATGCCCTGCCACACCCCCATGCCATAAGCTGCCGTGGGGATTCTACTATCCCATCCATTGACATCAATACCCTGCTTAACCGAGATCACCCTTCTCCATAGACTCTCCCTTTCAACTCCAAATCTCCAGAGCCATTTCCCAAGAAGAGCGTTGTTCATGAGCTTAATTTGGCGGATCCCAAGCCCGCACTCATCTTTAGTCACCTCGGCCAGCTGACAAGGTAAAACTTATGGTTGTCAGCTCTATCATCCCACAAGAAGTTCCTGATGATGCTTTCGATCCTATAGCCGACCCCCATAGGGATGGAAAAAAGGGACATGAAGTAGATAGGCAGATTGGACAAGGTGCTCTTGACCAAAGTCAGTCTACCACCCTTTGAGAGATATACTCTTTTCCACGATGCCAGCCTCCTTTGGATACACTCAATAATCGGATCCCATATGCTTTTAGATTTATAATTTTCCCCAAGAGGAAGGCCCAGATAATTCGTTGGGAACTTTCCTTTGTTGCAAGCCAAACTCTCGGCTACCCTTTCCAAGCACCCTACCTCCCCTACCCCAAAGACTTCGCTTTTGGATAAGTTGATATGGAGACCCGAGACCGCTTCATAACACCTAAGGATCCCTTTCAAGATCTAGGCTTGGGAAATGGAAGCCTCCAGAAAGAAGATGGTGTCATCAGCAAATAACAGGTGGGAGATAGATGGTCCCTCCCTCCCAACTCTAAATCCTTTCAGAAAACCTCCATTAACCGATTTGGATGTCATCTGGCTCAGTGCTTCTGCCATTATAAGAAACAAATACAGAGATAAAGGATCCCCTTGACGAAGCCCTCTTGAGCTCCTAAAAAAGCCTGCCGGGGGACCGTTGACTAGAATCGAGAAGCGAGCCGTGGAAACACAAGTACGAATCCACCTCTCCATCTGGCGCCAAACCCCATACGGCCCATAAGATAATCAAGAAACGACCAGCTGACGTGGTCGTAAGCTTTCTCCAGATCCACTTTACAAACAATACTTGGGGTGCCCTCACGATGTCTGGAGTCTATGACCTCATTGGCGATGAGGACACCGTCAAGAATCTGACGGCCACTCACAAAGGCCCCCTAAAAAGAAGATATGCGCCTTATCCCAACTATCTGGGGTTGGCGACATGAATCCTACTCTATTAAAGAGCTATATCCTCTATCAAAGCATGACTTCAAATCTTTTCTTTGTATCTCACTCCATGTCATTTTCGGCATTCCTCTCTCCTTTATGTCCTTCAACGTGTACCAAATCACTACTTTTCATTAGTGACGTTGTTAAGTCTTTGTAGTACATGCCCAAAACATCTCAAACGATTTTCCCTTATATTATTCCCTATTGGAGCTATTCCTAAATTTCCTCGAATGTGCTTATTTTTTTATTTTATCTTCCTAGTTTTTCCACTCATCAATCTCAATATCCTCATCTTTGCCACACTCATTCTATGGGCATGTTCTTAATTGCCCAACATTCAGCTCCATAAAGCATAGCTGGTCTTACTATTGTCTTGTAAACTTTTCTTTTTAGTTTGATAGGTACACGTCAATCACATCATACTTTTGAAGCGCATTTCCACTTTAGCCATCCAGCACTAATTCTATTGATCACATCCTTACCATTCTCTCTATCTTTGTGGATAATCAAACATAAATAACGAAAGTGGTCACTTTGGGTATTTCTTGCCCATAAATCTTAACTACCATCTCATCCCTATGAGTATTATTACTAAAGTTGTACTACACATTCTGTCTTAGTCCTACTTATCCTAAATCCCCTAGTTTCTAAACCCTCTCTAGTCTCATCAACTAATATTATATTGTTTGCAAATAGCATATATTAAAGGATCTTTATAAGATGGATTTGATAATAGAAAGGGGCAAATCCCAAGACGAAGTACACCAGGGATCTCAAGACAAGATGCCCGCAAAACAAATAGAAAAACCGATCAAATAGGGAAGATTCTAGCATTATCTCTTCCCGTCTAAACACAAAAGCATAAAAAAACAGCCTCAAAACTCCGGCGAAGATGGTGGTAAAAAGAACCGATTGAGAACAAACCGTTACGTTCCCATCTCCAGATTCTCTTATCGGCCTCTGTCGAAAGAAGAGGGGCATCACCAATCCTAAACAACAGATTAGCCAAACTTTCCACCTCCCAATCGTTCAAGTTACTCCTGAAGCCAAGCCTCCACGAGGCCACCCCCTCACTAACCACAGCACAATCCTGGATCTTTGCCCCTTGGAGCTCAGAGATGAGATATAAGGACTGAAAGGAATCTCTTAAGGGTTCATCTCCACACCATATGTCCTCCCAGAACTGTATCCTATCCCCCTTCCCCACTTTAAATTGGATCCCTTTACTAAAGCAATGTTGAGATTGTTAACTGGAAAAAAAAGTGAGATCAAGAGCAAAACAAACCCAAAGAGTGGGGTCTAAACAATATCATAAGGAGGAACAATGTTCAATTAGACAAGGCTCAATAATTAGAGACTGTAACTGGCTATGCAGCCAGCGAAAAAACAGTAGCTAGCAGATAAAGCCTAGAGAGCACACAAGAAGAAACAGACCTAGTCCATAAATTGAGCACTTTAAACTTGTAATCGTAACTGGTAACAAGTAATTTTAATCTGTGTGTGTCCATGAGTTTCATACATACAAGTTGGTATAACATGTATCTAAGCACCCATGTCGACCAAAAGGAAGTGTACCAACAAAAAGGTAAATAACTATAGTTCACTAAAAATAAAAATAAAATATAACATTGCCACATTTCTCTGATGTTTGCAAACAAGCGTGCTTCCAAATTTCAACACCTCTATGTGAAGGCCGGATGCCACATATTGGCTGGTGCCAAAACTAAATCAATACATTCTCTTAACAGGTCAGTAGCTAAAAGCACTGCACTAGCAAGCAGTTAAACATGAACAATAATTGAGGGCCTAGTAAAAAAATAAAACCTGAAGTCATAGTCACGAAAACCATGTTGCATGGATTCTTCTAATCGAGGGAAGTACCTGTGTTAGACACATGTTAGAGTCCGACACGATATAGACTCTCATGTGACACTTCCAAATTTTATTTTGTTTTTTCTTCCTTTGCTTTCACAATACTAATTAGCATTTGTCATATGTTATTAGTTCTACCATTTTGAAGTTTCCTATGCAACAAATATAACATTACATGTACGTATTCTCTTGTTTATAAGTACATGATACACATCCTAAGATATTCTATCACATTATCCACTATTTTTTTTCGATGGGTAAACATCTATTATTCCCCCCTAACCCCCCTTAAGGTAAGAACATTATCCACGACTATCATTATTATTATAAAAAGTAATTACTTTTTTTAAAAGTATAAAAAAAAATACTTTGTTTCATACTATTTAAAAGTATATAGCCAAGTCCACAGATCCTATTTTTCAAGGTTCGCCAAATCGGACACTTTGTACCCGTGTCAGACTCTGACACCCATACCCGTATCAATGCAACACAGCACATAAATAAAGCTAATCTATTGAAGCCAACAGAGATGCCTCCATTCTTGACACTATAGATAAATATAACTTCCAACAGCAGAAGACAAAAGATAATTTAAATACAAACAGCACGTAATTGCCAATTACATAAACATACCTCCACCACCTGGGAACTTGTGCAAAGGGAGACAAGGTCTAACACAGAAATCACTAAAATGCCGCAACTCTGATTGCTGTTTTGAAACCTATTACAGTAAAAGAAATAAATAATTGCAATGAAACAGCAGAAAAATCCTCAGCAAACCAGAGAGCATACACTCTATAAAATGAAGCAACAATATCTGACATAAGCATAAATCAGGCAAGAAAAGAACATGAAGAACGTGTAAGTGAAAGGATTTCTTGTTATAGTTTTCAAAGTCTATAAACTACTCATAGAAGAAGACCTACTGTGACACAAAACTGCAAGCATGTCATTGATGTTGTAGGCCGAGTCGAGGATGCTGTGATGGATGAATGGCAAGACAGAGAAAAAAAATAGCAATGAAAGCATCCGATGGAAATTAAGAGTAGACCCGGAAGGTGATAAAATAGAGAGTTGATGGAGATAGTTTGACCAGGCGAAACAAAGACCATTGACGGCGCTAGCGAGAAGATGCAATCAGGTACAGATTGAAGTCCTAAGATGACAAGAGTAAGGATGAAAAGGGCACAGATTGAGGTAGTGAAGAAAGATTTGTAGGAGCATTCTTAAATAGGATATGAGCCTAGGCAGGGTGGAAAAGGTACTGTTGAAGTTTTGGTCGTAAGTGAAGATGAGCTCCATTTTTTCTAAGCTCTCTTCAATTTTTAATACTCGTTGACCTTGACAAGGGGTAAAATTCTCAGCAGTCAAAAGAAACAGCACTCTCTGTTATCAACAATCCAATCATGCTTAATATCTGTTTTCTAGTTAAATACAGCATCCTAGATAATGCTTTTTGTCTTGCATCTATTTTGGATGCTCATCGTGAAGCCAAAGAGTCAGGGGCTTGAGGAAAAACAGCATTAGGAGCCACCATCTCTCACAAAATTGCATCTTTAGCACCCTTAAACACAGCTTTGGAGACAGGAACCAGGGCACTGAGTTTTCCCCCTTATTTTAACATATAGACTGTTTTTTTCCTACATATAGATTGGTTTGTGCACCATTAACGTATCTTCCTTGATCAGGAAAAAAAGTGATAAATGTACAGTTCTGTATAAAACATTATAGATGATCAAACGCACTCAAATCCGACATAAAAAAGTAAACTTTAGAGAAATCCAAAGAGAAAAGCTAAGTTTTAACTAAACCCGCCAAATTTCTTTAAAGATTCAAATAACCAAACCATCAGCACCCACTCAAACATCTGGATTATCCCTTAACTCATAAACAAGATCTCCAAAACCCATCAAATTGCATTGCACCCCGCACCGCACCGCACACCCCCCCCCCACCCCCCACCCCCCCACACACACACAACCCCACCAACAAGAAAAAAAAAATTAGGGTTTTCGAAACGTTGAGAAAACCATAAATTGGACGAATATGAGAAAAGGGTTTTATGATTGAACATGAAAGAAACTATCAAAAAGAACAGAAACGAAAGCTCTAATAAAAAATCTCGAATTCAAACTTTAAGAGAATAAAAGAAGATTGAGCTGACCTGCGTGAGAAGGCGCCTCCAAGCCATCTCCCGTTCAAGACCCAAGATATTTAATCTCTCTCTCTCTCTCTCTCTCTCTCTCTGTAAATATATGCAATCAAAGATAAGAAGAAAGGAAGAAATCGGGAAAGAAAGAGAAGACTCGACTCAATTCACTAAGTGTTACAGAGAGAGAAAAAAAAATCAAGAACAATCTAATAACATCGAAACGGTTTCTCATTTTTTTTCCTTATTTATTTGTAATTTTGCATCATTGAACTGGTGTGAGTTTATAACGTACACACGGTGTGTGATTGCGCAGGCTGGTGGGCCTGCCCATGAGACGGTGCTGAAAATGGACATCGGTAAGGGTAATGTTAGTATGATTCTCGGTATGACACTGTAGTATGTCATCCCACATGTTTAAACCATTGATGGGTCTTTGAAATTTGTTGTGTCCATCGGGATTCCAACTGCACAAATTTGGAAGAACATTAATGGCCTGAGCACATGGGATGACGTGCTATGTCAATGTCCAGAGTAAGACTTTGATGACAGGGTGCAATGGGAGACACGTGGCATATTCTTAGAGGACTTTGACCGTATGGATGTTTTTCCTATCATCCCTGTATAGACCTACAAACAAAAAATTAGCTTGATTTGTGATTTCAAACATTTGGATCTTTGTATCTCAAATAATGGTCAACAATGCTAAAATTTCCCACGGTTAAAATCAACCCTTGAAAACAATTCCAATCCAAGCCTAGAAATCACTAATTAGGCTGAGTTTTGGTTTGTAGGTCTCTTAATGATTGGCCAAACATCCATACGGTTAGAGTCCTCTAAGAGTGTTCCACGTGGCTCATACTGTGCCCTGTCATCGGCATTGATGACAGGGCCTGTCATCAAAGTCTTACATGTAAGAAAGTTTTATGTCATTATGTGCAAGAATCATTACAAGAAAACTTGGGGGTTCGATCATTTGGTGGTGGAGGCTTCATTTGTGTTCAAGGAACTTGGGTTGGTTTTCTTCTGGCATTGGTGCCAAAATTCTAGACCTAACAGCATCCTTCTCTCAGATTTCTTTTTGTTTTATGTCTCACGTAACTAATGAGGTAGCACATATTATCGCCCAAGGGCAAAACTCTTTTCTCATCTGGTTGAGTGGATCAAGGTTTAAAGGAGGCCGTTTTAACGATTAAACGGACTGGGGGCGTTACTGTTTAAACCGTTTAAACGGCTGTTAAAACGGATTGAAACGATCAGGGGCAAAAATAGGAAAAAACAGAATTAAACAGATTTTAACGGTTTTAACGGAAAAAAATGGAAAAAGTGGAGCTGAAATTCAAATTTTGAAATTTGAAAATTAAAAAAGAAAACAGAATTTAACTGATTTAAATGGATTTTAACGGAAATTAAACGGATTTTAACAGAATTAAACAGTTTTAACGGTCGTTTTTTTCACAAAATTTTTCAAAATTAAACGGCTGTTTAAACGATTTTAACAGCCGTTTAAACGATTTTAACGGCCGATTTTTTCAAAACCGATAAAACATGTTTAAACAGTTTTAACGGAAACGAGCTTGGGGCGTTACCATTTAAACAGCCGTAAAAACCATTTAAACGGTCATTTTTAAAACCATGGAGTGGATTTCTTCCTATCCAGATTGGCTGCTGAATGCCATGTTCGTGGATCGATAAATTCCCCATGCACCAGATTGACTTTGTTTGTTTTTGTTAGAGGTTTATATATGATCTTGCTTACAGCGAAAAAAAAGAAAAAGAACTACCTCAGTGTCACGTAGGGGTGAATGGATGCCAGATTAATTGATACTTCACAGGACCAGTCTCGATTACCCTAGTTCCAGGGCTACCTATTTCAATATCGAACCTCGAACCAAAGTGTATAATAAGGTCCAGTTCTAGTAGGGGTGTCAATGGATAGTCGAAATTCAAATCCGTATTTAAATGATTGACTATTATCATAAAATTTTAGATATGGGATTCAGACAGATTCGGATAATTTTTTATATTTGAATACTTTTCAGATACGGAATCGGATATTGATGTATCCACTTCGATAATATCCACTTCGATATATTATAATTATAATAGATTATATTTTTATTATATTTAATTGACCTATAATTATATTTATTATTATATAAATATAATAATTTATTATATATATTTGATTTACTCGGACGAAATGATGAATCAAATATTCTCGGATATCCGATAAGTAAATCAGTATCGAATTCAATGTGTCAGATTTTTAATCGAATTCAAATATCAGATATGTTTTTAGGATTCAGATTCAGATTTAGATATGCTAAGATTCGATTAAAAAAATATCCATTCATAGCCCTAAGTTCTAGGCACACCAATACTCAGACCAAAGTAGAATCGAAACCAATAAGACCCATAACCCAAATTTTATTAATGTTGAAAATGTCAATTGTTTATTCGGAATTTTGAGCATGAAAGTTATTATTACTTTTATTTTTCTTCACTAATACAATAGATGGGTACTTAGATACTTGATGGGGACCACATGCATCGATTCCAAACGAGGACTTCAAATTGTTATATATGATAGGTAATTGGTACTCAAATCGAAATTGACTTACTGACATCCTTAATGCCCGTCTTTAATTTGGAAATAATGACATCGCACCATTTTTACGTCATTATTTCCTATATCTAATGGGCGACACTGAGATGAAATTACAATATCCATTATTTCTAGGCAAAATGTCTCGCCCCGATTTTGGGTCTATTGGACTGGATCCGTGCCCTCAGCCCGATTCATGCATCTGTATTTATGACCCATGATTCCGGGAGGGAGGATGAATTAATTATGCAGAATTTAGGGTCTATTATGCAAAATTAGGGTTTACGCGTATTACAATTTAACATTCAAATCGGTTTTGTAGGAGTAATCTGCGCTCTAAAATTTATAACTTAAGTTCTCAATGTCCGAACTGGCTATGCCATATCAATTCAGAAAGCTAACAAACCAAGGTATAAGCGAAAAATAATCTAAGTGTCAAAATACAAGTTTAATTATGTAAATAATTTATTCAAAAGTAGAATTAAGGTTGAAAAATGCAAGACCTACTGTCATTATAAAAAATTTTAAGAATTCAATTCTCAATCAATGAAGACCTACCATATATTTCTAGATTCAATAGAAATATGAGAAAAATTATAGAAAATTGGGTCTAAGTCAAATTCTAGGTTTTATAGAACAGAAATAGCATACAATCCTTATAGGATTTATTTAAAAATTCATTTAAATCTTCTGGGGACCTAAGACCCCAATATGAAAACTAGACAAAAAAATGGATTTGAGGGATTTTTCCATAACAAAATTTTAGAAAAAAATAGAACTGGAACTCACACTTCGAGCAATTTACAGGCAAAACCCTGTCACAACATCTTAAAATGTAAAATTAAAAAAAAAATACCCAGACCTCTGATCAGGATAATTCTACTTGGGTTGAAAGATAATGAGAAGATCTAAAAAGCTCATGTTTAGTAGAAAACTAGAAAACCAAGGGATATGGTATGATTTTGAAGCCCAACAAGGAAAACCCTATAAAAATAATAAGTCTAGGAACTTGAAAAACTTCAAAGATTGGTCTAGTAAAAATACCAAATGGGGTCCAACTCTTATAAAATTTGATAAGAGATAAATCTATAAAATAGAGAAATTTTGACACTATTTTCGTCAATTATTATTAAGTACAAAAAAAGTTATAATAGTTTAGAAAAAATTCAGAAATAACACACATGCATAACATCCAATCTCACTTGCAAATTATTAACTATCAAAGTAATCAACTAACATATCCCATAATGCCTAATGATTCAAATACATCAAAATTCTCATAAAAGTATTTAATTCGTCAAAGTAAAACTCCGTCGATCATTTCCTCATCGTGAGTCCCATGAAACCAAGTTTAAAACATTAGTAGGGGTGAACCAAAAAGATTAGTAGGCACACTTCACCCATCGCGATTAATCTAATGCACGTCCTAAACATTATGGGGCTATATATATTTTGCAACAACAAGCCAAGTTTTCTTAAATTTTTTACCACATGGATCTAAGGGGGTTTGGGACTTTCACCATAAGGTACTATTCCCTTTTTGTTCTTTGGGGGGTGCTCCCAAAGATCCCAAGCCATAAAGGGTCTGAACCTCGACTGTGCCAATGCATATTCAATTAACTTTTTCTAACATCAATCTTTTACCCATGATTATACACTCATGATAAATTCCAACCATAATATTTATATTAAAGCCATATTAAAATTATGACTTCACAACGACCTAGCCTTATGTGAGTGAGTTTTTGTTTTTGCCTATTGAAGCAACTCGCAAGATACGACCAAAAAGTTGTCATATCGTGCTAGTAACCTCGCACTCTTTTAAATTTATCACAGAAGCATTAAATTATTTTTAAAGAACATAAGCATGAAGATCAAAACTATAAAATTGATCCTAGGCATACATGCATGGAATATTATTGAAACATAAATTTTAAATCATAAAATAAGCATGAATCATATTAGAAACATTGGAAATCATAAGAAAAAAAAACATGCAATTAAAACAAAATAACTAAAAATATAAGAGGTGAGAGCAACCTATCTCAAGGTTTGAGTATAGTGTTATAGTATTCTACTTTCTTCTTTTCCTTTTCTTTTTCTTTATCTAGGGTTTTCTTCTACAAAGGGAAATAAGATCATCTCTCTTAAGGGTTTTGGAATGAGGGTTTGGCTTTAGAAAAGGCGCTTAAATAAGTGGCTAGGTAGGCCTCTCCTTAGCTAATGATTTTTAAAGGGAGGGATGAGGTGTGTCTCTCAATTTTGCAATAGGTTTTGGAGTTTCTAATAGTTGAGGGACTATTGGGGTGGAGTGGGGTCCACTCCGCTAAGCCCCAACAATTTTAGTTGAGTTTGGGAGAGAATCTCTCTTTCTTTATAATAATAATAATAGCAAGTTTTACAACGTGTTTTAGTTAGAAAAATCGAAACTTTCTAGTTTTTTCATGCAAGTTGTCTACGTGTGCTTAAGTGTCAATTATGCTTGTTAATATATTAATTTAACTAAATCTCTTTTATATTCTCTTATGCTTCCAACGATTTTGGGTGTGGGGTCCACTATCCTTGTCTGCCCTAATTTCTCTTGTAGGCTCTTGTAGGGGTGTATCACACACGCTAGTACTTATACCAATGATTTTGCATGTATAACACTTATAAATTAATAATTAATTAAAAGCATGTAAATTCTAATTAAGCTAGCATATACCGTATATCAACTAAGCTATAGCATATACTCAAGCCCAATTAGGTCCAACTAAGCCAATTAAATTTACACTTAATTAACAATTAAAAAATTAATTGAACTTAAAAAATTTAAACGCAAGTATGAACAAGTCATGCCATAAAATAAATATGTACATATGGAACCCACACTAAGGTGAAAATTATTAAAATACATTATTATGTAAAATAACTAAAATGTCATTTCTTTAAAGTTTGTGTGATATTTTGTGAAAATTTCATTATGTTCTCACACTAGGATTTTAGTGTTCTTAACTTGTGAAATTTCTAAGCTACTTTCAATATAATAAAATTATTAAGGTACCCTTATATGGTAAAATTATTAAAATACCCTTAAAAATGTAGGATATTACAGAAAATGTCTTTTGGAGCTACACTAACTGTTTTATGTAGTGTAAGAGTTTCTTAAGATGTGGAAGGCTAATGTAGCCAACTCGGATAGTTCATTCACTTACTAGTCCTCTAGATTAGCCACATGGATAATACGTTTGTCATTGTCATGCATGTATCATATCTTGTATTGTTCGTTTTCTTTACCAATTGTAGCCTATGATGAGTTTCTTAAAATAGGTTAAGAGGTTATTTGGGAAGTTCATCTTTGTAGGGTCTAGCTAGTCCAGTCCTAATTAAACTAGTTCAGAGCAAGGATTGAATTAGGTTGTTCAATTCACAACCTTGAATTAGTTCTTGCTCCTATGTTGTTTGGTTAACTTTGGACCTGAAATAAGATATTTTCAAACACATAACAAACGTAGAATCATTCAACCACAATCCCCAATAAACCTTTAGGTGAAGAAGAAGAAGATGAGGAGGAGGAAGAGGCAATGGTAGCAACTATACACCAAACCTCAAACCCCCAAAGTTTCTTTCAAGAAGAAGAAGAAGAGGGAGGAGGAAGAGGCGATGGCGGCTCCAAACCCCTATCAGAAGGGATATCAGTTGAAATAAGTGGCACCTCCAGAACGTTTCTAGGTTCAACTGGTCAGAATGCGTTGGTAGCAGCTGATCCTTTCCATCCAAGTTCTCCTTTACTCTTCAATAGGTTCTAAGGAGGAACAACTGCCATTTTGTAGCAGCAACCACAGTGATCGAAGCAGATAAACTGCTAGACATAGAAGAAACAGGAAATGACAACGAGCTAGGCAGATGATACAAAACATGAACATCTTGGTGCTGCCAAAGTAACTAGCTCACCTTGGTTCCCTTCATCCACAGGAAAGCCTTCAATCAAATCAAAGTCCAATTGTGCAACTATATTTGACAATGCTACAATAGACAAAGAAGAAGCTTCAGCAGTTGACGCACACTCCTTTGTCTCATCTGCTTCAACACTAGACGACTTAGATCCAAAAAGACATCACACCCTCGGTTTCTTGTACAAGAATTTTGAATGACTCTTCATGGATAACTAATCCACCAGAATGGTGCTCAACTCCTTCATTATCGTGATATGAAACAACTAAACCTTCAGCTCCAACATGCAAAAACCTTAAAGGAAGAAGGGGAGAGAATGAAGAGAGAGTGACAATCTTCAAGGTGGAAGAATGGAAATACATAGATGAGTTCAATGTTGTAACGTGTCTTCAGAAAGATAACATCGAGCCCATTTTAAGAGCAAAATCAGAAAAAAAAAAAAAAAAAATGGCCTTAAAAGTGGGGCCCACACAATTATCAAACACAAAAATACGATCAATTAATTTTGAATTGACCTCTACTGGCTGTGTTTTCGGCTTTCTAAACAGGCCCTAAGGGTAAAGACCTAAATACTTAATGTGGGAGATGCTGAAGTGTCAATATGTATCTACTTTTTTGCTCAAGCCGATCCACTACCTCCATTGTTACATGTAAAGAAAACCTCATCATTTAGATTTTTTATCACATCTATGGGCATTTTTTATTAGATCTGATCAAGTTCAATTTAGAAACTGATCCAATAGCCTATGGGATAATGATTCCTAGATATATTCCCAGTGTTATCGAATCAAACCCCTGGCAACCCGATCGATCCATTGATAACCTTAAATTCACAAGAGATCTTTTAAGTAGAAACAAATAATTCTAAGTCCTAACCCCTTAACGCGGGTCCCACATAACACCACTTAGATGTACAATAAATATAACCTTTACGTGCAAGTACTTACCCATTACCTATAAATATAACCTTTGTGATTTGCTTGATGCTTCATGGTTCTTAGTGGTGTCAATGGATTGTCAAAAATTCGAATTCGAATCTATGGTCGAATAATCAAATACTATCCAAAAACTTGGATATCGAATATTGAAAAATTTATGACATTCGAATACTTTTTCGAATATTGATTTATCCACTTTGATAATATCTAAAATCTCGGGCTTTTGCGAGTCAATAAAATGACTCATGGACGTAGAGCCTGCGTGCAGATAAGTTAAGGGCTGAATTTTGTTGCTGATATTCTTCTTAACATGAATTTTGGATCTTTTTTTTACAAGCATTTATCACATGCTTTCTTATATTTGATACATATGGGTGTTAATGGGCCAGGCTAGTCCAACGGGCTTTTAGGTTCAACCCAAAGCCCCGGGCTTGGGCTTGATTTTAAGGCCTACTACATAAATGAGTTAGGCTAGGTTTAACATTTAACGAAAATTACCTTAGGCCCGACCAAAATCTAATGGTCCAGTCTGTTATCTATACTATTATAAAGCCGAAACCTGGGTTGACGATGATGCGGGCTTCACAAGATGTCACCATTGTTCAGCATGCCAACGTCCGAGGGACCACAGTAGAAGCTAGGTGGCACACTCTTAGAGATCATTGACCATATGGATGTTTGTCCCATCCCTAGGTGGACCTAGATACCAAATATCAGCCTGATTAATGATTTCAAGCCTTTGGGTCTGAGTACCCAAAATAATGCTCGAAATTCACGGTTAGACTCTAATCCAATGGATAGAAATTACTAATCAGGTTGAATTTTGGTATGTAAGTCCATTTAGGGATGGGCCAAACATCCATACGGTTGGTGGTCTCTAAAAGTGTTCCACGTGGCTCATACTGTGGTCCATCCCTTACAATCACTCACGTACAATGTATGTGTTGCCCCCTAGAATCTATTAATGGACCAAGATTGGGCCTAGCTACATATATCTTGGGCTGGACTCAGGGATAGTTGGGCCTGATTCAAACTAAAAATTGACAAACATACATAAACATAACTTGTACACGTTACCAAACACCCACTTAAATTGATCTTGTGGGACAAAACTGCCATACCAGGCGTATCGGAAAAAAATCTAGTCCGTGGAACATTTTTCCATGTGTAGCGCATAAAAGTGCACGATCTGGCACATTCAATGGGACCCACTGGCCCATGAATGATTGGCCCACCACTTGATGAACCTACACACCAAAAAGCAGTCTGATTGGTGATCTCCAGCCTTCAAACTGAGAATCCAAAAAAATGTTCACAACAAACGGCTAGAAATAATCCCATGAAAAAAATTGTTTGAATCCAATGACTGGATTTCACCAATCAGGCTGATTGTTGGTATGTATGTCCATCAGGGTCAGTGGGCCCGAAAGAGTGTGCCAGGTGGTGCATTTTTATTCTCTATACAAGGAAAAATGCTCTACAGACTAAATTTTCTAGGGTCGTGATGTAACAAGGTAAACCTGAGATCTTTTCATTTGCGGAAGCGGCATTTTTGGTAGTCACCACTGCCATCTGGGCCCACTGACCGCACGGATGTTTAGCCCACCCCTTAATAGACAGTCATACAAAAAATCAGCTTGTTTAATGATTTCTAGCTGTTGGTTTTAGTACTCAAAAAACGGTTGCATTCAACGGCTATAAGAACGCCTAAAAAAGTGCTAAAAAGTGTTAAAATCTAATGGTTATAGATTACCAATCAGGGTGATTTTTGGTCTATATATCCACAAAGGGGTGGGATAAACATCCATGCGGTCAGTGGACCCAGATGGCAGCGATGACTACCAAAAATGCAGCTTCCGCAAATGAAACAGTTTCAAGCATACCTTGTTACATCCTTTTCCAATTTTCTAAGGGGGTATGTAGTGACCGACATTAAACCTGGCCCACTGCCTTGATTGATCATGATAGAATTCTCTTTTTGACAATGTTGTCATGATCACCCAAACGATTGATTGGAACAAAACTTTGCTCTCCTCGATACACCACCCCGAAAATGCCTCGTGGCAAACTATTTGGGTCCCACTGACCAGATGAAGGTTTGGCCTTCTTGGCCCAGACACCAAAAGTCAGCCACGTCGGTGATTTCGAATTGTTGGATTCCAGCATCTTTTTTTTTTTGGGTCGGGCTCAGGGGACCCCCTTTTTTCTGACCCCTCTCGTGTTTGTGTGCTCAAGAATCCAACGGTCAGCGCCAAGCTGGCATCACTTTTTCACTTTTTGGGGTGCTGACACCACCGTTGGATTCGTGAAATCCACGGCTGAGCAGGACACCAAGAGGGGTCAGAAAAAGGGGGTCCTGGGAGCTTGATCTTTTTTTTTTAATCATGGGCTTTATAAATGGAATAGATGCAGAGGGTTCTCCTGGCCCTACATTGCTCAATTTTTGGGGGCCCACTAACCACATGGATGTTGATTGATAATTTATAGACATTGGATTAAGTATGCAAAAAAATATGAAAAAAATTGCTTGAATCCAACAACTATAATCAATCCTAAGAAAGTGCTAAAATCTATGGCTAGAGAAAACCAATCAGAATGATTTTTGGTATATATGTATATCTACCAATGGGTGGGCTAAACATCCACGCGGTTAGTGGGCCTGAAAAATGAGCTATGTAGGGCCATGAGAGCCCTCTGCATCTAAAAATTTTCCATTATAAAGGTTCAAGCACCTATGAATAAATACACGCGCCAATCGAACAACTGGAAATCACTAGTCCGGCTGATTTTTGGTGTGTAGGTCCACCAAGGTGGGCCAAACATTCATAAGTCAGTGGGCCCAAAATAACGTGACACGTGGCATTTTGGGAGTGGTATATCAAAATTGTGCACCATTGGCCTCTTCGGTAGGACCACGCATGTGCATCATAGATGCTGCTAAGTTCACCCTTAGAGTTTATCCAATGGGCATGAGAGAGAGGGAGAGCCCTTAGAGTTTATCCAATGGGTATTCTCTAGAGAGAGCCCTTATAGAGTTTATCCAATGGGTATTCTCGAGAGAGATCTAGAGAGGGAGAGAGAGAGAGAGAGCCCTTAGAGTTTATCCAATGGGTATTCTCTAGAGAGAGAGAGAGAGAGCCCTTATAGAGTTTATCTAATGGGTATTCTCTCTCTCTCTCTAGAGAGAGAGAGCGAGAAAGATAGGTGTAAGTCAAAGATAAAGTAGAATTATTACCAAACGGGCCCCTCAACATTCCTTTTAACAGTTTAACATGACAGGGTCAACCAGTGCTTAGCCTTCAAATTCACCCACGCAACTCTTCTTTCGTACTACTCACCTGATCAGCTTTTGAAGATGCCACCATGTTTTGTTCTCTTTTAAATTAGTCCACGAGACAAATAAAAGGCTGGTTGGGCTTGGGATGCGTGCTTTTCCCCATCAACCTCACCCTTTCGAGAGAGAGAGAGAGAGTGTGTTCTTGGGAGTATGTTGACGACATATAAACAAGACAAACAAAAGATCAGAACAAGCTGAGAGAGTTCAGTTCAGAGGAATCTCTTGTTTTTTGTTTTCTTGGGGTGGGTTTTAACCAGAACTTTTGACTCTCTAAATGTGATTAATTTTCTATAAACTTTTCAACTTTCTAGCTTGCAATCTTTCATTTTTTATTGAAACTTGATTAATGAAAATTTTCTATATGTTTTGCACCCAAACAAGCCATAATTCTGTTAATAATCGAAGAAAGATCATCGATCGTTCTTGTGAGATTCAGGTTGGTGGGTTGTGGTAATCAGAACAAACCCAAATTCCAAATTCTCAACCGGTTTCGTAGGTAGAGTTTTTTGTGTACTCAGAGCTGTTGTACACTATTGGCTATCTAGATTCCTTATCTTACCAGAAAATTTTTTAAACAATAAAAATGTTTAATATATTTTTGAAAACAGATGGAAATTTTTAAATTTGTATAAAAGATAACTAAGCGCCCTTTAAAAGGGCGTCTGTCAAATTGACATCTGCTACTGACAGACGCTATTTCCAAGGGCATCTGCGAGTAGAACTTCTATTTTCTGATCGAAGCCGGTCACAACCCACAATATGAGCCACATGGCACACTATTAGAGGGTGTTGACGGTTTATGGATGTTTGTCTAGCTAGTCCCTCGGTGGACTTGCAAACTAAAAATCAATCTGATTAATTAGTGATTTCTAAGCATTGGATTGAAGTTATTTTCACGGGTTGATTTTAACTGTTGGAATTTGAGCGTTATTGAGTGTTACTTGGGTGCAAAGATCCAAAGCTTCTACCTTTTAGAGTACCAAAGGATGGGATCTCTCTCGCTCTCTCTCTCTCAATGTACAAGTGAAAATCCCAACACCCATTTAGAATAAAAATCTTTGGTACAAATTAAAAATACACAAAATACCCCCAATACAAGTTATACCGAAACACGAACTATATGAACCTGTGCAAACTTATATGGATTTGGGTAATGGGTAGGATCCCGGAATACAAAGAAATAAGTGGGCCCATCAGTTCCTATAACCTATAAGATTCACTGATCCTCCTCGGGATTGAATCCCACTTGCACCCATATAAGGTGTCAAACAGCATCTCTTTTTTGTTTTTGTAAGTAAACAGCATCTCTCTAACCCATGCTAACGTGCAAAACATATCACACTTCACGAATTATCTTTCATGAGAGCATCCAATGCTCACTTTACTATATATCCCATCTGCATATATATTCTGACTCGAGAAAATTGATGATACTTCCTAGCTAGGTGCATCAAGAATTATACACCTGGCCCACAAATTCGTTCATCCAAAATGTCCATATGACATCTCTTGGATGGGGATGGACCAAAAAATCAGAGAGATTGAAGAACACAACTGCCCGTATCATTAAGACCCATAGGTCTGGTTTTTGGACATCAAGCATCTGGTGGGTGGCCCACCTATTCAATGGTCGGGATCGATGAGTCAATGTAGCATCACATGTATTCCTTCCTAGGGAGACCCTATAGCTTTCCAGAAATAATGCAAAGCCAATCTGTTTTTGAAGGTACAGACATAAGTAAGAGACATCATTTGTCACATATGTCACACTCCATGTTCCATTTCCTTCATATAATTTCTCTTGAATTTGCTCAAGTGTACATATGAAATTAGCCACGTGAGCCTTGTTCACGCGTGGTGCATATAATCTACTTTATCTGGACCTTGTACTGCATGGATATCCCAAAAATTGCTCACCACATGATGAGTAGACTTTTCTTTCTTGTACGGAATTTCCTTTGACTTTATTAATTTATACCCATCAAAAATAGAAAGCCATTTGATCAGACGCTTAGGATGTCCGATCAAAAAATTTTTTGACAATCCCCAAAAGGTGGACTATCAATTGAACGCTCTGGATCGACCATGATTGTGTGCACTGTGCACCACGTGTACTACCATACAGTTTCTCTTGATCAATTTGTTGCAACCACACAGTGCACACGATAGATACATCAGTAAGATTATAACACAAATAGTGGGTTTTTCTTAAAATTCTTATTATATAAAAGCACAGCTAAAGAATTACAAAAATTAAAAAAAAATGAAAATATTCATACAACAAATCATGAGAGCCATAGAAATTAAATATCAGGTTTATGAGAGAGAGAGAGAGATCCCACCCTTTGGGAGGATTAAGAAGAGGGGAGAGAACGAAGGAACAAAGGAGAAGAAGATGATCACCTTGGTATAATTCGACACAAAAAGACATTAAAATAGACAAAAAAAAACATATATAAAAGAAAGAACAAAAACCAAGTTCCTTAGAACTAACCTTGCCATGGTTTTTTATTCTGATTCTGCGAAGGTGAAGAGCTCATGCACTGACTGAACCCAGTTATGTTGAGAATGTCTCTATGAGAAAATGATCTAAGACCCAAGAAATCTCTAGTCAACCCATCATTTCCATTACCACCACCACCACCTTCATGATCATTTCTTGTTTTTGATGAGTGATTCTCATTAGGGTTTCCATCTCTGTTTGAATTCAACATACCACCAAAGGCATCTTCAAAGCAAGATCCATCAAATCCGCCACTTGCAGAAGAGAGAGAACTCACCATGTCTTGAAGTAGAGAAGGAGTTCCTACTCCTGCAGTTGCAGATACATGGGCCATAAGACCAGAAGCTGCAACAGCAGCTTTATTCCCAAAATTATGAATAAACCCACTTTCCATCTCTTCACGTGAAGACAAACCCAGACCAAAACCAGTTGTAGTTGTAGTAACAGATGTAGTACTAGGGTTACCAGTATTAGCAAACATGTGAGCATGGTGGGGTCTGATCATGGCTGATGATGAAGAAGGTTTGCTTATGGTTGCACCCATTTGAGCTGCTTTTTGCAGTAATGCAGTTGCAGACATGTGTGGAGAGGTTGAGGGATGGTAAGGAGGAAGAGTAGGACTAGGGTTAGGGTTAGAGTTTTCATGGTGGATTGAAGCTTGGGTTTGTGAGAATTCTTGATTAGAGAAAATTGATGAGGAGAGATCCATAGGAGGTGGGCCTGGATCTGCTCCTACAACAGGTGGGCAAGATAACCATGGTGGTATATCAGGTCTTAGATTGAAATGTTGTTGTTGTTGTTGCTCTCTTTTGAGTGAGATTGCTTGCAGATCATGGCTATTGAATTGGGGTTGCAGGTTTATGTGTGGTGTTGAAATTCCAGGTTGAGAGGAGAGAAGTGGGTTTGCTGTGATTGCTCTTGCACTCTCTTCTGCTAAAGCATCACAAAAGGCTCTGTGAGTGATGAAACTATCCCTCCTGCAACCAAAAAACAAATAGAAAACACCAAAAAAGCAAACCATCACAAAGAGCTAAAAAACTGTGCAAAAGTTTGTATTCTATCTCTGTTTTGTTTCTTTCTCTTCTATTTCTATGCTTTTTTCTCTTTCAGTGGACTATAGACAGTGTAGTTATCATTATAGGGTTCTATAGTTAGTATCCTCTCTCTCTCTCTCTCTCTCTCTCTCTCTCTCTCTCTCTGAACTGAGAGCTTGATACTATTAAATCATCAAATGAAGCTAGCTGATGAGAAGAAATTACAAATATGGCCACCCACTCGTTCTCTCTGAACTTAGAACATGATGGGTGGATTTATTAAATTTATTCAATGAAGCTGAAGAAATTGCATGATGTTTCTTGTATGCGGATCTTTTTCTTCATTTTTAAATTTTTTGATGGGTTTGTTAGCTTCTTGTTCTTACCTTGAGAAAAGGGTTCCACAGTCACATCTGTACTCTCTTGTGCCACAAGTCTTGGAGTGAGCTTTCCAATCTGATTGAACTGCGTAACGCTTTGAACATTTGTCACATTTCCACTTCTTCTCACCATGCTTTCTGCAAAAATGCTTCTTGATTCCTGTGAGGTCTCCAAGAGCCCTTGATGGGTCATGGTGCACACAAGTAGGCTCTGGGCACACATACACCCTCTTCCTTATCTCTTTGCTTGTTCTCTGCTTTAGCTTCCATGGTAGGTTATGTCCTCTCCTATGAAGCTGAAGGTTCTGATCTCTCTGAAACCCTTTGTTACAGATCTCACACACAAATCGATTCGTCGCCATGAGAGTCTTTGGTGATAAAGCTATCACTTCTGCATCTGGGTCTGGTTCAAAACAAAGAAAAATAAAAATAAACCAGATGAAAAAATTGAAGTTAATAGAAGAAAAACAATCATAAATGAAGTTTAGTTATTAATCTGAGACCTGGATTTCCTGGAAGGTTTCTCTTCTTCTTCATTGCTGGAGTTTGAGTTTGCTGTGGTGAAGCAAAGGACTGTTGTGGGTACATGGTGCCAGTTTCAGCTCTGTTGCCTGAAGAAACAATTGCTTCACCAGATGTAGAAGTCAAATTAGACATATTCTCCTCCATAACTGGATGCTGGATTATCAAACCCTTAATCATCCTACTCCGAGTCTCTGATATATGTATATATATAAATTCTAGGGTTTCGTGAGAAATGACTGGAATTCTAGGGTTTGTTTAAGAGACACACAAATCTTATTATTCATCAGAGAGCTGGAGTTCCTGGGATCTAAAGACAAAACCCAAGTCTAGAAAAACACAAAAAGGACTAAGAAGAAGAAGATTAAAACCCAGTTTTCAATAAAACCCATCTCTCTTCAATGATTTCTTCTCTCTTTTGCTGCAAATCCAAAACTAAAATGAAGAAAAAGCAAATGAACTGCACCATACCCTTCGTCAACCAATCTCCTCCTGCATATTTCAACAACCTTTTTCTTTCTTCAGCAACAACCTAGCTTGCTAAGACACTAAGAAAACTGACCTAAAGCCACACAAATATGAACAAATAAAGAAGACAATTCCTAGAACATCTAAAAAATGAAAAATGAGAGAGAAGAAGATCTAACTAAGCAAAACATAAAATTATAAAGAAATTTTTATAAAAAAAAATAATATGTAGAGAGAGAGAGAGAGAGAGAGAGAGAGAGAGAGAGAGAGAGAGAGAGAGATGTGGATGAGAAGAGCGGATCCTTCTGTAATCCTCCACCCATTCAATACCATACCCCAACTCAACAGGCTTACTCTGACGTTGCACTTTCTGTCTTTTCCTTTGTTCTCTTCCCAAACCCAGAAAAACCTCCTCTTTCTTTATTGTTTTTGCTTTTCTCAATATAATTTTATAATCTTTTTGTTAATCTCACCACCTTTCCCTTCTCTTAAAAAGTAGAAAAAAAGCAACCAAGTAAAAAGAGACTTGATTTGCAAAGAGAAAGAGAGAGAGAGTGATAAGATGTTGATTTATATAGTTTCACATCATGGAGCCTGTGGTTGCTGTTCAACAATGTCTTCAAACTTTGAAGCCCCCCTCCAAAAAAATGCCATATGGAAGACTCTTTTGGGCCCACAGAAAGTTCACGTCTTGGTGGACCTACAAACCCAAAAAAAAAAAAAATTAAATGGTAATTTTTAGCGCTTGGATTTGAGTGTTTTAGTGGGACAATTTTTGTCCATTGGATTTCGATCCTTTTTGGATTAATAAAGATCATCGATCAAGCTGATTTTTGGTATATGGGTCCACCAAAAAGTGAGCCAAACAACCATTAGATCAGTGGGACCAAAAGAGTGGTCCATGTGGCATTTTAGGAGAAGGAAACTTCAAAATTTGAAGGCTTCATAAGACAGCATATATTTTCTCTTACATCATGGGTAGTAGACTTAAAAGCAACCTCTCAGCTTTTGGCATTTAATCAAACATGATTGGTTCATTGATTGAATTCAGCAGACATGCTCATGGAAACCTGTTCTCTCTTTTTTTTTCTAAATTTTTCCTTGATTATCTCTTACTAGTTTATTAATATTAAAAAT
This sequence comes from Euptelea pleiosperma, assembly GCA_035048495.1. Classification (NCBI taxonomy): domain Eukaryota; kingdom Viridiplantae; phylum Streptophyta; class Magnoliopsida; order Ranunculales; family Eupteleaceae; genus Euptelea; species Euptelea pleiosperma. The sequence goes on along the minus strand of CM068548.1, from coordinate 11,371,873 downwards.
CAATTATTTAGGAGGCAGTTTTTCTGGAGCTACATTCTGCATTTCTTCTCTGGAGTGGCACTGTTTTATCTACATATGGAAGCTCAGGTGGCAACCCAAAGGGCCCACACTTTCACTCTCCTTCATGATATCTCCCCACAATCAGATGGATGATCTGTATTGACCAAGTAAGTCAACTTTTAAAGAAACTCTCCACATCGCAGAGTAGATTTCTGGAGTGTAGCTCCAGAAAAAAATATGGCCTACAAAAATAATATTTGAATTTCTGACATTTGCGTGGTTTCTCGAACTTAATAAGAAAAAAAAAACACACTCAGTCTCCCATACCGCTCAACCCACCTTCGCTTGCTTCAAGTCCCTCGTTATTGTTATTATATATATATATTTAAGTGGGCCCACGTGAATTTGGCCGAGCTGACTTGACTCTGGTTAGTAGAATAACAGGTCAAATATGGACATGTAAAAGAAAAACTATTCTAAATGATGGTTTGTATCTAGGTTTTAAATGGTCCGTTATAACGTTACCATTACGAACGGGTCACATCCGAGTAAAAAAATGGATTTCTTCAATAATAATGGGTGTTATAATGGAAATGTCGGATATACCGCTATAATGGTCGAAAACATTATAACGGGAAATAAAGTAGTTTTTAAACCATGGTTAATTTATATATTGTTTTTTTTTTTTTGTTTGATAAGCTTGCATTGGGAATAGATGATATAGTACAAGCAGATCACACCAAGAAATCGGTATGACTTGAAAGATCAGACGGTATCAGGTTGATCTAGCACGCGGAAGCCTATGAGATATTTGATCTTTTTGGAGAAATCTAGGGTCTCCATTTGGCAGAAAGCTTGATATTATATGTGCTATGGTAGAGTTCATATATATACACCAACGATCTTTCGATTATGGGATCTAGCTAGGTTGGAAGGATCTAATTTCTTGGTGAAGCCCATGAAATGGTGGGTCCTAAACCCTTGCATGTGCACCACGTGTACCTCAGACCATATATACATCTGAACTTTTATTACATGTTGTGTATTGAAATCTCTCTTCTTTTTTTTTTTTCTTTTAAATGGTTTTACATCCAACTTATTCCCTATTTTTGTAATTCTCACTTTGCAGATAGACCGAGTCAACTCACTTGACTAGCAGGTGAGTGACTAATCAAGTCCGAGTTGATTCTCCAAATTAATCAAACCCCTCATATTAATATAAACTCATGTTCATTGTCCTCTACCAACCCTACCTCAACACCTTACACATGGCCCACCAATCCATCAATTCAATTCACAGTCCCCGAATCATCGAATCGATAATCGATCCGATACTTCAAACCGCACCCGATTGACAGATCTGAGGATTGGTGTTTCCGAGGAGTTTGTGTTCCCTTACCGAACAAAAAGGAAATAAATAAAATAATTTTATTTTTGTCATTTTCTTGTTTTATTCTTTTAATATTTTATTTTTCAAATGGGCTCTGCCTCTGCTAATATGCGCTCACAGCTCATCGCACACTCATTTAAAACTAAATAAAAAATTAAAAAAAATCAGAAAAGACTACCCCACGTGATATTCCTCCTTGTATCTTATTATATGCTCCACGAATATTTCTTGAGAATTATATGGCCAGAAATGAAAAATCGAATGTCTTTTATTGGAATTTGAAAGTGTTTGAACGGATGGGGCCCTCCTATATCAACTTCATGAGCATTGAATGTTCAATCAGGACCGTTGATTTTGGGTGCGAGATCACCTGTGGCCAGTATCAAATATTTTCTCTATAATAGCAAAAAATGGCGTGCAACATGATGCAAATTTGCTCAAATCCAATGGTTGGGAATCATGTACTAGGCTGATCTTTTGGCGTCCTGGTCAAGGGTTCAACTTGTTATGTAATGTGGAGCCTGATGGTGCTAGAGTACTGTACATGAAGGCACGACATTGCAGCCCAACTTTGCACTGAGCTGGCTGGGGGATTACAAGGGGGGCAACATCCTTTGTACAACGGTGGGATTCAAGGGCATCGTCCCTTTTTTTTGTGTGTGTGTATGGGGGGAGGTCTTTTTACCGTAAGGGCATTTTTGTACTTTTACACAGAGATATGGAAACTTTAGTTTCGCCTTGGGGTTATATATAGCTCAGTTGATCTGAGATGATTATCCATTGTATCGTGTGTGTTTCTTTTCTTGTCTCAGAGCATAATGAGATCGGTGTGGATCCATGGACATACTTCAATCTAAAGGGAACCATGTAAATCTCTGTGTTATGGGTGATTGCAACTCTGTTCTTTAGATTGTTTATTGTTCTTTCTTCCCAATAGAACTAATATTCAAGAGGTCAGTGGGCCCCAAAAAGTGGATCGGATGGCAATATTTGGTGTGACCCATATGGGATCGAGACAGGTATTAGTGATCAACAACTATGGTTTCCTCAAAAACAAAAAGTGTTAATAATTAGAGTAAGAATTGCATTGGCTAGATCGTGGCCCATTGGGCTTGGACCGGCTTGCCCCCTCTTAAAATGCCACGTGGAAATTACTTGGTGGATCTACACACCAAAATAATCCTAACTGGGGATTTCTAACCATTGGATTCGAGCATTTCTTTCATTATAGGCTTCATAAACAAGCCCAATGTGTGGGTTCAAAGCCTATGTAAGAGACACCAAATCCAATGGCTAGAAAGGGGCAATCGTTCTGATTTTTGGTCTGTAGGTCCAGCAAGAGGTGTACCAAACATCCATGGTCATTGATCCCCCAATAGTGTGCCACGTGGAATTTTGAGAGAGATGCTATGGTGGTTATAACTTGTAGGCAAGTTGGTGAAAAGGCAAGAGAAATGAAGAAAATTTCCTTTGTCGTGTACGTGGGCACTGAGAGATCACGAGAGCAAGAGTAAAACTTCTATCACACGAAATTGTAAATCACACAAAACACAGCCAATGAGTTCTCGGCGGCACGTACACAAGTGTTTTTGCAACGTACTCATGTGCTTTTGCTTTTTAGGTGTACGTGCCGAGAACTCATTGGCTGTGTTTTGTGTGATTTGCAATCCCATTGTGATAGAAGTTTTACTCACGAGAGCAACCAAGGTCCCACTCGAAATGATTGAGATGGATCCAGCCAAGTCTACATGAGCAATGTTGATGACTTCCTGCGGACGTGCTTCTTAGATCCACACCATCTGGCATCGATATTTGCAAAACACGAATCCCCAGGTACATTTTTCCGTCAAATATAATTACATGTCGGTTGTACTTATAATGATGACATATGGAGCTCTCTTAGGGGGCCCTACATCATCCCATATGGGTACATATTCCTTCCCACCAACTATCATTCCGACCGTCAACCACCACGGCTTTGCCGCATCAAATAGATGACACTGACACACATGTTTAACGTTTTGATTAAAGAGTCCATCTGCCACGTGTACGGCGCCTAGGGTTAAGGTCCATTGAGACTGATGTAACTAAAATTCATCTTCATCATTACCCGAGTGGGGGCCTCCACCTTGGAGTACAGGTCTTTCTCTGTCGGACTCCTCCCAACGCATGATAAGGACGAGACGAGGTTACAAACGTATACGTGTTCCTTTCTTATTGGTAAAAATCAAGTACAAGGACATAGTCATGCAAAATGCGTGAATTGGCACTCTCTAGGGTCGGGTCCAAATCTGAATCCGCCCCGAGTTTGTTGTCAGAGCAAAATTCTTTTTGACACTTGTCAACTTCTATTGGGACCCGCCGACATTGACGCACTGCAAAGAGTCAACCCGTGATCAAAAAGTGTTTTTATAGGTCAGTACATTCTAACTTGCGCCGGAGATGCGTAGGCGGCTTCAATGACTTCTCATAATATTGAGTAAAAGTAAAACTTCGCTGACAGCCACGATGACCGGCCACAAATAAAAAATCAACCTGATTAGTGATTTCTAGGTGTTGGATTGCAGTCATTTTCCCGGGTCGATTTTTGAGTATTATTAACCATGATTTGGGTACATTTTTGGCTTGTAGGCCCATCTAGGGATTGGCCAAACATCCATACCGTCAGCGTCATCTAAAAAGTGTGCCACGTGGCTCATATTGTGGGCGGTCAGCACAGTTTTACTCTCAAATTGGTAATGGGTAATGGTAGGGTTCTCAGATTCTCCCATATTGCAACATAGACATTTGTTTGTGAACAAGCTGAGTCTGATGATCCTAACCATCAGATCTCTTAAATTTGTTTTGGAGGATCAAGATTGAATTTCGTTGTAAAAGTTCGATTAAATGAGCCTCACTGAATGAGTAAAACTTGTGTCACAAGATGTTGTGACGGAACACGGTCACAGCACTCAATACGAGACACGTGGCACACGATCAGAGGTCTTGACCGTATGGATGTTTGACCAGTCCCTCGGTGGACCTACAAACCAAAAATCAGCCTGATTAGTGATTTAAAACCTTTGGATTTTTGCACCCAAATAATGCTCAAATTCCTACCGTTAAAATCAACCCGTGAAAATAACTTCAATAGAATCAGTTAGAAATCACTAATCAAGCTGATTTTTTGTGTACCGGTCCACCAAGGGACTGCCCAAACATCCATACAGTCATCGCCCTCTAATAGTATACCACGTGGCTCATATTGAGTGCTGTGACCGTGTTCAGTCACAACATCTTGTGACACAAGTTTTACTCTCACTGAATGGTTGGATCCCATAATGACCCCTTATAAAGGTTACCGTTATGACCATTATAACGGCCGTTATAACAGGGTCACATCGGTCAGTAAAAAAAGTCAGAATTTATTAATTTAATATTTTTTTAAAAACCCCATAATGATAAAAAAAAAAAAAAACTTTTTTTCTCAAAATAACAGCCATTATAACAGCTATTCCATTTTTTCGGTTTTGGGCATTACCATGGGAAAAAACCGTAACGGGACCAGAGCGTTACTGTTATAACAGCCTTTATTTTCGTTATAACGGCTATTTTTTAAACAAGGTCACATAGGCATGCCAACATAACTCATGCACTTAGTTAGTAAATCAGCGTTAATACGCGAATTTTTCATTTTTTAGAAGAAACTTTTAAAATCAGAAAATATCGTGAATTTTAATATTAAACGAATAAAACATGTATTATTCGCATTTAATACACAGAATTTCGCATTATTGAAATGAAAACATAATAAACGCTGTATAAAATAAAATAAAATAAAAAAACGGTAAAATCCATGCTTTTAAAGGCTAAACAAATGTAACACTTCAACAATGACTGACCGAATTTTTATATCCTGAAATCGAATTAAACTCAAACTTTTCCCGTTCCAAATCTTTGCCATATGCTGAATTGCTAACTATGCTCATGCATGTGAAAATCTCGTCTTTTGGGGAGTTCACCAGAACTGGGTTTTGTTTGGAAAACGCTCAACAGCATGAGGTGCACGCTCAAAATCACGCACTATACTCATTATTACAGTTCAAGAAAAAGAAAAAGGGAATGAAGACAATAATTCAGCAATCAAGATTAAGACTGATGAACTATATAGAACATGACAGGCAATTTCATTGCCCTCGTCGTGGTCGTCATCATCATCATCATCCACGTACAATTAACGCAAAAAGAATGGATCTCAACCAAAATGAAATCTCTTATCCCAAATTCTGAAGGCCCAATTGAGAATTTTCCCGACAAATCGTGTTTATTGAGAAAAGAATAACAAAATGTAAGATTTGATAATAAGAAGCCTTAAAGCCTTACTGGTATGCGAAGCCCATCGTAGCTCAATTGAACATCCAGACCCTCGGTCTCCATCAACCTCGCAAGATCTTCATTCACTTCATCATGATCCATTAGATGCATCATTCCTTCACATAAATCCACAGAAGAATTTTTCAGTTGAGTTGTGTTTTGTTATCTGTAACAAAACTGCCTACCTCAAACAACCAATGCAGTTTAGGTGTCTACCATAGACCTGGGCAACATCCTTCTAAATCTGGAGCCTGGACTGTCCTATGAAAAGGACCTCACTTTGATGATCTCTTCGACCAAAACTAACATGATGGGATGATCCTAACCATTAGATCAATCGCATTCTTTTGGAAGACCAACAAATGTGTTCATCTACGTGCTCGAACAGGTGCAAGATTTGAAATGCATAAATGGATATGGTGGGAAAATGTTGACAGTGAAGAAATAGCTCTAACCTAAATTTTCCAATGATGTTTATTACCAGGCACAAAGTGGGCCCTGTCCGAACGCAGACACCTAAAATGTAGTCGCACACATTCGAAAGTAGTGCCAGTTGTTTTTTGGGGACTATCCAAACAGGCCCTTATATTTATTATCATCTAATTAGATTGAATTCCGAGATATGGCTTATTGATTTGATGTCAGGGACCCACATTGATGTGCCCAAGCTGTAAGGGTTGAGACACTGTAGTATCATAATCATGATACTATGATAGTACCATGATATTCCCCTCTATAGGTTTGACTTTATCAATGTAGGACCATTGGATCCAAGCTGTCTTCCACTTACAGATAACTGACACCCGATTGGTCACACACCATGACATGTATATCACAATAAAGTTATGGTAAAAGGAATGCTTAAGACATACCAGTGAAAAGTGTTCTTCTTGGTTGGATTTTTCGAACTTCCTCTAAAGCCTGATGACGAGTAAACATGACTTGAAGTTCGAACTGAGATGATCATAAGCTAATCACCAGAAAAAGATGAAAAGAGTTTTACCTTTGGTAGCCCAAAATGCGTTGAACTAGATCGATCTGGCCTTAGTGCATCCTGAAGAAATAATTTAACAAATAAGCATATAAAAGTATGAAAGAGTCTAACCACCTTTCAGTATAAAAATGAGTATCTAAGGGGCCACTCTTAAGAACAGAATGTAAAAAGGGAAAAAATCGAAGCAACCAGAATCAGGATTTCGCAGTCCTTCAGGAGCGGATATGTTTCTTCCGGTATCTCACTAACATCACTGCAATGTAAATAATGGTAAGCACTGGAAAGATCTTGATGAAATCTCAAGGGAATATAGGCACATCCCACTACTAATAAGCAAAAGCCGGTGAGGTTTAGAAGCATTACCTAATGTAACAAACATTACCGAAACGAAAACCAAGGGAACGATAATCACGCCCATGCCATATAGGTAAAGGAGTAATCTGAAGAGAATAAGAAACACGAAGCCATTTCAGAATCCACTAACATATTGTACTGAAGGCTCCAGTTTGGATTATGCCAATAGAATTTATCTAGTAAGAAAAGTAGTTCGTAACCAGTGTTTTAAAAAGCTAGCCTTGACGTATGTGAGGTGTAAACCTCAAGGCGAGGCTCATGGATTTGGCCTCAAGGCTTGAGGCTTGAGGCACGAGGCACTACCAAGGCTTAAGCCTTGACTGTGCATGCCCAACACACTAGCCGAAGATGAAAAAAAATTACGTTCTTTCCTCAAAATACCCCTTCAAATTATCTTCCATGAAAAAATGACCGTAATAAACTCAGATACCATGATGACTCTTTAGATGATCCCTATTGCGACAAGAATGATGACATACAGATTTCAAAGATCGTTTTCCATCTATAGATTATGGTTGTATGGATTATGAAGTATGGTTCTATGAGACAATAAAAGTTTGAGAATGGTTTGTACGTGACTATTTACAGATGTGTGCACTGTGCAGATCAATAGTATAATGGTTTGGTACTTTGGTAGTTAGGTTTATGAATTATGACTCAATATATTATTATCTCTTATTCTCTTTATCTATGAATTTATGGATTTTCTACTACTAATTATCTTAAATTTATTGATATACTTTGTAAATAAACTGTTTTTTTTTAATAAATAAAATAGTAATCTGTTGTTGATCATTGATGACTTAATGTGTTGAGTTTTGCCTTGGCACTATCACATATTATGGTAAATCATCAAAAAGAAGACCTCCTATCTTTTTTTCTTGTTTCTTTCTTTATTTCTACAATTGAATCATTTTTTATGACATTTATGGATTTTTAAAATCTTTAAAAAAAAAAATCGAGGCTTACACCTTGTACTGTCTGAAGCTTAATCATCAACTCATGGAGCCAATAAGCCTCTTACACACTTCGCACTTTTTAAAACATTCTCGACCTCTTAAAATCATTAAAATCTTGCAGTAATTAAGGAATAAGATATAATTGTGTTATGTTTTGTTTCACTCTGGACTGTTGATATAACACGGGTATTTCTACTCTTTTACCTTTATTACAACATTATAATATATTATAATTGTGAAGGTCAACTAGAGTAAGTTCAAGACACTTGTCAACTTCCTCTACTCTCTCAAAACCCTAATTTACTTTAAATAGTTTAGAGCATATGATCCATTAACTAGGGTTTCCTCTTTTCTTCTTGTTCTTTCTTTCTCTTCTATTTTTTTCCTTCTTTGTGGAGAGAAATAATAACCTAGGGTCTGGTCGTGAAACCCTAGGCTTTCCCATCTTTTTTTTCTTTCTCTTTTGTGATAGTGCCTACCACCTATATTGTGTGTGGATGTGCAAGAGATCATTCATGAAATTAAAGAGATAACCTTGGCCTCTATTTGTGTGCGCATGTCATAAATGAGAAGTTGTTGTAGCATGGTGTATTTTTTTTGTTAAGTATTAGTTGTACTAGAAGGCAAAGCCAAAGAGATACACAGGCGCGGTAAGAGAGGTTGAGGTGACCTATACTCGCCAAACACCTAGTAGAGAACCAGAGACCCTAGGGGCCCAAAACTAAGATCCCTCCCTCTTATATATAAGGTCTCATCGGAACACTAAATCTTCGAAAAATAGCCCTCCACATTCTATGAACATTTTAGACCATAGGAAAATCAGCCACTTGATATTGAGGAGTATCGAGGCAAATTCTTCGCTTTTGCCTTCAAAGAGACGTTGGTTCCTTTCTCTCCACAGACCCCACGGGATAGCGAAAGGAAGTTCCACAAGATTCGGCCTCTATCTGAAAGGGTATGAGGGCGCCAACTGAGTTGAAGATCCGTCAGGGTACCCGACATCACCCATCTCAATCCAAATTCCTAAATGAACACGGCCCACACCTCCCAGCAAAGTCGCAGTGCATCAACAGGTAGTACACCGACTCACCACTATGCTTACACATACTGCAATAGTCCACCACAAATAGCCCTCTGGATCTCAAGTGATCAATAGTCGGAATCTTGTCCAAGGAAGCGGCCTAAACAAAGAAAACGACTTTAGTCAGGATTCTAGGCTTCCACACCACTGAGGTCGGGAAGGTGGAAGTACCCATACTAGATAACCCATCATAGAAGGAGCAGACAGAGAAGGCTCCATTGTTGGACCATCTCCATACACGTTTGTCCTGTGCTAGAGGAGGAAGATGGACATCTTGGAGTCTCGCAAGCAACCTGGAGAGAGGCTCAATCTCCCAGTCGTTGAGATATCTCCTAAATCCAAAGTTCCACCCCACAACATCCCCTCTACTGATAACGTAGTCCTGAATGGACCATTGTTTCCTATCCGATAGAGAGTAAAGTTCTAGAAAATCAACTTTCAAGGGCCCATCTCCGCACCAATGATCTTCCCAGAACTTGATTATATTGCTCGACTCTGCCGAATACCAGATCCTTCTCTCAAAATCCCCGGATATATTCAAAATACCCCTCCAAACACCACATCCATACGGAAGGTGGGTAGGTCTACTAACCCACCCAAAGTGAGAAACCCCATACATCCCCTTTATAACCTTAGTCCAAGGACTAGCGACCTCCTCCCCGAACCTCCAAAGCCATTTGCCCAAAAGGGCCTGATTTATCTCTTTAATTTTCTTAATTCCCAAACCCCATTGCTTCTTCTGCGTACACACCGATTTCCAGCCCACCAAATGCATTTGCAAGTATCCATCTTATCGTGCCACAGGAAGTTTCTCATGATCTTTGTTGTAATCTTGGATCGTAACCAGAATAAGAGATTAGGGTTAGAGATGGAAGAGAGGAGAGGAGAAGAGAATTGGGCGAAGAGGAGAAATCGTGTAGAGCTTAGAATAGCCTACATGATTTCACCCAATATATATATTAAGTGAAGTTTTACAATATTACAAGGGCCCCCTGTAGAATATAAGATATTACAAGTAGGTCCCTGACAACACTCCCCCTCAAGCTGGTGCGAAGATATCTATCATGCCCAGCTTGGATAACAGGTGCTCTAAGATCCCTTTAGTAATACCTTTAGTTAACACATCTGCAACTTGATCAGCAGTATGGACATACGGTGTGCAAATAAGTCCCTGACCAAGTTTCTCTTTGATGAAGTGACGGTCTACCTCAATGTGCTTTGTCCTGTCGTGTTGAACTGGATTATGAGCAATGCTGATGGCTACTTTATTGTCACAATACAGTTGCATAGACCCTTTGACAGAATATCCGAGCTCACTGAGCATAGTCTTCAACCATAGAAGCTCACATACACCATGAGCCATAGAACGGTACTCTGCTTCGGCACTGGAGCGGGCGACAACTGGTTGCTTCTTGCTGCGCCATGACACCAAATTACCTCCCACATATGTGCAGTACCCTGATGTGGAACGTCTGTCAGTGACTGAACCTGCCCAGTCAGCGTCTATATAAGCTTCAACTCGCAGGTGTCCATTCTTACTAAACAGGAGACCCTTCCCTGGAGCCCCCTTAAGATAGCGTAACACTCGGTGTACTGCCTCAAGATGTGGAGAGCGAGGGCATGCATGAACTGACTGATGACACTGACTGCGTATGCAATATCTGGTCGTGTCAGCGAAAGGTAGATGAGACGCCCAACAAGTCTCTGGAACTGGCCTGCATCAGCAATGGGATCCCCATCAAGAGGATTCAGCCGATGTTGCTGCTCTATAGGCGTATCGGCTGGTTTAGCTCCCAAGTTTCCTGACTCTCGAAGGAGATCAAGTACATACTTTCTCTGTGAGATAAACACACCCTGCTTTGACCTAGCAACCTCAGTGCCCAGAAAGTATCTCAAGGTTCCCAGATCCTTGATTTCGAACTCTGTGCCGAGGTATTTTTTCAATCTACAAACCTCATCTGGGTCATCTCCTGTGACCACGATATCATCCACATATACAATAAGAGCAGTAAGACGACATTGACTTCTCTTAATGAAGAGAGTGTGGTCCGCCTGACTCTGCGAGTAGCCAATCTTCTTGACTGCGGAACTGAACCTCTCGAACCAAGCCCTTGGTGACTGTTTAAGCCCATACAAGGCTTTCTTCAGTCTGCATACAAGTTCCTTACTCCCAGTCGGACTGAACCCCGGAGGACCTGTCATGTAGACCTCTTCCTCTAGATCACCATGGAGGAAGGCATTCTTGACATCCAACTAGTGGAGGGGCCAAGAAAAGTTTGCCGCGAGAGATAACAGAACTCGAACTGAGTTCATCTTGGCCACTAGAGCAAACGTCTCCTGGTAGTCAATCCCATAAGTCTGTGTGTACCCTTTTGCAACGAGACGGGCCTTGTACCTGTCGATGCTTCCATCTGCTTTGTATTTCACTGTATATACCCACTTGTACCCCACGGGTTTCTTTCTTCTAGGCAATGGAACCAAATCCCAAGTACCATTCTTTTCTAGAGCTGTCATCTCCTCTAGCATGGCTGCTTTCCACTGAGGCTGGCTGAGGGCATCTGAGACACCGGATGGCAGAGCGACACTGGATAGGGAAGTAGCAAATGCCCTGCAGGATGGTGAGAGTTGTTGATAGGAAACAAAATGAGAGATAGGGTGCTTGGTAACACAGTTCCGAACACCCTTCCGATGAGCAATAGGTACATCAATGTCTATGGGAAGGATAGTAGGAGCAACAGACATATCATCATGAGGATCACTGAGGACACGATTACCTGGATCGAGTTGGATTTCCTGGCAGTGAGCTTGGATGGTGGACTGTTTCTCTTTTTGACGTCGTCTGGCATATGTCTTCAGCTGCGGATCCTGTGGCACAGTGTCAGTAGGAGATAAGGACAAGGGTACAGGAGACTCATCAAGCAAATCAAGGGGTACTGGTTGAGGAATCTCCCCCTGTGGAGGTATCGGACTCTCGTCAATACTCCCAAGCTCCCCCTGAAGAGAAGTCCGATCAACTGAGAAGAAGGGAAGACTCTCAAAAAATGTAACATCTAAAGAAACAAACCGACGACGGGTAGAGGGATGGAAACACCGATACCCCTTCTGAGTGGACGAATAGCCAAGGAACACACATCGAACGGCTTTCGGATCTAACTTGTCCTTCCTGTGATGGGCGTGAACATAGCAAACACAACCAAAGACCTTAAGTGGAATGGAGAACACAGGACAGGAAGGAAACAGGAGTGAAAGGGGAGACTTTGACCCCAAGACACGAGAGGGCATCCGATTTATCAAGTAGGATGCCGTCAACACAGCGTCAGCCCAATAACCCTTGGGTACCCGAGTACTAAGAAGAAGTGCCCTAGCAACCTCCAGGACATGGCGATGCTTTCGCTCAGCGGTCCCATTTTGTTGAGGAGTATCAGCACATGAAGTCTGATGAAGAATTCCATGCTCTTCAAAGTAGGAGGCAAGGCCACTGTACATGTATTCCCCCCCATTGTCAGTGCGTAGGACTTTTAGGGTGGTGCCCAATTGATTGCACACCATTTTATGGAAGGTCTGAAAGATAGTATGCACCTCATTTTTTGATTTCATAAGGTAGATCCAAGTGTAACGGCTGTAGTCATCCACAACAACCACAAAGTAGCGAAAACCAAAGAAGTGGTGGGATTGGGTCCCCAAACATCAGAGTGCACAAGCTGTAAAGGAAACGTACTTTTTTTATTACTGGTCGGAAAAGACACCCGACATTGTTTTGCAAGTACACAAGTTTCACAGTTGAACTCAAAAAATGGAATAGACGCAAACTGAGGTAACAGACTCTTCATGACTGAAAGCGGTAAATGACCTAGCCTGTTATGCCATCGCATTAACAGGTCTTTATTAACGCTAGAACTACTGACATTGGCACTAGACTGATGTGCAACAGAATATGAAGTCGGCTGGCTATCGAGCAGGTACAATCCACCATCCTCACGACCACTGCCAATCATCCGCCTCGTCTCCAAGTCCTGAAAAACACAGTGAGTAGGAAAAAAGGTAACACTGCAGTTTAGGCTCTTAGTAAGATGGCTAACAGAAAGCAGGTTAGTGGTGAATTTAGGAACATGAAGTACAGAGGATAAAGACAAAGTAGGTGTGGCAGAGATAGTGCCCTTCCCTGAGATAGAGGAGAAGGTGCCATCGGCCACACGGACCTTGTCCTTACCCGAGCAGATATTATAGGTGGAGAAAAGGGATGGCATACCAGTCATATGATCGGAGGCACCAGAATCAATGATCCAGGAAGGACCAATGGGTGCCGTAGACACATGGTGGGCTGAATGGGATGTACCTGTCTGAGCAAAGGATGATGTAGGTGGGGAAGGGCCATCAAGCTGAGCAAGTAATTGTCGAAGCCTGTCAATGTCCATGCTAGAGAAGGTGTTTGACTGCCCAGAGGAAGGGGTCACATCAGAGGAATCTTGACTGGTGGCATGAGCAGCTGAGGTTCCATGTTTGCTACCTGAGGGTTTCTTTGAGGAGCCTTGCTTCCCCCCAGAGAACTGTGCGGGACGACCATGAAGACTCCAGCAGGTCTCCCGAGTGTGGCGACGCTTGCCACAGTGATCACATCTGAGTCGATCATGATCATCAAGATCCCCATCCTTCTTGGATGTGGGTTTGCTCAATTTCTGAGTGGCCAAGGCAGACTTCTCAGATAAAGGAACATCAGCATCTGTCTTAGAGCTCATGGCTCTCCTCCTGCTGTCCTCGCTCTGGATGTAGGAGTAGACCTGTGCAATGGTCGACGGCGGTGGATCTCTGCCCAAGATGTTTGCTCGAACCTGTTCATAGCTCTGGTTCAAGCCGCCAAGAAACTCGAATATGCGTTCGCGCACAATCATCTTCCGGAACTCCGTAGCATCCTTGGTACATGCAGGGGTGTAGGTCTGGTAGTGATCTACCTCTTCCCACTTGCTGCGTAACGCAGCGTAGTATGATCCCAAAGGAAGATCGCCTTGCTTCAGATGTGCTATCTCCTGCTGAAGTTCATACATCCTAGCAAAATTCCCATCTTGGGAGTAGGTCTGAGATGCAGTGTCCCATATATCCTTGGCAGTCGGGAGAAAGAGGAAGCCTGTGCTGATCGATGGATGCATGGAGTGAAGCAGCCATGACATGACCATCGAGTTTTCCGCTTCCCACTTCTCAAACGCAGCATCGGAGGAATCAGGTGCAGTGACGCGTCCAGTGATATAGCCGCCTTTGCCTCGTCCGGTGATGTACATCTTGGCAGATTGAGACCATGCGAGGTAGTTGGTCCCGTCGAGTTTCACCGTAGTGATCTGTAGGCCCGGGCTGTGATCACCATGACTTCCCAGACTGGGTGGGGCAACAATAATCTCTGACTTGGCAGAAGAGGACTCCTCAGATGTACTCATGGTAGTAGAGAAGACTTTTCTGATAAGAAATCACCCGAACTGCTGCTGCGGAGGTTCAAATCACCTTCTTTTTATTTTTAAAGCCTCCTGCTCGCGTTGCTCGCAGGATTCAGGCCTTTTTGGAACAACTCCTTTATAAATTTTCTATTGGAGAAAAAAACCACCCGCGGGAAACTTGTGAATGGTTCCGAGGACCTAAAAAAGGTTCCTGGATAAGTGCGGTAGCACTAGGGAGAGGTTCTGGACTCCTCTGAGACCTGCGGCTAGGTCCAAAGGGTCTTCTCTGACCTTTTGGAATGAGCGGCTAGGCTTGGTGGCTCTTCTCCAGGCTTCTGGAGTGGGCGGCTATGCCTGATAGCTCTTCTCCAGGCTTCTGGAGTGGGCGGCTAGGCCTGGGAGAACTTCTCCAACCTTTTGGAGTGGGCGGCTAGGGTTTCAGACTCTTCTAAAGCCTGCGGCTATCCATGGGAGATGATCTCCTTCTTTGGAAAGCCCTTCGCATTGAATTTCGCAATCCCTAGGGTTCTTCAGACCTCTAGGATTGAGCCATGGTTACATTACCATGCTCTGATACCATGTTGTAATCTTGGATCGTAACCAGAATAAGAGATTAAGGTTAGAGATGGAAGAGAGGAGAGGAGAAGAGAATTGGGCGAAGAGGAGAAATCGTGTAGAGCTTAGAATAGCCTACACGATTTCACCCAATATATATATTAAGTGAAGTTTTACAATATTACAAGGGCCCCCTGTAGAATATAAGATATTACAAGTAGGTCCCTGACAACAATCTTTTCCAATTCATTCGCCACACTTCTTGGAATTGTAAACAAGGACATGTAGTAGATAAGTAAACTGGATAGGGTACTTTTGATCAACACCATTTTCCCCCTTTTGAAAGGTATTTAGATTTCCACGAAGCTAACCTGGTCCTGAATCACTCAATGACTGGCTCTCACAAAGCTTTGGACCTATACACCACCTCGAGGGGTATGCCCAAATAGGTGGTAGGCAGGCAATCAATGCGACAATTCAGCGTATCAGCCAGAATCATAATATAGTCTACCTCCCCGACCCCATAGACCTTACTCTTAGACGGGTTCACCCAGATCCCTAAAGCTGCTTCAACGCAACACGAGGGCTCTAAGAAATTTCACCTGAGCAATAGACGGGCCAAGAAAAATTGCAGATTCTTGTAATTTGTCGTGTCACATTTCTCGAGGCTCTCGTGACATGTTTCCTGGGGTCCATTATGGCATATTTCTTGAGGTCATTGTAATATGGTTCTCAAGGAGTGACTTGAGTTTCTCGAGTCGAACTAGTATGACCCATTTCCCAAGGCCACTGTGAGTAAATCACAGGTATCAGCTTCTCTCATGGGCGTTCCAGAACAAATCACAAGTGTTCAGATTTCTCTCCCAGGCTCTCTAGAGAAAATCGCAGGTGTTCAAATTTCTTTCTCGAGTTCTCTAGAGTATATCGCAGGTATCCAGGGAGAAATGCAAGATTTCTAGATTGAGCATAAGTGCTTGTGACCTAGTGGTTGGTGATAAAATCTAAACCTAGTCTTTTATCTTCTTCTAAGATACTTATATCTTAGATGACTTTCATTAAACTCAACGGGAGTAATTACATCGATTTGTTTAAATATGTAGAAGTTTTCTTCATAGCTAGAGGGAAACTCAGTTATTTGACCACAAAATAGCCTCTGGGGGAGGCCAATAATTATGAAGAGTGAACTCGAGAAAATGCTCAAATCATGACCTAATTGTGGAACAATATGGATCCACAAATAAGTGTAAATGTGATGTTTTTGGACATATCAAAAGAAATATGAAACAATTCAGGATGTGTATTCTGTTGAGAAGAATTTTATACAAGTGTATCAATTGTTTCAGATATTCTTTACTCTGCAAAAATGTGATAGAACTCTTGGTGAATATTATACCTAGATGCAAGAAATAATTGATGAACTTAACATATATCAGCTTATTACTATTCATCCAAAGATCTAATGAAGACAACGAGAGGAGTACCGATTTATGAAGTTTCTTTCTGGCCTAAAGGATGAATTTTAGCTTGTGCGGCTCAAATCCTTAGTAGTAGAGCGTTCCCATCATTGACAGAAGTTTACTCTCGCCTTCAACTGGTTTCTTGCCACAAGTGCCACAACAGCTGATAATTCCGCCCTTGCAACTTCGGATAACTTTCCTGTCTCGAGGATAGGGACGTTTACCACTCATGGTGGTTAGAAAAGTGGTAGAGGTCGTAGAACTGCTAGACTCAAGGGAGGCCGCAAGTAGAGGACATGGTACTCATAGTATACTCATTGTGGTTGTGATGATCACACCTTCGATATGTGCTGGAATCTTCATGGGAAACCTTATGATACCCGGATACTTCAAAATGGGTGTCGTATCCATGTCGGATACTTCCATTTTAAGTGTAAATGCCGTATCCACACCGTATCGGTCTCGTATCCTTGCCATATCCAGGTATCGGAAACTGGCATGGGCCAATCAAGCTTCTACTGAAGCGTTGAGGCTAACACCCAAACTATACCCCTCCATTTTGTTACTATTTCCATTTCCTAAGAAAAATATGACAAGTTAATAAAAGCCCAATAGTCCATTGCTTCCTCCAGCCAATAGTCTGTTGCTTCCTCCAGCTCTACTGCCACCTTGGTTCAATCAGGTATATCTTGTGCTGCTTTTACTTATTCTCTATGGATTATTGATTCTGGTGCCTCAAACCATATGACTGGTACCCCATGTATGTTTTCTTCCCTTAGTCCATCTAACTCCACTCAGTATGTTATTCTTGCCGATAACACTACATCTAAAATGTTCGGCATTAGTACTACAAATCCTAATTCTTATTTTTCATTATCTTGTCTTATATATACCTAAATTTCCCTTTTAACTTAATGTTTCTCACCAAATCTCTTAATTGTTCTGTTAACTTTATCATTCCTTTTGTCTTTCAAGATCTAAGGATGAACAAAAAGATTGGTGGTGAGCATGAAGATGGTGGGCTTTACTTTATTGATGGTGGTGGTAGCCTTTAGAATGCTGCTCTTCATAACACACTTTCTCCTCACCAATGGCATTGTCGCCTCGGTCGTCCGTCGGTACATAGTTTGAAGATTTTAATTTCTACTTTGAGTCAATTACTATCTTTGGATTGTGGATCGTGTCAACTTAGTAAGCATCTACCATGTCTCTTTTCGATCTAGGCTTGATGGTCGTGTCTAGTCATTTTTCAATTGTTCATTCTGATGTTGGGGGCCCGACTATGGTACCTTTATACAATAGTTTTAAGTACTTTTTTAATTTTGTGGATGACTACTCCTGAATGACATGGATTTACTTAATGAAAGATATATCTGATTTGTTCTCTATTTCTAAATTGTTCTATATGGAAGTGCAAACTCAGTTCGGTATCTCTACGTATTGTTCGTTCTAATAATCCAAAGAATATACTTCAACACTATTTCAGGATTATTTTGTCACCTCTCTTTCCCCAATGTCAATTATTACTAATTTCCAAGATGTTACGTCGCATTTGGCTGGAATTAATTCGTCTTAACGAAAGTCTGTTCTAGATTTACTTGAGGAGATTGGTTAGTTGGGAACTAAACCAATAGATACTCCAATGGATTTTTACGTGAAGACTATTGTTGATCAGTGAGAATTGTTTAATAATCCTGGAAGGTATCGAAGACTGGTCGACTAGCTTAATTACCTCACCATCACTAAAGCGGAAATTTATTTCGCTATTAGTTGGTAAGTTGATCTATGCAAGAGGCTTGGATCCCACATTGGGAGGCTGTGATTCGTGTTCTGAGATATCTCAAGGGAGCTCCTAGTCGTGGTTTGTTACACCAGACGCATGGTTATGTAGGTGCTGAGGGCTATGCAGATGTTGATTGAGTTGGCTCATCACCTGATAGGAGATCTACACCACACAATATTGCACATTCCATGGTAAGAACCTTGTGTCGTAACAAAGTAAGAAACAAAGTGGTGGCTCGATCTAGCACAGAAGCTAAGTATCGGGCTATGGCTCACACTACTTGTGAGTTGACATAATTGAGGAATCTTCTCCAGGAGATAGGATTTGCAGTTGATCTCCCTATTCCTCTATTTTGTGACAATTAAACGACTATCCATATTACTTCTAATCATGCTTTCCATGAGAGGACCAAACACATTGAAGTCAATTGCCACTTCATCAGATAGAGAATTGAAAATGGTGACATTTGTACCCATGGATGTGAAGTCAAGACATCAGTTAACTGATGTATTTACCATAGCATTGAGTCGCATAAGGAGTGATTTCTTATGTTCCAAGATGGGTATATATGATATATGTGCTCCAATTTGAGGGGGGTTGTTAATGTAACATAGGGGTATTTCTGTACTTTTACCTTTACTGTTTTTTTGATAAGTATAAGAATGTATTGAAAAGGTAAGAATCACAATGCCTCAAAGGGGCTTAGAAGTTTGGAATGAAGGGGTTCACATCTCTCTAAAGCTTGCAACCTATGAAAAAAAACACAACAATAACGAAAATTTGGTCATGGGGTTTGTATTGATGAAGTGGACCAAGTGGACACTCTTAAGTACCCAGTGAAAGTTGACTTGTAAATAGTTGAACTATAGCTTCATAGGTAGTTTAGCCTCAGAAAAACATTTATGCACATCCTATGCCACCATACCTTTGGGTTGATTGAAGAAACAGTAAGTTCCTCCGCCTTAGAAGAACTTCTTGTTTCTTCTAGACGAACAATATGCAAGCTCTGCAATTTTCAAGATGGGAATAGCTAAAGTGGACTAGGATTGCCGATCTAGCAAAAGATGCTTTGACAAAGACTTTTTCCTAACTCAATTTGAACTAATTTCATTCTTTTACTAACTTTTCTTATTGATGTTGATTTAATCTACTGTTTTAATACTAACAAACTTCCTTTGCTTGATTGCGAAAAGGTTGTATAGCTTTCTTCAGCTGGTAAACAATTAAACTTTGGGTCGGGCTCAAGGGACCCCCATTTCTGACCCCCTTTTTTGACCCCCATCTTGGCGTACCGACATAGAAGATGAATCAATGGCTGATTTTTGGTGGGGATGATAACCTCGCCATATAGATCACCCCAACAAAAAATCAGCCCATTCTGAAATTTATAACCCCATCAAATGTGGTTTTAAAGTTACACGGTAAAAATCGACGGTCCATAATGCTTCAGCTTCTAAACCAATCTATGAATATCAGAATGATTTGAATTTTTGTGAGGATGATCTCCTCACCATAGAGATCATCCTCACCAAAAATCAGCCATTGATTCATCCTCTATGTCGGTACGCCAAAATGGGGGTCCCTTGAGCCCGACCCTTAAACTTTATCGACAAATTAAGGAACTTCTGACCTTGAGATCATGGACAATGAATGGTTCCTCCTGTATGATATTAAATTGCAATTCGGAGACTGCAGCCCCAGGTATGATTACACTGGTATCCACTAAATAATAATGAGTCTTCTTCATCACCTGACATTGTTTCAATAACAATTATAGAGATCAGACATAAGATAGAGCAATACTCATCAATTTGGGAGTAATATATAAATTGAACCCAACAAATCTAAGATGGTGCGAGAATCTTAGACTCTTAGTTGATAAACCACATAAACAGCTTTGTAGTTAAATTAGATGACTTTCAGGTTAACGTACATTTCAACCAACCACTTCAAGGATAGCACTAGACAATTTTGTTCCCCACTATGTAACAAGGACACTCCACTTTTAGGATTTTTTGCCGTGTCGGACAGCTCGACACCCGGACACGCATGTCGACACTTCCCAACAAACATCTGGACACTTATGGCCGTGTCACCCCTTGTTTTAGTAATTTTTAATATAAAATTGATTTCTAAAAGCAGGTTGGTGTGTTCCATCCTCCATACAATAATAAACTAATAAATATTTTCTACTTCATTTTCTATTTTGTGCAAGGAAATAAATTTCACGAAATTATCAAAATATTTCGCGAAAGATTTCCATTTTCTAGGTTACCGACAGGAAAGATTACTTACGTCGAAATAATGTTAAATTTCCTGAAATATTTCCATTCATGTCGAAATATTTCGCGTGAACAGTAAATTTCGATCAATTGACAGTGTAAATATGTATTATTTCAGTCGAAATGTTTCGACATGTATAGAAACATTGGAAACATTTCAATCGTAGGTAGGAAACATCTCATTTGAGCTTAAAACCGCTATAAATCTCATATTTGATCCATTTAACCCATTTCCATACATTTTTGTTTATACAAAAGATCAATCCATTGTAGATTTTTTGGTCCGTGGATTGATCGTGAGGAAGAATCAAATCCCGTATGTGAGTTTTTTCAAGTTCAAAATATACATGAGGATAAAATTTCTTGCTACAAATAAATAGGTTAGGTGTAAATTCATTAAATTTATGAATCTATGATGCATTTACACTAGATTTGTGCACGGATTGAAGATCGTTTAGGGTGAAAATTTGAAATTTAGGAAAAACTCCAATTTCATTGGTTTTTACCCTAAACATCCATGATTGTGCATAAATTGATTATATGTTGCATAACTTAGCCCATTCTACAAGTTGGTTGAGTTAAAAAAATAATAAAAAATAACCCTAATTTTTTTTTCAAATAAAAAATTAAATAAATGTTATAAGTTAATAGTAAATAGGTTTTCTAAAATTACATATAATGTTAAAAAATTAATATAAGTGAGTAAGGATTTGTTAATATATTACTTTATGACTTTTTTATAATTAGCAATTAAATAATAGTTATATAATTAAATTAAACCTTGACTAATTAAAGATACTTGCCGCGACATATTATAGACCATTATGGTTATTCATTTCCACACTACATATAGTTGTATATTATGGTTTGAAGGCTTATGAGTGTGTTTTTATGCTTTTTTCATCATTTTTCAAACTTTCCACAAACATTTTCACAATATTTCCATCATTTCCGCATTATTTCCACGAAAAATGTATTATTTCCACACTGGTCGAAATATTTCCATTTTTAGACTGGTCGAAATAAACCTCGAAACCGAAATTTATTTCCTTGATTTTGTGTTATTTTATTAATAATTTTAAGCGTTCATATAATTTAATATATTTTAATAAATATATGTACGGGCGTGTCTCCGTATCGGATTTTTTTAGGTTACCGTGTCGGACACCTCGTATCCGTGTCGGACACCGACACCCGTGTCAGTGTCCTTGTTACATAGGTTCCCCATAAGATATAGTTGCTTTCTAATGACATATCTGGTACTAGTTGGTGTCATCCTATCCATTATAGCAAATTTATGTGATATAGCTTGCTTCAGTCCTTTTATCCATGTCGATGGATGATTTTATACTCAAAGCAAACTCTCCACTGTTTATTTTATGTTCTTTGAACATAAAATTTTATGAGAGATCTTGGAGCAGGAACAAGAGTGAGATGTCGAAGCAGGAGCAGCACCTCCGTTAGAAGCTTCAAACAACTAAGATTCAAGTTAATGAGTAAGCTGCATAGTTTGAAGTATATTGTCTGCATAGGGCAACTTAGAAGTACATCTAAACAAAGGGTGATTTAAAAAGCACATATCACTAAGGGTGTGTTTGATTGTCAAGTGGGAAAATTGCATTTTCCTTAGGAAAACACAACCGTCCCTTGTTAGATAGCCATTATAAATCTGTATAATTATCCCTACCAAGCAATTTAAATCTAGATATTTTTCCTTACTAAGCCCGGAATTCATTTCCCATCCAAAAAGGTGAGAACTCATTTCCACCTGAAAATATGCCTTTATTTTCTCACATAATTGAAATATGTGTTCTCAATTGCAATCAATCAGCCATTTATGGCCTTTCCCAAATGTATTTTCTCGGGAAAATTTTCTGCACGGAAATTTTTCTCGAGAAAATACCTCTGGGAAATGGCTGTTGGATTGCCCTTGAGAACACATATTTCAATCACTTGAGAAAATAAAGGCGTATTTTCAGGTGGAAATGAATTCTCACCTATGTGGAAGGGAAATGGATTCCGGGCTTGGAGGGGTTTTATTTGGAGAAAGATTTTTGGATCCTTTGTATTTTCACCTCACTTTTCACTTTCATCTTTATCATGTGAGAAAATATAGCCGTATTTTCAGGGGAAATTGCAATTTCCCACATGGAAATCAAACACGCCCTAAGTGAAAATAGAAAATCACTATAACTAATCAAAGTGCCAAAACAGCCAAGTGGAGGACATAAAGTAAACAACTGAAAGTCCCTTTTAAACCACGGATTCCAACAATTAAGCCTTAAGCTTCATGTTAAATCTGGAACTGGAAACATTATGAGATCTTCTTTTTTAGTTTTGATAAGTATATCTTTATTAAGGGAGAAAGCCATCCAATAGGCCGAACAAAGAGCAGCAAGAGGAGCTGGCCTCCAAATATTTAGGGTCATCTATGTCATTTTCCTTTTAAAAACTAAATACTAAGAGCCTATATATCGTAAAGATATTTCAGTTAATATGGTGATTCCCTTGATCTCTAACATATTATCCTTGTTACTTATCTCAGCTCCTTGCTCTAAATCAATCTGGAATCCATCTATGCTAACTTGCAAGTATTGCGGCTGCTAAGATGAGAACATTTGGGGATTCTAATGCACTAGAATTTGATTGGTTTCCTACAGATAATGAGACCATAAGATCTTTCCTGAAGATCAATGCAAGGTGACAGATGGTCATACATAATAATAGAAAATCCTCAATAACATAAAGTCTTTAATTTGCAACACAAGTGATGCATACAAAATGTAACATTAAATTTGATATAGCAAATAAACTAACAAAGCTTTGAGTTTGGACCTCAAAATCACGCATTGCCACATAAATTGGGATGTGGGGTTGGACATTATTCGTCCAATCACGGAGATCATCTAGACCTGCAGAAAGACATCATCCGAATTCAATCCCATCTAAGTTTCTTCAAAACTCCTAATGCATTTACTACTGAATGCATTATTTATTTCTTGAATGGATAGAGAGAAGTCAGTGACCTCCAATTGCATCAGCATGAGAATGTGTAATAATAACCGCATCAATTGTTCTTAGCCTGAAAGAAACAGAACTAGTTACAACAGGAAAGGGAATGGAGGCAAACATGTACAGTAAACAAAACCTGCAAAAGCATCACCAATTACAACTTTTGGAGTCTTTTTTTTTTTGCATTTCAAGAGACGCTCGTAAGATAATAAGCATTCCCACTTTTAATGGAGTATATTAGGATTTGAGTTAGAATGATGAGGCTACTCAGGTTTCATGCAAGTATTGCCTAAAAGTTGTGGGAGAATAATATTCATCACCCATAGCTTTCTTTAGTATCCACACAAGTTGCTCCAGCCACACCCAATTTTAGATTGGAAGCATGGGCTTGGGACTTCATGCATCAAATCTAAAATATCTATGAGAAATTTGGCCATATCAATTTTCAGTTAATTGGGGAATGTGTAACATGAACATCAAAATTGGAGTTCGTCCCTATTATAGAGTCGCAATATCTAAAGTTGTTTAACCCTTGAACAGAAGATAAAAGTAATTAATACCATCGTCTTCAATATAAAATAACTAAAAAAAGTGAATGAGATGGAATCGTACCCAAAAGTAGGAAACCAACGAAGAGCACTATGGTAGAAAAACCTGCACATAAGCAATTAAAAAGAGAGTTTTTACCTAATAAAGAGTCAGTACCTAATAGACGGTAAACAGTGACTACATGGTGAGAGATAAGGAACTACAACATAATATAATAAAAGAAAAGAAAGAAGAATGGGAAACGTGTTGCATATAATAAAATTAGATGACCCATAAATGAGATGTGGAATACAGGCATACATTATATACAAATAAAGTATTGGGATTGGTTATTTGGTTATTGTTTTTATCTATCCTTATTCCATATTTCATTGGATTCCCATTTTGTGTCCCAGCTATCCATAAAACATGACAAGCAGATGAAGAATCATCTACTGTTCAAATAAATCAAAGATTTATTTTTGGGCTTAAACGAATCGCCCCCAGCCAAAGACAAGATGAGTAGATAAAAATACACAAAAATGCACTTTTAGATGTGCAGGCTGAAGTGCAGTCTCCAAGATTAAGAGACAACCTGATCGTACCTTCGAACTAACCTGATCGTATACCTTTAAACATTGGTTCCAATTTGCCCTCCCATCCTCCACAACATAACAATCATTCACCCACCCTTCTCTAATATCCACCACATGTAAAGGTTTGGAAAATTACAGCTAAGAGAAACTTCCCCACACCAAAAGTCCTGCCAAAATCTCACTCCATCTTCACAAATGTCTTACAGAAGTCATCAAAGATTTTAGAAATTCCTTTCCACAAGCTAACTCCACAGCTAGAACGAACTTCATTACTATCCCACCTAAAATTGGCTCCTGTATTTGCTTTCAATGACCCTCCTAGTAAGCTAAAAAATTTGGCTTCTGACTTCTCAAGAAGTTACTTCTTTTGCTTTGCTTCAATTTAAGCACATGTCGAATTGAAAACTTGGTGAAACTCTCGTAATTCTATATTTGCCCCTCGAATCCTTCACGACAAATTATAATTACTACTTCAACCTTTTTTAACGACAAAAAAATCCCCCTAAGCCTTTAGTACAAATTATAAATGACCACTTCATCCTTCCACATCAAATAAGTTAGTTTTTGTCTTTCCAAACACACTTCCACTTCTAGTAGGCAACTTCTAACTTCTACTACAAGTAGAAGTGCTTGTACTTCTTGTTCCCAAACAGGGCCCAAATCAATGTAATGTTACCGCCTTTTGAGAAGTAACATTTTCCCAAGAGGCAAGTCTCCTTTCAAAGTGTTCCAAAACAAATGGGCAAAATGGAAATTGCAAAATTTTATTTTGGTGGGTCATTTATAATAGATACTAAATATGAATAGTGAATTTGTCAAAACTTCACTATCATTGACATCGAAAAATGTAAATAAATAATCTAGTAGCATCAAAGAGCAACATTCCTTATCTCGCTAAAAATTCAGTTGACATAGTAAAATCTAATAAAGAACAGAATATAATAAGGTGCAAATAAAGAGGAGCAACAGAGCAATAATCAGAAATTAAACTTCCCGCTAGGATTAAGTTTCTAGCCACACTTCTAGATCAACATGCAGACATCAAAAGAGTTGTTTCTATCATACATGCAAGGTTTAAAATTTCGTTTCGGAGGAATGTCTCGGTCAAGTGAAAAAGCGAGACAAACTCCGAAACGAAACGAAACATTCACGAAACATTGAAAAAATTGTGAACAAACGAAATTTCCGAAACATTATGAAACATTCCCGAAACATTACGAAATATTTTCAAAATCATTAAATTATATCTTTTATTTATTTTTATTTTTTTGGATTGTATCGGATTGTCTCAATTTGTCTCGGCGAAACAAACCGAAACATTACGAAATGAAACGAAACATTTTCGGTTTCCTTACGAAACGAAACATACGAAACATTCCGAAATTTTAAACCATGCATACATGAAAACAACTAGAGGTACTTATAAAAGTATCTTCCACATACTTTCCAGCATCTACAAGAATGTTACTTTTTCCAGAGGACTTAGCATAGCGGATAACGATGCTTGTGTTAAGTCTCCTATTCTTATTACCCAATTCTACTGCTTTCGAGCACACCTGTAAAAGCTAACAGAAGCAACCATTAGAATATGGCAACAGCAATTGTAGATTTCTACCAAAGCAACTATATGTTACTCTAAATGATATCACTGAACCTATTTTCACAGCCTACCAACTTAAGAGCAGAGGTTCTACAATCATACCGCGCATGTCTTCAAGGGATTAGTGAGACAGCTCACACGTGGGATACCTTCACTCGTTCCCGTGCCCATAAATATAATTTCAGACTCCTCCCTGGATGCTTGTGCCCCAGTATCCCCATTGGCAGAGTCTGTAGATCATTTCAAAGTCACTTTGTATGCCAGGCAAAAGCTACAAATAATTGCACATAACATGGTAACATTAAGATGTGAAGTTATTCAACATTGTCACACCGGCTCATCATTTATCGTGAAGATCATCGAAGTATCAATTATCTCAATACAAAAAGATGTATTTTCAGAAACAAATTGAAACTAATAAATGAAAACTCAGTCAGGAGGTTACAGCATAGATTCAGAAAGATCAACATAGAAATATTTCAGCAAAATATAAGCTTTCAAATTGGTGTGCATAGCATGCTTATTCATCCATATCTAAACAGACTGAAGTATAGGAGCATCATATTCATGAACAAAAAACTAAGAGAGGCAGCCTCATGGATCAGAAAGTAGGTTGCGACCAGAAATAGAATATCTTATACAACTCATTGGCACAAGATACAGAAACATACAATGTATAATCAAATAAACAAAGACATAACCAATGAAAGACAATGACCCAAAAATGTTAAAAAGAAAAAAGTTCTGAATTTTAATGTGACTATTCATTGTGAGTGTCACTAATGCATCACATATCTTCCAGATAGAACCTTTTATACAATTCGTGCACAAGTACAACAATCAAATGGCATAAAATCCAAGAAACAAAGACATGTAGACAGCATACATGAAAGGAGATGACCCATAAATGTTAAAGAAAATCTCATTATGAGTTTTGCTCTTTTTCTGAATGGCAACAATAAAATTTTATTAGAAAGTACAGGGATGGGGGAGAGAAATAAAATAGGGATCGAAAAAGAGTACACAACGGGGCACTTGCAACCCCTCACTTAGCTATTCTGTTGACAACCACTTAGTTGAATTGAAGAATTAGGGTTAGGTTTAGGGTTTCACAGTAGATAAAATAGAGAAGAGAGAAGAAAGGATGTCATGTGATTAGGTCACAATGACTCCATAAATCTTATTTATGTAAAAAACGGAATTACAAAAACAAGTATACCCCTCAAGGGGGGTATTTACAGAACTACCCCTAATACATGATATACGTAGAAATACGTATATGATAACACTCCCCCTCAAGTTGGTGCATAGATATCTCTCAAGCCCAACTTGCACAAACTCTTATGGAGTTGCCAACTAGGAACTCCCTTAGTGAACACATCAGCAACTTGTTCGTCAGTCTTCACAAACAGTGTGCACAACAACACACCGCCCCAGAGACAATCTTCTCTTGAATGAAGTGGCGGTCCACCTCAATGTGCTTGGCGCGATCATACTGAACGGGATTGTGAGCAATGCTAATGGCGGCCTTGTTGTCACAGTACAAGCTCACAGACCCTGAGACTGGGAAGCCAAGTTCAGCAACTAAAACCTTCAACCAGAGCATCTCTCACAAGCCATGGGCCATTGCCCTGAATTCGGCCTCTACACTAGATCTGGCAACCACGGGTTGTTTCTTGCTTCTCCAAGTGACCAGATTGCCTCCAACAAATGTGCAATACTCTGAAGTAGATCGCCGATCATCTTTGGCCCTTGCCCAGTTTGCATCAGTGTATGCCTCTATACGCATGTGGCTATTCTTTTCAAATAGAAGCCCTCTACCAGGAGCTGACTTGAGATACCTCAAGATCCGATGTGTTGCCTCTAGATTAACACCTCTAGGTGAGTGCATATACTGACTGATCACACTCATAGCATAGGCAATGTCAGGTCTAGTTAAGGAGAGAGATCAATCTCCCAATTAATCTCTGAAAGCTCCCTACATCATGTAGTAGCTCACCACTGGCATCTGCTAAATGGTAATTCTGCTCTATGAGAGTTTCCAATGGCTTGGTACCCAACTTGCCTGAGTCCTTCAATAAGTCTAAGACATACTTCCTTTGAGATATGAAGATCCCCTGACCGGATCTTACAACTTCGATACCTAAGAAGTACTTGAGGTCCCTAGATCCTTGGTTTCGAACTCCTCTACTGGCTGACGCTTCAACTTAGCCATCTCTTCTGCATCATTCCATGTGAGAATGATGTCATCAACATAAACAATGAGTGCAATGGTATTCTTCCCTTGATGCTTCACAAATAGGGTGTGATCTGCTGGACTCTGAGTGTAACCCAACTTCTTCACAGCTAGGGTAAATCTCTCGAACCATACTCTTGGAGATTGCTTCGGCCTATAAACGGCTTTCTTCAGTCGACACACCTTGCTACTATTTCCTGGTGGAGTGAATCTAGGAGGTGGCACCATGTACACTTCTTCATGTAGGTCACATCTAGCTAATGCAAAGGTCAAGCTTGGTTTGTTACCAAGGACAACAACACCCTGATGGAATTCATCTTCGCCACTGGCGCAAAGGTCTCCACATAGTGAATCCCATAGGTCTGAGTGTACCCCTTGGCTACTAATCTTGCCTTGTACTTCTCAACTGACCCGTCTGCCTGGTATTTAACTGTAAACACCCATCTACAACCCACAAGTTTCTTGCCTCTTGGCAAGTCAACAAGCTCCCATATCCCATTCTTGTCCAGAGCTCTCATTTCCTCTATCATGGTAGCTTTCCACCTTGGTTGAGCCAGCCCTTCTGCCACGGAAGAAGTGATAGGAATAGTGAAAGGGATGTGACAAAGGCTTTATAAGAGGGAGACAAGGCATCATAGGAGACAAAGTGGTTCAAAGGATGCTGAGTGCAACTCCTAATTCCTTTTCGTAAAGCAGTAGGAAGATCAGAAGCATCAGTAGAAGAAGAAATAACAAGTATAGAGGGAGAAGAAGAATTACCTTGATCTGAGGATGGTACAACTGGCATTGGATCAACTGTGGCTTTCTCCCTTCTGTGATAGACTCTGAGCTCCTTCTAAGCACCGGGAGCACTATCAATCACAGTAGCAGGTGGAGTAGTCAGAGGCCACTCAAACTCAAGAGAGGGAGGAGAGAGTAATATAGCAGGAAGAGGAACATCACACCTCTCTTACTCATCCTGAGTAGATAGTCGGCGGCTCTCCTCACTCTGGAGATATGAGTAGACCTTGCTAAGAGTACGTAAAGGGGCTCGACTACTAAGAATCTGAACCCTGGCCAACTCATATGAAGGATTGAGTCCAAAGAGGAACTCAAATATCATACCCCTCAACGTGCTTCTGGTACATGACTACTTCATCTGGAGTAGGAGGATGGTAGGAATAGTAGTAGTCTAACTCCTCCCACAAACTCCGAAACGTCGCAAAGTAATCGGAGAGGGACTTGTCACCCTAACGAAGGCGAGAGATGCTCTACTTCTACTGGTAAGCTCTACCAGTGTTCTGCTGCTGTGAGTAGGTCTTCTTGGAAGTTTCCCAAACATCTTGGGTTGTGCGCATGAATAGAAAACCCCGACTAATGTGCTGTTCCATGGAGTTGACAAGCCACGACTAGACTGTGAGATTCTCGGTTTCCCATTTCTCAAACATGGGATCATCCTCCTCTGGCTCTTTGGTCCACCATGTACAATGCCCCATCTTCCCACGGCCTCCAATGAACAACCGTGATGCTCTAGCCCACTCCAGATAGTTAGTTCCATTGAGTTTAACAGATGTAATCTGCAACCCGGGGTTCTCGTACATCACTTGTTGCATCACAGGTCCTCCAGCTCCTCTGGAGGTGGATTCTGTGCTAACATCGGAGACTGAGGGATTACCCGGGGGAGGTGGAGTATCCATAGCGACTCAATAGGCAAGGAAAGATTGCAATAACCCTTCGATACTCACAATAGAGGAATCTAAGAGCAAATAAGGCCTAACAAGACAAGGCAATGATCAAAATACCCAATTTGAACCTCCATAATGTATCAAAGATGGGTTGTTGAGAGGCTTTCACACCAAAGAGCCATGGCAGCAACCTATGGACGTTTGGAAGTACCATAGATACAATAGAAACCATTTAACAAAGGTCTGGAACAAGTTGGGGAAGGATTAAGGCCCAACTGATACTCCAAGTGGGCTATAATGGCCACCGGCAGTACCAAGTGGGGATAGAAATCCTCCCACTGCCCTCAAAACTCGATGGATCTAATCGAGTGAGGTATCCACATGAATGTGAGATTGCGGGGGATTAGATCGAAGCAGCAAATCCCCCGAAAAAGTCCATTAAGGGTGCGGAAAACAAGCTGGTCTATAAATTGAGTTTTTCGTAATATTCAAGGAGAATGGCCAGAAAACACACCAAATCAACCCAAAAAATTTGCCAAAAATAACAAAAAAATAGCTCTATCAAATGGTGGAGTTTTAGGTCGAAAGAGGAACCTATCCGTAGAGCTGACGTCAGCAGTTGTATGGCCTGGATGACGTCATCAGCCCCTTGGGTGGATCTCCGGTAGAACTCCCTTAAAAAAACTCCCTTGATGGCTTTGATACCAAGTTGACTTGAAGAATTAGGGTTAGGTTTAGGGTTTCACAATAGATAAAATAGAGAAGAGAGAAGAAAGGATGTCATGTGATTAGGTCACAATGACTCCATAAATCTATTTATGTAAAAAGGGAATTACAAAGACAAGTATACCCCTCGAGGGGGTATTTACGGAACTACCCCTAATACATGAAATATGTATATGATAACACACTTTTACTCTAAAAACTTAAGCTATTAAAGGGAGGCGTAACAATGTATATCAAAGGGCCCACGAGTCCAACAGAGGCGGAGTGCTTACCACATAGCCAAACAACACCCTCCCTCAACACTTTGCCAAGGACTCAAATCCGCGACCTACTAGTTCCTCCCACTCTGTTAGCATGTTGACAACCACTTTACTCTAAAAGCTTAAGTTGTTAAAGGGAGACAAACAATGTATATCAAAGGATCCACGGGTCCAACAGAGGCAGAGTGCTGGCCACATAGCCAAACAACACCTCTCAGCACTTTGCCCAAGACGAGAACCCGCGACCTCCCGCTCTAATACCATGTTGACAACCACTTTACTCTAAAAGTTTCAGCTGCTAGAGAGAGGCGTAACAATTTATATCAAAGGCTTCACGGGTCCAACAAAGGCGGAGTGCAGGCCATACAGCCAAACAACACCCCCTGGGCACTTTGCCAAAAACTCGAACTCTCGACCTACATGGACCTCCCGCTCTAATACCATGTTGACAACAACTTTACTTTAAAAGGTCCCAGTAGGTCGTGGGTTCGAGTCCCTGGCAAAGTGCTAAGAGAGGGTGTTGTTTGGCTGTGTGGCCAGCATTCCACCTCTGTTGGACCCGTGAAGCCCTTTGATATAAATTGTTACGCCTCTCTCTAGCAGCTGAAACTTTTAGAGTAAAGTGGTTGTCAACATGGTATCGAAGCAGAAGGTCCCAGTAGGTCACGGGTTCGAGTCCTTGGCAAAGTGCTGATGGAGGTTGTTGTTTAGCTGTGTGGCCAGAACTCCACCTTTGTTTTAGAGTAAAGTGGTTGTCAACACGGTATCAGAGCGGGAGGTCACAGTAGGTCGCAGACTCGCAGGTTCGAGTCCTTGGCAAAGTTCTGAGAGAGGGTGTTGTTTGGCTATGTGGCCAACACTCCGCCTTTGGTGGAGCTGTGGACCATTTGATAGACATTGTTATACCTGCCTTTAAGAGCTTAAGCTTTTAGAATAAAATGGTTGTCAACAAATTCATTTGCCGACCTCGGAATAACCGAGAACGAGATGTTCATGCGTCAATATTCTTGGTATTTTGGGATTAGCTGGGTGGTTTCTTCATGCATCAATGATTTTCTTCAAGGCCGGTCGGTTAAAGCCTCCAGTATTCTAGGACGCATAGTCTACAGGCTTATCCCATTTGCTATTTGGTGGGAGATGGAAAGAGACGAACAGGCGCATATTCGAAGATGAGGGCGATCTTAATTTTGTTATCTTGAAGATCAAGGCTCTAATTTATTTTTGGACATCTTATATGGAAGAATTTAAAGGAATCCAATTCGAGGATTTTGTCTTTAATTTGGAAAACATTGTGATGAGGGTTCATTAGTCTTGGGCAGTTTCCCTTATAATTTTTGCAAGCGAGATTCTCCTCCTCTTGCTTTCCTTTTCCTCTTTTTGTATAGTTATAGTTTTCTTCATTACATACACACTGATTATCAAAAAATATATATATTATTTGAGGTTAAGTCCGAATTTCTTTAAAAATGTATGCAAGTCTTCAAGATCCTTTCTTCTTTCTAAAGGCCCATTTAATTACATTGCTAGTGCTCTACAATTAAATGACTCACATTCCAATATTTGCACAACTAGAGGGCTTAGAAAAGCGATAGAGCTTCAACTATGTTCAAATCACACACCCTTAAAGGGGCCCAAGTAGACAAAACTCATTTCCCCTCCTTATCTCTAAAAATAACCCTAATACCCGATGGACCCAGATTACCCAATGAGCACTCATCAAAGTTTTAACTTCATAGCATCCTACTTTGGGGCACTCCATACTAAGAAGTCTCTCAAAATGGAAGAGAGGACCAAGCCACCATCTTCCAATCTCTCATGTGTAGCTACTCATTCCTTTAAACTCCTTTAACGCAAGAGCCCAATTAGAGACCATTGCTTTAATTCTCTCCATGCCAAATTGCCAACAGTACAAAGGGACTTGTTTTCATATATTCTTCTATTCTTCTGTTCCCAAATACCCCAAAAATAGCTAACAAAGCCAACTTCCAAAGAATAGACCACGTTTGACAAATGGACCCTCATTCCATTGGTTAATCAAGTCCATAATATCGAGAGGGGCCCACCCACGAAATATCCACAAGATTTAGAACATGATTCCAGAGTCCAGACTTCCTTCGCCACCATGCAATAGACAAAGAGGTAACTCCTGCCTTTTTGAACATAACACAAATATGGGCCAATAATGCTCTATCTTTTCTCCTCTTTTGTAGCTTATTAAAAGTGTTGATTTTCTTAAGAGTGGCAGTCCACAAGCATGTTGTTTCCAAATTTGAGGGTTTTTTTTAGACGGAAATAAATTGATTTTATTAAGAATAGAAAGAAAATAAAAGGAGCAAGAACCAGTGTAGTCAAAAGCAGTAGGCGACACCTAGATGACAAGGGTCCTTCAGACGAGGCGATGCCAAAGCTTAGGCAATAATTTACTTACTTTATATGAATTAAAGGAAAAAATTAATACTGATAAAAAGATTAAAGGAAAAATAAATAAATCATATAGACACGTCGTACAGTAAAAACAAAAGTGAAAAGCTAACTGTTGAGGACTAAATAACTATATGCGAAATAAACACAAAATGAAATAGTTTAGTGGCTTGGCGCCACATCTAATAGTTGAAAACCAAAATACTTTAGTGACTTAGTGCCACTTTTAATAGTCAAAACCAACACATAATTTTTCAAACTTCAATCGAATCGAAGTTTCAGACCCCAAATCCCCGAAGAACCACTACTCAACATCCCGACAATCAATCATCAAAAAAAAAAAGAGCAGGAGGCTTACCTTCTCCTCTAGTTAGAGTTTAGAGAATGTTTCGTTCATAAGATTTAGCTGCATAAATATTGGGTTTTTTCTTATATGTCAAGTACATATAACATTGACCTTATATCTACTCCTAATATATAAAGCACATATAACATCAATCTTATATATATGGCCCATGCATACGATTTAACACCTAGCGCTTGCGCGCCTAAGCAAGAGCTTTTGTCCTAGTGCCTGTATTCACTAGGTTTTAAGCGATAGGGTCCTGGCTAGGCAAAGCTTTGACTACAATGGAGGGAACTAAGGTAGTTCTTCCTGAATACAGAAACATGCCTAAAGCGCCTTTAGCAAGCATATCCGCTTTTCGTAGCCTAAAATCTGAAGTTTAAATTGTTGCAACCATATTCAATATGACTCTCCTCAATGCATCAAATACCTTCCAAAATCATAGTATAGAATCTACTCTTGAAAGCATTAGCACAAAAACATCCACCAAATGGTATAAAATCCAGTAAAGAAACAAATAAACTGAAAGAAAATGATCCAAAAATGAATAGATAAAGTCCTGAATTTTTTAGTCTTTCAACTGTATTCAATATGGATCTCGTTAATGCCTCAAAAATCTTCCAAACCCATATCATAGAATCATTTACATATCTTCCTGACACAGACACAACAATCAAATGGACATAGATGAGACTGACCAGAATTTTGAGTCATTGCAACCATAATCAATATGGGACTTATTAATGCATCAAAAATCTTCCAAAACTCAATCATAGAATCTCTTTACAACTCATTAGCACAAAAACAACAACCAAATGGCACAAAATACAATAATAATAAATAAATAAATAACCATGAAAGAAAATGACCAAAATTGCTAAAAAATATATGGGTCACGTTAGGCACCGAAAATATTTCAAACCCGTATAATAAAATCTCTTACAGAACTCATTGGCACACCCAAATGGCATAAAATCTGATAAACAACGACACCCATTACAGGCAATAACCGAAAAAAAAATCTAACAATCAGAAGCTTGAAGAGGGGATTATAATAACTTACTCGATTGAAGGCAGGCTTGAAGAATCCGTTTGAGTGGAAAGGACCCACGTCTCGAAAATGCGATTGCAGAGTTGCAGAGAGAACCTTCACGTCTGAAATGGAGAAAAGAGCTCAAAGAAGCAGGAACAAGACGAACCGCGCCTAGAACCATGGAATCACCAATTATTGAATCAATCAGAGTTGAAGAGAGTCGCAATTCATCGGAATTCGGAAGTCGAAACGAAACAAAGGAATGCTCAGAGAGGCAGATTGGTTTTTTGTAGATACAAATAAAGATGTTTGTATCTGCGCGAACCTCGACAGAGATGATTGGCCCCACTGAATTTGCTGAGTGTGCAGTTGGGTTCACCGATTAAACCCATCGGAGCCGTTCATCGCATCAATCGTACAGTCTTTGATGAGATTGGAAATGTAAGAACACTTTGCGAGCAGCTTAGTAATGGTTTGGATTTTAGACAACGTGGGAATAATTGTTGGGCTTTTTGGCTTTACCCCCGTTACTTTGTTGTTGCAATTTGCATCTCACCCAATGTTTTTAAAATATTTGCATCTCACCCTTTGACCACGGTCAACGTCGTTGACCGTAGAGGGTCTCCCGATGGACGACCCAATACTTTTTAAATGACTATAATGACCTTTGGTGAGACGCAAATATTTTAAAAATATTGGTGAGACCCAATACTTTTGTCCCAAGCGTAGGTGTACCGTGCACCGTGCACCTACATACCAAAAATTAATCTGATTGTTCATTTTCCTGGGTTGATTTTATCGGTAGAGTTTTAGCATTATTTGGGGTACAAATATCCAATGGTTTGAAATCACTAATCAGGCTGATTGTTGGTGTGTAGGTTCATAAATTAATTTTTGGTTTGTAGGTCCACCTAAGGTTGGGCTAAAAGTAAATGAAGAAAGGTTTTGAACTCACAATCCTCAACAAAAAAAAAAAAAATTCCAAAAAAAGGATTTTTGCGTGTCCCCCTTACTTTATTGATGCAATTATTGCATTGCACCCAATATTTTTAAAATATTTGCATCTCACGGAAGGTCATTATAGTCATTTAAAAAATATTGGGATGTCCATCTGGAGACCGTGTATGGTCAACATGGTCAAAGGGTAAAATGCAAATATCTTAAAAACATTGGGTGGGATGCAAATTGCATCAATAAAGTAAGGGGTAAAGCAAAAAAGCCCATAATTGTTTGATGAGACACGTGGAACATTCTCGGGGGACACTAACTGTATGAATGTTTGGCCCATCCGTAGGTGGACCTACATATAAAAAATCAGCCTAATTAGAGTTTTCAAACCTTTGGATCTTTGTACGCAAATAATATATGTTAAATAATGCTTAAATTTCACGGTTAAAAATCAACCCAACGCTTAGAAATCACTCATCGGGCTAATTTTTGGTCTGTAGGTCCACCTAGGGCCAAATATCCATACGGTCAGAAATCTCTAAGAATATGCCACGTGGCTCATATTGTGGACATCATTCCAGCAATGTTCTTATCTTGTTTGACAATTTCATTTTTTTTTCCCTGTTATTGTTAAAATTAAAAAGAGTGGAGAGGTGCTTTTAGAAAGAATTGGCAAAGTGTGAACTTTTTCAATTGTGCATCGTAGTGGACTTGCATAGATGCAACCCCACAAAAGAAAAAGGGTAGCATTATTTGCAACGAGGCTTCTATGTATCAGGGCCACACAGACCAAACAAAATGGCCCTACAGAGAGCTTTCCCATGTCACCTCAATTTCAAAAAGTAAAAAAAAAAAAAATTCAAAACTGATTAACTTGGATTGCGGTTGTGTTGGTAGTTACATGAGCATTTGCTTTTTTGCTCACATGGCACAAGCCGCACAACTTGAGGAGAACTGTTTTGTTTGGTCCGTGCATCCTTAGTGCATAGAAGCCGTGCCCCATTATTTGCACCCATGTTTTCTGTAAGTGCCACCACCATTAACAAAAAAATAACAAACCATGGCCCCTAAATCTACACCTACCTTTTACGTACCAAAAAAATACAAAACAGACAGAAGATCGAAGAGAAACCCACCACCACCACCACCACCACCGTCTTCTTCTTATTTTTCACCACCACCACAACCACACCTCTATCATCGCCGCCTTCTTCTTATTCTTCTTCTTCCACCACCACTGCACCACCTTCTTCGTCTTCTACCACCACCAAGGCACCTCCTCCTCCTCTCTCTCCCTCTTAATTTTTTTTTTCTTGTGCATTTCGGCAAGCCAGAGCTGACATGGCTTTGGCTATGTCAACAACCGCTGTTGACTTAGCCAAAGCCATGTTGGCCGTTGCCTGTTGACATAGACAATGGCATGTCGGCCATCGCCTGTCGATATGCACAAGAATTTATTTTTTAAAGAGAAAGGACGGTGGGGTGGGGTGATGGTGCGGTGGTGGTGGTGGTGGTGGACAAAGGGAGGATGGTGGTGATGGTCCGACAAGAGAAGAGGATGATGGCAGTGATTCTTCTTCTTCATCAAGTTTGGGTTCCAACCTTGTGATTCTCTCAAACTATGGGCCATCAACGCCATTACAGTTTTTCGGGATGTATATATGAAACATGCCCAGTATAATAGGGAACCATTCAATGGGAAATGCAGACTTCTTTGAACCAATGAAGATGCCCATCTTGTCTGCCAATCCATCTATTATGTCTCTTCCTCTTCAACCAAATGATTATTTCCTTATATTTGCCTCTGATCGTATATAGGAACACTTGAGCAATGAAAAAGATGTGGATATTGTCCACAATCATCCATGTTTAGTAAGATTTCATCTTCTTATTATTCTTATCGCACGCTGTTTTACTCTGCACAGAAATGACATTAATGTTTTTCAATTTGTGTTTTTGTAGTCATGAAACAGCTTTGATGTTCAATTTTCAATTTCTTGAAGGTATGTTTCGCGTGCGGTTACATTGAGGGTCCATTGTGGTTTTCTAGATAAACAGATCAAATTTTGGAAAATTTATTACCTGTATAGTCTTGGGGTGCAATTGTGGGATGATATTAGTATTATTGGACATGTCTAACATGGGTTTTCACAAGCTTCCTTAACAAAGTTCTACTGTACGTTATGCTGTGTATTATGAAGAAACTATGCAAAGCCTTAAATATTTAAAGTATTACCAATCATTTGTTGCATTCATTGGACAGTCATGCGTGATTCAGGATATCTAAATATTCTAAACCCAAGCTGTGTCCTTTTACTTTTCAAACGAACAACGTTTTTAGAGATAAAAATGGAGATTGTGATTGGAGTTCACGTACGGTAACCAAGGTGCTGTAAAAGTACTTTATAATAAAAAAATATTTTCTTTGTGCTCCAAAATAGAGATATCGATTAGAGATGCTCTTAGACCCATGTGGCTCTCGTGTCATGCTCCAACGTTACTCAAGTCACATTTTTCTAGTTGCCTTGAGAGTTTCCAAACTCGCCAAGACACTCCGTCACGTTTTCTTTGTGCATGGAACTTAGGGCGTGTTTGATTGCCAATTTTCCTGTGGGAAAATTACACTTTCTCAAGAAAACACAATTTTCCATTGTTCGATATGCATTTTAAGATCAAGAAATTGTTCCCGAGAAAATGAGATTTTCCCTCGAAAGGCCGGAATCCGTTTCCTTTCCACACAAGTGAGAACTCGTTTCCACGGGGAGTACGCCCTTATTTTCTCACTAATTAAGGCTATTTTCCCCTACTCTCTCTCGCATCCTCTCGAGCTTTCGTGACATTTGGTCATTTTCCCCAACCATGTCCCAAACCCTCTCTTGCTTCCGTAAAGATTTCTCATGGTGGCTGCTGGTTTCTATTTTTGTTCTCTGATTTCTACTGTGCAAAGATCTCTCCGATTTTCACTTCTATTGAGATTATTTTTTGAATTTCCTTATTTGTTTCTAGTTTTGTTTTCTCAGTTTCTATTGTCTGATCGAAGCTTCAAGATTGATTTTTTGCTTCATCGGAGAAGGAGCGGAAGTAGGTGGTGGTGTGGTAGTTGTTGGTGCAGGAGTTGGAGCCACCAGAGGCGGTGGAGTAGCTGCTTTTGGTGGAGCCGCCACTATCGATTTGGTCCATGCCGCTCCTAGCGCGGCCGCAGGACATCGTGAGAGAGTGGATCCCGTCACCAAAGCCATCAAAACCATCACGACATCAATACCATTGAACCCATCTTTCTACGAGAGTGACAAGAAAGAGAAGGTTTCAGATTTCGGGGTTGAAACTTCGGTTGCACCATGTTGCGACCGAAGTCGCTCACAATACGAGCCACATGGCACAATCTTAGTGGATGCTGACCGTATGGATGTTTGGCCAGTCCCTTAGTGGACCTGCAAACCAAAAATCATCATGATTAGTGATTTACAACCTTTGGTTCTTTGCACTTAAACAACGCTGAATAATGCTCAAATT
The DNA here is from genome assembly GCA_035048495.1 of Euptelea pleiosperma. Lineage (NCBI taxonomy): Eukaryota > Viridiplantae > Streptophyta > Magnoliopsida > Ranunculales > Eupteleaceae > Euptelea > Euptelea pleiosperma. The sequence continues at coordinate 11,332,359 of CM068548.1, read as the reverse complement.
CCTACGGTTAATATCAACCTACTAAAATAACTTCAATCCAATGCTTAGAAATCTATCATCAGGCTGATTTTTGGTTTTTAGTCCCATCTAGGGATTGACCAAACATCCATACGGTCTACGTTCACTAAGAATGTGCCACATGGCTCGTATTGTGAAGTTTTACTCGGGTCAAGTTACAAACTAATGAGTAAAACTTTGATGACAGGGCACAATATGAGCCACATGGGACACTATTAGAGGACTCTGAGTCACTATTAGAAAGACATCCATATGGTCAGAGTCCTCTAAGAGTGTGCCACATGGCTCATATGTACCCTGTCGTCGGCCTCTTTGCCATCAAAGTTTTACTCCGAATCAACGAGTAAAACTTCGCTGACCGCACACAATATAAGCCCCGTGGCACACTTTTTTAGGATTCTGACCATGTGGATGTTTGGTCAATTCCAAGATGGGCCTAAAAACCAAAAATCAGCCTGATTATAGATTTCAAACCATTGGATCCTTGTACCCGAGTAATGGTCGCTCAAATTCACACGGTTAAAATCAACCCATGAAAATGCCCCCAATCCAATGCTTAGAAATCACTAATCAGGTTGATTTTTTAGTTGTAGGTCCACTTAGGGATTGGCACCACATCCATACGGTCAGTGTCCTCTAGAAATGTTGGATAACATGTATGCTTGAAGCGTTGTTCACATAGGCTTAAGCAATAGTCATTCGAATGGTGGTTATTAGTGGTAAGTAGAATGGGGTTGTGATAATTTTCTTTTGAACTTGTGACTCGAAACTTAAATTTACACTGGTTTTGATAGCAAGTACTAGTTCAAAGTCGCATATTTTCTCGAGGAAAATTATTGAAATCAAACAGTGGAAAATTAGAAAATGCATATTTTCCAAGGTGCAATCAAACAATCGATGGAAAACTTTCTTGGGAAAATTTTCTCAGGAACATTTTCCAAGGGAAAAGAAGATTTTCCTAAGAAAATTTTCCGGGCAATCAAACACGCCCTTAGTGATTGGGTCTTCAAATTGCCAAAGGGTGTCGGCACGCTCCCAACTAGCCTCATTCTATGGCAGTCCATTCTATTTCACTAAGTACTCCGTATATAGTTATACTCTATGTCTGTTGACTCTTCGATCATGACTAGTTTCTTTGATAAGGAGGCCCACTATTCAAGCCCATTACAAACAGCTAGAAATCACCAATCTCTCTGACATTTAATGTGTAGGTCTATCATTGTCTGGTGTTGCGAAAGAGTGTCACGTTGCATTTTGAGTGATTTCTGTACCATATTTTTTTTTATCGATTGGGTCACCGTATTAAAAAAAATGATAGGATAACAGTATCGTCATCGCAGGTCCACACCATTGGATAGTCTTCAAGATTTGTATGGTGTGAATTCCTAGGAAAGGACTGTAGAGACCACGGCCACTAGGAATTTAAGATTTCTGATAATGCAAGAAGTGCGAGTAAAACTTTTGTCACAACCCACAATACGAGCCATGTGGCACACTATTAGAGTGCGATAACCTTATGGATGTTTGGCCAGTCCCTAGGTGAACCTCAGCTGCAAAGAGTAAAATAGTTGTTGCCTCGTGGACTGTGGATCTCTTGAATCCAACGGTCCAAGGCCTCAACCGGACATATTTTTGTCCGGTTTTTCGTAGGGTAGCACAACGCAGAAAAGTCAAATTGATAGATACAAATCTATTATCTATACTAAAGTTGAGCACTGCTGAGGTGGCGCTCTCTCTATCTTTTTTTCATAGTTTTTTCCAAAAATACCCTCTTTTTAAGTTTTTCCAAAAACAACTATTTCACACTTGCTTTGGTGTTAGACTTTTTCTCAATAAAAACCTTTCCCCTTCCAACCTCTTCCTTTCCTAAACCTCTACACTCCAACAATGCCTTTTCCAAACTCAAGATTTCATTTTTAATGTTTTTGCTTTTCAAAAAGAGTCTACACCCATTTCTTACATCCAGTTCTTACACCCACTGGTTGGGCCCACATGGAGATCATGTTGAACAATCCAACCATTCATTGAGTTATCCTTTCTATGATGATCATCATCACCAAAAATAAGTTCGTTTCAAAATTACTAACCATATAAAAAATTGATCCAAAATAATGGTTTAATTGGATGTCTTGGATTTTCCATATTATAGTCAGTTTTTCATGAGGTTAAGAATGCCGAAATGTATTAATTTTTTGCGATGAAGCTAACTATAGTATGAAAAACTCATGGCGCGGTTGGATTGTCCAACATGATGTCTATGTGGGCCCCACCACCGGGTGTAAGAAATGGGTGTAGCTCTAGACGGACTCTTTCAAAAAACACCCTTCGTTTCCTACAACTCTCTCCCTCCTTTCTTCTCATAAACCATCTATCATTTTTGAATCTTAATAGATCTGGAGGCCTTCGTTTGTTAGTTCTCTTTTCATCTCTTCAGGTATGTTGGTCCAACACCATTAATTCAGTTCTTCTACAATATCATCTTTTTTTATTGTTACTTAATCTTACTGTTACTGGTGCGATGTTTTATGGGTGTATTCTGATCTGTTGTTTTTGTTTGTGAAGTGCTTCAATTTAAAAATCTGATAGAGAGGGTAACGGTGAAGGTATTGAATAAAGAAAGAAGAGAATATATTGAATAAATAAAGAAATGAACTAAGGATTCCCAAGATAAGTTGGATCATAATTTATTTTTAGATTTTTTTTTTTTCGTTTTGACAAGATGAATTGGTATACATGGATATTAAAGAAATGTAGGGGTCATTCTTAGGTTGACATGCTTCTATATACCGCTCAGGACTAGCAAAGGTGAGGTTGGGATTGTGATCCTGATTTGCTTTCCAGGGCCCGACATGGACAGGTTCATATTCGAGCTAGAGAGCATGATGAGAGAGCCTGTCGAGGAACCTCTCAATAAGACCTCCACGTTCATTATATCAACACTCTAAACCAACAACATCATGCCTATTGATCGACATGGGTGGTGAAAATTTGGTGAATATGTATCACGTGTGATACATGTCATATGTATCAAATGTAGGGTTGTGGGGTTGGTGTTTTTATTGTAGGTGTGGGATAAGATTTAAAAAATTTAGAAAGATATATGTACGGCGTTGAAAGAGGCGTTTTATTGTGTAACTTGGTTTTACATCTACATTAAGGTTAGACGCCTAAACTGTAATGATTACAAAATCAAATGTGATCTAACGATTATAACCACACGATCTCTTATTACAGTATTTTGGTCGTTAAACTTAAATGCTTTCTTTTCAACTTGAGCCTATCCTAAGATCTCTAACCCTTTTTACATTCCTAAATCTATTTTAACTCTTTAAAAATCGACTCTCTCCTTTTTTTTTCTTCTAATTAACTTCTTAAATTTTACAATCTTTCCATAACCCAACATATCTCTCCAGATTTCTAGAGTCTAAACCATCACACATAAACCAAAGTTCACATTGGGATTATGGATGGTTAACAACTGTAGAGAGAGAGAGAGAGAGAGAGAGAGAGAGAGAGAGAGAGAGGAAAATAACTTTTGGAAATCAAGAAGGTAATCTTTGATGGGTATTGTACGAATTATAGATTTTTTTAATGGTCGGGATCAAGGGACACAAATTTTTACAAAAAATTTCATACTAATAAATTGGCGGGGGCCAATATATAAATTAGAAATTTTGGAATGGGATGATTTTTGCTGGGGATGGTCTCTATGGTGAGAAGATCACCCTCACAAAAATTCAAATCATTGTGATATTTGAAGCTTGATTTACAAGTTGAAAAATTATGGACCGTCTATTTTTTACCGTTAACTTCAAACCCACATTTGATGGTGTTAGAAATTTCAGAATGAGCTGATTTTTTGTAGGGGTGATCTATATGATGAGGAAATCATCCTCACCAAAATAAAAATCAGCCATTGATTTATCTTCCACATGGGTAGGCCAAAATTGGTATAAAATTTTGTGTAAAAATCTGTGTACCTTGATCCTGGCCCTATTTTTAATTTGGTAAACTTGAAAAATAAATGTTTACTGAGTGTATTTTTTATAACCAATTTTTTATTTAATTGGAATTTATGATTGATGGATGCGATTAAGAAATATATTATTCATCAATTTTGCATAGGAATTTCGAGTTATTGTTTCACAATCTCTTAACCGATCTTCAATTTATCACATACTCTCTTTTGGAAATCAAGCTGTATCACTCTAAACACACTCTTAACTCCAATGCTGCACCACTGGCTGACCACATAGCTACCAAGACCATAAATTTAAAATATTAAATTATTAACTTATAGAGAAAATATTTTGTCCACGGGGCTTTGAACTCAACCCTCGTAAAATGCCACATGAACACCCTTTGCAGAATGACTAAATTTTTTAGGTGGACACTTGAAAAAAGTAAACATGAATAAACAACCCGATTTGTGATCTATAACCATTTGGATTTGAACCTTTTTCATTAGATGATTTCTACCCTTTGGGTACTCATATTCAATGGTTACAGATCACCAATCAGGCTGATTTATGGTTAATAGGTCCATCAAGTGGTGGATCATTCATTCATGGGTCAGTTTGACCTAAAGACTATGCCAAGTGGCATATTTTTATGCCCTCCATATAGAAAAGGGGTCCACACAAAAAAATTTACTATCCACCGACCCCATTGATGCGTGGCTCACATTTTGGTGGATCTACAATTAGTTGTTCTTCCTAATTTTTATTATTTATATTTTTTTAATATTTTTCAGATAATCTATTTTGATCTTAATTTGGTGGTTTGTGTTGATTTTGTTTGTATTTTTTCCCTTTAATCAGATGATTGTATTTTTTTTTTTTATAAAAACCTTTTACTATACTTCACTCAAAAATATTTAAAACAATAACTATTATTACTAACCCAATATATTTTACTAAATTTTATCTTAACATTTTAGATGGCCTGTGCTTTAGCACGGGCAGAAATCACTAGTACCATATCTAAAACGTGTCTTAATACCAGCAAAAGGTATGTTGGAAGTTAGTTCCATCGTTGGCAGTAGATCTTACCCCATTTAATGGGGGACACAATTCTAGAGAGTGAGAGATGGAAAAACTCATACGTTATATGCAGTTTGAAGAAGTGCAACTGTCTTAAACCATGAAAATTGACTCTAGTTGATTGCTTAGAAATCACTAATCAAGCTGATTTTTTGCATGTTGTTCTACCTATGGATGGGCCAAAAATCCAGATGGTCAGTGATCTCTAAGTGTGCCACGTGGAACTCTATTAGAGGCCCACTGACCGTATGGGTGTTTGGGCCATCCCTAGTTTGACGTACATAATAAAAATCAGCATGATTAGTTATTTTTAACCTTTGGGTCAAATTATGCCAAATAATGTTCAAAATCCATGCTTGATGAAAATTAACCATGAACAATACTCTAATCCGATGGATATATAGAAATTACGAATCTGGATGAATTTTGGTACCTAGGTCTATTTAGGGCATACGGTCAGTAGTCTCTAAGATTGTGCCACATGGCTCATCATATGGTTTATCATCAACGCAAATGTTTACAAAAACAAAAAACTAACCAAAAACAAAATAGCAAAAAGTTAATTAAATCTGCCCTATATACTCCATTATTTTAAGAGTAAAGATCACATATCCAAGGGCCATGGACATCATCATAGTGCATGGTTGTATCGATTTGTCATTGGCCAAATAATGGTCAAAATCCACAGTTAAAAACAAACTATGAAAAATATTCTAATCCAACGGATAAAAATTAGTAATCAGGATAATTTTCGTATGTAGCTCCACCTAGGGACGGGCCAAACATTTCTAGGGACAGTGATCTCCAAGCGTTTGCCATGTGTAAGGTGCACTGCCATTCTGATGTAGTATTCTATTAACTTAAGATTGGGTCTATGACATCAGTGCCCAGTTTTACTCTTCCCAACACTATCAGACAAAACAACTTATTCTCAAGATTGCCTGTGGATCTGATACGGCCCAATTTGTGGTGCTCCTATCCTTCATTGGTGTTCATTTGTACTATCTTAACCTGATACGGACCAAGTTATTGTGGTGCTCCTGTCCAGATACGGCCCAGCTTTTGATCACGCGCGTGGGGATTCCTATTGTTCATCACTGAACCAATAAATAGAGATCTTGGTTCCTCGTTTTCCTCAAAGGAGTCATATGGACATGGCCCTATCTGCTGTTTGGTTTGTTGGATTTTTTTCTGCCCTCCTTAGCTATGGAGTTGAAGTCGAAGCCTCTCACCACCTTTACAAAAATCTTCAATCTCTTCAGTTAACTTCAACAAATCAACCTTACAGAACTGGTTATCACTTCCAACCTTCCAAAAACTGGATCAATGGTAATCCTTCACTAACTTCCAACTGTTTTCTTCTCCTGTTCATCTCACTAACTTCAACTGTTCTTGGTTTTAATCTTTTTGTTCTGTCATTGAACATGTTCTAAATCTTGACTGTGGAATGGACAAATGGGTTTTGGATTTACAGATCCTAATGGTCAGTTTCTTTCTTTTTCAATCCAAATTCTTCGCATAGTATATTGTTTTCTTGTTCTTCATTTATGATCAACTGTTTGTTTATGTTCATCTTATTGCAGCACCAATGATTTATAAGGGATTTTACCATCTTTTCTACCAGTACAACCCCTATGGTGCAGTTTGGGGTAACATTGTATGGGCACACGCTACATCGACCGATCTCGTCAATTGGGTTCACCATGATCATGCCATCTACCCGTCCCAAACATCCGATATTAATGGGTGCTGGTCTGGTTCTTCTACGATCCTTCCCGGGGAAAAACTGGCCATTCTTTACACTGGCATAGACCCACAAAACCAACAAGTTCAGAACTTAGCAGTACCCAAGAATCTCTCTGATCCGTTCCTTAGAGAATGGATTAAACCACCTAAAAATCCTCTCATGGCTCCCACTCCCATCAATGGCATTAATGCAAGCTCATTCAGGGATCCCACCACTGCTTGGATGGGCCTTGATGGGAGATGGAGGGTGCTCATTGGGAGCAAAAGACTACGTCGAGGATTGGCAATTCTCTATAGAAGCAAGGATTTTATTCACTGGACCAAATCTCAGCATCCGCTCCATTCGGCTAACAACACCGGAATGTGGGAGTGCCCGGATTTCTTCCCGGTCTCTCTTAATAGCACGAATGGTGTTGAAACTTCGGTGATTAACAATCCAAGTGTTAAGCATGTACTTAAGGTGAGCTTGGATGATACCAAGCATGATTACTACACGGTCGGGACATATTATCATGACAAAGATAAGTATATTCCCGATCGTGGTTCTGTGGATGCGGATTCGGGACTGAGATATGATTACGGAAAGTTTTACGCATCCAAGACATTCTTTGACAGTGCCAAGAACCGCAGGATACTGTGGGGTTGGATAAACGAATCCGACAATGTATCAGATGATGTCAAGAAGGGATGGGCTGGAATTCAGGTAAATCAAAGCTTAACAAAGTCATGGACATAAAGGGTGCGATCATACCGGCCAGCACTAATATACCAGATCCCATCAGAACTTAGCAGTTATGCGTGCTTGGACGAGAAGTCCTCGTGTTGCACCCCTCAGAACCATTAATTTAACCTACCAAAAAATGGTCATGGACATAGTCCATTTCCTCTATTTGTAATTGGAAAACTCGACAAGTCAACTCATAATCTTTCCAAGTCACTAAGTCATGTTTGCAGCTCTGGTCTATTGGGCTTATCAAATCTATTCCAAGTCACAAGTTATACTATCTAAACTTAAGGATTCTATCAGAACTCCGCAGTTAAGCATGCTTGGGCGAGAATAGTACTAAGATGGATGACCTCCAGAGAAATCCTTGTGTTACACCCTTGAAACCATTCAACCTACCAAAAAAATAGTCATGGACAAAGTCCATTACCTCTATTTGTAATTGGAAAACTCGGCGAGTCAACTCATAATCTGCCCAAGTCACTAAGTCATGTTTTTAGTTTGTTGGACATGTCGAATCTATTCCAAGTCACAAGCTACTATCTAAACTAAAGGATTCCATTATTTTGGTCTCACAACTTTTGTTTCGCAGGCAATTCCCCGGAGTCTTTGGCTCGACAAAAGCGGAAGGCAATTAGTGCAATGGCCAGTTTTAGAAATCGAAAAACTACGTGTGAACCCAATTGATTTGCCTAGTTCAGAGCTTAAGGGGGGATCGGTACTCGAGGTTTCGGGTGTAACAGCTTCTCAAGTGAGTGCCAAGATTCAAAACCACCTATTCAATGAATTCTTCATGAATAATTCGCGAACCGTACAAATTATTTAAAAAAAAAATGAACCAACAACGTCCTATTTAAAGTATTGGAAAAAATCGTGCATTTTTTTAACATGATCGAATTTTTCTCAAATTATTCAGGATCTTTTCCAAATTATTTCCGGATTATTCAGTTTTGAAAATGAAAAATCATTAATCATTTTATAAGACATAAAGTAGTCAATATTTTTAATTTCTTTTTTTTGTTTTATTTTATTTTGCCGAATTTTTAATGACAAATCCGAATTGAACTCGAACATTTTCCCACCTCCGAATTGCTATCTAGGGTTGTAATTAGCCAATCCTGTTGCTAGGGCTGGGACCCATTGAATGGTGGGTCCAAACCCTAGAAAGTGGGACATGTGTCTGGATTTTGTGTTTACAGACAGTCATATCCATTTATAATACTTATACCCATCTTGTTTCCTTCTCAAATTAAAGGCAGATGTAGAGGTCTCATTCGAACTGTCAAAGTTGGAGGAGGCTGAAGTGATTGACCCAAGTTGGGTGAATCCACAATTGCTTTGCAGTCAAAAAGGAGCATCAGTTAAAGGTAGACTAGGTCCATTTGGTTTGTTGGTTTTGGCTTCTAAGCACTTGGAAGAACAAACTGCTATCTTCTTCATAGTCTTCAAAGGCCCTGACAGATACCTGGTGCTCATGTGCAGTGACCAGAGCAGGTCAGTTTCTAGATTTGGTATTTTTTAGGGTATTTTACTAACATCCCCCTGAAATTTGAAAGTAATTAGTAATATTACCCTCTTATACTTTCAAACTTTAGGGTTACCCCCCTTGACCTAGTTTAACCATCATTTGACTAACGTTAAAATGTAACATGCATCGTGCACCTATGAAAGGACCATAATATTGCGAGTACAATGCTAAGGACATGTGATTCAAGTCCTTTTTAACTTAAGTCAACAAATGTTAAACTAGGTCAAGGGGGGTATTTCTAAATACTTTCAAATTTCAAGGACTGGTTCTAAAATACCCATTTTTTTTTTATCTGTCATGTTTTTTGTCCATCATATTAAACTCTAGTATTAATTAGAAAAAAATAAAATCAGGTCGTCTTTGGGAGAAGGAGTGGATAAAACCACTTATGGAGCTTTTGTGGATGTGGATCCTCTCCATGAGAAGCTGTCTCTAAGGAGCTTGGTATGTGATTTCATGCACTGTTTAAGAGTTGAAAAAAAAGCTAGAAATCAGACGGTTGTGGTTGTGTTCATGTTCATCAGATTTGATCTATATCACGATTGTATTTGGGTTCATCTTTTGCAGATAGATCACTCTGTAGTAGAGAGTTTTGGAGGGGAAGGAAAAACTTGCATCACTTCTAGGGTTTATCCCAAGTTGGCTATTGATAATGGGGCCCACCTTTATGCATTCAATAATGGAACTGAGACTGTAAGAATCTCAAAACTAAGTGCTTGGACCATGAAGAAAGCTAAAATCAATTGAAAGAAAGAGTGAAAAAAGTAGGGATGGAGACAGCCATGAAAGCACAGCTTGACAGTGACGCTATCTATAGAAGTAGGGATGGAGACAGCCATAGGGTCTTGCAAATGTTATTGCCTTTTCTTCAAGTTTTGTTCTGTTGTTTCTCTCTGTGTATCTCAGACTCTCAAGTGCAATAATTTGGAGCTAGGGTTATAAATAACACTGCTTTTCTTTTCTTTCTTTTTTTATCGATAATTATAGTGTCCAACACCAATAAAATTGTGGCGCGTGTAACTAAGGAAATCGAAAGACCATGCCAACCGGTTTTCCGTCTTTTTTGCATGTTTTGTTTTTCAAAAAAGCGTAGATTCTCTAGGTAACCTGGAACTCTCGTTCAAAAGTCGGGACGTTTTAAATGATACTATCATCCTAAGGACAACATCCTTCTTAGGGTCCAAATCCTTGGATGGTCTTATCCCGTCCTCACAACCGACGCTTACAACTACTCTAATAATAATTTTACCTATTATTATTAGTCAATAGCATTTGAAGGAAAAAAATTGTCCACCATGCCATCAAAAACAAAATTTTCCGCTATGTCAAAAACAAATTTGTCCTCTACGCCATCAAAAGCGTGTGTTGTAACATTCAAGACCACATATAGAAGCAGGGCCGACATAATTTGAAAGTTGAATATTTCAAGTTGAGAGCGCCAGTAGCCCACCCTCAACTTTGAATTTTTTCACATCTCTAGGTGGTCTACAGTTTGAGCCAGTGCAACACTCTTACGTTTCCCACCCTCATGTTCAATGTTTTGCCCATCCCTGGGTGGACCAGTATTTGCTACGTATAACACTCTTAGAGATCACTAACCGCATGGATGTTTGGCCCATCCCTAGGTGGACCTATATACCAAAAAATGAGCTTCATTAGTGTTTTCTAACCTTTGGATTTAAGTACCCCAAATTAAGTTTGAATTATACTGTAAGAAATGATAATCCCACGAAAAAGAGTCAAATTCAACGGTTAGAAATTACTCATCAGGCTGGTTTTTGGTCTGTGGGTCCACCTAGGGATGGGCCAAACATACATACGGTCAGTGGTCTCTAAGAGTGTGCCGCGTGGCCCATATAGTAATACCCCTTAACACTTTCAAACTTTTGGAATACCCCCCTTGACCTAGTTTAACCATGGTTGACTCAAGCTAAAATGGACTTGAATCCCATCTCGTTAGAGTTGTATTGGCTATAATTTGGTCCTTTTCATTGGCTCATTAACAAGTGCATGATGCATGTCATGTTTTAACAAGAGCCAAATGCCAATTAAACTAGGTCAAGGGGTGTGTTCCTAAAGTTTAAAAGTATAAAGAGGAATTACTAATTACTTTCAAATTTCAAGGGGTGTTACTAAATGGGGAATTACTAATAACCCTGAGGACCATCCAACGGTGTAGATCATAGATCTAGGGAGGACATCCTCCCGAGGCTAACAGCAACGCAGTTCGTTCTGAAAACCAGACTGGTCCAAAAAGTTCGTCCCCGATCCTGTTCCTAAGTTAATTTAGAACTTAAAAAAATAACTTTGAACGGTTTAACCGGCCGGGATTGAATAAAGTTCCGGGTTGATGTCAACCTAGACCGGTTTTGGGGCCTGTTCAATATCCGGTCTGGAATTCAGGACATTGGCATAATATGTGTACAGCTACCCCACATGGTTTCTCATTGTTAATAATTTTTCTTGAAGGGTACCGAAAACGAAAGCTAGACTGTTGACTTTTATAGTCTCTAGATTATGTCTTATTCTTTTCTGAACATCGAAATTTGAATTTTTCTGTTTATTTTAGACCCACTTGTCAATGTAAGTTGAACACCCATTGTTCTTCACTTAGCCAAAATAAAAGTGCCATTTTGTTTCTCCTATCTTTCAGTCTCCATGGAGATTTCTGTTGTTTGGTTTATTGGGTTATGCTCTGTTTTGCTTGCTAATGGAGTTGAAGCTAAGGCCTCTCAGCACATTTACAGAACTTCTTATCACTTCCAACCTCCTAAAAACTGGATGAATGGTAGCCCTTTACAAACTTTAATCCTTCATTTTGCTCATTTTGTTTCTCTTGTTCATCTTTCTAACAATTTATTGCATTTTTTTTTGTTTTGATCATTTTTGTTTGTCAATGGACTTGTTGTAATGGTGGAATGGGCATATGGGTGTTGTTTGATTCACAGATCCTAATGGTAAGTCTTCTAATTTTCTCCACATAATTATAGATTTCTGCTCTTTCTTTAGTTTTTTTTGTTGGTTCATGTTTCTGTTATTAAAAGCCCAGGTACATTCAACAAATACAGGAAGACACTTGCCACCCATGGAGGTGGGTCAGGACTTAGGACCTACCATTCAATGTCTTCCACCCAGGCAGTCTCCTTGTAAAATCAACCTGATTGTACAATCCTAATTATGTGATTCATAGTATTCCTTTGGAGAGTCAGAAAAAAGAGATGGCGAATAGACTCGAAAATTTATATTTATTGAATGATGGGAACATCTGAATGGGTTGATATTTTTCCAGGAGATCTCTTAAGTAGGACCCATAAATACGACCTTTCCCATATTAGTGAATATACCTCACGTTTCGCCGCTTGTTATTACTGGTTTCACCTAATTTTCTCCACATTATAGTTTTCTATGCTCCTTCTTTTAGTTGTTTTGTTGGTTCATGTTTCTGCTATTAGAAAGCCCAATGTACATTCAACAAATACAGGAAGACACATGCCACCCATGGAGGTGGGTCAGGACTCAGAGAAAAATCAATCGGATTGGACAATCCTAATTATCGAATCATGGGCGAATAGACTCGAAAAATATACTTGAAATTTTCTATTTATTAACGATGGGAACATATGACCGGGTTGATATTTTCCAGGAGATCTCCTTAGTAGGACCCATAAAATGATGAGTGGTATGTTTCGTCCGATGTAATCAACATGGGTGAATATACCTCAGGTTTCGCTGCTTGTTTTTACTGGTTTCACCTAAACTCGGATTAAGGATGCAGACACAACCCATACTAATAATCTTAAATTGGCCAATTGTTCTCCCCATGTGTAATACAATTTTTTTCATGATTCAGCGACTAGAATGGCTCACAAGTAACTCTATTTAGACATGAGAGAAGCAAGCACCAACAATTTTTTTTATGTTTTTCTTTCATAAAGCCATATGATTCTCTTAAATTAATTGAGCAGTTTACTGTAAAATTCATCAGAGTCGCTGAGTGAACTAGCCCAAGTTGAGCTTTTTACCAGTGGACGAGTCGAATCCCTGAAACTGCCTATAATTTTTTTTTTTTTGTGTGTGTGTGTGTGTGGGAATGCTTCCAATCTTGATCCATCTTACTGCAGGACCAATGTATTATAAGGGAGTTTACCATCTATTCTACCAATACAATCCGTACGGCGCGGTCTGGGGTAACATAGTGTGGGCCCATTCTACATCAACCGATCTCGTCAATTGGGTTCACCTTGATCATGCCATTTACCCAACCGGGCCCTTCGACATTAATGGATGCTGGTCCGGTTCTACTACGATCCTTCCTGGGAACAAACCTGTCATTCTATACACTGGCGCAGACACTAAAAACCGTCAGGTTCAGGACTTAGCAGTGCCCAAGAACCTGTCCGACCCACTTCTCAGAGAGTGGATAAAACTGCCTCAAAATCCTCTTATGACTCCAATCAACAGTATTGATCCGAACAATTTTAGAGATCCAACAACTGCTTGGCGGGGTGCGGATGGGACATGGAGGGTGATCGTTGGGAGCCAGAGAAAACATCGAGGAATGGCAATTCTCTACCGAAGTAAGGATTTTGTTCACTGGAGTAAATATCAACATCCGCTTCATTCATCAGGGAAAACAGGAATGTGGGAGTGCCCAGACTTCTTCCCTGTCTCTCTTAACAGTACTAGTGGGATCGACACTTCAGTGAATAACCCAAGTGTTAAGCATGTTCTTAAGGCGAGCTTCAATTCTCATGACTACTACACACTTGGGACTTATTTTACTGACAAAGACAAGTTCATTCCTGACAGTGACTTCATGGACATTGGTTCTGACCTGAGATACGATTACGGAAAATTTTATGCTTCCAAGACATTCTATGACAATGCCAAGAACAGGAGGATTTTGTGGGGTTGGATAAATGAATCTGATAGTGTATCTGGTGACATCAAGAAAGGATGGTCCGGGCTTCAGGTAAATCCAAGTTTAAATTAGATCATGAGTACCAAGTGGTGGCATTTCTATCTGGTGACATTAGCATTCCACACTTCCTACGCTCACTGAGTTGACTCGCTTGCGTCAAAGTTTTGCTGGTGAATCGATTCCAAGGCCCTTCTTGGTATCCTGTTTGCAATGATAAACTTTGTTGGGAAAATATTTGTATGGTTGGGGAGGGGAGAGCTCTTGGGGTTTGGGGGGGGCAAGGTGGATGAGAGAGTCGTTTGCCTATTGTTTGCAGCCACGTTTTGGCTGCAAACATTAGCCCACTTTTTGGCAAAAAATTATTTGGTCTAATGCAAATCTTTGTTGGATGTTGCACCACCAAGCACATGCAAATGCCGCAAACGTTTGTAGTGCTACCAAGCAAGGCCAAGTCATAAATTTTCCAACATTGGTCCTGCTGTCTAAATCAATGAACACTTAAAATTAAAAGTCTTATGGGTTTTGTTTTGCAGTCAATTCCGAGAAGTGTTTGGCTAGGTAGAACAGGAAAGCAATTAGTACAGTGGCCGATCAAAGAAATTGAAACATTACGTGCAAAGCGAGTGAAATTGCTTAGTAAGGAGCTTAAGGGTGGTTCAGTATTGGAAGTTTCAGGTATCAAGGCTTCACAGGTGAATTTTTTAATCTGCTTCCCTGACTGTTATTTTGCGTTTTGACTCACTTATCTTTTCTTCTTTTAAAGGCCGATGTAGAGGTTTCATTTGAATTGCCAAAGTTGGAAGAGGCTGAGTTCATGAACCCAAGTTGGGTTGATCCACAACTGCTCTGTAGTAAAAAAGGAGCCTCTGTTAAAGGTCAACTAGGGCCATTTGGTTTGTTAGTTTTGGCTTCTAAGGACTTGAAAGAACAAACTGCAATCTTCTTTCGGATATTCAAAGGGCATGATAGATATGTCGTGCTCATGTGTAGTGACCAAAGCAGGTTGGTTTCAATTATTCTTCAATTTTTCTAAACCCAACAATCCTACTTTCTATACATACTGAACTGAAAAGTGTAACAGGTCTTCTCTGCTACAAGAGGTAGATAAAACCACCTATGGAGCTTTTGTCAATGTTGATCCTCGCCATGAGAAGCTATCACTTAGGAGCTTGGTATGTTGATTAAAGTTCCACTCTCTCACATCATTAAATCTTAGTAAAAATTATTTCTAATGGGATATTAATTGACTCGATGTTCTAATATATTCTGTCTAAAAATTGTAATTCTTTGCCAAATTCAGCTTAATGGATCAATTACCCAATATACATATCAATTATCGTGTCACTGATACGTATACAACACACACCTTTGCGCTATCTATGACTCAATATTTTATTACCGGGTTACGTTTACCATAATGCTAAGGGATTTTATTTTTTTTAATTCTGGTTTTTTTATGTGGGTTCATTTTTTCAGATAGATCACTCTATTGTGGAGAATTTTGGTGGGGAAGGACGGACTTGCATCACTGCCAGGGTTTACCCCAAGATGGCTATTGATAATGAGGCCCACCTATATATATTTAATAATGGAACTTCAAGTGTAAGAATCTCAAAGTTGAGTGCTTGGACCATGAAGAAAGCTCAAATCAATTGAGTAAGAGTAGGGGAGTGGGGATGGGAAAAAGAAAAGAGAAAGGAATGACAGAAACCAATATTATTGAAACTCTGCTAATTAAAAAAGTGCAATAAACATAGCAACTGTTCTTTTCTATTCTCTTATTCTTTAATCTTCATTCTTTTTCTTGTGTTTCGAGCATGTGATTTGCGATTATTTGTGTATTTGGATGGGGAGCTAAAAATACCAGTCACTCTTATAAAGTACTAGTAGGTGCCCTGTGCCCACGGCACTCCTCGACAAAGCGTTTGTCAAAATTGGGTGAGTGGCTGAGATCCACCATTCAGTTGGGGGATAAGATCTCGGCCCTTCGTAATGAAGCCTATAAGAGGGGGAGACAACTTCCCTGTTTTGTTATATAGATTTCCTGCCATTGATCCTAATTCCATTTGCTAAAATGCACTTAAGGGATATGTTATGTTATATAATGGACCTGAGAAGCATCTTCCTTGATTGACTATACCCCTCATACCATACATGCAGTGCAGCAACCCATTTAACTGGACCATTCAACTAGTGAACCACCTCTTACTAGGTGCTGCATAGCGGCAATGAAGGGGATGTAGAAAACCTATGTGCACATTGTGCAGAGGAAATATATAGAAGTTTATACAATGGACTGCAACAAGCCATAAAAACATTTGCTTTTTCGGGTGGGCAAGATGGGATTAGGTAGGACCCCTAGCATCCTCTTCCACAATCTGAGGTAGAGTGGTATGTAAATAAAAAGGGTATATCACTGATTTGTTATTTACACATTGCAAAAGAAGCAAAAAAATTGCCCCTTCATAGCCCTTCTGCCACATGTTGTGTATCTCTCACACCTGAAAATGATCCTAGTTTTTATCTCCTAAAGACAATTGCAGACTCTCCAAGGCCAAGATGAGAAATCAGAAATATAATTAATTGTGTGTTTAGAGTTAAGGTATATTGTAATGCACATGATCTGGTGTTCAAAAGCCAATGAGAGGCATCATTTAACAGTAAAAAGTTCAACACGGCAAATAGGAACTTTAGGACAGAGAAATGCAAAAGCTGAATTACTTTCTCCAAAGAGGTAACGAATGATACCCCCAATGCGATGCCTATCTCCACAGACCAAACCAAATCCTCCTTGGGTTTTTCTCAAACAGTCCATTTTTTGCTGCTCATTAATACAAATCAAGAGGAATTCTCCAATTTACAAGTACATCGCAGTTTGGTTGGGTATTCACAAGCAACCTCTTCAAGCTAAAAAAATTAAGACGAACCTCGTTCACAATTATATGGAAAACGTCTGATCAGTTCTATTATTCTACTCAAAAACTATGGTTATTGTGCTCCTCCCATATGTGTTAGTGTTAGACTGCACAGAAGGCAACCTTCTTAAGCATGTCAATAGGAGATTTTTCCAAATGATTTAGAGATGACCCACGTGAATTCGTCCATCCATGGCTTAATTCTCCTTCTTTGGTAATTAACCATTCAAGAATGGACTTCCAAACTCAAATTGAAAAAGGACATCAAAAGAATAGATTACCTGTTTCTTTTGCCGAATTTCTACGAAGACTGCATTTGAATTTTGAATACAGAAGATGAAATAACTGACCCTGGGTGTTTAAACTGTCTCGGATAGCAACACAAATGATAGAAGAATGCTTACGTATATTCATGGGAGAGCAAGCAATATTCTTCCAAGATTCTGCATAGCATTTTCCTAGCAGATTTAACTGAGAAGATGTCATTGGTATCTGTAAGCAAAACAATTCTCTCTCCTTCAAACTGATTCATTTTGATGCTTCTTACTTCTTACTAAACATCAGTAAAGAGTAAGGACAGGAGAGATAGGAGGAAGGGACCAAAGGTCATCTTGAATGACTGAAGCATGAATCATCCCAAACACATGTATTAGAGCCATCACCAATCAAAGCCCATGACGGAGTCCTTAGAAACTAGAGTCACCCCACAAGTATCAACACAGAGTCCTTAGAAACTACATCTTAAGGAAGTTTCAGCATACCCGCATAGTTCCAATCTGTCAAGAGTCTTGAGCCCAAACCCCCTTCTTCTGGTTAAGTCCATAAAAAAAAAACTCCAATGATTTTCTCAATCCTATGATACTCATGGGCATCCGAAATGTGAGAAATATGAAGGACAGACCTCACAAATTCAAGTCTACCGCCATACGAAAGGTGCAACGACTTCCAACTACCAAAGTTTCACAAGAGAACTAATCAGATTTATAAATTTGGCCATTAGTTAATGTCTTAAATCCAAAATTATATCCCAAGGCCAAGACATTTACGTAGAATTGAATGGAGGAACAGGATTCATACTGCGCAACCCATAACAAATCCTAGCTCTGAAAACAAGCGGCCTCACCTCTTCACCCCCTCTCCAATCAGTTAATGAATACAAATGTAAAGAGCATATCAATCCCATCAACATTGTTGACTGGGAACATCAAATTACAGAAGTTCGGCTCATGGTCATCTTATTTGAGATCAGTCAACTATGGAGTGCTGATGCACTACAGTAGGGTTTCAGACAGTCAAAGGAGGTGATTCTAATTTAAAGAAGTAGAAGGGAGTCTTACTAATTCAACTAAATTTTAAGGGGTACTAGTGAATAGTGATAATGTATAGTGAACATATTTCAATTAGAAGTTAGTACCAAGCTCCAAGCCTTCAGATTAACTGACCATGATGTCATTAGCTTTTGAACTCCAACAGAGTTATACGATCTAGGGTTTTGATTATATACGATAAGCAGAGATCAAGTTAATGTATGTAGCCCGCGAAACACCAAAACCGGAACTCTCTGTCTATAAATACCAAGTGCAGAAAGGAAACAGAGGGCGAAAGGAAAAGGTTTCGTTGATCAACAACTTCTCGGTAAATGAAGCGCGAAGCCTGAAATTCCGTTATATCAGGTGGATATAGAAGGAAAAGAGAAAACGAAAAACAGCACCATTTGATCATCAGAAGAGCCGGAGAGTGCGTAGTGCGCACCCCCGACGAGGAATGAGGGAAGATGGTGATGAAGAGGTAAGATCAAGATTAAGATCAAGGACATGGGTAGCGGATTTCCACAGAGATCTGATGGCGGGAGCGTTGATGGGGGGAGTGGTGCATACGATTGTGGCCCCCATCGAGAGGGCGAAGCTGTTGTTGCAAACGCAGGAGAGCAACGTTGCGATTGTAGGTGGAGGGCACCGGAGGTTTAAAGGGATGTTGGATTGTATCGTCCGGACGGTTAGGGAGGAGGGTATCCTTTCTCTTTGGAGGGGCAATGGAAGTAGCGTCCTTAGGTACTACCCATCCGTCGCACTCAACTTCTCCCTCAAGGTATATAGATGACATTTCTTCATTTTCATTTTCTTGTTCATTTTCGTGATCAAGACTTGATTCCCATGTTTGGGTATGTTTTTTTCTTTGTTTTTTGTTGAATTAATGGCAATTTATGTAGGTCTTTGATGTAAATATTTGTCGGAACCCTAAAGAATTTTGCCACGGGTGCTAGAATGTAGTTTGAATTTTGTATGGAACACCCAATTTGGAAAAAAAAAAGTGAGTAGTTTCAATCCAACATTCATTTTGGTGCATCAAATTGGCCGCTCCAATGAATAATATATGGGAACCTTTGGCGAAAAGTATAGACCTCACTGGGCATTTGGGCTTGAGCCTGTGGCTCCAACATTTGTTCAAACCCTAAAGAATTCCGCGTAGAACAAATGAGAGATATCAGGCGCTAGAATGTAGTTTGGATTTTGTATTGAACACCCAATTTGGAAAAATTATAGGAGTTTCAATCCAGCATTCATTTAGTGCAACTGCTCCACCAATTGATATTATGGAAACCTTGGGCAAAATCTATAGAGCCCATTGGGTTCTAGCCCGTAGTTCAGTTGGTTGATGTTCTGCACCGCAGCCAAGAGTTCTCAGGTTCAGTCCCAGCTTACCCACCTAAAAGAAAATGTGTAGACCTTGATGGTGGTAGATATCCATGGATGTTTGATCCCTTGAGTTTGTTGTCTATTGGCAATTATGTCATCTTTTTGACGCAGGACTCAGCTCTTGGTTGATTAAGCTGACAGTTGCAGTTATCTTTCTTTTGATCCTTAATTCAAATGAATTTCGTTAAATAGTGTAACTTTGGGAGGCATCCATTTGTTATATGAGGTGGTCGACACAAGGGCCCAAAATGGTGGTAGTTGACATGCATGGGGGACTGATTTCACATTGGGATATTCTTCCCTTCTTCCATGGATTCTGAAGACAATGGATTGCCAATATAAGAAAATTAATGAAATGTAAAATCATGGAACTTTTTTGCCTCTCTTGCATTTAGTTTGACCTCTCAAAGGTTTGACGGATGGGATATGGGATTTCATGTTAGATTTGGTGAGATAGATCCTTGCTTCTCATGAATATTAATCAGCACCTTTACTCCATCAATGAGTTAATGTTTTAGAGTAGAATAATCTCAGAGGGTATGAAGGATCCTCCTAGAGAGAAAGCGCGAGTCCTATGTGTGCTCAGTAAAACAGATAGAAGGAAAAGTGTTTGATAATGGGTGTTTGTTTTTCATTAAGGGCTTTTGCCGTTGAGAAAAAGATGTGTGGAGAAACTTGAATTAATAAGTTAGTGTTTTTCATGGTGTTGACATAAGGTTGAAGCAGAGGCAGTGATTAGTGAAAGATTTTAAAAGGTGTTGTCTCGTTCGGCTTCTGATCATACCCATTGCTTCTTGATTGTGCCGACATCTCCAATCGGCTCTCTCATTTCCGTTTAGAAAATAGGTGGCTCCTTGTTCCGAGATTTAAAAAAAAAAGTGAAGGAATGGTGGGGCTCTTTCATCTTTAGTAGTAGGGCCAGTAAAGTGTTTCGTTGGAAGTTGAAGGTGTTGAAACGGGAGATTAAGATTTGGAACATGGAAGTGTTCGAGAGGATGGTTGTTAAGAAGAAGGCTCTTCTAGATGAAATTTCTGTGATGGACAGGAAGGAAAAGGAGGGCCCACTTGCGTCAAAGGATCGAATTAGGACTAATTTGAAAACGGAGTTTCAAAAGATTGCTTTGACGGAAGAGATGAGTTGGAAGCAGTAGTCAAGGGTCAAATGGCTTAAGAAATGTGACAATACACTTGGTTCTTCCATTGGATGGCCAATTCCCGGAGGAGGTGGAATAACATATCTCGGCTTCAAATAGATGGGTGTACTTTTGAATTCAAAGGGTGATAATTGGAAGGGGTGGTTGATTTCTATGCTGAGTTATACTCTAAAACCCAGTTGTTAAACCTTCTTTGGATGGGATCCACTTTGATAGCTTTAGCAGGGATCAAAGTAGTTGGACGAAAGACCCTTAGAGGAGGAGGAGGTTCTTAAGGCGATCCAAGAGATGGAAGGGGACTAGGCTCCTCGCTCAAATGGCGTTCCTATTGTTTTCTTTAGATTTTGGGGGACTTTATGCAGGTGATACAGAATTTTCAGGTTAGTGCTTATTTGGACTTCAATTCGAATGGTATCTTATTTATTTGATCCCAAAAGGCAAATGGTGGAAGATTTCTATGATTATAGGCCCATCGGCCTGGTTGGGAGCTCGTACAAGATCATAGCCAAAGCGCTTGCCAATAGGCTCAAGGAAATGTTATCGTCCATGATCTCAGCAACTCAAGGAGCTTTTGTGAGGGGTATGCGGATATTGGATGGGGTCTTAACTACCAACGAGTGTATCAACTTTTAAGAATTGCCTTGGGATTCCAAGGACATATGTGATGTTAATATGGTGAAGGCATATGACCATGTCAACTGAGATTTTTTAAGTTATCTTCTAAGAAGAATTGGGTTTAGAGATAAGTGGAGGAAATGGATTTGTATCTGTCTCTTTGGCATCCCTTTCATTATAGCTAATGGTTCTTCCATCAGGTATTTTAGGAGTTCGAGGGGCCTCAAAGGGGGTGATCCCATATCTCCTTTTTATTACGGTGGTGGAAGTTTTTGGGCATATGGTGTCCATGGTTGTTAATAAAGGCTTTCTAGAGGGTTTTAAGTTGACAACGGAGATGTAGTTATTCCTCATTTGCAATTCACAAATCACACCTTGATGCTCTTGAAGGCTTCTATGATCAGATGCTTTTTCTGAGAGGTCTTCTATGCTATCTCTAAGGCGTTTCTGGGCTCCGCGTCAATTTGACCAAGATTAAGGTTTTTAATGTAAGTGGTGTGGAGGAGTTGGAGACTTTTGCTGGGATTTTGGACTATGGTACTGGGTGCCTCCCTACTTACTCTCGGCTTCTCTTGGAGCAAGGTATTGATCTAAGGCATTATGGGACCCCGTTAATAAGATATTTGATCGGAGACTTGCTTCGTGGAAGTCCCAATACCTTTCTAAAGGAGGGAAGTTGGTTCTTATTATTTTGTCTCTCTTCCCTATTCCCTCTTCTACTGTGTTAAGATTGGAAAAGCTGATTAGGAACTTTCTCCAGAATGATAAAGAGAACTCTTTGAAATATCATTTGGTGGATTGGAACTAGGTGTGCTTACCCAAGACACGGCTATTAACAAGGCTTTACTAGGAAAGTGACTTTGGCGATTCGGGGAGGAGCACATTAGCCTTTGGCGACAAGCGATAGTGGCGAAATCTGGAAGTAGGCATTTTGGTTGGATTAGTGGCGAGTCTCGTACCTATGGGTGTAGTGTTTGAAAGGTTAGCTTGAATGTGTATCTTGCTTTTCCGAAGGGAATCAGTTTCAAGGTGGGAGTCGGTGATAGTGTGGTTTTGGGAAGATTGATGGCGCGGAAATACTCCTCTTAAGTAGGACTTTTTGTTGTTATTTGCGACTTCTAATAGGAAAGGGCTTTCCATTTAAGAGTTTATCACAAGGCAAGGGAAGTTTGCAGCTTGGGACTTCAAGTTTAGGGGATATCTGAATGATTGGGAGATACATTCTATCACTTACCTGGTTGAATCTTGGAGCTACCTTCTCTTTGGCTCGCTAATAAGAGTGTGTGCCTTTGGTATGGAGATGGGTCATTTTTAGTTTGATTGTTCTATACGACTTTAGTTTTCAGCTAGTGGAATGGCTTTTCCTGTGGCTACAATTTGGGGCTCTTAAGGTTCCATCTAAGATTGCTTTCTTTGTTTGGTCAATGTCTATGGGTACGATCTTGACCATAGATAACTTGATCAAGTGGAAAAGGATTATGGTAACTTTTTGCTTCATGTGATCTTGGATGGGGAACCACATATTTTTCTTTACTGCGATCTAGCTTGGCAAGTTTGGAGCTTTTTTTCCGTAGCATTTGGTATGTGATGGACTCTTCCTAAATCCATCATTGATGTCTTTAAGGGCTCCTTTACCTATAGTTTCTCTTTTAAGGGTTGCATTCTTCGGAGGCTTCTTCCCTTCGTGGTGCTCTGGGGTCTATAGGACAAGAATCAGAGATATTTTGGAGGCATTCAGGAGTCAAGCTTTTTGAGTATAGATGGCTTTTCTTTGAAGATTTTGTGTGTAAGTGGGAGCTCTTGTGTACATAGTATCTTGTTAGTCTTCTCGGGTTGTTTCTGATTCCTTAGAGTCAGTGCTTTTTGCTTTGATTTGTTTCGGGTTATTTGTATGGCTTCCCTATGTAGGTCATCTCGACTTACTTGGTTTGCCTTCCCTTTTGGCATTCGCCTCTTGAATAAAGCTCTACTTATAATAAAAAAAGTTTGTGAAAGATTTAAAAGCATGTAAATCATTAAACTTGCAAGAACCAATTGTCTTGAAGTTCATTAAACAATTGCTACAAATTGAAAATGGAAGCAATAGGACTATATTACCAAGGGTGTTACTTTAATATTTAATGATTTGCTAACCAAGTGCAAATAGTGGACTGTTGAGTTAGAACTTTAATACATAAGTTTATAATTTTTGTGGAACTAAGTTCATAGTGGGGGTTTTCATTTTTCACACCCGAATTAGGTCATACCTTTCTTATACCAAAGTCCTGCTTCACTCATA
The DNA here is from genome assembly GCA_035048495.1 of Euptelea pleiosperma. Lineage (NCBI taxonomy): Eukaryota > Viridiplantae > Streptophyta > Magnoliopsida > Ranunculales > Eupteleaceae > Euptelea > Euptelea pleiosperma. The sequence continues at coordinate 11,308,722 of CM068548.1, read as the reverse complement.
CCTTCGTTGTTCTCCGCTCTACATGCCCAAAGCACCTCAATTTACTTTCCTTTATTTTACCTCTTGTTGTTGTTGCTCATAGATTCCTCAAATATGCTTATTTATGAGCTTTTCCTTCCTAGTCTTTCCACTTTTCGATTTCAACATCCTTGCTCTACCACACTCAATCTGCAGACATGTTTCTTGATTGCCCAACATTGTTTTACATAAAGCATAGTTGATCTTATTATTGTTTTGTAAAATTTTCCATTAGTTCTTTCAGTAAGTAAAGTGCATCTCCACTTTAGCCTCCACTAATTTTATGGGCGTCTCTTTCAATCTTGTTAGTTGTCTTTATTTTCCCTATTTCGTTGTAACTTGGGGTACCAGGGGTATTTCTTTGTCTCACCTAATTAATATAAATGTGGGAAATCGTGCTCCATATAATACACGATTTTTCCTTCTCCATTCTTCTATCTTCTCTCCTTTCTTTTCTTCTCTTCTCTCATAATCTTTTCTACTTTCAGTGATTTAATTTAAAACCCTAAGTATGTGAAATTTAGAACATGGTATCAGAGCAGGTACCTAGGGTGTTGTATTTTGAACCCTAAGGCTGCCACAGGTAGTAGAACCACATGGTTGGGTCTTATGCCTAGGGCAAATCACAAAGTTTTTTGGTATTGGGTTTATCTCCCCATCATACTATTCACGGAATATTGTTCGCGGAGTATTGTTCTTCACACTGTTCACATGTACATACATAATTATTGTTCACATAGTACTATTTACTATACTGTTCATTGTTACTGTTCATGGGAGTACTGTTCACAGAGCATCTCACAAGTTTTTTTTGAACTTCTAATGCAAATTCTAGGTTGAAATATGTTCAATGATAGTCCGTTTGGTGATTCATCTGCCACATGGTGACTATCACCTAAGGTTGTAGGTCACCACAGTGAAATTGGATGGGTTGAATTACCTAGAGTGGGCAAAGTCTGTCCGTATGTATATCGATGGACGTGGTAGGTTAATGGCAAGGTGGCAACACTAACTCTAACTGAGTTTACCTATGATAAGTGGGAGGCTGAAAACCTCACGGTGATGTCCTAGTTGTTACATTTTATGCAATCACACATTAGTAAGGGTTTTGTTTCTCTCGATTGAGGAGATATGGGATGATGTAGCGCAAACTTATGCTCAAGTTGGGAATCTTGTGAAATTATATGAATTGCAATAGGAAATATCCCATATCCGCCAAGGGGATATCTTTGGAAAGGTATTGTGCTACTCTACGGAGTAAGTGGAAGGACTTGGACCACTATCAGAGCTATACCCCAGTTTGTGCTACTATCTGCTAGGATACATAATGATGGTAGAGCGCCAACAAATATTTTGAAATTCCTCACCGGTCTGAATCAAAACTACGAGCATGCTAGAGTTCATATTTTGGGTAGAGATCCTCTACCTTCCACATTGTCTCATGTTTATGCCTACATTTAGAGTGAAAAGAGCATACGACATGCTGGTTAACGGCTCTCCTGCGGGCTACTTCAAGAGCTCAAGAGGGTTGCGCCAAAGCGATCCTTTATCTACCTTCTTATTCATTGTGGTGGCGGAGGCTTTAAGCAGTATGATATCTAAAGCAGTGTCCTTGGGAGAGATGGAGGGCTTCGGTGTGGCCTCGGGGGTTCCCACTATATCCCACCTTCAATTTGCCGATGACATTCTCATCTTCCTAGCTCCGGACTCTTTTCAGTTGAGATTCCTTAAAGGAATCTTGCTTTGTTTCGAGGCGGTCTCGGGCCTTCGGGTGAATCTAAACAAAAGCAAATTGTTTGGAGTTGGAGTAGTTGAAGATTTGGAGGGCTTGGCTAACATCCTGGATTGCAGCATTGATAAATTTCCCTCCACTTACCTTGGCCTTCCTTTGGGGGCAGCCTATAGGTCCAAGGAGCTTTGGAGGCCGGTGGTTGAGAGCTTTGGGAGAAGACTAGCTCCTTGGAAGGCTAGATACTTATCTAAAGGGGGGAGATTGGTGCTGATCAATAGCTCTCTCTCGAGCTTACCCATTTATTATATGTCCTTGTTCTTAATGCCAAATAGTGTGTTTCTCACTTTGGATAAGATCATGAGGGACTTCTTGTGGGACGGGAATTCGGATAACCATAAGATTCATTTGGTGAGGTGGGATAGGGTGTGTAAGTCTAAGGACATAGGCGGATTAGGGATTAAGCATCTCAAATCCTTGAATATCGCCCTCTTGGGCAAATGGTTATGGAGATTTGGGGAGGAGAGGACTAGCATGTGGAGGAATGTTATGGCGGACAAATACGGAGTTTCTCTCTATGGATGGAAAAGCCTCGAAGTTAGAAGCCCTTATGGATGCAGTGTGTGGAGAGGTATTCTGAAGGTGTGCAAAGAATTTGAAAAAGGGGTGCGTTTTGAAGTTGGAGCGGGTGATAGGATCAGTTTCTGGGGGGATTCCTGGTGCGGTGATAAGCCGTTTAAAGATTTGTATTCGGAGTTGTTTTCCATCTCAGAAAGGAAAAGAGGGGTTATTCTTGATTGCTATAGGAATGAAGGGGAAGCAGGTTGGTGGAATTTGGGCTTCAGAAGAAATTTAAACGACTGGGAGATTGATCCGCTCTCTAGTCTTTCAGTGAGATTGCAGGATGTCATCCTTAGACCGACGGTGCAGGATAGAAGATTGTGGGCCTGGACTAAGGGAGGAGCCTTCTCGGTGAGATCCTTTTATGTGAAGCTTCGAAAATCGGAAGGAAATACCTTTCCAGTGGCCTCGGTTTGGAAATCCAAGACTCCCTCCAAAGTAGCTTTCTTTGCTTGGGAAGCTTCCTTGGATAAGATCCTTACCATGGATCATTTGATGGCTAGAGACTTCACCTTGGTGCAATATTGTTGGATGTGTCAATCCAACGGGGAATCAGTGGACCATCTTCTTCTTCATCGTGAGAAGGCTACGGTGATTTGGAGTGCTTTCTTGTTAGATTTTGGGGTGACATGGGTAATACCGGGTTCTCTAAAATCCCTTTTTCACTGTTGGAAATCAAGGCGTTTTCAGCTAGAGGGAATGTCTTATGGAGAATGACCCCTCTTAGATTATTTGGGGAATTTGAAAGGAGAGGAACCAGAGAGTCTTTGAAGATGAGCACTCAGATATTCACTCTATAATCCTTAGTATCAAGGGTCTGATGTATATGTGGTCTAAGGCAGTCTTGGAGTGTAAAGGTTTGTTCTTTGAAGACTTTGTTTTCAGGTGGGAGCACATTTGTTCTAGGGAAGGGAGTTAAAGGGAGTCCCGGGCTCTTTCGTATTATTTTGTTAGGGTTGGGTTTAGGTCATCTCGACCAACCTCCCTTGTGCTTGTTGTATCCTTTGGCTTTTAATGCATTTCTACTTATCAAAAAAAAAAAGCAGCATACGACATGCTATGTTGTCCAAGCTTGGACATGATCCTATTTCTCATGATAAGTCTGCACTTGTGATGACAACTCATAAATGAGCAAGGTAGTCCCAAAGAAATTCTAAAACGGTGATGATAAGGACAAGGTGAAGTGTAAGCATTGTGGGCGAAGACGTCACGCCAAGGAGACATGTTGGGATCTACATGGTCGACCACCTCGGTTAGCCATCTGCAGCGCACTCAGTAACGCAGGATGCAATTCAGTCAGTTTCTACATCTCCTAAAGGTATGGTCACGTTTTCCTGTGATGATATGGAAAAGTTGAGACGAATGATGTCTCAACTCGATGGATAGTCCAATGCTCCTAATTCAACTTTCGCTCACTAAGGTACTTTTGGGTCAGCCCTTCTTGTGTCCTCTACACCTTCTGGCCCTTCCTGGATCATCGATTCAGGGGCCTCTAATCACATTACTAGTATGTCATTTTTTCGTCTTATAGTGTTTATTCTGGTAAAGTCAACGTTCGAATTGCTGATGGTACTCTTTCCTCAATATCCGGGAAAGGTAGTGTGACCGCTACACCATCCCTAACCTTGTCTTCCATTCTTTATGTTCCTAAGTTCACTCTAGTCTTCTTCCTATCAGTAGTATCACTAAAAATTTGAATTGTAGTTACACCTTATTCCCTTCTCATTGTGTGTTTCAAGACTCGAAGACGAGGAAGACAATTGGTAGTGGTCACAGTAAGTGTCTGTGTTTTCTCTCTGCAACACCATTTGGATTTAAACACCAAATTGAGTTTGAACCATTTGATGAAAAGTCTTAAAATGAAAAACACTTCATCTTTAGACTTCATCAGATACATTTAAGTACAACGGTTATAATCATCGACAAATATGACAAAATAACAATGTAAACAGGTAAATGAGATCTTGAACTCAGAGAAAGTAATCGATTCTCTTTATTGATAATAATCACGTCAGGATACAGAGCAACATAGCTAGAAGCAATGTTAAAAAGGAATCCATAGCATCCGAGCCCAAAGTTTTGTGGACCGAACAGTTGAAGTCGGGGAAAGGGCTCAGTGCAAGCGACTCGTAGATTCCAGTTACCGGACGACGACTTTACTCATATTTCTGATACAAGCATTTCAATTATTCTTGTATATGTTGATGATCCCTTCTCCGAAAACTCTCTCTAGTCGACGACATGCCACAACAAATGAAAATGAAGAGAAGAGGCTAAGAGGAAAGGAACGAGGTAGAAGATTAGGACAACACATTGGCTATGGCCTCCTTTTTTCCTGTGACCCCCATTCTCTATTTATAGTGGAGGGTCAAAAGTAGGGCACGATTGTAATAAATCTGATAATTCTCATCGTGCGCCCATGTTGTGCCACATGAATCAGAGGTGGCGCCATTGTATTTGACTACGGCCCTTTGATCGAACACGTGACATGTCACGGTGCCTCTGTGTTGCCTAGACATCGGTCGATCAAGCAAGTACCTTGTTCCCACGCGTTTCAATGGTTTCGCCAACAAGATTGCCTTTGATCAAACACATGGCATGTTACGGTGCCTCTGTGTTGCCTAGACATCGGTCGATCAAGCAAGTACCTCTGTGTTGCCTAGACATTGGTCGATCAAACTTTTGAATTCTATTCCTTTGTGAGTGACTTGTATGATTTAAGAGTGATTCATGTAAACCACAACAAACATAAATATAACTGAACTTAGAGGTGTGGGGGACTAATTTTGACACACGTCCTCAGATTCAAAACATATGCTTTCGTATTTTCTCTCCCTTCTTCAAACTTCAACCAGGTCATCAATACCCACAACTTAATATGGTATCATAGCATCTTTGATCCCTTTAGATTCAAGATCCTAAAAGCTTCTCTACGACTGCATACTCAATAAATGGACTCCTCTCTTGCTAGGTAAATACTCTATCGTTATCTCTCTCTCACCATGGCCAATCAACTACTCTCTTCTTCTACTGCAACTTATCTCACCCCCACTCTATCATCTTCAAATATCTCTCATTTCATCTCCCTCGAACTAAAGAGTTCAAACTACCTCATGTGGCGAAACCAGCTCATTCCATTCCTCCAAAGACATAAGTTATTAGGCTTTGTAGATGGAACGTTTCCACCACCATCTCTCACCATTATCTATACTGAAGGTAAAGAAGAACCCAATCCCACTTTTCTACAATGGGAAACCATTGATAAATTGGTGATTAGTATGATCATAGGCTCTGTTTCTGAAGAGGTCACGACTCACGTCATAGGGATGACTAGATCCCATGAGATATGGAGTACTCTAGATGAATTCTTCTCTCCTAGATCCAAAATTCATGAACTCCAGCTTCGCGAGGAGATTCAAAACTGTAAAAAAAGGTAATTTATCCATATCTGAGTACCTTAGAAAATTTAAAACCTTGGTTGATACTCTGGCTTCAATCGGGAAACCCCTTCCTGATGAAGACAAAGTGTTTTGGTTTCTCAAAGGTCTAGGTAATGATTATCTCATTTTCACTACCTTTGTTCTCTCACGACCACCTTTCCCATCTTTTAAAGAACTCATTCCTTCTTTGTTGAGTCAAGTGCAACTTTTAATCACACTCAATCCAAAACCTATTTTTCATGATGGTGCATTTATTGCACAGTGGAAGAAGATCCAGTCAAGGTAATAGAGGGGGACATTCTTTCAGGGGTGGACATCACCCAACTTCAATCAACACAACCATCAAGGCAAGAACAATTGGCCATATAATCAAAGGCCTAACTTCTCTCAGCATCAATCGGCCCCAACAAATCACTCAACTTCTAGTGTTCTTGGCGCTCCTTCTCAACCAGCACAAGGACATCACTCACAGCCACCTCCTCTGTCAACTATGAAAGTCTGTCAGATTTTCAATCGAGCAGAACATACGGCTTCGAGTGTTGGCATTGCTACAATCAAGCTTACTCGGCTGATTACCTTAGTCACTCTTTCTCTGTAATGCAAATTCCTGAACCACAAGATGATGAGTGCTACCTTGACAGTGGGGCGACTTTGCACATGACTGCTGATCCAGGTATACTTTCAGAAGTTCTCCTATATCAGGGTAAGGATCATGTGATTGTTGGCAACGGATCTCACGTTCCCATTTCTCATATTGGCAATGTTTCACTTCCCACTTCATCATTTTCCTTATCTAATGTCCTTTTAGTTCAAAAAAATTACAAAAATCTTATGTCTGTTAGCCAATGCACTCGAGATCTTGATTGTTTTATTTTCTCTTCTAATGGTTTTCAGATATTGAACCGGAAAACAGGGAAGCTATTGGGGACAGGCAGTAAGCATAATGGTCTATACATTACATCCTTGATCTACCTCATTCCAATTTCATAGCCTCCAAGCAATCTACTCCAAAAGCTTCACTTTCTATTTGGCACCAACATTTGGGACATGCATCTTCCAATGTTTAGATTCAGTGTTCTTTTTCTATTTGCTCTAGTTTGTCAAATGGGTTAAAAGCAAGCATCTTCCTTTTACCTTGAACTCCAAGAAATGGACTTGTTTGGTTTAATTCACATTGATTTATGGGAACCTTCACCCATTTCTTCTATTTCAGGTTACAAGTATTACATAATTTTCGTGGATGACTATTCTCTTTACTTGGTTCTATCCCCTAAAAAAGAAATCTGATTTCTTCCATGCTTTCTATCGGTTCCACAGACTTGTTCAAATGCAATTTAATGCCAAAATAAAATATTGCAATGTGATGGCGGCTCTGAATTCAATCAATCAGATTTCCTTATCCATCTTGAACAACACGGCATTTTAAAAGGGTCTGTCCCAATACCAAAATGGACGTGCTGAATGGAAGCACCGTCACATAACATAAGCAGGTCTCACCATGACGTTTCACAGTTGTACTCCTTCTCGATACTGGGTTGAAGCATTCTCTACAACGGTATTCATCATCAATAGACTTCCTCTGCTGTCCTTGTCAATTGCTCCCCTATTTCCCTTATATTTGGTAAATATGCTGATTACTTTATGCTAAAAACTTTCGGATGCCTCTGTTTTCCATTACCTTAAAGATTTTGCACCCCATAAACTATCTCCAAAAAGTTTTCCATGCATTTTTCATGGCTTTAGTCCATCTCATTAGGGATTTCGTTGCCTTCAATCTAACTCGAGACGACTTTATATCTCCCGATGATCTTTGATGAGCAGGTTTTTCCCTTCACCGATGATGTGCAACCTTTCACTAATGAAGACTAGACCAGTTTTTATGATGAGGAAACAGATGACCGTGGTTGTATCACCTCATCCATCATGCCTCCATGTCTATATTCATCATCCAAAGCCTTGGTTCAATCGTCCAAGCTACCGGATGTTCAACCATGTGCACTACCCACACCATTACCTCTCAACGATCATGGTGTATCCCCTACTTCTCCATCGTCGGCCAGCACTCATTCTACCTTCAATTGCAGTCAATACACATCCAATGACCACTCATTTGAAATAAAAAAAACTAGGTGGTACATCAAGTTTACTATCTACTTGCCATCCCATCATGGATAGAGTTTCATCATATGTGGATACATCGCATCACTCGCTTTTCTTAGCACTTCATGCCATTAAAGAACCTAAAGGGTTCAAATTGGCAGCTAAATTTGCGCATTGGAAAGCAGCTATGGATGTTGAAATCTTGGCCCTTCATAAAAATTACACATGGTACCTGTTATCATATACGTATTTACGTATTTCCATATAGGGGTAGTTCTGTAAATACCTCTTTGGAGGGGTATACTTGTCTTTTGTATGTGGGATCTATATAAATAAGATTTATGGAGTCAGTGATCCAATCACATGACATCCATCCTTTTTCATCTCTTCTCTCTATCTCCTTCTTTACTAACAAACCCTAAACCAAAGATGAGGCTTATTCCATCTTTAAGGGTTTTCATAAGATGGTCCGAACTTAGTTTGGTGCCTCCATCAAGGTCCTTCGTTCTGACCAGGGTGGAGAGTATATGTATGGGGGACTCCAACAGTATTTTCTAGACCATGGGATTTGTCACCAAAATTCTTGCAGCTACACCCCTCAACAAAATGGTGTAGCTGAAAGAAAGATGCGTCATCTGACTGAGGTAGCTTGCTCTCTTCTTATAGGCTCCACAGTTCCCAAATCCTATTGGTCGGATGCTGTTTTGACTGCCGCTTATCTGACTAACAGAATGCCTTCCCGTGTTCTCAACTTCAAGTCTCCAATACAATTCCTTACTCCCACTGCTTCCCTCTTCGCGATCCCTCCTCGCATCTTTGGGTGTGTATGCTATGTGCACATTCTCGGTCCTCATCGTACCAAACTCGATCCTAAAGTACTTAAATGTGTCTTTCTGGGTTACTCTTCTTCCCATAAAGGGTACAAGTGTTACCATCCCTCCACCGGCAAGAGATTCATTTCTATGGATGTCACCTTTCGTGAGGATCTACCGTTTTTCTCCGCCTCTCTTCAGGGGGAGAGCAGTAGTGAAGAGAGGTGCGATGTTCCTCTTCCTGCTATATTACTCTCTTCTCCCTCTCTTGAGTTTGAGAGGCCTCAGACTACTCCACCTGCTACTGTGATTGATAGTGCTCCTGATACTCAGAAGGAGCTCCGAGTCTATCACAGAAGGAAGAAAGCCACAGCTGATCCAGCACCAGTGGTACCATCCTCGGATCAAGGTAATCTTTCTCCCTCTATACCTTTCATTTCTCCTATTGATGCTTCCGATCTTCCCATTGCTTTACGAAAAGGAGTCAGAAGTTGCACTCAGCATCCTTTGAGTCATTTTATCTCCTATGATGCCTTGTCACCCTCTTATAAAGCCTTTATCACATCCCTTTCCACCATTCCTATTCCTTCCTCTATGGCAGAAGGTTTGGCTCAACCAAGGTGGAAAGCTATGATAGAGGAAATGAGAGCTCTTGACAAGAATGGGACATGGGAGCTTGTTGACTTGCCAAGAGGCAAGAAACCTTTGGGTTGCAGATGGGTGTTCACAGTCAAATACCAGGCAGACTGGTCAGTTGAGAAGTACAAGGCAAGATTAGTAGCCAAGGGGTACACTTAGACCTATGGGATTGACTATGTGGAGACCTTTGCTCCTATGGCCAAAATGAACTCTATTAGGGTGTCGTTGTCTCTGGCAGCAAATCAAATGTGGCCTCTGCATCAGCTGGATGTGAAGAATGCATTCCTTCATAGTGATCTACATAAAGAAGTCTACATGATGCCACCTCCTAGATTCACTCCACCAGGAAATAGTAGCAAGGTGTGTTGACTGAAAAAAGCTCTCTATGGGCTAAAGCAATCTCCACGAGCATGGTTTGAGAGGTTCACCCTAGCTGTGAAGAAGCTGGGCTACACTCAGAGTCAAGCAGATCACACCCTATTTGTGAAGCATCAAGGGAAGCACACCACTGCCCTCATTGTTTATGTTGATGACATCATTCTCACAGGGAATGGTGCAGAAGAGGTAGCTACGTTGAAGCGTCAGTTAGTAGCGGAGTTTGAAACCAAGGATGTAGGATCTCTCAAGTACTTCCTACATATCGAAGTTGCAAGATCCAGTCAAGGGATCTTCATCTCACAGAGGAAGTATGTCTTAGATCTGTTGAAGGACTCAGGCAAGTTGGGGACCAAGCCAGTGGAAACTCCTATAGAACAGAACCACCAGTTGGCCAATGTCAGCAGTGAGCTACTATAGGATGTAGGGAGTTTTCAGAGATTAGTTGGGAGATTGATCTATCTCTCTCTGACTAGACCAGATATTGCCTATGCAGTGAGTGTGATCAGTCAGTACATGCACTCACCTAGAGGTGTTCACCTAGAGGCCGCACATCGGATCTTGAGGTATCTCAAGTCAGCTCCTAGTAGAGGTCTTCTATTTGAGAAGAATGGCCACATGCGTATAGAGGCGTATACGGCTGCAGACTGGGCATGGGACAAAGATGATTGGCGATCTACTTCAGGGTATTGCACCCTTGTTGGGGGCAATCTGGTTACTTGGAGGAGCAAGAAGCAACCAGTTGTTGCTAGATCTAGTGCTGAAGCCGAATTCAAGGCAATGGCTCATGGCTTGTGTGAGATGCTTTAGTTAAAAGTGTTGGTTGCTGAACTTGGCTTTCCAGTTTCAGGGTCTGTGAGCTTGTACTGTGACAACAAGGCTGCCATCAGCATTGCTCATAATCCTGTTCAACATGATCGCGTCAAGCACATTGAGGTGGACCGCCACTTTATTAAGAGAAGATCGTCTCTGGGGCAGTGTGCACTCCTTTTGTGAAGACGGGGAACAAGTTGCAGATATCTTCACTAAGGGAGTACCCAGTTGGCAATTACATAAATGCTTGTGCAAGTTGGGCATGAAAGATATATATGCACCAACTTGAGGGGGAGTGTTATTATATACGTATTTCCATATAGGAGTAGTTTTGTAAATACCTCCTTGGAGGGGTATACTTGTCTTTTGTATGTGGGATTTATATAAATAAGATTTATGGAGTCATAGTGATCTAATCACATGACATCCATCATTTTCTTCTCTTCTCTCTATCTCCTTCTTCTTTACTAACAAACCCTAAACCTAACCCTAATTCTCCATTGTCTTCATTTCAACTGTACCTCACACCTCACTCTCCGGGGATGAACGTTGTAGGGAGTAAATAGTTATTTAAAACTAAATTGAAGCCAGGTGGTTTTGTTGAAAGGCAGAAAGCCCTGTTAGTTGCACAAGGCTTCACTCAAGTCGAGGGTGTAGACTTTAGTGAAACTTTCAGCCCAGTTGTTAAGTTTGCAACTATTAGGCTGTTGTTATCCCTTGCTATCATGTTCAATTGGCCTCTCAAACAATTGGATGTCAACAATGCCTTTCTTCATTGACATTTACAAAGAGAGGTCTACATGTCACAACCACCGGGTTATGAAGATCATACACTTTCGGATCATGTGTCATTTGAATAAGGCTATTTATGGCCTCAAACAGGCTCCACGTGCCTGGTTGGAAAGGTTTAGTACCTATATTCAACGTCTTTGGTTTCGTTCTAGCCAAGGTGACAATTCCATGTTCATTCGATCAAGCCCATCAGGGATGCTTATCCTTTTAATATACGTTGATGATATAATAGTCACAGGGAACAATCTTACTCTTATTCATCAATGTGTATCCTTCATTAGTTCTGAGCAAGGAAATAAATTTCGGTTTCGAGGTTTATTTCGACCAGTCTAAAAATGGAAATATTTCGTGGAAATATTTCGACCAGTGTGGAAATAATACATTTTTCTTGGAAATGATAGAAATAATGCGGAAATGATGGAAATATTGTGGAAATGTTTGGGAAATGATGAAACAAGCATAAAAACACACTCATAAGCTTTCAAACCATAATATACAACCATATATAGTGTGGAAATAAATGATCATAATGGTCTGTAATATGTCATGGCAAGTGTCTTTAATTAGTCAAGGTTTAATTTAATTATATAACTATTATTTAATTACTAATTATAAAAAAGTCATAAAGTAATATATTAACAAATCTTTATTCACTTACATTAATTTCTTAACATTATATGTAATTTTAGAAAACCTATTTCCTATTAACTTATTACATTTCTTAAATTTTTTATTTGAAAAAAAAAAAATTTAGGGTTAATTTTTTTGAATATTTTTTAACCCAACTTATGCAACATATAATCAACATATGCACAATCATGGATGTTTAGGGTAAAAACCAATGAAATTGGGGTTTTTCCCAAATTTCAAATTTTCACCCTAAACGATCTTCAATCCATGCACAAATCTAGTGTAAATGCATCATAGATTCATAAATTTAATGAGTTTACACGGTGTAAACTCATTAAATTTACACCTAACCTATTTATTTGTAGCAAGAAATTTTATCCTTGTGTATATTTCGAATTTGAAAAAACTCCCAAATGGGATTTGATTCGTCCTCACGATTAATCCACGAACCAAAAAATCTACAATGGATTGATCTTTTGTATAAACAAAATGTATAAAAAGGGGTTAAATGGATCAAATATGAGATTTATAGCAGTTTTGAGCTCAAATGAGATGTTTCCTACCTACGATTGAAATGTTTCCAATGTTTCCATACATGTCGAAACATTTCGACCGAAATAATACATATTTACACTGTCAATTGATCAAAATTTACTGTTCACGCGAAATATTTCGATATAAGTGGAAATATTTCGGGAAATTTAACATTATATCGACATAAGTATTCTTTCCTATCGGTAACCTAGAAAATGGAAATATTTCGATAATTTCGTGAAATTTATTTCCTTGGTTCTGAGTTTTCCATGAAGGACTTGGGTGACTTACACTACTTGGGATAGAAGTTGTTCGGAATGCTACTGGATTATTCCTCAGTCAAACCACGTATGCACTTGATTTACTAGACCGTGTCTCCATGCAAGACTGTAAACCAACTCACACACCAATGGTTGCTGGTCACAAATTATCCACAAGGTACTTCTTTTCCTGGCCCTACTTTATATAGAAGCATAGTGGGAGCTTTACAATATCTTACTCTAACTAGGTCGGATCTCTCTTTTCTGGTCAACTCTGTTTGTTAACATATGCATAAGCCGACAGTTGATAATTTTCTAGCCGTCAAAAGGATTTTTCGCAATGCTATAGGCACTATGGCTATGGGTCTGCAATTATTCAAAGAAAGCGCCCCTAATTTGATTGCCTTTTCTGATGCGGATTGGGTTGGGTTTCCTAATACCCGTCGTTCTACCTCGGGATTTATTTATTTTTGGGCCGCAATCCCATCTCATGGAGAGCAACATTTGTACCTTTATGAAAAGTGGATTGCATGTTGAAAATTTTTGGACCGTCCATTTTCACCGTTAAATTTAGGTCCATCTTTGGTAGGGTTAGAAGTTTTAGAAATTCCTAAATTTTGGTGAGGATGGTCTCCATGGTGATGAGTCTCCTCACCAAAAATCAACCCTCAACTCCTCTGCATGTGGTCCGCATGTAATTTATAAGTCAAAAAGCATTATTAACTATTATATATATATATTGATCTAGTAGCATCTAATATTTGATTGAACATATAATGTACACAAGATAATAAGTTATCTTCCAGGATCATCATATTCTCATCTTAATGGGACCTCATGTCCCTTCTTTCTGTAAGTTGTTTCCTGAAATGGCAATGAGGAATGACTTCATTACTAATTAAAGTTACATATTGTAGTACGAGTATTTGCGACTTCATGAAAAAATGAGAGACTGACTGTAAGAAGTAATTATAGATAACTCATTAATTTGTTGATATTAAGTCTCAACTTTGATGATATTTATGATATAAAGAGGTTGATTTGCAAATCTTGAAATCAATCCATAATTGTAGGTTGTAGTAGTAATCAAAAATGATAAAAAATGAAGTGTGATCGATTGATTCAGAAGAATGCATGATGCAGGATGATGAGAACTATAGCCTATATGGGGTGCAAAGATCAGAAATAAATTACAACAAGTAATAAGAAAATATAAAACTACTAACAATTACCACAAATATGTAGATATGCTAGCAAATAATTAATTTAGTTGTTTCAAAGGCTAGACCTCACAACCAAGCAGTGAAAAACCCTCAATTATTGATTGAGCGGCCCGATGAAGTAAGGACTTCCACTAGTTAGGGTTCAACCAACACTTTTAGGCTCACTTTAATTTCCTTTTCCAAGAGATTATAAGTTATGTGAAGTTCAGGTAGGTTTCTGACAAGTATCAGATTTTAGCCAGGTTTCCGGAGAAAAAGGAAAACCATGGAAAATTAAGGTTTGAGAAGAGGTTAGGGGCTTCTATGGTTATCGCAGGGATTGGGAAGTGTTTAGGGGTTTTGGGAGGGTTTAGAGTGCTATAGGAAGAACTGGTGTGTTCACCTCACAATTCACGTGGCACTATTCACAGTGTTGTTCAATGGTTAGGATTTAGAGATGGAAGAGATATAGTTGAGTTTTCTAGGTCGAACTTGATTAAAAAAGAAAATAAATATGGAGAAAGAGAAGAGAATAAGAGAGAAGAGATAGAGATAGGATAATACCTTTCGGATTCGCACCAAAGAATAAGAGAACAATCCACAAGAGATTTCTCAATAGCAAAAGTCTATAATTCATCATCAATGAAAGATTACAACTAAAAGAGTTTACGTAATAACTCAAAACTCCCTAACTGTGGGTTAATTGCAAAGACACTTAAAACTCTAAAAGACATCAAATAAGCCTAGAAAACTAATAAAAACTCTCCACAAGCTCCCTACGCAGCCCACATCTTTCCAATGTGGAGTCTTCATGATGCACATGCATGTGGGGTCTTCCGCTCCCATAAATCAAGGAGAACTAAAAACTGGGGCCCACATAGTCATCAAAATACAAAAAAATGGGTATGGGCCTCGTTTTCCTCCGCTGGTATACTCTAGGTAAGGACGAGATGTCCTCATCAGTGAATCTATTGAGGCAGGAGCAATGTTTTAAATGTCGACGAAATGTTTGAAATTTCGGTCCAAAATTTCAGTTTCGGGCTATGCCAAAACCGAAACCAATAAAAAACAAAATTTCAAAAATTCCAAAATTTTGACTGAAATTTCAAATTTTTGATTTTTTTTTTTTAAATTCCATGTAAATTTTTAGTGTTTTCAAAAATTTCATCAATATTCTCCATTTCAACATTTTCCAAAGTTTCACACGAAATTTCGACCAAAATAAAAACGAAATTTTAACACTTCCAAAATTTATATTTTTGAAATTTTGATTTTTTGATTTTTTAAAATTCCTTCTAAATTTTGGTTTTTTTAAATTCCATCAATAATGTCAATTTCAAAATTTTCCAAAGTTTCACACGAATTTAAGTTTTGGTCCTCACCGAAATGGCATGCGAAACTGAAATTTTAAACCTTGGGCAGTAATACATATCTGTTGAAATAGGGCAATTGACCAAGCTCTATCCTCCAGTAAATAGATATATCAGTTGTGAGTAGGGAAGAGCCCTAGCCGAAAGAAAAGTATTCTAAGCCTTGTATGAGGATGTAAGAGACGAGAGATTGGAGGAAAGAAAGAGAGAAGAGAGATAGGAACGAATTACGGTTGTTCGGCCTTCTTTGTTTGTATTTATATATTGTGCACTTAAGTGAGTGTTAGGCCCACTTACATAAATAAGACTTAAAGTGAACTATGAGCCCACACATAAAAAATAATGAAGACAGATGAATAAAGAAAACAAGAACTCTTAACGCCCCCCTGAAGCTAGAGCATACAGATCATACATGCCCAGCTTGGTACATAGAGATGAAAAAGAACTCGATAATGCCTTAGTAATGATGTCGCCCAACTGATTCTCAAACAAGTAGGGGTAAAGTTATGCTTGCTTAATACCATATCACAAATAAAATGGCATTCAACCTCAATATGCTTCGTCCACTCATAAAACACAGGATTACTAGCAATAAAGGCGGTTGCCTGATTGTCACAATACATAGGCGTAAGAGTAGAGACATCAACACCCATCTCCCGAAGAAGAGACTGAACCTGCAACATCTCACATGCAGTATGAGCCATGACCTCCGCACTCAAATGAGCTACAACGTTCTGCTTTTTGCTACGCCAGGTCACCAAGTTACCACCAATGAAGGTACAATAACCAGATGTGGACCTGCGATCAATATGGCAACCAGCTCAATCAGCATAAAAAAAACCCAATAATAGATAACTTGTATGAAGGTCGATACAACAATCCCTTACCTGGGGAGCTTTGATACCAGTGAGGATGTAAGACATGAGAGGTTGGAGAAGAAAGAGAGAAGAGAGAGGAACGAACTAGGGTAGTTCGGCCTCCTCTGTTTGTATTTATATATTGTGCACTTAAGTGAGTGTGAGGTCCACTTACGTAAATAAGACTTGAGTGAACTGTGGGCCTACACGCTAAACATAATAAAGACAAATAAATAAATAAAACAAGAACTCCAATACCTTGAAAACTAAGAACTGGACGGGGGGCAAGAATGGGAGTGGGATGAGTTAGAAGTGCTAGAGGTTTGGATCACATAGGGAGTGCGATGGGCTTCATTGGTAGTCGTTTTGGATATTTTACAAAATTCTGAAACAGGGCATCATATTCCTCTAGATGTACTCTTTTTTCCTTTCCTCTATCGACATGATATAGATTCTTTTTTAGTCTGACAGCAGAGATCTCGTAATAGGAGTTGGTCCTTTTTCTTACCCGGGATGCCATAACTCTCCATGAGCCTGCCCAACCATGTGAAACAAGTTGAAATCATTCCTCTAAAGTCAGGAAATCCCACTACTTCCAAATAGATGTTCTTAAATCTGATGGAGAAGCCCCCAACATCCCTACTTCCTCCTTAGCAGAGGAAACATGACTCGATACTGGCCTAGGAGTACATTAACTAGAACTCCCAAGGGAAATGAAACTCAAAATCAAAAGAAACAGGATCTATCTAAGCGAGTTATCACATGGTCATCTTAGCTGCTAGTTTACATGAATGTCACAAGAGTCAGGCCTACTCATCCACTAGGACCTCAAGAACTTCAAAAGTGTATGTCTTCTTACTAGTAGTGATACAGCTCCAATTTCTCCCATGAGGACAAAATAACTATAAAATTGTCACCCGTGTCACACAGGAAAGCCAAGCATTGTGAAATGCTCCCAAATTGCTCCACTATCCCTGTCTGGGAATGTCATCCATAATTGGAGTTCCATCAATTCCAATGAGAACAGACTTTATGAGTAGATATGTCCTTTTGTGGCTCCCAAGCACCTAGAGCTCAAACAAGATTTTTATGGAAGCGTTATGGGCATCAAATGATCATTTGTTGAGTTTATATACTATAAGGTTTTTACTGGTGTAGGTCTAGTCCTTCATTGTTAGACACTTGATTATGGACAGGATCATGTTTAATCTCAAGACTGCATCCTTTCGTTTGAGAGCCCAGACATTATGTGGCATGTGTTGCTTTAGTCTGTGGTTTCATAAACTACTTTGCCCTCTGAAACACAGCAGAAATTGTATATGAAATTTGCTGATCATTCCCCATTGATTCTTTTGTGCCTTGATTTTGTTTCTCTTCCAATTTTCAGGTTGATCAACCCTTAATGAGTATATTACGAATAAAGCCAAATAAGCGAATTTTGTCTTGTCCCTAATCCTGGTGGTTCAATTTGATACTGGTGGTTATAAAGAAAAAATCGAAATTAGTCAAAAACTGAGACATGTATCATGCTTTTGCATGAAAATTAACCCTTTCTGTCTTGGTAAAGCAAGTTATGAATATGGCCAACATGGCAAAAGTATGTTATTATGAGGTCATCCTCTTACCCAAGTGTTGCTCTATACAGGATCTCTACAGAAACATTTTAAGGAGTGGCAAATCTCAACATGATCATTTCATGTCTGGTGCTCCTGCCAATTTTGTGGCGGGAGCCGCGGCAGGCTGTACAACACTGATTATCATCTACCCGCTCGACATTGCTCACACTCGCCTTGCAGCCGACATTGGAAAAACGGAGGCTCGCCAATTCAGGGGCATTTGCCACTTCCTGAGCACCATTCGAAAGAAAGACGGAGTCAGGGGGATCTATAGAGGCCTTCCTGCCTCCCTACACGGGATGATTGTCCATCGTGGTCTATACTTTGGTGGCTTTGATACGGTGAAAGAGATGATGTCAGAGTCGTCTAAACCTGAGTTGCCATTGTGGAAGCGATGGGTGGTGGCCCAAGCAGTTACAACCTCAGCAGGCTTGCTGTCTTACCCTTTGGATACCGTCCGGAGGCGAATGATGATGCAATCTGGTTTGGAGCAACCAATGTACCGGAGTACCCTGGACTGCTGGGGGAAGATTTATAGGATGGAAGGGGTGGCTTCATTCTATCGTGGTGCAGTTTCGAACATGTTTAGGAGCACCGGTGCCGCCGCAATCCTGGTTCTATATGACGAGATCAAGAAGTTCATGAATTGGGGTGTGTTATAGCAGAAAATGATTTCTATCAATTGGTATGGCCAAGGAGAATCTTTAAACCAGATGAAGCCTACAGGAATGACAATAAGAAAGCTTCTTAGAAAGGCCATTGGAGTTTGTGGGAGTTTGGTGTGGAATATGTACAATATGGGATTTAGTAGGCATGCTTTTTATTTTTCTGAGCTCCATGGCGGTTCCATGATCTTGCTCTTTTTAGCAAATTAAGGAGCAGAATTTTTGTTGGGAAGTTGTTTCATGTGATAATTACTTTCCATTGATCGTTGTTCTTTCATTCTTTCTAATTTTTAGTCAGAAGAGACGCAGAAAGGATGCAGACCTAGTCACAACAGTAGAGGGATAATGTTCTCACGGCCATGTTAGGCCTATATGTTGGTTATTAACTCTTCAGAGTTGAACTGCCATTCTTTTGGGTCCAAAACGGGACCAACATCTTGGAATAGATATTTTCATTCTCCTTTATTTTTCTCTTGCATAATTTGTCAACTTTAAGAAGAAGCTGATTTGGACAAGTGTGACTAGCACAAGTCGTCATAACAGCCCTGTAATGCACCCTAAATCCATTTTTTGCTTTTATTGTGATCATACAAAGCCCACTCAGTGGTCATATTGACTTTATTTTGTGAGAAAAGATGTGCCTCATTCCATCACATTTGATTTTATTGTGGGATGAAGTACGTAAACAAGCATTGGGGCAGTTTGGACTAACTAAATTCAAACAAAATTGTCGTTTCTAAACTAAAAACAAGAAATTGACAACTTTAGAACCTTGGCAAGGATAGATGTGTCCTCTTAAATTCACTGATTACTACTAGTTAGAAAATCTTTTAACCGGAGATTTGGGAGGGACAAAAGACAACCATGCTCCTGTTGATTTAATCAAAGAATTGCACACACTAGCCATTAAGCATCTCTCCCTAATGCGGACACTTCCAAGGTCAGTTTGATACACCAGTTTATGGTAAGATATTAGAAACTCGTCAAGTACCATAAACACTGTTTTCACTAAGCATCCATCAACTACAAACTTGGAACAAATATTGGAAGAGCAGCAAAGTCGAAGCATTAAAGTGAAAAAAACATAAATATACTTAAAATGGTTCAATGAAGTTAACAAGACCGGGTAACCAGAGGAAACCCAAAAGGTATCAACAAATTATAAGGCACCTCACTACCTGAACCACATCCCCAACCAAACCCTAAAAAAATAGTTTATAATAATAACAAAAGGACAAATGAAACATCAAAAATGTCCCCCCTTTTCCTCTCACTCCCTCCACTCAACAAACCCAAACCAACCCCTCAAACAGAGCCAGTCTACACACGCTACT
This sequence comes from Euptelea pleiosperma, assembly GCA_035048495.1. NCBI lineage: Eukaryota > Viridiplantae > Streptophyta > Magnoliopsida > Ranunculales > Eupteleaceae > Euptelea > Euptelea pleiosperma. The sequence continues at coordinate 11,288,915 of CM068548.1, read as the reverse complement.
GCGTGACCTAACCATTACTGCTGCTTGCACTCAGGAGGCCGCTCACCCTGCTGACCTTCTCCAATTTGGGCTCTTCCACTTTTCTGCAGTTTACAGCACAAATGCAAGTGCAATAATTAATATACATGCTGCTAAAGGTATATAATGCAGACTAAAAACGATGTGGCGAAACAAAGTATTGCACCTTTGGTCCAGCTGATGACTGGGGACGTCAAACACAAGTAACAAAGAAAATATTAGCATCCACCATACAAATTTCAAAAAAAAAAAGATCACTGCAAGCAAGCTTCAACAACTGTACCTTCTTTTTGCTCTTGCCTTCATTTTCATCTTCATCTTCGTCATCCTCATCTCCCTCAGTATCCTCATTGTCCTCTTCTTCGTCCTCATCTTCTTCGCCATCTTCATCCTCATCGTCATCGTCATCTCCTTCGATGTCTTCAAACTCATCACCCTGAACAGCCTCTCCAGTGAACCACGACACAGCATGTGGGATAATTTTGTCTCTAATGGTCGACCTGCACCAAGCACCACAAGTAGACTTACTCAAGAAACACAAATCCAGGGAAGGTTTTAAAAAGGGTTCAAGAAACCTCCCCTCTTTCTCATTAAATTACCTAACCTAATGAGATATGCAAACTAACAATAAACATGACATAGTTGATGGGATTATTGTGTCACTAAACATTTATGTGTCTAGGTCAAAATGAAAACTAGGGATTTCACCATCAGTGTGCAAATGGTAGCTAACTAAACAAGAAAATTCCAACTTACCCAATGTCATAGTCTTGTTCCATTTGATTCTGAAGTTCTTCAGCCTGTCAATAAATCCACAGAAATACAAAAGGAAATGCAATTATTTTACATTCAGAGCCTTCATTTTTTACCGCCAATGTAATGATGCTGAACTTACAGTCTCTTCATCAATATCGTCCTCATCCTCAGGGACTTGTGGCGGACTAAAGAAGTTGAAAAAACTTTCACAATTTTCAGTTTTAGTGATGGGCTTGGCATTCTTTGATCCCTTTCTCGGCTTCTTTTTCAGGAGTTTCTGTGTCAAGCTTTTCCCTGGATACCATTCAATCTCCGTCCTACAAAGTCCAACTTGAAGTGAGTCTATGGGGGAAAAGGAAGTCTTCCATTTCTTAAGCAATGACATTGCATTAGAAAACAAACATACCCAATTGCTTTCTCCAGAATAGGCTCATCGTCATCAATCATGTGATATGTTTTTGTCAGAACAGAATTCTTGAAATACGGATTGGTATCAAAGAAGAATTCAAGCTTGAAACCCTTAGGATTATCTATCCTACACCACTTGATATCTTTGAGATACTTGAGAGCCCCTTCATCACGCTCTGAAATCTGAACTCAAGAAAAGGGAACATAATCTCACCCACAACTCAAAATAGAAGCAATCAAACAAGTCAAAATGGCTTGATCTAACTAGGCAAAATAACATATTTCAGATCCACTTACCTCCTCGGCTAATACTTCATTAGTCTTCATTGCAGTGAGCCAGAAATCAGGAACTCCTTTCTCTGTAAGGTAATACATAATAGAATCAACGTCCGTAATATTTATAAATAAAGAGGCATCAAGTTTGCTGTTCATTGGGTACCTTCTGCAGCTTTATCCTCTTCTTGCTCCATTGCAGCTTCATTTGTAACTCCTTCAACTTCGACCACGCCATTCACAATTTCATATCGCTGTAAAGTAGCTAAGAAAATTACCAAGCAGAACAAAAAGGAAGTGATAAATTCATATCTGAATCAAGTATCAGCAGCCAAAGAATGCTGATCCTCAATAGAGATTACTGGTCAATAGAGTTGATTTAGCAAAATCTTCCAGAAAAGAATTAATGTAATGCAATATGAAGCAGAACTCTATTAGTTCCTGCCAATAAGCTACCACACATCAGGAATATCTTTAAGTTTTTTAAAGAGAAAAAAAAAGACAAGATACCTTAGCGTACAGTGGTTCATACAGCTTCTGGTACTTGGCTTCAAGTGCCGCTCTCTCCTCAAAAAATTTTGCCTCCAGCTCATCATGTTGGCTCTGCAAATTGAGAAAGCATCAGAAGTCCCCACAACTGAATTCACTTTGAAGATAGTAGCCCCAAGATAAATTGTCTTTTTGTATAGGCCCAAAACAAATTGTTACTGAGTAATATAACACTCCACTAAATAAAATAGCATTAGATTGACTTGTATTACTTGGAGTACACTAAGAGATAGCACGTAAAAAAAAGAACTGACTTTTCTGTTCCCTGCTAATGACTTCAAAAGAGATTTACAGAGTTTTTGTTGTCTTTGAAAGAAAATTTATTGTATAGAGTAGAGCCTGGCTCCCTCCACTGAGAGTTGAGAAACTAGATTTTGATCCTCCTCCGCTAGAGATTTGGGTTAAAGCATGCTCCCCATCTCTCCATTACCATTGTTGCATCTCTAGGTCGTGGATTGCATCATAACTCTTTGTACAACCAACAAATAACAAGAGAATAGCCACTTCCAATCCCAAACCTTAATCAAATGTCTGAATATCATGCACGAGCACATAAAGGGAAGGGGATTGACAAACTCAATAGTTGCATACCATATAAACTGTTTCCAAATTCAAGAAGTGTGAGTTGAAGGTATGTTTGAGGTCAAAAACATTGTCCGGACAAACCCCACTATGCAGCTTGGACCATTGCATCTAGTATGACCATGTTTCTGAACATTAAGACCAAGCATGTGACACAAACTAATTATGATATACAGAATACCAGCAACTGGCATGCTGTATGCCTGCATGCCACCATTACTCTATCTGTGCATTTCGTATCTTATCTACATGCATGCATGAAACCATATCATGCATGTGCCATCAACACTTTAAAAACCTCAAGAGAAAAGAATGGTTTCATTATGCATATACTTCACAGTTATCACTACCTCAAAGTCTTATCAACCCTCCATGAAATCACAACTTTATACAATACGAAGACGGTACTAAATCATTCCAATCATGTTTTTAGAAGGTGGAGTCCATAGCACAGTAATACAAAGACGAGCAGGAAAAAAATGGATTTTGCACATCTACCGCTTAAAAATCAAAACTTTTACTGATTAGATGAAAGACTTCACAATAAATCTAACCCCACATTCAAAACTTTCAAAATCGCATAACGCAACACAAGATAGTCTCAATCGAAGTTCAAAGTAGGGACGTTGAAAGTCAAGAAAATATTATCCAAACTATTTGAAGTAAAGGGAATCCAATATATACACCTACTGATGAGTCGATCACACAAGTCTAAAACCGTAGCAAACATTCATTAAACCCTAAGAGGAACAACACCACGAATCCAGATAACACTACCAGAAATCCATGAAACCGTAATACAGGAGGAGTTGCAACAAGGAACAAACCTGAAACTCTCTCAGAACCTCAACGCGCTTCCTGACCATCGGCGAGAGAGACTCGAGTACATCCGAATGCTGACCCGCAAGAGACTGAAGCTTATTCTGCACAAACCCCATAAACCCTAAAAGCATCAGCTAAACAAAACGCTAGATGTTTGATCACAAAAACAAAAACAAAAAAAACCGAAGTGACCCAGAAAGACACTTCAAAGCACCACCTTCAGAGCATTAACAAGACCCGCTCGATCCTCAGCACTAAGAGCTACAAATCAGAAGAAGAAACCGATAATAAATTAGGGTTTCAAACACCTCGTAAGTAAAGAATAAGAGAAAGCGTTAGGGTTTGTGTTGATATTACCATTAGTGGTACCTGGGAGAGCAGCGCCAAGATCGACCATGTTGAACTGATCCTTATTATTGCTCATGGTTAGAGAAGAACACTAAACCCTAGAAAAACAAAAATACAGAAGAGGGGGGAAATAGAGAGGGGAAGTAAAGAGATTGGGAGATTCAAGGTTTTATGTTGTTTCTTAAAATCCCCTCTCTCTCTCTCTCTCTTTCCCGTCAAAACCTAACAACTTAACCCTATTTATATGCATCCACTGCCTACTACTGCTATAATGTTACTGTGAAGTAACCCTAGACCTCTCCGTTGTTGCTTTGCTAATCTAGTCAAGAAAGATCATACTTGATAGTGTGTATATCTGGGCCACCTGGCCCACCTCATTCATCAGGGTCATCATGTTGATGGGGTTTCTCATAGATGGAAAAAACTTGTATCATTCGACATTGATCGAGCTGTTAAAACAATGAGTCAATAAATCATGTGTGTGATATTGGGTGTAGGGTTTTATTATAGATGATGGAGCTGTATCCATTGTCAGGACCATCCGGTTTCTCTAAGATGGGGCATAGCCGAAAGGATTTATATTGATTGAGCTGTCAAAACGATGAGTCAGTCAATCATATGTGTGATATTGGGTGTAGGGTTTTATTGTAGATGATGGAGCTGTATCCATTGTCAGGACCATCCGGTTGATGGGTTTCTCTTAGATGGGGCATAGCCGGAAGAATTTATATCGATCGAGCTGTCAAAAATGATGAGTCACTCAATCATGTGTGTGATATTGGGTGTAGGGTTTTATTGTAGATGATGGAGCTGTATCCATTGTGTATCTTATTTCAATAAATAGTTTTGATTATTTCTTGGTTGGTGAATAGAGGGTGCATATAATCAAAATTTGTTTGAAGAATGGCAATTTTGGAAATTTCGATGGTATTGTTTTAAAATAGTAATCAAAGAAATGAATATTTCTTGACAAAAGAGTGCATTTTGGTAATATTTCCCCTCTTTGTTTCAAAATCTAATATATTCTATTAAAAGGGAGTAATTTAACGAATTTTTGCTCCATAAAAATAATTATACTTTTATAGAAATATGTAATATATCATCTTGTTGAAGAGTGTTTAGTCAATTTAATATTTTATTGATGTTCCTTGTAAGGGCTTATGAAATGTATTCCCCCCCCACAATTGACCTAGTTTAACCCATGGTTTTAAAAACGGCCGTTTAAACGGTAACACCCCAAGCCCGTTTCCGTTAAAACCGTTTAAACACGTTTTAACGGTTTTGAAAAAAATGGCTGTTTTTTTTTTGTTTTAATGGTCGTTTAAACAGTCGTTTAATTCTGAAAAAATTTTGTGAAAAAAACGGCCGTTAAATCTGTTTAATTTCTGTTTTTTCTTTTAATTTTCAAATTTTGAATTTCAACGTCATTTTTTCCATTAAAATCGTTAAAACTGTTAAAATCCATTTAATTCTATTTTTTCCCATTTTTGCCCCTGGCCATTTCGATCCGTTTGAATGGTAACACCCCCAGTCCGTTTAACCGTTAAAACGGCCTCCTTTAAACCTTGGTGTAACCATCATTTGACTAACGTTAAAACATGACATGCATTGTGCGCCTATTAATGCACGTGTGAAAGGACCATAATATTGCAAGTACAATGTTAATGACGTGTGAAATTTCTATTAATTTTTTTTTTACTTTCTAGGCTGGTCTTTTCCTTTGTTTTGCATTTGCAATTTTCATGGCTCTACCATTGGGTAATCCTAAAGTTCGACAGTATAAGCGGGTATTACTAATTACTTTCAAATTTTGGGGGGTGCTACTAAAGTACAATTTTTTTACTTCAAATACTACTCAAATTCCCATGAAAACAAGTCCAATCCATCGCCTCCAAATGACCAATCATGCTGATTTTTGGTTTGTAGGTCCACTTAGGGATTGGCCAAACATCCATACGGTTGGAGTCCTCTACGAGTGTGTCATGTGGCTCATATTGTGTCCTGCAACGGGAGCCTGTATTTTAGGGCAGTCACCGGGGCCGACCCTTTGATAAATTGGAATTGCTTGTCATAACTTCTAAGCAGTGTGATTGCACAATTGTATTGGATACTATTATTTAAGTTCACTAATTTTGAAAGATTTGGGGAAATCGCGCATTGTGACGAAGTTATCTTTTTATCTTTATTTTTTTATTTTATCTTTAAAAAACATGAAATTATGTAATTTATAAATAACCTCAATTTAGTAGTTTGATGGGTGGCATAAGGGCAAATGATTTTCGAAACCATAAGCGATTATAATGAATGGTACAAATAATTGAGCTCGAATTTTTTTGCTTACGAAAATAGAAAATACTCGAAATAGTTTATTTTTAAGTAGGCTCATAGCTTACATTTTATGTGAGATTTAAGATGCTCATAGTTACCAAATTTTCCGATGAAGTGCACGAATTATATGCCATTTAGAAGCTTAAAAACAAAAATCATTTTAGTGGTTGACATACATTGCTTGCAATTGATGGGTAAAGCCCTACGTGGTAACGTTTTTGATTCGCAAATGCAAGCAATTATCGATGCATTAAGATCACGATTGCTTGCAAATATTGTATAAACCTAGCAAGGGGAAGATGAATTAGTATAATTCATAACAGGTGTCTTCCTTTGTAAGGGGGTGTGCAAAAAAAATAAAAAATACAATCGCGTGATTTGATTTTCTTTGATAACTTCATTAAACAAACTAGGGGGTTGGCACATGCGTTGCACGTGAGTGATTGTAGGGGCATCTTTGGAAGAAGAGGCACATTATTAGAGACCACTGATCCTATGGATGTTTGGCCCCATCCCTAGGTGTACCTACATACAAAAACATCAGCGTGATTAGTGATTTCTAAGCATTGGATTGGAGTCATTTTCATGGGTTGATTTTTAACTATGGAATTTGAGCACTATTTTGGGTATAAAGATCCAAAGGTTTGAAATCACTAATCAGGCTGATATTTGGTATGTCGGTCCACTCAAGGGTGAGCCAAACATCCATAGCATTTGTCTCTAAGAGTGTGCAATGTGGCTCATACTCTAGTTCTTCATCATTGTTGCTTTTTGACGTCAGCCTACAAAACAACCTGCGAAGGTGAGCGTCTTGTGAAGCCCGTGTGAGGGGGCATGCCCCAAGCCCCCAACCCTGGTTTTGGCTTTATAGTATAGATACATGTGTTTTAGTGTAAAACCCTGAAAAAAAAAAATTCTTACAAAGGGTATTTTGGTCTATTTTAATATTTAGAACCCTTTTTCACAAAAATTTTCTTCATGAAATACAATCACTTAATTGTTAGAATATCCTCATCAATTTTCGGCCAATTCCGAGACGGAAAAATTTTCAGGATTTCTAGGCCGTCTCTTGCAGGCCCACATGGGCTCGGTAGACCCCAAACAATTTTACAGGCTGTTTTGATTCCCACGTGTTCTGAATCTATTCTAGACATCAACAATATATGTGTTAGTGTAAATTTTTATTTTTGTATATGCAATTTTCTATGCTTGGTGATATGAGTGTATATGTATGCGTATTATGCACGTGTATATGGGATATGGTGTAAGTGGCACACCTTGCAACTATAATTATTTTGATGTATATATATTATTACTACATGGGGTACTTATGTAATAACTAGTACTTATTAAAGTATAAAGACTATAGGTAAATTAAATACATACAAATGCATAACTTGTAAGAAAACTAAATTTTTCTTAACTATTATGATGGAGTTAAATAAAACTTAGGACATAAAACACTTTCCAATTTGTACCACCAAAACTGTAATTTTAATAAAGAAAATCCATTCTCTTTCATCTTTCTAAGGTAATATAGTTTTTTCATAAAACAAAGACAAACCCTTGACCTTGACCTCCCAAAACTTATATTTTTCATTTCTTTATTCACCCCCTCCCAATTGCAATAACCGCCCAACCCAAAACCTTATCAACTTTTGGTGTTTCAATCAAACACAATAACAAACCTACCCTTGATGACCTAAGACCTATCCTTGATGACCCAAAACCTAACTATTTAACCTATCTCATTATCACTGCCCAACCCTTCATCCTTTCCCAAATAACCTTCGCGTGAGCGTCAACATACAGTAACCACATAAGGGTGCAGCCGCCATCTCCATCCATTGAAGAGACCTTGTTACTCTTTCCTTCATCACGCCTAAACAAAGATGCCGTTGTCCACGAGTTCTTGATGGCCGACAAAACCTCTTGCTGCTATAACTAAGCCACCCCACCATCGACCACGACTTCCACTTTAACCGTGAGCTACCCCCCGGTACAGTGATCAAGATCATGTCCGCCCAAGATAAGATCAAACACCCTCCTGCCTTCATCATCTGGATCCCTATTCTTAGTTTTAGTCCAGCCCGATATATACATGAGATATTGGGATCAACCCAACTCTTCTATTGCCAACGACTAGGCCAAACACAAACCCCACGTGACTGTAGACTGCCCAACCTTCTTCCATCTCGTTTCCCATTCCTCATCTCATTAAAGACTGACGGAGATAAGAACCTCCAAGAATTATTATTGGCCGTCGAAACTTGTTCAACTATTAGACCTCTCCTTCCCTATCTCTCATGCCCATCGAGTGAAGCTGCTGCAACTCCAAAGCAATCCATGTAAAGCCTTGGAGGAACCTCACCGTGGGATCTCGAGATCCACCGTTAGATCTGCACATCTCCACCCCCCGCCGACCAACACCTCTTTTACAGGTAAGAGTCCCTTGTTTAATTCTTCCAATCTTGTATTCCCTCATTTTCTCCTTTTAACTCTATTAGCTTTATAGGAGGACCATTCGTACTCGGTCTTAAAGTGATTAGTGAACCATAGATGACCCAGCATGGACTTGGGAAGATCAGTATATTTTGATCATTCTCCTTCACACTCAACAACCATAATGGCCACCGTTTCTTACTCCCCCGCCACCCCATGGTTCTGACCTTTATCTAATGACCGAACGGACTGTCTCCTTTAATCTCAACCAATCAGATCGTGTTTTATACCGTTAGATCTTGAGCCTTTAATTAAACCATATCTATAGTAATGTCACAAACCCAACAGCTTTTCTCACGTTTACAAAACTATTGGCTGTTAAACTATCAACTAGTCGTCACCTTCCATGTGTTGATATTTGGACATTTCATTTTAGCATCTAGCCACACTACTCACCAACCCAACCAGCACACGTGTGCGATATAATTCATCTTGACTATCGTCTGAGAAACGGAACCATGTGTCTACACCATGCATACTCATTCGACCACTTATCATCTCCTTCTATGGCCTGACATGTTGCTCTTGAAACCATATTGTTTCTCTAGGTGTTGCAACTGTATTCATTTAGTAACCTTTTAGTTCTAATCCGTTAACTCCTAGGTAAGCCCATTAGTTGGATGGTCCAAATTTATAACTCCTATTGTTATAGTGCTCAAATCTAAATAATTCGGATTTAGTCTTATCATTATCGGTTATATTTTTGAAAAATAATATGAATGATACTAGTTTGATCATTTCCTAAACCGGACGAGGATAACGTTGAGTCAATTGAACCTGTAGAACCAACGTTAAGTGTTAGAATTTTATTTTGACGAGTATACACCTAACTCAAACATGAAAATTGAAGGTTCCATAATATTGGACTGAAATTACGTGAAGATGGCCAATTAGTAGAATTAAAGTGAAATTCGGAAAGCGGTCAAAGGTAGGTTCCCTTCCCATGATTCTTTCAATACTTGTCATTGACTTATGAGCATGTAATTATTGTTAAACTGTAATTAATAGTCGATTTTATATTAGAGATTCCCTGTGTGGATTCTATTTGTTTTGTATTGGAGATCCCCTGTGTGGATATTTACATTTTCAGTAATTTATTATATATATGAAGGCATGCATTGTATTTCCGATTCAGAAGCGATAAAGCAAGTTGGGAGTGAGTTCTCTAGGGTGAAAGACCCGAAAACCCCGGGAAGACCCCCTGTGTGGGTGAAGAAGGAGACCCCTTGCGTGGGTTGTGTATTACTTTTGATTAATTGTTCATGCATTCATTATTACCCTGATATTACTGTTTGACAATCTATATTCTGCGAACCTGTCTGTATATCTTGTATTATTTGAATCATGTTTTTGGTGAAAATCCCGAGTGAACGTTTGGCTTACTCCTACAACCACCACTTTTAGATTTGGATGAGACGTGGACGCACGAAGAAGGGTACGAGTAGGGACTACAACCAGTGGATGGAATAGGAGATGGGACATGCGAACCCGAGGAACATCAGCCGAACCTTGAAGAGGAATATTATTACCAACTTTGATTGTTGTTGCTTATAAATTCATGTAAAATCCATTACTTTATATCATTTGGATCGTGTGATAGATGAGACCTTTTGGAGAATCGTAATTAATGGATTGTCGGTTCTTTTAATATTAGAGTTTTTTTTACTTTGAGTGTGACAGATGTCGGTAGCTACCAGAGATTTTAAATTTTGAGATCTTAGAAAATTTCGAACTCTCAATATCTCGTTGTAAACTGTGAGATTCTATTTTCCCTTTATTATTTTTCACACCTTGGATTTCGGATAAACGGGCCGATCCACAGGCATTCGGGTTGGGTTCGGGTGCCGAAATTCGGGGCGTGACATTTAGCTAACGCTAGAGTTGTGAGGAGTAGACGATGTCATGTAAAAGAAAGTTACTTTGAATTTCAAAAACGAAAGATAATGGGAAAAAATGGCGCTAATTTGAATTTCAAAAAAATAAAAAATAACATAATATAACAGAAAAATGATATTTTCGTTATAATGGAAAAATAACGGCCGTTATTTTTTGACGTTTTAACGGTACATAACGAAACGGTGGAGGTCTGAATCCGTTATAACAATCATTTTTTAAACCTTGCTTTAAAGAATTAAAATTTGAGAAGGGGCGAGGTGTTTTAAACTAAAATTTAAGAGTATTTAGGGAACCAAATAATAATAATAATAATAAAAAGGATTTTGAAATTTGAGGGGGCCACGTGCCCCCTCTGGCCCCTTCCTGGCTGAGATCGGTGAGGAGGAGCAATGGAGAATGAGCGTTGGATAAGACGGTCGGTCGGAGAAGATGTTTAGAAAAAAAATGGAAAACACTTTCCGTTTCAGAAAAAAAGATAAATTTTTTTTGAAAAGATTTTAATTAATGGATTAAAATCCATTAGTTAAACTTCCTTAAATTAGAAAACAATTTTGTCATTGAATGCCACACGTGTTCTACAAAACCATAATTGGTAACTTTTGCATAGTAGATTTTCCCGTAGATGTCCACCCCAAAAGTGCCCATTGACCCATGAATGTGTTTAAAGCCCATGGTGAAAAAAATAAAATCCAATGGATCACCAATTAGGCTCATATGGGATTTAGGTTCACCAAGGGGCGCGCGGCGCGCGCTTAAATTTCAAAGACTCAGCGGCCCGAAAGAGCGTGCCATTTTGGAGAAGGATGGCTCGTCGTCCCTATCAAAGTGTTTTTCGCCCTCACCGCCCACGATGACAGCCGGCCCACAATATGGGCCACGTGTCACACTTTTAGAGGATGCTGACTGTATGGATGTTTGGCCAATCCCTAGATGAGCCTACAAACAAAAAATCAGCCTGGTTAGTGATTTCAAACCTTTGGATCCTTCTACCCAAATAATGGTCAATACACTCGAATTCTCACGGATAAAATCAACCCATGAAAATGACTCCAATCCAACGCTTAGAAATAACTAATCAGGCTGATTTTTGATTTATAGGCATCCAGGGATTGCCCAAACATCCAAACGGTCAGCATCCTCTCCAAGTCCAAGGACTTAAAAGAACAGGTTCCGTGAAGTTCCTTCTCATGTTTGGCGTTTCAACAGAATCAACACAGAGCTAGGGCTTCTGTTCTTCATCTCCGAAACCGAAGTCACAGAGAAACTCACCTCTTTCTCTCACAAAAAAACCCTAGGATTGATCGAGACCTCTCGCTGATAAACCGTAGATAGGAAGGTATTTCGATCTAGGTTATTCGGTGTACTTGGGGTTAGAAAGATCAAATCAAGGAAATCTAGGGCTAGTTAAATAATCTTTGTTCGTTTGCAGGTCTATAGGTTGTGAGAAAAGAAAAAAAATCATGGATGTTGCAGAAGAGAAGCGAAACGGAGGTGATTTCATCGCCGATAATGGCGAAGAAGAGGTTGAGGAAGGAATTGAAGAAAAACCATCCTCAGATCATGGGATTGATAACGTAGATAGTGCAGGCGATGATATAAAGCATTCCGTCGGTCGTGATTCCTCCTCAGGGTTAGTTTGTAAGGTCTTAGGGTTTTGTAGATTCTAGATTTTAGATTTCTATGTGCTTGTGTTAGATTTAGGGAGAGCGGTTCTCGCCATGAAATTCAGCCCTCCCGAATTGCCGCGAAAATGAGGATAAAACGGAGAATAACTGTAATTTTTCTTCTTTGATAGAAAAATCTTTGTTGGAGGCGTTTCTTGGGACACGACTGAAGGTACAAAACTTCCGACTTGACTTATATTATATTGAGCATATGAACTTGAAGTACTTGATTTTAAACATTTCTGTTTCGTTATGATATTGTCTTACATGACGTGATGTGTTAGTGTGTTTCTGTAATTTGATAATATTAATACATGGTTACAGTTGTTATTATTGGGTAATAATGCCAAATGAATTATTCTTACATTTGTGTTTGGATAATACACTTGTTTTTATTGGGTGAAAAACTTGAGTTCATTGAAAATAAGTTCACTCGGTTACTTAAACAAGTACCCTACGGCAATTACCTCTTTCACTTTGGATTTTACATCATCCCTGGGGAGGACATGTCATCGACATATTCAAGAAGAATTGTGGTAAAATGCATTCATGGAATCTTGTCTCAGTCATGGTCTACTTAATGTATTCAAAAAGGCATTAGAAGATTGTTTAACCATGTTGACAGAATCTAATAGGATAGAAAAATTTTAAAGAGTAGGATTCAAAACGAATTAGGATCAGGGACGCAAATTCATAGATAGCAAGATTCATAACAAATTTTTTTACGACAAGGTTTTGGACAAACACTTCCGAAAAAGATAAAACAATTTATTTGACAATCCCTGATATGTACTATGGCGATGCTGTCCTAAACTCAGATATACAAACAATAGATCCTTTCAAAAAAATAAAAATAAAAATCATGTATCATCAACTCACCGTCAAACTAAATGAGTTTTCATCTCTTATTAACATTCTCAATTTTCAATCTTTCAAATTGCATGTATGGGCACTCATTTCTTGTCATTTGTATTAAGTGATGTATCATACCGAAAATGCTACCATGAAATTGTTTCTACAATAATTACATTGCAGAATTGCTCGTAGTAGAATATTAAGTTCATGCTTTTTTTTTTTAAAAGAACAATCGACTCTACCTTGAAAAAGAGCAAAGATAAAGAAAATAGTCTACAAATGATCCCCTTTAGCTGTAAAATACTTGTAAAAATATCTTTCAATTTATTGTCCCTATTTCTAACCATTTAGTAGACCCTTTTTAACTTAATATATCAAAGAGGAATAGTCAAAGTTAAAAAACTAAAATTGATTCATAGTTGATGGTGGAGCTATATTAAATTGATTTTATGTTTGTGTGGAAAGTTATAGTGAGAAACATGTTATAAATTTGTTTAATTAGTAAAAAGAACACCTATTGATTTTTTATTTTTATTTATTTATTCAATTTTAAGGTGTTTTAAGGTTCAGGAAAAACCAAAAGTATAATATAGGATTCATTGTAAATGTGCCTTGTGTTTGTATGGTTGGAAAGAACCGTAAGATGCAAATCGTGAATCTTAGTCAAATTGAAAGATTCACATAGAAAATTATAGGATTTTTATCTGAAGGGATTTATATACGAGATCCAAATCGTTTGGGTTAAAATTTGATATGAATTGTAGGATCGAAATCATAAATCGTAGAATTTGAGTAACATTGTGAGACTAATTTAACAGTATAATTTATAGCTTTCAATCCTATGATTCATTCCTCTTAGAACCCATTCATGAAGGCCAAGAAGTTGACGGACAGGTCAATTCCTACTAGCTGCTTTGGACAGTGCGACTCTAATGGTTATATTAGCTAGTGTTGCAATGGATCTCATCATTGTCTCGACGAGTCCTCAAGTCTAGCTTTCGTTCTCACTCTTTTTCTTCCATAAGGTAGGGGTCGAGTTCTCTTTCGAGAAACATAAAAGGCAAACATGTCCATCCTTACACATGTATTATTATACTATTTTTGTATATTTGAATCAGAATTTTTTAAAGTAAAATAAGTACCATCGTCATCGTCATGATAATCTACGCCTTATCCCAAATTTTTGGGTTGACAAGGAAAGAAAAATTTGGAATTTAAAAGAAATTGTTTTCATACACCACAATGCTATCCAGTAAGTCAGTAACTTAATAAGTATAAGTAGAGTTATTTTAAAACGACTATAGTTGTATTTAAAAACTTAATAAAGTAGTTTATAGAGAATGAAACAAATTAACCCTCTTTTAAAAATCATTATTTTAAAAAAGAACATTAAAATCGAGGGCGACACGTCTACATGTGTCAGGATGTGTTAACACGCATATCCATATCGACATGTGTCAACGTAACAAAAAACCTTAAAAGTACCGTGTTGTTAAAGGAATTAATGGATAGGGTTTGCTCAAATTATTTTAGAACGAAAGGAAACCAAGCACTAAGAATCAATAGAGAAATGAAGAAAAATAAAGGAAGAACAATAAAAAAGAGGAATAAGATTGGAGTCTAGCTCGTTTGCTTGTGACCATTACCTTTGACGTTATCGTAATCTTAGTGAAGCACGAACAATGGAGAAGAGATAGCCTCCTTAGGATTTGAGACTCAGGGGAATGATAAATACACACACATTCACCCCTTCATTTTTTTACATCATCGTCGTCATCATAAGTCTTATCCCAACCATATGGTGGACTACAAGAATCTTGTTCCTCCACGGAAATTATATCTAAAGTCATGGTAATTGGATCAAGATTCATGATAGGATATGGCAAAATTTTGCACTGGCTGCCAACATGACGTAACCCTTCATCCGGGATTGGGACTGACAATTCAGTGTAAAAGCAATTGCATTGGTTGAGTTAATCTCTGTCCTGAACACATTTTTTATTAAGCGTCCCAAACACATTATTAGACTTAAAAGATATCTTTCTAACATAAAATATGGTTTTGCGCTTGTGCAAGTACTAGTGCCCGTGGAGGCTTTGATGTAGGCGCTAGGGTCTCGGCTGAGCAAAGCCGTTGCTTAGGTGATGCTACAACCACATTGGTCCAGTTTGTTGTCCTTGCCCAAACATACCAATTGCCAATTTCCAAATCAGCCCTTGGTACTTCTTCCTGCAAGAAGAGCATGAGTGACATCAAAAGGTGTTTATTCTTCTGCTTGACCAGTCCATATTAATGCGTGGAAAGAAGAATTGAAGGTTCAATGCCTAAATTCTGCAATCGAAAGAATCTTTTCTCAAGAAATATACTAACATTATCAAATCATAAAATTGATCTCACGATCAATTATGTCTGGATAATGTGATGAAATCTAAGCTAGATTTGAGGGTGTAAGTCATACCACCATATTGCTTTGCTTTATTGAAGATTTCAAATTGAAGTTTGTGTGATATACTAGAAGTCTAGAACTGATAGCATCGGATATTAAAACCGTTTGGAAGTTTAATGTTGTGAAGCATGTTGAATCTTTAGGGAAGCATGAAATAGAATTTCAAGAATGGTATAGTACGCTATTCCTTGTTGCATGACCAATGAGTGGAAAATCAA
The DNA here is from genome assembly GCA_035048495.1 of Euptelea pleiosperma. Classification (NCBI taxonomy): domain Eukaryota; kingdom Viridiplantae; phylum Streptophyta; class Magnoliopsida; order Ranunculales; family Eupteleaceae; genus Euptelea; species Euptelea pleiosperma. The sequence goes on along the minus strand of CM068548.1, from coordinate 11,273,250 downwards.
TAATCCGTCCTCTCAAATACCAAAACTACCTGCCACAACTAACAATACCTCAAACAGAAAGTTCATTTTATTGGAAACGTAGAATTTGTTGTTGGAATAAACTTGTGTACTCCAATTGTCTCTTCATAGTTGCTTGATTGTCGCAAGAGGACTTGTTAACAAGTGGCACACTCTCATGGTGGTGAATTTTGCCTTCTGTAATTCCAACAAAAAATTTCATATTTGGGGAGTCTTTTATGTTAGTTGAAACTTGTTTGCAAAAATATACTTGGCTACTTGCAATTAATATCACTAGAGGATTCTCTTGTTTATTGTTGCAAAAGGACTTGGTAAGTTACAGAGTTGTACACTTTCGTGGTGGTGAATTTGGTACTTTGAATTTCAACAAAGAATCTTGATATTTTGTGGATTCCCCTTATTCTTGTTGAAACTTTTGTCACAATTACACTTGCAAGAAGGTGCTACTTGTCACTAGAGAATGTTTTTTTGTTTGCACATTCTTTGTTGGATGTTCTTGCATTGTGCTTAAATCTTAATTCATTAGGTTTCTGGGTTCGTAATTTCTTTTATTATGTATATGATCTTTTGTACGCATGCAACATAGGACTTTATAGGAGGTACTTGCATGAATTATGGCATGGATAAAGCCAAGAGTGATCTACATGTTAATCTCAATTACTAATATTTATTAAGCATTTGGATGCCATTGCATAATGTAGCTAATGTGAAACTAGTTAATAATCTATGGAAGTATGTAATAGTGGTTTCATTGTCTCACCCATTCTCTCGTTTGTTAGGTCTTGAGACTATAAAGTCAACTGGAATAAGATAAAATTATTGTATGGTCTATAAGGGTACCCATAGAAATCTGGTTCATAGCTCACTTGCACCACTAAATAATTCTAAGGGTGAATGCTGGGTACAATAGTCCTTACACTTAAGTGAAGTGCATCTTTAGAGGGAAATGAGTTTTAAATCATATGATCATTTGCATAGAGATTTATGAGCCATATTGAATTAGTCACTGCCCAAAAGTTAGCATTTAATCAATATAACGCTTTAATCCAACTAATGGAAGAACTGTGCTAGTAGCTGGTGTAGTTGGTGAAGAGAAAGCAAAATCCTTAAAGGTGAGAGGTAGGAGATGATCGCGACCCAACTCTTTAGTTAGATCTTGATTGATGTTTTGTGGTCTAAAGATGCATTGGAAGGCAAGGTGGCTTGACATTGATAGAAGGTTTCTGATACCATAGATGTAATAATACTACCTGTAGGTTAGAAGTCCATGATGATTCCATGGTCAACCAAGCCAATGACTTGGATTTCTGTGGTATCGTAATTATTATATAGCTTGGGCTATGGTGTTGGTGTCCTTGATAAAATGTATGTTTGTGAAACTTTGGCATCGTCGCATGCATAGAGCACAGTTGATTGAGATTTTAGAGCCCATAATATGTTGTGGTTTAGTCAAGGGTAACGATAGCATCCAAAACAAAATGATCTCCAGCCTCATTGTGGTTTCAGAATGTCAACCCATCAATTTGCAAGCTCAGGCCCAAAGATTGATTATTGATAATATCTACAATTACTTGATACTCGTAAGGATTCAAATGATGTGAGTGGATGGAAAATTAGGTTGGAACCTGATAACTTACCTGTTTAAGCTTAAACTGTCAAGTGTTTCTTGAAAAACTTTTGTGAGAAAAGCAATATATAATAGGTTTTTCTTTTAGCAAAAGTGAACCCTAAATCAGGTGGACCTTAAGAAAGGACATGTTGCACCGTAATGTACGACCCCACGTAGGGGTCCTTTGACATGTTGCACCAAAATGGTGGGTCCTAGATATCATGTGGGCCTTTAGAGGTGGGCCCCAAAAGTGGTCATGTTGCACCATAATGGTGGACCCCACATATTAGGTGGCCCCAAGTTATGTTGCATCAAAATGACGAGCCCACATATTATGGGGGCCGCAAGAATGGTCATGTTACACCAAAGTGGTGGGCCCCACGTAATCATGTGGGCCCTAAGAGTGGTTATGTTGTACCAAAATGATGTATTCACATATTAGGTCGTAAGAAAGATCATGTTGCACCAAAGTGGTTGGCCCTACATATTAGGTGGGTCGCAGAGTCGTCATGTTGCACCAAAGCGGTAGGCTTCACATATTAGGTGGTTCCTAAGAGTACTAATGTTGCACCATAATGGGCCTCACATTAAGTGGGCCCTAGGTTATATTGCACAAAAATAGTAGGTTCACATATCATGTAGGTCTTAAAAGTGGTTATGTTGCACCAGAGTGGTGTGCCCCATATCATGTGGGTCCCAAGAATGGTCATGTTGTACCAAAGTTGTGAGCGGGACAATATTTGGGCCTTTAATGTGGTCATGTTGCACTAAGGTAGTGGTTCACACTTATTAAGTAGGCTCCAAGAGTGGTCTTATACACCATTATGGTGAAAAATATATTAGTTGGGCTTTGGGTCATGTTGCACAAAAATAGTGGACCGTGAGAATGGTCATGTTGCACCAAAGTGGTGGATCCACATATAATATAAGACTTGAGGTCATGTTTTTTCCATAATGGTGGACCCCACACATTAGATAGGCATCGGATTATGTTGCACCAAAGTATTGGGTGTTTCATATCATGTGGGCCGCAAGAATGGTTATTTTGCACAAAAGTAGTGTGCATGTTGCACCAAAGTGGTGGACCCTACATATGAGGTGGGTTCTAAAGTGTGGTTTGGTGTCTGGGGAAAGAGACTATAATGTGAGGGGAGAAGAATAAGAGAGAAATTGTTTATGTTTAGATAAACATGTTTTTTTTTGTTGTTATTAAACAAAAGAACAATTTGTCTAAATAAACATTTCTCTTATCTTGTTACAAATGCAGTTATAGTGGTTGATAAAGATAAACAATTATAAGGGTTGGTAAATGTTTATCAACCCAATAAATGTTTATTCTAAACGTTACCATATGGCTTGGGACCTACTTGATATATGGGGTCCACTACTTTGATGCAACATGATCACTCTTGGGGCCCACATGGTATCGCCCCCACTACTTTGGTGCAACCATGATCATTCTTGGGGCCTACGTGATTGTGGGGCCATTTTTTGGTGCAATATGACTTGGTGCTCACTTGATATGTGTGGTTATAGTGGTTGATAAACAATTATAAGGGTTGATAAATGTTTATCAACCCGATAAATGTTTATTTTAATTGTTATCATATGGTTTGGGACCTACTTGATATATGGGGTCTACTACTTTGATGCAACGTGATCACTCTTGGGGCCCACATGGTATGTTGGCCCCACCACTTTGGTGTACCCTGACCATTCTTGGGGCCTATGTGATTGTGGGGCCCATTTTTTGGTGAAAAAAGACTTGGTGCCCACCTAATATGTGTTCCACCATTATGGTGCAACTTCACTCTTGGGCCCACTTAAGTTGTGAGGGTTCAACATGTTCACTTGGGGCTCATCTAATATTTGGGGCCCACTACTTTGTTGCAACTTGATCACTCTTAGGGCTCAACTATTATGTGGGATCTATCACTTTGCCGCAACATGACCATTATTTGAGTCCACATAATATGTAAGGTTTATCACTTTAATGCAATATGACTACTCATGGGCTTCACTTATATGTCTATTTGGTGTAACATGATCATTCTTAGGGCCCACATATGTAGGGCCCACCGTTTTGGCCCTATATGACTGGGGCCTACTTAATACGTGGGTCTACCATTGTGGTCCAACATAAACACTCATTGGTGCAACATAACCACTCTTAGGGCTCACATGATATTTGAACCACCATTTTTAAGCAATATGACCATTCTTAGGGCTCGCCCACTTGATATGTGGGGCCCACCATTTTGGTTCAACATGGTATATTTTTATGTTGGTTTTTCTTTATTAGATCTCAAAGTTGTTTTTTCTTTTATAATGTTGGAATAATAATAAAAAATTTAACTTATCAAAAAAATAATGATAATAAAAAATTCATTCACCATAGAGTTGCCCAATAATTTAATAAATTATTAATAGTTTAATTATCGAATTATTAATTATTAATAATGTTGGTTTTTCTTTTATAATGTTGGAATAATGATAAAAAATTTCATACACCATAGAATTGCCCAATAATTTAATTATTGAATTATTAAGCCTTAATAATTAATAACCCATCAAAAAAAATTATTAATAATTAATAATTTATTAAATTATTGGGCAACTCTGGTGTATGATTTTTTTTTATTATTAATCCAACATAAAAGAAAAATCACCATTGAAATATAATTGAAATCTCTTAAAGAAAAACCAACATTGGAATATAATTGAAATCTCATAGGCTAACATTATAAACGAAACACCAACACATCCTATAAACATGAAACATAAAAAATAACGTAGCCTAATGTTATACTAGAGGCTTGTCGTTGTCGTTGAGAGGCTTGTCCTTGAAGAAGGCGAGGATGTTGTTCAAGATTTCTATGCCTTTTATCCAGGTTTCCGTAGGGCTTGTAGAGCAGGAGTAGCTTCAATCCTAATACGAGCGAGAAGGGCTTCAATCCGAGCCAAAAGGGCTTGTACAGTGCAAGTTCGGTGAAGCCCATCGGAATATCAATTTGACTAGCCAACTTAAGAAAATGGACGAGATGAGAATCAATAGATAACGGTAGATTGGGAGAACTACAAAATGAAAATTCCCAGAGCAAAGGAACCTCGACAGGATTCGAATTAGCTTGGACGCGGAAAAGTAGAGAAACAAAAGACAGACTAGACCCAATGTCATGAAGACGGTGAGAAACGAAGGGATTCTCACCCTGATTCAGGGCAACCATATCAATCACAATGTGGATCAACTTTTTGAAAAGTACCTCCGTAGGCTCCATTGACAGTGAGAGAAGAGCAACACAATAGACCAAAACAAAGATCGAGATAAAATGAGATATGCTCATTCTCTTATATAAAAAGAATTATAGTTACTTATTTATAGAGAGGGGGAAACTTCCCCTGGCTATAATTGGATGGGAGAGAAATCGAGGTTTCTTGTTCACATGGGTTTGGAGCAGGGCGATTACTGATAGCAATTAGATATGGGTAGAATTAGGTAATTTTTTGGAACGAATCTTTTTTACCGACTCAACATACTCGGTTGAGTTGAGTTGACTCAGTAAATATCAACGAGTTAACTTGAAAACTAGCCTAGTGAAACTCGGTCGACGAGTTGACTCTGTAAACCCTAACTGTGAGTTGATTTTGTGAACCATAACAAAGATCTCTCCACCTCCAACGCCACTAACTGTCCAAAAGGTAAAAAAAAGATACTCTTTCCGTATGTGTGCTCCTTCATCAAAGAAAGCATGAGATATAGAGATAAGAGAAACAGAGACGTATCGGCACTACTGTTGAACCCATTGATGTGGGTAAGCCTAGATCCATCTGGTGGGTGGAGATGATCTTTTGCGGTTGATGACGACGATGAGGGTTGATATAATAGCCAGAGAGAAACCAGAGAGTAGAAGAAAACGAATCCTTCTGTTCCCATGGCTTCTGCTGCTTCAGTCCACTGCCCACTTCAATAGAATCCTTTTGTTCCCATGGTTTCGCTTTCCAATCTCTTTCTTCATCCCCGACCACCTCGTCAAAAATGCTAATGCTCTTTCCATGTTGCGCACAGATTAAAATAAATTTCAGAAATACATAAATAAGGACGAGTCATCTCTAAAAAAGCTTGAATTTTCTTGAACTTTCCCTTAAAAAAGCTTCAATTTTCCTTTTGTGAAACTCAGAAATTTGAAGCAACAGGATTTTTGAAGCAGCGATCATGCTCCAACGATCACGTGCCACATATATCAATGGTTTAGGTTTGGTTTTAAAAGACTTTTTGAAAAGTATTTATTGGTATATGTGGCGCTCGATCATTGGAGCATGATCGCTGCTTCAAAAATTCTCTTTCTCGCTCTATCTTTATTATCTCTCTCTCTCTCTCTCATTTTCCTTTCTCCATTGACCACCCATAATATGAGCCACGTGGTACACTCATAGAGGACGCTGGCCGTATGGATGTTTGGCCAATCCCTAAGTGGACCTAAAAACCAAAAATCAGCCTGATTAGTGATTTCAAACCTTTGGATCTTTGTACCCAAATAATGGTAAATAATGCTCAAATTCCTACGGTTAAAATCAACCCATG